>JANAVB010034417.1:58583602-59068602 GCA_029216955.1 Iris pallida | reverse complement strand
ACAAGTTAGTATCTTAAGGTGTCCTAGTTAGTAGAGGTATATATTAGTGTCTTGAGTTATGATACTAGATGAGTTGGTATCTTGGAGATTGGGATACTAGATGTTAGAGTATTAGATATCTTAGGATAAGGTAAGTTGGTATCTTGGGGTAAGATATAGGTTAGTATCTTACTAGTATCTAGGTTAGTGTATTAGGATGTAGATGAGTGGGTATCCTAAGATACGAATGAGTATCTTAGAGGGTAAATTAGTAGGCTAAGGTATTGACAAGGTAATGGGGATTATCTATAGTCTAAGGGTAAGGTATTGGTAGGATATTGAGTTAGATCAGTTAGATAAGTTAGTTTATATGTTAGAGTTAGTTAGTTAGTATATGATATGTTAGAGTTAGAAGATTAGATGGTTAGTTAGTTAGTATCATGTATCTTAGTCTATGTTAGTAGTTAGATGAGTTAGAGTTAGATATATTTATGTGTTAGAGTTTCTATTAGGATGTTAGAGTCTAGAGATAGTATAGATAGTTAGTATCCTATCTAGAAGTATCCTTGGATACTAGGATTAGTGTTTTAGGATATAGATAATGGTATCTTGAGATACATATAGTGGCATCTTAGGATATCATTAGTTTTATCTTTTACCCCAAGGTATTGGATTTACCTACAAGGTAAAGGGGTTACCTAGGAACTAAGGTATAGATGCAAGGTATTGGTTATCTAGTAGCTTGGGGTATATAGATAGATACTAGATATCTAATATTGATATTCGGTGTTAAGGTATTGGTATTGGAGACTAAGGTATTGTTACCTAGCCTAAGGTAGAATACTACTAAGGTAAGGGTATTACCTAGTATCTAAGGTATTGGGATATTTTAGTAGGTAATGGTTAGGATTGGGATATCTTGGTAGGTAATGGTTAGGATTGGAATATCTTGGTAGGTAATGGTTAGAAATAGGATACTTGGCATAGTTTGACCAAGGTTGACTATTTTGACTGAAAGTCAACGTAGAGTCAACATCCGACCTAGAATGGACTAGGAGTTGACCAAAGTGGACCAGTTGACCATAAGTCAACTGTAGGTCAACCATCGACCTAGTTTGACCTAGATTGGATTGGGAGTTGACCAGAGTTGACCAGTTGACCAAAAGTCAACTATAAGTCAACCTTTTGACCTAGATTGACCTAGTTTGACTCATAGTTTAATCTAGTATGACTTAGTTTGACTCAGTTTGACTTAGTTTGACCTAGTTTGACTTAGTTTGACTGAGTTTGTCCTAGTTTGCATAGTATACACTAGAAAATCATGCCTAACACTGTTAAACCCTATTTAACTCATGTATATATCATCTTTAGGTCTGTGGCTTCTCTCTGAGCCTCGATTCACTATCGATATTTTCCATCGGATCTCAGGCGAGTACATTCTCTGATAATATTTTTGTTTTATGATATCGTCTATGTTTCTTATATTTAGTGTAGATGGCCTTGTTCTTATGACACATTGTTCACACGGATTGGTATTTGTTTGGATTCCGTCATGAGATATTATTCCTTGTATTCCTTAGTATATCTTGTGTGAGGCTTGTCCTTGTTCCTTGTGCACTGTATAGACACGATCCCTGCGAAGGCTAGCTACCTTCTCAGAGAATTCCGTGCAATAACGTGTCATGGTTGGATCTACTATATTGGTCGGGGGCGGGGGTATTAGCGTAGATATGTGATCAATACCCTCCTTGTATCAAGTATTGAACCTTGAACAGTGTTAATCATACACCACATGTATGATTAACTAGGCCAAATATTGTATCATGTTTCTAAGTCGATCACATGTTAAAACTAGTGCTAACTCACAAAGATAGTAGTTTTCCTAATTCCTGTATATGATATACATTGTTCTCTTGCTCTTACATTCATTTACAATCTTGATATGCCTTACCATAATTCATGTACGTATCACTTTATCTTGTATATTCTCTCTATTTATTGCTAGATATTCTCCATATTCCTTATCGTCTAACTAGAACTGTTATTGGAGATTTGTGCTCATTCCTTCCTGACTGTATATGTTGACAAAATTTTACAGAGTATGGCGAGGATGAGTGTCCTACCTACTATGGTCCTCATGACGTAGTGGGCATAGACTGGGAGACCCTAGTCCAGCAAGGGTTAGTTCCAGTCGATGAGGCATTAGTGGTAGCTCAGCTAGATTAGTTTGGTATTGGACTTTGTCTCCAGATTACACCTTGACATGTTATTATATTAGAATTTGAATTTGAGATTGTTAACTCTGAGACTCTGGACTTGTATTATTTTTGTGTCGGATTTTCTGGATGATATTTTAATATCTTGTTGTCTTTATCTTTCAATATCATTATCCTTCTTAGAATATTGTGATTGAGTATATTATATTGTCATTGCTTGTCCTCCATTTGGAGTTGACCATCTCGACAGGTTTTTATATTATAATTGTTGTTAGATAGTAGAACTAGACAGTGTTCTACGCCATTTCTGTGACATAGGCTGGGACGCTGTCATGCACTCGTGCCCTTATTCCGGGTGCAGGTCGTGACAGGTTCGGGACACAAACCAGTTTGTTGTTGATCCGGTCCGGGCGCGTACCAGATTGTTTTGGGAAGGAAGGTGGCATAGCTTGGGACTTGAGCCATCTCTCTTGATGTGGAGACTAGTGAGCAGTTTGTGTCGTATGCCTCCTTGGTCGCATAGGGGATTTCTAGAGGGGATGCTGCATGGTGTCTGAGCCGCATGTGAGGTGGCCGTATTGAGTGGTCCAGGTTCCTTTGGTTCTACAAGGGCAGCATACCTCGTGATACTATGTTGTTGGGGCTTAACATCCCGTTGGGGGGCTTCTGGGGCTTTGTGCATATTGTTTGAGGTGGCCTGGTCTTGAATGAGCATAAGAATGTTTCATACTTTTATACGAACCCCTTCAAAGTTTTCAAACTTAGCAATGAGTTTGGAATGCTTTGAACAGAAGCATAGGATTTTCATGGTGGATAACCAAGGCTTCAGTGGAGTATTTGGGTTCCCAACGACGTCGCTTCATCTAGATGTCCCCCTGTTTTGAAGCTCTCCAGACTGGTAAGTTTTTTATTGACAATTGTTTCGGGCCTCAATAAAATCTTGCCTCGAGTTTTGTTCTCTTATCGTTTGGAGGGTATAAAATTAAGCATGAAGGGAATCGAGGCATCATTCTTCATGACGATTGCTTCTTGCCATAAATGCGTAAATTTAAAAGGTTGGTGGACTTTCCTATATAAGGGGATCATCATCCTCGAGTTGTTTCATCTCTTCCATGGCTCCGGAGAGGATTTCTAGTTATAGGAGCTTCAAAAGGTCGAGGCAAGTGGGGTATGTTGGTACTGCTGCTTCTACCACTAGGCCCATGGTGACGCTTCCTCCACCGACTTCCCCTGAGTCGATGGTAAGCAGGTCGGAGGAGGGGGAGCTACTGTTGAGGGCTAGGCGCCTGCTGGACTATATCGGCATACCTTTGGAGGACATTAGCCGGCCCTTAGGTGATCCTCCTGGTTTTAGTTTGCTTCTTCCCGAGGAGAGGGAACTAGAGGAGGGGAGAGCGACTTTCCGTCGTCTTTTCTACACTGCCGAGATTTTGTCGCTCCGGGATCTTGTAGCTGTTATCGATGAATCTGATCGGGGTTCTTGGGGTTTTTTTTATCATTTTGTCAGGCCTTTGTGGCCTTGTTTTGTAACCCCTCCTTTTTCATCAATGAAAATGAAGGTTCTTTTTGGTACTATCACGCCCAGTTCCGATATATATAGGAATCCAAGACATGAGCATGCCAGCTGTACGGCTAGAATAAATATTCTCAATTTAATGGACTTATCCTAACCATAGTACGCTGCAAGTAAATACTCTATCACAACTATGTCTCAATCCACAATAATGAACAATATCAAGAACATATAATATATGTCATGGTCTGCACCCCAGTAGCATATATATTTGGAATGGACCCGAAGAAAAATAGAGGTCAAGTAAAACTAGACTAGATGAGCAAGATATAACAGGAAAGGAAATAAAAACACGAGAAAATGATAAACTAACAATACAAGCAATACCTGAACCTTGCAACCAAAATCATACGATCTACTTGTCTAGACTAAAAGCTCAGCAACAACCTAAAGAGATCACCAGATCCTCAGAGGGACGTAACAAAATACAACAACTAGCCACAATATGAACAGTAAAAGTAATATACATGAACATGAATACAACTGATAAGGTAAACTATCCATCTAAGTGTAATACACTTGAAGACTACTTTGGGATCGTACATGTAGGTAAGGAGTGATATTAGCGTAAACTAATATCGTGAATATACTAGTATACTCCCACCCAAACCGGATACTAGTCCACATACGATAATGAAATATCCACTAGTATAGCCTATAAATCCGCACACTGAGGCTGATGAGATAGGGTAATCCCGTACGCCTACTAATAGTCTTCCTCGCCCAGGAGTAGTACAAGATCATGTCAATGACTCGTACGACTCGTAACTCACAAGCAAGTCCTCTAACTAACACAACTAGTCATATATGATCCGTCACATGAACCCCTCAAACCGGCCAAGTACAGGGTGCGTGCCAATACCAATGTAACTCTCACTCCAAGTGTCGTGTCATGATTCGTGTCCAAGTCATAGAAGTCATTCAGAAATAACTTCAACACGAGGAAGTCTACTAGCATGCTAGGTCACACACACACCCACTATCAATCATCGACGGCACCCAAGTCACACTTGGATGCTCTTCTAACATATCTAATCCTAACACACAACAAGACGTCCATGTATAGCAGAAAATAAAATAAGATCACAGTGGAACAGTATCTTGCCTGGATTTTCAGCAAAGGAATAAAGTATCGGTCCGGCTTCAACATCCGTAGACAAGTCATCACGAACTCCTAGAAGATATCAATAAACAAAATAAACATCTCCAAAATACATATACTTACCTTATTAGTCACAAAAATTAGTCCACTAGTCTAAACTTTTTAAAGATACGGTAATCTATATATGGCAACCCATTATATAATATTATATACCAAAAATATATACTTTTTATTTCTGGAAAATATCATAAATAATTCTTAATATATTTTATATATATCTCTTTTTAGGAAAATATGCTATATCGCTTTATTAAAGTATCAACATAACATGCCACATAGAAATTTGATTCGAAAGCGATAAATCATGAAAAAATATAAAAACTATTTATTATGGAAAATTAGAATAATTAGGGTTAAGTATGATTTTTTATATAAAATTATTGTATTTATATCATATTTAAATCCTATAAAAGTTTGGAGTCAAAAAGATTAATTTTGAGAGGTGTGTCGGTGTTCGAAATTTGATAGAAGCAAAGTGATAGCATAACATCATGAAATAGTTGCAAATATTCATGAACAATAATTCTAGATGATAGATATAGATGTTAAATACCTTATCAAGGTTTTGTTTGAGATCAAACGGGGTTCGAAGTCGTCGAAAAAATCTCAGCAACGAACTTCATCATTTCTGGACATATTTTGGTGTAACGGACGCCACGACCAAGCAGAGTGGAACGGTGTGAGTTAGAAATTGGACATGAAAGTATAGATATAGGGATATCCATTAAACTTGGTTTGAGACAAAATAGATTTGTAAACCATTTTTAACCTATTTTACAAAATACCAACCTGCTGCTAGAATTTTAGAACAAACGACGAGTTTCGGTGTCTTCAAAGGCTTGGTTCTCTCTCCAAAAGTGTTGTAGTGCTCCTGAGAATTTCTAGGGTAGTGGAGGAGGTCGAGAGGGGTGTGGGAGAGGTGGTGGATGGCTTGGAAATCGAATAATTGGTGGTTGGAAGTGGTCGGCCTAAGCTTTGGTAGGCGTCGGCCTATGTAGAGAGGTGGGCGGATTTTGATATGTAGAGAGGAGGTGGGTGGCATTGGATGGGATGTATATATAAGGGTTTAATCTACTATGAATTATGGAAATTTAAGGCTTGGTTTGGATTGATTTGGATTTGATTTGGTCTTCCAACCAATCAATTTAAATTTGAGTGGGAAGGACTTTCTTAATTGGATAGGATATTTGACTTTGGTCAAAGTAGTGGAGATCTGAGCACATGGCTGCCCATAAATTGATTTAAGTCAATTTAATAGTGTTCTTCCATGAGTTGGCACCCTAGAGTGGTCCCCACTAGTGTTAAGTCCCGGAATTATTTCTAAGAGAAATAAACACTGAAATGGCTAAAAACGTGCCTTTGTGTCATTTGAAAATAACTAGCACATGGGAACTCAATTGAGTGGGACACCATAGGCATCTGTGTAGTGGGCTCAAAAATATTCAAACTCGTAAACTAGATCGTTTAGGTTGGATCGATATCAAGTCCCGAAATCAAGTTGGAATGTACAACAAGTTTTATGGTAGATAACCTTTTGGCCTAAATTGACCCAAAAGTTGTGCGACGAAAATAGAATACAAGGGAACACATTTCAGTGGAATATGATATATCAAAATGAAGTTAAACTCGTCTAGATGAAAACTCGCGAAGGAAGTTTATAGAGATTGACATTTCTTGTGCTCCAAAAATCAAAGCTGAGTAAAAGTGTATATCATGATCATAAATAATAGTGGAAAATATCTATTAATAACTATACTAAATAGAAATAATAAAACTTAAATTAAGAAAATAACTCTAAAAATTCAGGCGGCTTACAACCTACCCACCTTAGGAAATTTTGTCCTCAAAATTAAGCATACAAATAATATACATAACATAATATTAATACTTAATAAATAATCAATGGCATAATCCCAGCTTCTTCTTGTAATCCCTCTGATCATGTTTTTCTTGCCGCAAAAGTGACAAGTCGGGAGCTTCTTTGTCTAGTACGGGCGACCCTCTGCTGAAGATGTACTCATGGCCGTCGATTTTGTCTTCCACGTTATCCTCAAAATTAAACCTGAAATATGCTATAAAAGAAACTAATCAATCACGATTTCGAGAAGATGCTAGTACCAAAGGGATTCTAATTTCATATATCCTATTAGAAAATAAGGTACCCTTAGTTCTAGATTTATCCTAACTTATGTGATGACAACACAAAATTAAGGTCAAGAACGGTACAACTTCCTATGAGGAATTCAAAACTTAGGTACTGCAGACTAGATTCAAGGGCTTACTAAGGAGTCCTTGGTACCATCATGGTATTATTGGTCAATAACCCAAAGAAAAAATTATTACAAATATTTAGGCTAGGTCTTCAACATGATAAAAGGAAATTACTTAATATGCCATAACTGGATGGGGGTACAGAGGAGTTTGACCATTTTATGGTATTGAAGACAAAAAAGAATTCCAAGAGGTTCATGAAGGAGAAGTTATAGATCATAATAAAGAAAATTGTAACAAGTTCAAAGAGTAATGTTGCACAAGAATAAAGGCACGATTTAGGTAGGCACCTAGGGGATAATAGACAAGAAAATTGGAATAGAACGAATTTGACACCTATGGTGATATAATATTAGAAATATGATCTTTTTCAATCACGTAATTTAAAGTGATTTGTATGTTATTGCAAAAATAGAATAGAAATTACAAAATGAAAGGTTAATGATACGGTCTAAGGCTACCAGTCTGATCACTTGGGATAATAAGATAATCAAACAGGCTGGAAAATACACCAAGTCATACTATGGTATAGCTTATCTAGTCGGGTTCCCTAAGATAACATATGATTTCTAAAATATGATTAGTCGATCTTAAGAGAATCTAACTCATTCCCTTGAACTCTTTTGTCTTATTTCCATTAGTTCACCCCATTCTATGGCCTAGATACATCAAATGTATCTAATAAAATCTGCTAAGGTCTTCACACAACAACTCAAACCTTAGATTCCCTCTATCAATCTAACTAAGGATGCGCTACTTCTATTTTGCTCTTACATCTCTATCTCGAGATTTTCTTTTATTCTCATCTCATGCCATTCCGTTTCATGTCTTTCATTTGAATATCACAATCTTCATCATGAGTCTCAATAATCTATGATAGTGGCTTCCCATCATCATATTTGTTGGTCATAACAACTTCCTAACTTCATTTTTATTTGCCACAAAACTTGTATCATCTATTTCCTTGAGCAAGCCTCCTCATCCTTTATTGAATCTAAACTTCTAGGTTGGGTTTACGAACACACTACTCGCTTAAGACATTTCTTCTCTAAATCCTTGCTACGTCATAATAGGTAGTCTTTATCGTTATCTTCATCTCAATTGACACTTCTCAATTTCCATTTGCCTGAAAATGATTTCTTGCAATTTCGTCATTGCTCTTCTCCAATTATTCATCCTAAACATAGTATTGCTCCAATGATTCTTTTTTTTTATATGCCCTATGGGCTCCTTATTCTAAGCACAACTGTTCTAGTTACAATTCATCTATGATTCCTAACTAACACGTATTGAAGAAGGGTTTTCCAGTCTACTACTTAAGATAAGATTTTCTAACTCTACCCTCCAGTCTTTAGTTATGACAAACCACAGGACACAGGAAAATCACAATCGGTCCTTAAACTCAGTCAACCCTTAATTCTATACTTTACTCCTATAAGTCATATATCAAATCTCTAAGCAGTAAAATCAATGACCTACCTTTCTAACTATAAGCAAGCCATATAGTTCTTACAAGCACGCCTAACCCTCGTAAAACCTTCTTGCCAAGTAGAATCAATGACCTACCTTTCTAATAGACTTGTAGTCTTGGTTTCTATTAGGTCATTTTAAGACAAGTCTCAACAATTTTAGAGATGGATGTCTAATCTATCTCAAATCTACCTTCTCTATTCTATACAGTTAGATCACATATCACTCTAATATTATCAATCTATGATAATCTCTCTAGAGTAGGTCCCTTAGGCTGCTTATCCAAGAAATTTTTTCCCCTAACATATGCATTGTATCCACGATTTTTATCTCATCTATGCAAAAATTCTATAAAATCCAGTACAATGACTCCAACAAAAGTTTTTATCTAGTCAGAAACATTACACTTTATTAATTAGTTATATCCTGACGGGATACTCGGCTCTATTTGTTATTGTCCTTCAAGTTGGCACTCTTAATTGACTAATAACTGCAATTCAATCTAAATCCAATTGTGTCTTCCTCTAAGTTGTATTCTTACTCACTACAATCTTTATTATCGAAGGGCCTTCCGTATTTTCTTATCCTTGCGAATCAAGTGAACTTCTATTCAAGGCTCTATCAAGCTTACACAAAGGGTAGCATGGTTTGGTCTAACGGTTCTAAGGTCCCTTAGTAGGGTTAAGTCCTATGCACTCTATTTTCTTCCATCTTAGGAAAATGTCTATAAATTCTATCCACCTTAGCTACTTACCCAGTACCGTCAAGCATGGCTTCCTATATTCTTCAAGTGAGGATTTCTACAATAGAAGAATGCCATTGCTACCTACTCGGTTCATCTAGTATAGGTGTCTATCTCTACCTTCTCGTTCTTAAATAATCACTTCCTAAAATGTTCTTTCCAACGTACGCTTATCACATAGTAGAATTAAAATAGTTTATCAAGCATAGACATTTGTCTTTCTGAAACAGGAAAAGATGGGTATTAGACACAAGGAGCTCAAGAGAGTTTTGTTTGATTACAAATACGAGATTCAAGGGCGATAGTAGACGTCAAAAGAATTTTAATAGCAGTTGTGGAATGAGATCATAATACATCATCCTAGTGTAGGCTCGTCTGGTACATTAACATAACTAAAACGATATATTCTGACCTGCATAGGACACCAGAAAAATATGTTATGCCCAAGTTCCAAAATATATAGGAACGCAAGACATACGCATGCCAGCTGTACGGCTAGAACAAGTATTTCCAATTTAATGGACTTATCCTAATAGTAGTACGATATAAAGTAAACTAAATCTACTCTATCACAACTATGTCTCAATCTAAAATAATGAACAAAATCAAGAACATACAATATATGTCATGGTCTGCAGCCCATTAGCATATATGTTTGGAATGGACCCGAGAGAAAAATAGAAGTCCAGTAAAACTAGACTAAAAGAGCAAGATATAACAGGAACAAAAATAGAAACATGAAAAAATAATAAAATAACACTACAAGCAATACCTTAACCTTGCAGCCAAAATTATACCATCCACCTATCTATACTATAAGCTTCGCAACAACCTGGAGAGATCACCAGGTCCTCAGAGGAACCGAACATGATACAACAAACTAGTGACTATATGAACAATAAAAGTAATATACATGAACATGAATATAACTGATAAGGTAAACTATCCATCTAAGTTTGGGATCGTACAGGTAGGTAAGGAGTGATATTAGCGTCAACTAATATCGCAAATATACTAGCATACTTCCGTCCAAACCGAAGACTAGTCCACAGACGATAATGGAATATCTACTAGTATAGCCTATAACTCAGCACACTGAGGCTGATGAGGATAGGATAATCCCGTACCCCTACTAATTGTCTTTCCCGCCCAGGAGTAGTACAAGGTCATATCCATGAGTCGCATGACTCGTATCTCACATGCAAGTCCTCTAACGAACACAACTAGCCATTTATGATCCGTCACACGAACCCCTTGTATCGGCCAAGTACAGGGTGCATGCCAATACCAATTAACTCTCACTCCAAGTGTCGTGTCATGAGTCGTGTCAAAGTCATAGAAGTCATTGAAAAAACTTCAATACGAGGAAGTCTACTAGCACGCTAGGTCACACACCCACTATCAATCAACAATGGCATCATTGACGGCACCCAAGTCACACTTGGATGCTCTCCTAACACATGTAATCCTATCACACAACAAGACGTCCATGTATAGCAAAAAATAAAATAAGATCACAATGGCACGTTATCTTGCCTGGATTTTAGGCAAAGGAATAAATTATCGGTCCGGCTGCAACATCCGTAGACAAGTGATCCCAAACTCCTAGAAGATATAAATAATATCACCACAATACGTACCTTATATATACTTACCTTATTAGGCTAAACTAGTCACAAAAATTGGTCCACTAGTCTAAACTATTTAAACATACAATAATCTATATGTGGCAACCCATTATATAATATTATATACCAAAAATATATAGTTTTAATTTCTTGAAAATGTTGTAAATAATTCTGAATATTTTATATAAATATCTTAGATAGCTTTATTAAAGTATCAACATAATATGCCACATAGAAATTTGATTCGGAAGCGATAAATCATAAAAAATATGAAAAATATTTATTCTAGAATAAAGCAGAATAATTATGGTTAACTATGATTTTTCATCTATATTATTAGATTTATATCACATTTAAATCCTACAAAAGTTTGGAGTCAAAAAGATTGATTTTGAGAGGTGTGTCGGTGTCCAAAATTTGATAGAAGCAAAGTAATATCATACATCATGAAATAGTCGTAAATATTCATGAACAATGATTCCAGATGATAGATATAGATGTTGTAGACCTTACCAAGGTTTTGTTTGAGATCAAACGGGGTTCGAAGTCATAGAAAAGTTTTCGCAACAAAATTTGTCATTTCTGGACACATTTTGGTGTAACGGACGCCATGGCCAAACAGAGAGAAACGGTGTGAGTTAGCAATTGGAAATGAAAGTAGACATGTAGGGCTACCATTAAACTTGGTTTGAGGCAAAATAGATTTGTAAAACTAGTTTTAACCTATTTTACAAAATACTAACCTGCTGCTAGAATTTCAGAACAAACGACGAGTTTTGGTGTCTTCGAGGGCTTGATTCTCTTTCCAAAAGTGCAATGGAGCTCCCGAGAGTTGCTAGGACTGTGGAGAAGGTCGAGAGGGGTATGGGAGAGGTGGTAGATGGCTTGGAAATCAAAGAATTGGTGGTTGGAAGTGGTTGGCCTAAGCGTTGGTGGGCGTCGGCCTATGTAGAGAGGTGGGCGAATTTTGATATATAGAGAGGAGGTGGGAGGCAATGGTTAGGATATATATAGAAATTTAGGGCTTGGTTTGGATTGATTTGGATTTGATTTGGTCTTCCATTCAATCAATTTAAACTTGACACTAATCTCTCTCTTCTCCTTATCTATGTTATAGCATTGTATTAGGAATCGAAAGCACGCCCCTAAGCCAGAAAGGGTCAGTAGTCACTCTCCTTTAGCTTCACTCGTAGGTATGATGAGACGGAAAGCCTGCGAGCGGAGGACGAAGCCTAGCCTAGCCACTATTGGGCTCTATAAGAGTTGCTGGCAGCAGTCAAGAGGAAGGCTTGGACCAGCTCCTGAATTTGTAGACGAGAAGTTCTTTGTTCGAGTTGACTGTGTGATTGTGGTTTTATTTATGGCAATCGAAAACCTTTTCCTGAATTGAGAATGAGTAGAATCGCCTTTGACAGGGGTTTATGGGATGGATGCGGGAAAGAAAGTGGAATGTGTTTCCTTAATTGGATAGGATGTTTGACTTTGGTCAAAGTAGTAGATATTTGAGCACATGGCTGCTCATAAATTGATTTAAATCAATTTAATAGTGTTCTTCCATGAGTTGGCACCCTAGAGTGGTCCCCTCTAGGTTAGGTTGACTAGGTTTAAGTTCCGGAATTATTTCTAAGAGAAATAAACACCGAAATGGCTAAAATGGGTCTTATGTGCCATTTGAAAATAAGTAACACACGTGAACTCAATTGAGTGGGATACCATAGGCATGTGTATAGTAGGCTAAAAAATAGTCAAAATCATAAACTGGATCATTTAGTTTGGATCGATATCGAGTCCCGAAATCAAGTTGGAAAGTACAACAAGTTTTACGGTAGATAACCTTTTGGCCTAAATTGACCCAAAAGTTATACGATGAAAATAGAATACAAGAGAACACATTGAGGGGAAATATATATCAAAATGAAGTTAAACTCGTCTAAATGAAAACTCATTAAGGAATTAAGTTTCTAGAGATTGACATTTCTTGTGCTCCAAAACTTAAAGTAAATGTATATTATGATCATAAACAATAGTAGGAAAATATCTATTAATAACCATACTAAACAGAAATAATAAAAATAAATTAAGAAAATAACTCTAAAAATCCAGGAGGCTTACAGGTACACTTTGTTTGTCATGCTTGAACCGTCGTTGTTTGCTCCGTGTCCTGAGAAATTTCTGTTGAAAGGGATATTGAAAAGTAGATAATGCCTTGGAAGGACAACATAGGGTTTAGTGGACCTTCTTATCCATGTCGTACCTAAGATGGGTACGGATAACAATAAGAAGTAGCAGATGTTATCAGGGACCACATGAGTGTGACAATGTTAGGGAGGAGTTCCTTGCTCAGAGGTAATATGTACGTGGCAAGGTTCCTGGATGTTACTGATTTTAGGATGAGTGGTGCGAGCAACTCGCTCGGAGGTGATGTGGACGTGGCAAGCTTCCGAGATCGTAATGTTGCCTTAGAGTGAGCAGCGAGAATATCTTGCTCAGAGGTAATGTGGACATAGAAAGTATCCATGATCGTAGTGCTATTTTGGGGTAAACAGTGAGAGTTTTTTTCTCAGAGGTAATGTGGACATAACAAGTATCCATGATCGGAGTATTGTTTTCGGGTAAGCAGCGAAAGTATTTTGTTTAGAGGTAATGTGGACATGGAAAATGTACATCTCTTGGTTTGGAATAACGACTCAAAGGTGATGTGGACGTGGTCACTTTTTGGAGGATAAAGTCAGTAATGATGTGGACGTGAGTTTTTTATCATGATACCCTTGAAAAGGGTAGTAGAGGATACCTTTGACCTGACATGGGTCAATAGGTGAGATACCCTTTGGGCATTTGGGCCGCAGAAGGGTATTTGATAAGTGTTTTTGAGTACCAGATCGAGATGGGCCTTATGAAGCGCATGTGTCGCATTTTGCCATACCTCGGGGAGATGGTAGCCAGTATTGGTATATTTGATTTTCTCAGACATAATTTTATTAAAAATTTGCCTTTTATAGGCATCATCATCAGATCTCCGTTGGGGTGAGCGAGTCTGTAGGCACCATTAGAATACACTGACTCCACCACATAGGGTCCTTCCCATTTTGGCTAGAATTTCCCTACCATTTTGTAAGTCAGGGTCAATGGTCTTCTAAAACGAGGACCAGATCACCAACTTGAAATGATCTTTCTTAGACCTTTTTATTGAAAGCCCCGGCGATGCGTGATTGATATAACTCGATTCGCTGCTGAGCCTGGTTGCGTTTCTCGTCTAGGGATTCCAATTCCTGGAGCAGCAGGTGATGATTATCTTTCTTAGTGAATTGGCTCGAGAGGGCCACACAGAAGGAAGGAATTTGGATCTCCAGTAGGAGGACTACTTCGCTTCCATATACGAGCGAGAATGGCGTGTTGCATGTTGGAGTCTGGACTATTTTTCGATTTGCCCAGAGACATTCGCCCATTTTTTTATTCCAGTCGTGTTTGTTGGAACAGATGAACTTCTTCAGTATTCAGATATATTTTTGTTGAAAGCTTTTGCTAAGTCACTGTCACTGGGTAATACCGGGTTGAGGTCACATTCTGGATCCGATCTTTCTCATAGAATAAATAGAATATATGGCTCACAAATTGAGGGCCATTGTCGTGGATGCCTTTACGTCGAGGGATCCCGAAGTGGTAGACCGATGCTGAATGAATGTGGTCACGTTGGATGCCTTTACTTCTACTAATGGCACAGCCTTCGCCTTTTGAGAAGTAATCAATTATGGCAAGGATAAACTGATGTCCTCTTGATGACAGCGGGGTGATTGGCCCAATGACGTCCATTTCCAAGCTTCAAATGGACAGGAGGCTATCGTTGGATGAAGGAATTCTAAGGGATGAGGATGAAATCTACTGGATTTGGCATGCCTTGTATTTTCTGGCATAGTCTATGGCATCTGCGAACATTATTGGCCAATAGTAGCCCATACGGTGGAGACGATCATACAGTTTTTGGACCCGTCATGCGCCTCCCGGAGCGCTTGTTTAGCCTCCTGTTCTGATAGGCATCGGAGTAGGAGTCTGTCATATGAGCTCCGATACATATTTTTAGTGGCCTCATCATAGTAGAATTGGAGGGATCATTTTTTGACGGATGTCTCCGCCTTTGGGACTTCCGGAAGGATTCAGTAGATCGCATAGTCGATGAGGGCAAACCTCTAGTCTTTGGTGCTAATGTTTGTCGTAGAATAACTATGATATATTTTCAGACAATCTTTGGCGCATATTAACTCTCGGTTGGTCAACGTGACCAAGCATTGACCTTCAGCGGGGATAGCTAGTGACGCTGCTAAGCCAACAAGAGGGTCAGCTTCGCTATTTTGGAGCCTGAGTACATGCGCTATGAAAACTTTCGTGAAGGAGGAGATTGTGTTGAGTGCCTCATGATGGTAAAGGACCAAGCCCTCATGAGGAACTTTGTATTCCCTCCGGATCTGATTTACACTCAGTTTGGAATCTCGATATGCTTCCAGGTAGTCTTCTCCTACTTTTGTGGCCATTTGATCTCCCATAACGAGAGCATTATATTCTGTCACATTGTTTGAACATGTCTCCTTTAGTGTGTATGCCCGATGAATGACCAGATTGTCGAAAGATATGAGTACTATCCCGACTCATGCTATCATGTTGCCCTTAGTTTCTGCTAGTGCGGCCCCATCTAAGGATAGCTGCCAGACCGATTCGCTCGTGTTGGCATCGTCTTCTTCGGCTATGTACATCGTTCGAAAGTTTAGAGGACTTAGCGAGCGTATGGACCCGCATGGCCTGATCTCGTGGGCTTCATCTTGTTTGGGTAAGGACGCATGGTGGTATCATCTTTTGACTCTAGCAGTTGGCTACCCCAGTCATTGTCACAGCCTGGTTGGGTGAAGGTCTACCCCCAGCCTTGCAACTCATTCTTGGCAGATCGTTAACCCAAGCATAGATGATATATGGAGAAGACGTGCTCGCTGGCTGCGGCATATCTTTCCATACGGATCTTCTCAATCGAGTATTTTGGAATACCCCTATTACAGATATAGCCTGGTAGGCTAATCTCCGCGCCTGTGGCTTCTTCGTACCGGTTGAGGAAGAAGGCACCTTTGAACCCTTCGGTCTATTATTTCTTCAACCCGCACTTGTGGTTATTTTATGAAAGTTTGGCAGAGGGTGTTTTCCTGTGCCGTATAGGGTGCATGGCTAATCAGGTAAGGCTTATGATTCTCCATAGCGATCCTCCAGATAGGATCTATGACGTCGAATAACCTCATGTGCATGACACACATGGGTGCATGTATGCGTCCGATAGAGCCTTTCGTCGGGGGCCCGTAAGATCATTGGGGAACCTACCGGTGAATATCCGTCAAAAAAATGTCTGGGTATGTTGATCTCGCGTTGCTCTGGACCTCTTCGCGTTAGCCTTCGAGTAGTACAATGTGTCAGGGCTTTCTTCGTGGGCAAAATTTTGGAAGAGTCCATGGAAGACGTATCTCCTTCTCCTCCCTTGTAGGTGCTGCCGTTTGGCTCCATTCTGGTAGCTTGATGTGTGTTTACAGGCACTCGCCTTGATTTAGAGGAGGCCTGCTCCTGCACTTCCTGCTAGCGTGCTGGTTGAGATGCACCTTCGCCTTCTTGAGTAAGGAGTGCCGGTAAGGCCTATTGAGATCACGCATTCCTTAGTCCTTGGCGTTGTATCGCCTTCTTCGGTTGGGACCCGAGCGTTGGGCTATGTTCTTCCTAACTTTGAGAGCGGAGGAAGATACACAGGAGATAGATACGGGGCTTCATTGGTAGAAGCCGGTCGAGCATCCTGAGCAGTCGCTGGTGGTGGCACAACAGCTTTGACCACCCAGACCTTGCAAGTCTTTCTAGGTTTCGTCGACATAGAGGAAGGGATTGACCCTTCAGAGAGCATGCCTTCATCAGCCTGTTAGTCGAACCAGACGACCAATGTTTGTTAGGATGAGCCCAACTTGGAAGTATCAGATTGAGTCAATGCTTTCTCATTGGAGGAGAAAGCTGTCCCAAGCAGATTCGCCAGCTTGTTCACCATCGAATTATTTATGGGTAGAAAGAATGCTTGGAATTACAAGTTTCTTTCAAGGAGGATAAGGGAAGAAAAGATAGTATGAAACATGGCTCCTTTTCTTTCCTTTATATAATACGATTTTGAACGGTACAGCAAAACCATAACAGGAACGATTTGCTAATACAAATAAAGATTCTGGAAAAGTGTGTTGATGGAGATCGGGTACTGTAGTTGACCCCTTTACTCATTACGATCTGATACGTAGTATCTTCTTGAAGTGCTCTCTATAACTCTCTCCTATGTGTCTGGTATCCTCATTGACGAGGTTGATTTGGTGGATTCAATCAGTTGATGATCTGATCTCCTCCCTCTTTGATCATCATCTCGATGGTCATCCTCGATCTGCCCTCCGTGATCAACCCTCTGTCCCTCTCTCTATTTGCCTTTTAGCGGGCCAAGCTATAAATGAGGATGGGGGAATATCTTGTGTGGAAGATACCACCTCGGTCTCACAGTTGTTTAGGCTGATTGTTTAATCGCTCGGCCTGGTTGAGGCACTTATTGGGCGACCGTTGCTGTAGAAGCTCCGGGGGAGGACCTATGGATCCTTGGGTAATAGTTAGTAGGTATGACTGTCCACCGAACGGCTTGATCAAAGGTGACCTAGGACATATGAATATTTATGATAACTTATTGTTTGAATGATGCGATTATGTAACGCACATGCCATAAACAGGAGATTTTAATCTGGAGCATGATCTTTGATAGATGCATGGTGTCAGCCGTAATTTTGGAGGGAATCTTCGATTTTAATGGGGCAATTATGGTACACACACCATAAATGTGGGTTCATCCTTCCAACTGTTGTCGACAGGATTTGAGATGATCTGATTCGGGATGCGAACTGGTTTGTTGTTGATTCGGTCCAGGGTGCGAACTAGTTTGTTATTGATCCAGTCTGGGATATGAACTAGTTTGTTGTTGATCCGATCTGAGGTGAGAACCGGTTTATTGTTGATCTGGTCTGGGATGCGAACCTGTTTGTTGTCCATCCCGTAGGACACGAACCAATTTATTTTAGAAAGGAAGGTGACTCAGCCTGGGACTCGAGTCGTCTGTCTTGATGTGGAGACTGGTGAGCAGCTTGAGCTGCATGCCTCCTTAGCCGCATGGGGTCTTTTAGAGGGGAAGCCACATGGTGTCTGGGCTGCATGTGAGCTGGTCGCATGGAGTGCTCCAGTTGCCTCTGGTTCTGCAAAGGCGGTGTACCTCAGGGTACTGTGATGTTGGGGCTTGGCATCCCTTTATGGGTCTTCTGGGCCTTCGTGCACATTGTTTGTGGTGGCTTGGTTTTGAATGAGCCTGGGAATTTTTCATGCTTCTACACCCGTCTTCTTGCATCCATAACATATAGTTTCTTCTTTATTGCTCTCTTGGTAATCTTTCTTCTTGCGGTTTGATTTCTCAAACCTCAAGAATTTTTTGAATTTTTTATAAAAAGAGCTTGTTCCTCACATCAGAGTAATCATCATCGGTATCTTCACTTGAGATTCTCTTTGCGTGAGCTTTGAAGGCGATAGTTTTCTCTAGTGTAGCTTCTTCAAAGTCTTACAGGTCTAGCTTATGATTATCAGTTTGCCTATGAGTGTTTCCAGCGACATAGTGGTGAGATTGTTTCCTTCTATAATCCTAGTAACTTTTAGGTTCCATTTTTGGTCAGTCCCATGAGCACTTTGCGAATCTTTTAATGATTTGAGTAATCCTTTCCAAGGAAAGATAAAGGATGTTATATTAAGAAAACGAGTGGACATTTGAGTGATTGATTCATTTAGCTTCATCTTGAAAGCTACATACTTTTGTGTCAATCTACTTGTTTTAGATTATTTCACTTGTGAAGTACCTTCATGAGTTACCTCAAGAAGTTACCAAATATTATGTGATGTGGCACATATAGATACTATACTAAACTAAGTCTTATTTATAGCACAAAATAATGCATTGATAGCTCTTGCATCAATACTGGCTTGTGTCTTTTCTTGGTCTGTGCATGTATCATGGGGCTTTACAAGGTTACCATCAATCACTATTCTAGGCTGCATTTTATATTCATCTATGACTATAGACAAGAGATCAAAGTCAAGTGGTTTAAAGAAGAAACTAATTCGTGTTTTCCAGTTCGTATTTTCCATATATGAAACACAAGTTTTGAATCCTAAGTGCTTGCAACTCCTTATAATATGTATTTTTTATCTGAAGAGCACTACTTCAACCTGCAAGCAATCATCTGAAGGACTTGCCGACTTTTGGAACAGGATGAAAATGAAATTGTTTTCAAGCCTTCTTTACAACTCGAACCAATTTTTGGATTAAACCAAAAACAAGCACTGGCTTGGCTAGGAGTCGTAAAGGCTTTGATTTGAAAGTGTAATGTTCATAATACTTTAGATTGGAAGAAGAGAAAAGATGGAATGGTATAATTGAAATAAATGGCAATCTTAATACTATTTATAGTGTTTTTGGGGAACTTGGGCAGAGTTTGATTGCCTAACGTTAAAAAAATCGAATGTTGGAGCAGATTTAACAGGATGACATCCAATGGGATACTGGGTTAAGGTAACCTGGTTCGGTCTGAGTTCGGGCAGAACTCAATCCGAGTTCGGTTGCCCTATTTCCAGATTGGGTCATGTTTAGTATGGGCTTGGGTTTTGGGCATTTTGAATTGTGGACTGGATTTTGTATATGTGAACGAATAAAAGAAACATATTGGGTAGGCTATTTTGTAAGTAGACTTGTAACTGAGCCATGTGCTAATCTCGTTCAACCGTATATTTTTCCTAGACTCAATAAATTGAAAATTACATAATAAAATAGAAAAAATAATTTGATCAGCAACTAGTTCTTTGTGGCTTGGCGAGACTTGATTAGATACAGCATAGCAATATTCTATTTATTAATCGTACCGTAGTTGTATATTATTTCTTATATCGAACAAGAGATTTAGTCAGTTATCGAATCAGGTATGACCATGACCAATGGGCCAACACCGGCCACTAATTTAAAATATAAAGACTTAATATTTTAAGGGTTGGAATTTGATAGGAATTTGTTTGGTAGGATTTGTTGAGATTTGATAAAGATTTCAAAAGATATGCAAGATTTTGCATTAAAAGATTTGAATTGTTTCCAAAAATGAAAACAAAAGATTTGACTGAGTTTAAGCCAATTTGGTTGTACAAAATCTAAACAAAATCTATTTACAGTAAATGCTAAAATGACAATTTTGACCCTAAAGTTGTGCAAAAAAATATACTGCAAGGAACACGTTTGAGTGGGACATGATATGCCTAAATGAATGTGGACTCGTCTAGAACACCAATATGAAACTTGTTTTGAAAATTTTGCTAAAGCTACGCTTCAAAAATGAAAGATATGAGAAAGTGTATATTTAAATATAAAATATATTTTAACAAATAAAAACTGACATTCAATAATGTAACACCCAGTTTTCCAGATGAGGGTATTTTTGAAATTTTGTAATTATAATTATTATTCATTGATATTTATTTCACATTATAATTTTTGGTGATTTTTAATTATTTTTAAACTATTTAAAAACTGGTTTAAGTCATGACTTGTGATTTTGATGTGCTGCTAGTGAAACCTGAGAGACTGCATGACCTAGAGCCTAACCATGTCATTAGGATTTAATTATTATTTTTAGCCTAGGGGTATTTTGGTCATTTTGACTTATTTGAATTAATTGATCATTTATTGAATTGGTGAATTCTAGGTTGACTTGACTTGTTGAGACCTAGTGAACTAGCCTATAAGCTAACCCTAGCCATGGTGACCCTAGTCTAACTTAGGTTAACCTACTTTTAGTCATTAGAAACTAATTTTAGAATGAGGAGATTTGGTTTAGTGCATTTAAGTCATGGTTTATGGTTTCATGAAATGACTTATGGCTAAATGATTTATTTGATCATGACTTGGCCCATGGCCCATAACTAGAAGCCCTAACCCTAACCAAACCCTAAATGACCAGCCATAGGGATCCCCACCCTATATAAATACTTATTCTCTAGGGCTTGCCTCCTTCTTTCATTCATTTCAACATTGAAAAAAGAAAGGTATTATCCCTCTTACAAAAATCTCCATAAATTCATTTTAATTCCTTTTTAATCCTAGTTTCTTGCATTAGAACCTAATTTCCTCCTATTTTCTGAATGTGGAATTTAATCCCAGCTTTGGGACAATTTGGAGCTTTTGGCATCAAGAGGAAGAATCCCCCATTTGATGCTTTTCCAAGCTTTTTGCACATATAGGTAAAACCCTCTAAATTGATTTATATTTCAGTTTTCTTTGCATGTAGGGCTAGATCTAGGAGTCCCCTAGGTTTCCCTAAAATTTGGGTGAATTTCGTGTCCGTTTGGTGTCCGTATCGGACACGTGTCGTACTGTGGTGTAGGTGTTTGTTGAAATGCCTCTATGGAGTGAATGTTATTATTTTTCGAAACAAATTATATATTTGGGTAGCTCTTCATGTGTAGATTAAATATATTTATGTCTGAGCACAATTTTGTAGGTTTTTCGTGTCCAAAACGGACACGCACCTCGTGCACGACACTGCGCACAGGCACCGTGCAGTGTCCTACTGCTCAACCCTGATTGCGGACACGACACGCAATGGTTTGACACCAAACTTCATGGACACGTGGCCCTAGTGACTGACACCATACCCAAGAAATTTCGTGAGTCCTCGATCAGTATGCACGGAGAAATTGCGTGTGCACTAAATCGAGCCTTGCACGCACAGTCTAGAAATCGACACTGATACGCTGTAAAATCTTTGGACACAAGTCACTTGGACACGTTGCAGGCACTTATGCACGTAGTCCTATAGTTGGCGAACACCTAGACACAACCACGAGGTGTCTCGTATCGTGTGTCGTGTCCTAGCCCGACTCGCACACGTGCATGAGGCTGTCTGTGTACGTCTTAGTGTCTGTGTGTGTTGAGTGTTTGGACACGTCATGTCCACTCGTGTGGACACGAGACAATCCCTAATGACACATAACATATGCCACAATGCATGTACATTATAAAATTTTGGTTAAATTAGGTTTCGACTTACCAATTTTAGGTTGCAAGGTCGGGTTCCTAAAAAACTCTGATACTGTGTTTAAAAAATAGGTTTTCCTGAGTTTGTGTTTGATTTCCTACTGATTTTAATCATGTTAAGTATCTATTCAGTTTACCTACATGTTTGTTAGACTACTTGAGTGCATTAGCATGTTAGTTAGGATTCATTAAGGAATGAATGTATAAATGTTAGAATATGATTCCTGAGATAACTCAGGTACTTGATTCACTGTTAAATTTGATTCACTGTCAGATATTTGATTCACTGTTTAAATGTTGAATGAGATTCCTGGGAATGCTAGTGTCGAGCACCGAGTCCTGGGTTCGATTGCACCTACACATTTTTTCCTAAACTAATAGTCACACACACACAAACTGGACTGACACTATTTTTTTCTCACACTGTTTATTATATCACTCACACACCCACAGTTTTCACTAGGATACATTCACCATGATTCCTGTTATCTTGCATTCACACACACACAGGTTTTTCTTCACACACACACAGGCCTTACTTGCCACTGCATTTCTCACTCAGGTACTGTTCTGATACTTGGATTGGTATCTGTCCAATCTAGGTTGTGATATGGGTTATATGGTGTTGAGCAGTGGTGTCTTGGTGAGCTTTGGACTTATGTATCCCACCTGGTATCAGTTGTCTTGATAATATGTTGTACCAAGAAGGGATAAACCTGAGAGTGTATTGCATATCCCATTCATTGCAATACTATAGAACCTGAGATTAATTTCCAGACTTTTAATGGTTATTAGAGCACTGTAAACTGGAATGGAATGGACCATTCATGTGTTTAGCTGATTCCTAACACTCTACTTTCTCTCATGCTTAACACACACACGTCTCCAAAACTGAGAATATGGTGTTCTCCTATAAACACAAACACACACAAAAACTGAACTGAGATGTAGGAAATGTCTGAACTGAGTTTAGATTTTCTGTTTTTTCCCACATTATAACCTGTGAACTGAAATGGAAACCCCCATTCCCTGTTTTCCCTCATTGATAACCTGGAAATCTTGACACTGTTTTTTTCCATTGATTCCTATTCCTGAAACACCCACACATTGGCTCACTCATGCTACACATACACTGTCCAGTGCTGCCTAACACACACATATATGCTTTGATGATATTCTTTAAACTGAATGTTAGGACCTGTTACTTGGAACTGTCATTAAGTTGGAAAAATTCCTGAGAATTGAGAATATGCACTGGTTTCACACTGATTTATCCCCATGAACTTGCTGTCACACAGGTACCATATCACCTATGCACACAAGACTGAATTTTAAACTGAGAAGAGGATTCCCAGTTTCAACTGAACTGGAATTTGTCATTTAATTCCTATTAAAACTGTTTTTTTATTCCTTATTAATCTGTGCACTGGTTCACAAATGCACTGTTAAATCCACATATCCATGTACCCTCATGATATATCCTTAACTGTTTAATAGGATTCAATGTTAGCTCAGTCACACACACATCTTGTGACACCATTTTCACACACACACATTGCCTTACTTACATATCTATCTCTATGTATGTGTATATATATATATATATATATATATATATATATATATATATATATATATTATTTAACCAATGTGCAATGGTAGTAATATATATATATGTGTGACATGTGTGGTGTGATAGTGTTTTATGAAATAAATATTTCATTGGCCTATATGTGTTTTGGCCACTTGACCTTTACATGTGAGTATTGTGTGTATGTGGGTTACCTTAGAGGAAATCCATGTTTAGACTAAGGGCTTAGTTAAATATTAGTTGGGTCTATTTATAAATATATGATAATTGTATATATGGTATCTAAGTTACACTAGTCTATGGGTTAGAATGAGTTAGTGTATCTTAGATTGACCTAGATTTGACCAAATAAGCCGAAGAATGTGTTGACTAAAGTTTGACCAAGCCCTAGACAGTTGACCTAGTTAGCCTTGTAGGTTGACCTAGTTTGACCTAGACAATTGACCAGGGTTGACTTAGAGTTGACTTTGACCTAGATCGGTCTAAAAATATGTAGATTGCATTATAAACATCATTGTCTTATTTTAAACACATTATAACCTGTACTGCTCTATTTAGGACATTGTGACTCCGGTGCAGACATCTGACTTTACACTACTCTTTTCAGAGTGTCAGGCGAGTACATTCTCTGATAGTTCTCTCATTTACTTGTCAATTACTGTACTTCAGTTCTAGTTAGTTCTATGTGATTCTCTGTTACAACACGTGTGGATATTTCTGGATTCATGTATACGACACACATTTATTTTCTGGCCTCTATTACTGGTATCATCATTTTCGGCTTCTATTACTGGAATCACCTGCTGGAATCATTTACTGGAATCATTTACTGGTATCATTTGGCTGGACTCATCTTGAATCATTGTGTCAGAATTCTGGATTCACTTGCTGGGAGGGGAAATACTAGAGTAAGACATGTAGACATACCCCATTACTGGAATCACCCTTTTGCTGGAATCATACTGGAATGATAGCCATCTCACACCCGGCCAGGTGTGTGATGTGCCGGATTACCTATAGCCATTTACATGTCGATCTCGGTATTTTAAAACACACTGCTAGAGTATAGGCTGGACTCACCCTGGAATCATTGATCACTATAACTGGAATCGTCCCTTACTGGATTCATCTTGTATGAGATTCATCATGTACTGGACTTACATTGGAGTTACACTGGTCTACATTGTTGCCTGGACTTTATATCATATTACCCTGGTTCAGCTAGTTCTATTTTTACAGTCTTCATTGCTATAATTCTTCTCTTGTTTAGTATTTACTTTCCTTGCACTTTATCTGTCTTTCTTACCATCACCTGAATATAAACTGCCATTTTCATCAATATAACTGTCTATAACTGCTTTATAGTTCTCTATCATTTACTTGGGTTTTTCTAGATGAGATGTGCTCGTTCCTGTCCTGACTGGACCTGTTGAAAATTTTACAGATGTTTGCTCTGAGGACACATGCCTACATATTACAGACTAGGAGATGGGTTAGCTACCTTTGGCCCCGACACTCAGGAGTGATCGAGTTTAGCTAGTCTGTCTTATTTTAGTTTTCATGTTTAGAACTGGTGTTGTATATAGAGATTTGATACTTGAGATGTATTGAGATTTTTGAGTTTGTTGTTGTTATATTAGTAGTTTTGTTGTCTTCAATTTATTAGTGATATTTCTGTGTTATCTTATCGTGCTTAGACTGTGATTGAGTTACACCATATCTTATACTTGTCCTCCGTTCGGAGTTGATCATGATGAGTACATTATATACTGCATGAGTTGATGGTTAGTTAGAGACTTAGAACAGCGTTCTACCGTCGACACTGCGGCGTAGGCTGGGCGCTGTTACGTACTCGTACCCTCACAGGGTGCGGGTCGTGACAAAAAAATAAAAAATTCCAAAAGTTAGGATGCTTACAAGTGGACCGAGCTATTATTAATGAGACTGTGTGTTCAGACTGAACATGGGATACCTAGATTCGTTAGGAGACCTAACCCTAATTTCTTCTTATTGTCCCTCTTGTAGCCTATATATACCCTCTATTCTCTGGCCATCATATGTATAAAAAAGTGCAACTTTTTTAAATTTGTTCTTCGCGTATAGAGAGAAAGAGAAGTCCGCCAAAGAGAAGAAAATGTTGGGAGATCCTCGCCTATCACGCCTCCGTCCCAAAATACATAGGACTAGGAACGCAAGTATGCCGACTAATACAATCTAGAATACGTTTCCAATTTAATGGACTTATCCCAGATGTACTATGGCGTAAAGTATACTAAACATACACTAACTAAACTATATCTTAATCCACAGTAAAGAATGAATATAAAAAATAACATAATATATTAAAGTTGGCCACCATTAATATATATGTTCGAGTAAACTTCGAGAATGAAATAAGTTTGCAAAACTAGGCTACTAGCAGAGGCATGATAAAAAATATATAAAACACGGTAGAATGATGAACTGATGCCAAAAGCAATACCTGAAGCATGAAGACGTAAACATACCATCCATCTATCAATCTATAAGTGCTCCGTAATAACCTGGAGAGATCACCAGGTCCTCAGAGGGACGTAACAAGATACAAAGAAACATGCCATGGTTGAATTGAATAAATATAAACATGTAATAAATCGCTCGGATCACAACACAATCTAGTATCCCACTATCGAAGCAGTAAACCACCCCTACAACCAGGCAAGGACAAGGAGTGACTATTCTGGGACAAGACACTATCCCATGCCATAATATGAACTGAATAAATATAAATGACTAACCCGAACCACCACACGGTCCACTATCTTATCATTGAAACAGTGAACCAAATCGACAACCAAATAAGGACAAGGTATGGCCCACTATAACGTGATAAGACATTGTCCCATGCTATGGTTAGGTATAAGTACAATATCTAACCATACTATATGAATGCATATTGAAGACACCTTGGACGTATGGGTGGGTAAATAATGATTAGCATCGAATCACAAACCGATGTCGGATCACGAGCCGATGCTATGAATATGACTATGAGGCTAAAGACCCTGTCATGCCCCGCTCCCGGAGGTGCGATCGTCCTCACTAAGGCGTGATGCCGCATGGGCCTAGGTTGTGCTCGTGCAAGGCCAAGTCCAAACGATCGATTAATGCTAGGCCACAGGGTCGCACAGAGTGTCCCCGTTTGCAGCGAAAAGTAAATAAACACAAATTGAAACAAACTCAATAGTCTTTATTGATATTCAAGAAGTAGTACAAGCGGTATTATGTCGAGATTATAATTCACTCAAGCTCTCTCTCCCAAAACATAAAAGGCGTGCCAAGTGGCTTACAAGATGGAATGATTCATGACGATGTTCTAATACATCATGTCCTGTATTTGGTGCTTTCGTTTCTTACAACGCTCCAAGGCTCCAGAGTTAGCTTGGCGCCTTAGCACGTTCGAGGGAAGTCTCCGCACCAGACGTGGTTCTCCCGCACCCTACAAGAAGATTGTGTTTATCAGTACATTGTTATGCACAGGTGGGGAGGCTAGCTCGCCCACTCGCTATCATTACCAAACACGTTCATTTTACTTTTGTGCTCCATCTATCATTTATTATCTTACTAATCTTGCCTTAGGATCAGTTTCATGGCATAACATTCAAAGCAATATCCTGTGTTATCGTTTTCAAGTGTCGCATAAGTAAAACATGCGCAACTTACCATACTTACCGTATGATCGTCCCTGTCCAAGGTAAACCAAGTTAGCCAACATATTATGTATTATGAATTGGCAGGTTTGCATAAGTATTCAAAAGTGTCAAGGGCGTGTTCCTGCCTCAGGTGGTAGCGCGTCGTAGGCGTGTTTCTGACTCATTTGTACGAAGTACTCTAGTTCATTTGGTGTTTATATTCAAGCCTGTTTAGAAGCGCTTCGTTCAGTTCCACAGTTGTTCAGCTTACTCAAGTTGTCAGGATGTGTTATACTTAACTGTGTTTAGATATGTTTTAGTAATATAGCACGTTCAGCTAGTCAGATTTACTTATTTCAATGCAAGGTCTCGCACGCAGATTGTCGCAATTGAGCCAACTTAATCTATATGCATCGGTCGTTGGCACCATATGCCATTTGGACATGTTCCTTTTTGTATTCGCATCTATCAAGCGTGATGGCTGGTACACCTTGATAGCCTACGCAATACCCGGCCTTACGTCTCTTGTGTGCCCGAGCCCGTACACAAGCCACCCGTAAGCCATGATTCCGCCTAGGCCGGCCATGATGTCATGATCGATGCCTTATAATTCCTATTTGATTCTTTCTCCCATATACGAGTGGGTTGTCCGCAACCATTTCGTATTATCTTATCATTTATAACTTAACGGCTGTCTTTGAGCCATAATGTAACACCTAGTTTTCCAAATAAGGGTAATTTTGAAATTTTGTAATTATAATCATTTAATAATTATTTATTTATTGTGATTTTGGTAATTTTTAATTATTTTAAAACTATTTAAAATATTGAATTGTGATTTTAATGGTTAACTAGTTAAATCCTAGTTTTGCTAAGCCTAGAGACTAACCATGACCAAGGGAGCCTAGTTAGTGATTAGAATGTCATATTACTACTTTTTAGCCTAAGGGTATTTTGGTCATTTTGACAATTTATGAAATTGTAATTTATATTAATTAATTATTGTGCTAATCCTTTAGCTAAGCCTAAACCTAGAAGTTTAACTTAATCTAGATTAGTCTTGAGGTTAGAATCATAGTTAGAACATTCCTACTAAGTGCCAAGGTTAATAATATCTAGATATTCCTAAGTACGATATTTTTCCTTAGGATATTTATGAAAAAGAAAGCCTTAGGACTAATTGAACCAATAGGAGGCCTTGAAATTGGGTGGACAAGCCCTAGCCACTCATCTACATCTAAAACCTAACCCTTATTCATCTAACGACAGCCACAAATAGTAATCCCCCTCCTATAAGTATCACACTTAAGAGCCCTTGCCTCTTTTTGATACCTAGAAAGAACCCTAATTTGTTCTACTCTAAACTTCTCCCATTAAATCCAAATTAAGTCCAAAGTGAGTCAAATCAATAGCATCATCATCCCAACAGTAGTGGAGACTTGTGGAGGCTTGTTAGCAAGGTTTGAGGATGTTTGAACCGTAGCAAATCGAGGAAGACATTAAGTCTAGGATCTTTACATTGAGTTAGAAATCTCAATAGGTAAAACCCTACAAACCCTAATGAATTCCTGATTTCTTTACATAGATGCATCCATTTAGGGTTCTCCTAGGTGTATCCCAAGTTTGGTAGGAATTCGTGTCCATTTCGTATCCGTATCGGACACGTATCAATGTTTATTTTAATATGTTTGATAAAATGCTTGAATAGATTAAATCTTTGTAATTTCAAAACTAATTGAACAAATTCGTAGCCCTATATATAGGGATTTCAAAAATATAACTCTGAGCATGATTGGACACGTGTCCGTGTCCAAATTTGGATACGAAACTCACTACGATGCCCCGTACCCATGCCCTGCTACCATCTACTATTTTCTCACTGCACACACCACGTGGACACGTGTCACTTGGCACGAGGGTGGGGACAGACACTGTCAGGACCCCCCTAAAGTTTCATGACATCTCGTGTCGTGTCGAACACGAAAAATGAGCTGTACTGATTTAACACTACATAGTGCACTGTTGTTTCGACTCTCTGATACGCTTTCGTATCTTCGACACGACATGAACCCGACCCGATACAGACACTTAGACTCCCAGCCCTAGTCCCCCTACCTCTTGACACAAGCACGACATGTCACGTGTCGTGTGTCATGCACACGACTCTGTGACATGCGTGCATGAGGCACCGCACTGTGCCCGTACGGTCCCCTGCTGCTCGGGGTTGACATAGGACACGATACGACAAGGGAAGGGTTGAAACTTGGTGGAGACACGGGTCTATCGACTGACAAGGGGTTGACCAAGTTTCGTGGGATTTTTTCGAGTGAATCTCAAGAAGTCCCTCGCGCACTGGTCGCTCACTGTCACTGTGACACTGGGTTTTCTTCCCTGACACGTTTTGTTTAACACGATACTGCGACACTTGGACACGAGGCAGGGTGTTCAGTCCCTAGCCCTATATCCCCTCTACACGTGTGTACGAGCTCGACACACTTCGAGCTCTATGTCGAGTCCATGATGACCCGACACGCATGCACAAGGAATGTTTTGGACTATTTTCTGATACTTTTAAATCTTTGGTTTTTGGACACTTCGTGTCCTGTAATTTAGACACGTATGGACTCGTAGACATGTCACATATGTCCTAAATCACTGCACACATGTTCCTACTTTAATTTTGAGATTTTTGTGTTGTTATTTTAGGTTTTCATTGAAATATTCTTGGGAACAGTTAATTTCAGTCTCAGTTTTGTTGACAGTTTGAAATTGAGTTTTGGGTTTTAGGTTGTATATATGTAAGTTTGCTGATCTGATTTCATTTGGTTGAATGTTGGAAAAACTGAAATCAATTTACTTTTAAACCTGGAACTGAGATAATGGGGCCTCAATTCAAATGGGATAATGAGAGATTGGTTTGATTTGTTTCTTTCGAGATTTACATGATTTTAAGTTGCTAGCATGATATGTATACATTGGGATTTGTATTGTCTACTGATTTGAACTTGAGTTTCTAATATGATAACTGAGATGGTTAGCTTGTAAATCTGAGTTTGACTTCAAAAACCTGAAAATATACCCACACACACATGTGTACCTCTTTTTCTAAAAATTGAAATAAAACCCCTCACCCTCATTCCTGTTAACCCACACACACACACTCTATGTATACCCCCTTAACCCTCTCTCTATCTCTCTATGTATTAATGTATATATGCATGTATGTATATGTATGTATGTATATAAATATGTATGTATGTATATATGAATGTATATTATAAGGTAATGTATAACGTATGCAAGTAGGTAATGTATAGTGTGAGAATACATGTAATGTTATATATGAAATGTAAAGCATGTATGTAAAATGAATGTAATGTGTATAAGTATGTATTGTGCCTATTTTGTATATAGGTTGTATAGGTTGCCCTATGGATAGCTAGACCTAGGCTTGTGTATTACCTTGGTAATACATTAGTATCCTAGATATAGCCTATAAGTTGTATACCCTAGACAGTTGACCAGTTGACCTAGAATGACTTGGTATTGAACCTAATAGGCTAATTTAACTAGTTGACTAGAGTTGGCCAAAAGTCAACATTGAGTCAATATATGACCAATTGACCTAGCTTGACTAGAGTTTGACTTAGTTGACTAAGATTGACTTAGTTGACCAACCCTAAAGTTGACCATTGACCAAATTGACCCTTGATAGCCTAAGTTTGACCAGTTGACCAAGATAGCCTTGTTGTTGACCTAGTTTGACTAGATGTTGACTTGGGTTGACCCAGAGTTGACCAAGTTTGACCTTGACCTAGATTGGCTTAGAAATCATGTAGATTGCATCGTAAACTTCATTTTCTTATTTTAAAATACCTTATAACCCATATTGCTCTATATAGGACATTGTGACTCGGGTGCAGACATCTGACATTATACTACTCTTTTCAGAGTATCAGGCGAGTACATTCTCTGATAGTTCTTTCATTTACTTGTCAATTACTGTACTTCAGTTCTAGTTAGTTTTATATGATTCTCTGTTACAACACGTATGGATATTTCTGGATTCATGTATGCGACACACATACCATCTTGTCTGGCCTCTATTACTGGAATTATTGCTGGTATCATATTGGCTTCTATTACTAGAATTATTCTGGAATTATTGCTGGTATCATCATGTTTGGCTGGACTCACCTTGATTCTCGTATCGAATTCTAGATTCACTTATATTATGGGACGGGGAAATATTAAGTAAGACATGTAGACGTACCCAAAATCTGGAATCTCTAAATTAGAATCTACTGGAAGCATAGCCATCCCACACTTGGCCGAGTGTGCGATGTGCTGATACCTACAGCCGTTTACATGTCGATCTTGGTATTTTAAAACATGCTGTTAGAATATAGCTGATCTCACCTGGATTCTTGATCACTGACTAGAATCATCTTGTACTGGATTCATCTTGTATTAGATTCGTCTCGTACCGGATTTATACTGGATTTACACTTGTCTTACATTTACTGTCTGGACTTATCATGTTACTCTAGTTCAGCTATAATCTTATTTTATAGTCGTCATTGCCATGATTCTTCTCTTGTTTTAGATACCTTACATTCCTTGTATCGTAACTGTTTCTCTATACCATCACCTGAATATAAACTACCATGTTCATCAATAAACTGTCTATAACTACTTTATAGTTCTCTGTCATTTACTTGGGTATTCTAGATGAATTGTGCTCGTTCATGTCCTGACTGGACCTGTTGAAAATATTACAGATGATTACCCTGAGGACATTTGCCCTACTTGCCTTGGAGCAGGAGATGGCTTAGCTACCTTTGGCCCCGACACTCAGCAGTGATCGGGAGACTAGCTAGTAGACTTGGTTTAGTTTTCATGTTTTAGAACTTGAATTGTAATAAGTTGAGATATTGTTTGTTTTGAGATTGTTTGAGATTATTATTATTTAGTAGTTGGTTTTGTTGTTGTTATTTAGTCTTAGTATTAAACTTCTGTGTTATCATATCGTGCTTAGAGTGTGATTAAGATTTTATTATATCTATACTTGTCCTCCGTTCGGAGTTGAGATTTTGGCAAGTACATTATATAATTTGTGAGTTGTTGTTTAGATAGTGACCTAGAACAGTGTTCTACTGCCGACACTGCGGCGTAGGCTGGACATACCCACTTATCGTGCCCCTACACTGGGTGCGGGTCATGACACATAGGTTGTCTATGAGCCATAATGCATTATCAACCAGGTTGGCGACAGCGTCCTTACGGCACAGGTAGCGAGCCCCGTTGCAAGTGTAAGCCCCTAGATTTTAAAATATTAATTTTATAATTTTAAACAGCATTTATATCTTTAAAATAAGTTATTATAATTATTAGAAATTTTTTTAGAATTTTTAAATGGTTTTTAAATGATTTTTAAAACAAAAATATCATTTTGTAATTATTTAAAAAAATTTAATATCAATTTGCAATTATTTTAATTGTTTTAATGCAGTCTGCAAATATGTAATCTTCTGTGCAAATTTGTTTTTTGCACAGTGCTGTGCGGAGGGGGCTTTGTGCAAATTTAATTTTGCACTCAACTAAGGCGGTGGGGTTAGTTTGTAAAACCCCAAACTTGGGGGACCTATTTGGAAAGCACCCGTCACCCCCCCCCCCCACCACGTCTCGGGCTCCCCATTGGCCGGTCGGCGGCCGACCTCGCCATAACCCTAACCCTAATCCCTAATTTATCGGCCAAAAACCCTAATCTAACACCCATTTTCGGCCTATATAAGGACCCTCGTTCGAAACCCTAGCTCCCCACATCATTCCGATCGCCCTAGCCGTCGCCCTCGCTTCTTTTCTCCGACCACTTCACCGAAACCCTAGATTTGACCTAGCCACCACCACCATCCACTTCCCGACGAGCAACCACCACCATTCGGTTCGCCTTAACGAGATGAACTCCCCTCCATTTTTCTCCGACCACCCCGACGACTCCTCCGCCGTACAGCAGCCCCGCTCTTCAACTCGAAGCCGAACACGTACGTGTCACCTTCTTCTTCTTCTCCATTTCATCTCATCTTCACCTATGTGATTCGCCGAGTATCGACGAGTCTCATGGTAAGTTTGGACACGGCTAGTTGGAGTCGTACGTGTCGTGCACGTCCCAGACACAGGATTCGACCATTCTTCGTGTCCTTAACTGTCAGGACACGAAGTATATGTTATTGGGTTTAGTTTTGGGCTATCGGGTTTCAAATCCACTGCTGATGGGTTTAGGTTTTACTAATATTTGGTTTAAACCCGTTTACTTAATAAATCGGGTTTGGGTTAAATGTTTGATGGGTTCGGGTTTTCTATGCATGCGGGTTTGGGTATGGGCCCAGTGGGTTTTTGGGCTGGGTTTTGAATTTATATATATGTATATATATGTATATATTGATTTATATATGTATGTATATATGTATATGTATATGTATAAATATATGTATTTCATATATATATTATTATATATATACTGCTATATATATATATATTTTTTTTTTTATTTTTTTTTCTATATATATATATATATATATATATATATATATATGTATATATATATATATATATATATATATATATATATATATATATATATACTGTATTTTTATATATGTTTTTCTATTAAGTATTTTATATATATATATATATATATATATATATATATATATATATATATATATATATATATATATATATATATATATATATATATATATATATATATATATAAATATATATATACTTTTTGTTATGTCCATACATGTGTTTTATATACACATATATTTATGCTATACTTACATATTATTTTATTGTCAATAAATATTATGATAGGTATATTTTACTGCATTAAAATATATTTTTATTTACGTATTTAAAATTAGTATTTTCTTTGTAACTGTGAATTATGGCCATTTTTCGTCCAGACCTAGCATGGGTTTTGTGGACTCAAATGAGCCTAAATACATTCAAGGCTTGTACGAGTCATATCAGACTTGATTCATGGCTTTGGGTCCCGTATATGAACTTCGGTTCAATTTCGTATACGTGGACAAAATACTAAATAATTATTTATTTATTTTTTAGGATTTATAACTTGCTATTTTTGAATTTTATTTATATTTTAGTTACTGCAAAAATATGGGAAAATTTGTATTTGAATACTATGTTAATTTAGTTAATTTAATATAATTTTTCCAGCATTTAATAAATATTTTGTCATTTTATAAAATAGGAAAACAGAACTCATTTCCAGGATATATGTGTTTACTGATTTTTAATAAATATCTGTGAGGGTTTATAAATTCCAGAAAAATTAGTATAAATTTCTATAATTAACAAAGATCATTTTGGCACTTTATCTTATGTAAAATTGAGCTATTTATCTATCTCAAAAATTATTGGAACACACTGTACAGTCTGATTTATTTATTGAGTAGTTACGACTTACAAAATTTTGTGTTGATTTTAGTTATTGTAGCATTGGACCTCAACCTACACTAGTGTGAAGGCCCTAGAAAGTTAGTTTGGGTATTATGTCACCCCACATGGGTCTCCTATGCTAAAGTCATCTTTTGGCTAGGTGTCCAGTCAGAAAGTCGTGTCACACAACTAGTGTCTTAATGTTTAAATTAGTATAAAACTAAGTTTACGTATTATTTTTACAGTGATGAGTCACCAGGCATCTCTAGCATTTCTATCACTACCTTGCTTTGCTAAAGGCAAGTACCTCTACAAACTTTATATACTGTTATAACAATAAACTGTAATCCAACCATGTTAAATGCTGATCCTTGGGGTAGCAAGTTAAATCTTCACATGTTGTATTATTTTCAGTCCCTACCATGCTTAGGACAGTTTTTTTTATCTCTCACATGTTTAGAATCTGGGTTATGGGAAAACTGATAGTTAAGTACGTGATCATGCCCCCTCTATCGTACCGAGCAAAGTTTTATTTTACATGTTACTGCGCCGTAGGCCTTTATCCCAAAGCTGTATTTGTGCGTATGTACATCTATCGTCGTATCACTTGTACGGAAGTTCATTTTATTATGTGCCCCTGCATATTATACACCTATTGACGATCACATACCTGCTACTGTTTTAAATTTTACATATACATATGTCTCTATGACATATGTGTCCTTGCCATGATATATTATGATATGACATGATTCCTGTTCATTTCATATTTCGTATATTTAGTTTGCTAGAATTATTACTTGCTCCCGTCCTAACAGGATAATGTTGTAGGTATACTTTCTGAGGAGGAGTTGCTTTTTGATTCCTATTATGGAGTTGCTGTCGAGGATCAGGCTTTATCTTACGAGGATGTACCTGGGGGAAAACTCGTCTAGTTTGCGTAGTTGCTCGGGGTTTCCGAGAGTAGTCATATTGTTAGACTATGTATTTTATGATTGGACCTGTATCCAGCTTTACATTTTGGCCATGTACTTGGAACATATTTTTATACGAGACGACTTTTGTGTTTGGAACATTTTTGACTCATTATTACATATAGAACTGTTAGTACACTTTAGTCTTATCTTGTTATCTTTAGATCAGCTTACTACGTTTTATCCCAAGCGTAGGCTGGACATGACTCGGCCCGGCCCAACAATTTGGGTAGCGGATCGTGACAGCACGTCCCCGTCATTCCTGTCGCTAACCATTCCTTTCTTTTTCATCTTTTATTCATTCTTTCTTTTCTTTCTTTCAGTTGTTCGTTCGTTCATTAATTCATTCACGTATTCATTCGTTCATTCGTTGATTCATTCATTCACTTATTCGTTCATTCGTTCATTCATACATTATGCAACTCCCTGTACGGGAATCGCCTTGGCAACCCATCGGTCCCAAAGCCTTTCAATGTTTCCATACTCTACTCGGAACGACTATGTCGATAGGCTTCCCACTTTATTGTTGTAAACCATTCATTGTTTCATGTTTCAAGTTGTGGTATGATTCTAGTGACAAGCATTTCGTTCGTTATTGGACGCATAAGTAAACCTACACAAAGTGTAAGTTGTGCGTTTGCACGGGCGTAGAGTGCGGTACGAGAGTTCGCATATTTTCCAAGTTCTTTTCCATGTTCTATACAAGCATACAAGACGGGATTATTCCCTAAGATAGGTGCGTTGAGTCATTTGTTAGCATGTATGGTGTTATCGCCTAGCGATTCTAGCAATAGTTTATGTATTATTATGTGTCTAGGCTAAGCAAAGACATGTTCATCAGAGCCACCCACCTTAGCGATGATCGCGTCGGCCGAGCGATACTCCCAGCGCGCCTTTGAAAGTCTAAGTCCAGATTCATGTTGACGGGTCAATGTAAGTCTTGCATTGATTCGCATCGACACTTCATCAGGTCGATGCAACTCTTCGAGTCGATGGCTCATTTGAGTCGTTGCACTTGTCGTTTGAATCGGCATTCTGCTAGGGTGGAGCGGATCGTTATATAATACACCACTCAAAAAAAGTCTCGTCCTCGAGACTTCCTGAGTGCAAGTCGTCCTATCGTTCCTTAATTCATGTCATATGCGTATCTTAGACAATTCCTATCGTATGACTTTATCCTTCGATAGTATCGAATTATGCTCAGGTATCATTCTAAGTTTTGCGTCGCATGTGTTGGGTCAATTTCATTGAATGACTTTACGACTCATTCAAGAGTTAATGGTACTCACTCAGTCGTCGTGTTTTTATGACTTGGTCACTATTGCGCCCTGTTGCGGGACTATAACGGTCACACGAGGTACGTTATAATTTATCGAACGTAAGGGTCGTAGGTTGAGGCTAACTCACTCATTCATTCAAGCACTTCTCAACATATGTCCACTTGCAGCTACATTCGAGTTCCTCATATGTGTTGTATTCAAGGCGTCCCCCGAATACATACATTTCAACCAAGCTTAGCGATTAGCAAAGTCGGACAAGCTACTCGTGATAGTTTTGAATTGCCGGTCGTTGTCACCAACTCGGTTAAAACTGAACTCCAGTTCGTTCCTATCGTCTATCTCGATTCTCGAGATGGCCCGATTCGTTCTCAAGTGTTCTCGTCTTGAACGTCAATATAATACTTCTAGCGAAGTCGACCAAAGTTCAAGTAATTCTCGTCCGATTCAAGATCAAGTATTGCACTATCATCAAGTCTTTCCATCAACGATTCAATTCATTATCCCAACTTTACTTGTTTATCATCGATTTCCATTATTCACTTTGTTTGGGGCCAGTCTTATTGTCGTCAACGCACATTCCCAGTTTCACGTCCTAACTCTAAGTCTTGTTGCCCCAGGTCTATCATCCGTCCAGACGATACTATAAAGTCAGTCGTACAGGTTCAATCACTTGGCATAGGGTTGTCCGCCTATCCGCTAGGTCAGCTCACAAGGTCATAGGTACAAGTCAAGTTCTTGGTTCATCGTGCAAAGTCATTGCACGACGTTCGCCCCAATCCTGTCACGAACCTCTCCCGGATAACCGAGTACGAGTTTGTGTCCAAGCCCAGCCTTCGTCGCGGTATCGACAGTAAATGCTGTCTAGTACACACAATAACATCCTCCACAGATACAATAGAACACAAATACAAATCGTACTCAGCAGTGAGACAAACCAAGGAAACAAGAGTATGATAGATAATGAAATAATAGTATCCCGATCCAATGATAAAGAGACTGAATCTAGAACAATAAAATATCGTCCATCCAGGAACAAATCTGATCCATCTAAGAAAATAAACTAAGGCATGCATAAAGGTAAATCTAGATCCCTCCAGAGATCAACCATGGCTCCTGAGTCTCGGTACCAATAACGTTAGCACTACCCACTGCTGGTCCATAACATGAAGTGCTAGCGATACTCGTCCTTACCTATAACAACGATCCAGTTAGGAAAGGAGCATAGTACAACCATATTGCAATTAATGTTGTTAAGTTAGAATAACGAGAAACAATGATGGCAAAGAATATATAAAGAACTAGTACTAGCAAGATATAAACTAGCAAGATATGAACTAGCAGAATGTAACCAGCAAGGTATGAACTAATAAGATAAGAACTGGCAAAATATAAACTAGCAAGATATAAACTAGCAAGATATGAACTAACAAGATAATGGACTAGACAAAGAAAAAATAGGAACAACTATGTGTGTGTGCAATACCTTTTAATACGTGAACGGCTGGGCTAATACGGCACATAATACGATGGCCATCCACAATAAAAAGGTACGGCTAACTCATACATGGGTGTACGACTTAGCTATCCACAATCAAAAATGTTGGGTTTGTTCACATACTTACTGAGTATATCCCCTCCTGACTCTCTAACAATCAATAATGGTCAATGATACACTAAGAAGGATACGATAACTACGGTGTCATAATCGTGTCTCAATGGAATATCGAGCAATGACTCAACGGGATATCAAACAAGAAAACTATAGAGTAAACGTTATGATGAACTAAAACATAAATATAATACTATACTTGCCTGAATTCTTGCACAAGCCGTAGTCACAAGTAGAGGATGAGGGGAATGCCGATCTAGAAGCTGTCAACCTATAACATATATCGCACCATAAACCGTGCACGAAAACCACAAATCAATTCTAATGTTCTAGTTCTAAATTCATAGAATAGTAGCTAGTTAGGTTACTAATCTAATAATAATTAATTTTGGAATAACTCACTTAAAACCTAATCTAACCTAATAATAATCTGAATATAATCTAAACATGCAAGTTTTGCCATCAAAAGTCATGTTTCTAATTTTGGAAACTATGGCACGCAAATCGAGACGTGTCATTGACTATCTAGTCAAATGCTATGAACTCTAGATTTTGAAAGTGCATCTTGGTAGATTTTAGTGCCACGAGTGCGCTGGAATCAACCGTGCCGCAAAATCACGTTTTGGTCAAAAGATATCGCCGTTATGGCTAATTGTGACCAAAACGGTGATCAACCGATCAATTCTGAGTTCAACAGAATAACTAAAATACTAGATGAACGAAATAATTTTTGGAAAAAATATATGTCATAGAGCTCTGTGTTAGCTTTCTGAAACTTCAAACAGTTCGTGATTCGGATTCGGGTTCTCCCGGGATCTCGAAAACACCAAAACGTGTCAAGTTTCGGACGGCCGACACTCTACAAATTCTCCAGAAATTTAGGAATAAAATCTATGAAAATAAATTACATATTCAGAAATTTACCTCAATACGCTTCCAATAAAAAATAGCACACAAAAATGAGGTCCGAGTTGACGGCAATCGCCTCGGGAAGTCGGGGAATCACTGGGATCAAACTCCAAAAGTCGGCAGAAAGTTTTTAGGGTTTTCTAAGCTCAATGATATATATATATAAAGGGGAAGCCGGCTCAGAGGTAGTTCAAAGCCGTGGCTCCATGCCACGTGTCAACATCTCATCGGCCCCGCTCTTAAGAGGACGGCCAGATTTCGATGCTGCTTGGAACTCAGCCATATATCAGTCGGCTTGAGCCGTACATAGTCAGCTGCTGATGCAACTGACAGCTAGGCCCACCCCGCTCGGCCAAGCGGCTGACAGGTGGGCCTCGCAGTGCTGACAGGGTAGTTGACTGGGTAAATAATTTACAGAAATTGATTTAAAAATCAGTTTAACTCTAAATAACTTTAAATAAAATCCTAAAAATTCCAGAAAAATTCTAAAAAATTATAGAAAATATTTCTAACCTCCTAGAACCTAAATAAAAATAACTTGTCCCAAAATAGTCCCAAATGGCCTTATAGTAATTCATGAAAGTCAATAAAATATATACATCTTCAATAAATAAATATCTAAAAATGTCTAAAAATCATAGAAAAATATAATATAGCTATAGCATGCTTATAGACCCTATCTAGAGGTCATGTGACCACAAGATGGTCCTAAATCACCTATGGGCTTAGTCACAACTCCTATGATCATAGAAAATTAAATATAAATTAATCAAATAAAAAATATCACTAAATTATAATCGGGGTGGCAGATGCCACAAATCCTATGGTCAAACTATTTGTTCATTTTTACGGAAGTTTCTACCCAAGTTTGTTTCACTCAAATTTTTAAATATTGAGCAGTGTTCACCGTATTCGTATCAAGACATTCTCTGCTCTAGGTTCGAGCTCATTTAGGAAAGTCATCCTACGATAGGTTGTCCTCAACCAAATCCTCAGTGTGTCAAAGTCTATCTCTTCAAATATATTTGATATAACTCACCTATCCATCCTAACCAATTCACGTAGTCGATCACAAGGTCGTCTAGCATTGCAATATGTCGTACCCCGATCTCACGCAAGTCTGATTATCAACGGCGGACATGAATCACCATGTCAACATTCCCGCAGAATAATCGTCCTCATCGGGACGTAACTCTTGCGTTTGAGTCTAGACTTACTCATTTTTGACACGCAAATTGGGTCTACTCAATCCTCAAGTTTCTTAATTGCCAATCACAAGTCCTAATAATCCTCGAATTCACCTTCGCTTCAAACCACAAGTCGAATCAATCAAAATTGTCATGTCATGATATTTCGAGTTTGATCATTCCGCTGGACATGAATCACCATGCCAATGCTCACACGAAATGATCGTCCCAAATTTGATGCGGCATGTGCGAGGCTAGAGTTGCGCTCTCGCAAGACAAGATCATTGTCATCGTGGTTATTCACGAAAAATCAAGTCATTCCCATTTTCATCCAAACATTCATTTCTATCAAAATCCCCAACATAGCCTTCATCGTAATAGTAACTTCTAACACAATCATCATTCATCAAATCAGAGTACCCCAGAATTATCGTACATCGAACTTTGATACGCCGCAATACCAACGATGATGTACATAACCTGACGATCTTCCTTTTGCAACGAATTTCGAGTCGTGCAACTTAATTCCTCAATTTGCATTATTTATGCTAACTCGTTATTGACCAACATCTATTCCAAATCCTTAGTCATTCTCGTATCTTCAAACCAACATTTTTCATGCACGCTATCTTCCAATCGTGCTAACTTTGATTTCATCTGAGTATTTCGTCTCAACTCAAGTTTCAATCCATTCGACTAAATTCAAAATCGCATGTACGATCCACTACGCTTTCTCGACCAAAACATCTATTTATTTTATCATTTCGAATCTCCATTCAACCGTTTCTTAATTTGTACTACACGTTCACAAATCGTCTAAGCGATATCTCGTTTGAGACTCTCGAAATTACGATCATCTAAGCATTACTCGTTCTAAGACTTTGCACGATAATCATCGCTTGCGGATATACTCATTTCCACCTGTAAGTCCATAAATTTTGGTCGAACAATTCATTATACGGTCTATACACCACTCAGGAATTGAGCCACTTGACTAGTCGTTGAAACTCATTCTTATTCCTCTTTCCGTATATCGCATACACCATTCGGGGTCAAGTCAGTTTACAAGTCATCGAAGTGATCATTCAATTTATAATCGACACGTTCAAGTATACGTTCGTCCGTTCCTTAAAATCTAAGAGTCATTCTCGTGTTCGCCTTAAGTGTTGGTCTGTTAGCGTCCCTATCGACATGCGTTCTAAGTCATCTGTTCTCATCTGAGCAATAGTCAATCTTGCTCGCAACTCATTTGCACAGGAAGGTTTAGGTGCGCGATACTCAGCACAACTTAGCCAAAGGTTGTGTATATAGCCGACCCGTTCGGACTATACTTTGATCTCGTACACTCATTCGCTATCGTCAGCGTAAAGTCATTTGGGCATAAGTAACATTTGCTAACTTTTAGTATTGGTTCCTTTCAACTCAAGTCCATTATAGTTTGGCACAAAGGCCTTCGCACATCAATCCTGTCTCAACCGAGTACTCGTAGGAGCTTTTGAAAATATTATACTTATTGTATGGAACATCCCAAGGCACAACGAGAGAGAGCGTATACTTCTTTTGTCCACGATCGAGCTTTCAAAACTGTGAGAATCGACATGAAGTCCAAGGACGTAAAGCTGTGCTCTGATACCAATTTGTCACGTCCCGCTCCCGGAGGAGTGATCGTACTCACTAAGGCGTGATGCCGCACGAGCCTAGGTTGCGCTTGTGCAAGGCCAAGTCCAGAAATGGTCGATTAAGGCTAGGCCACAGAGTCGCACAGAGTGTCCCCGTTTGCAGCGGAAAGTAAATGAACACAAATTGAAACAAACTCAATAGTATTTATTGATATTCAAGAAGTAGTACAAGCGGCGTTATGCCGAGATTAAAATTCACTCAAGCTCTCTCTCTCTCGAAACATAAAGGAGTGCTAAGTGGCTTACAAGATGGAATGATTCATGGTAATGTTCCAATACATTATGTCCTGTATATGGTGCTTCCGTTCCTTACGACGCTCCAAGGCTCTAGAGTTAGCTCGGCGCCTTAGCACGTTCGAGGGAAGTCTCCGTACCAGACGTGGTTCTCCCGTACCCTGCAAGCAGACTATGTGGTTATCGGTACATTGTTATGCACTGGTGGGGAGGCTAGCTCGCCCACTCGCTATCATTATAAAACTCGTTCATTTTACTTTTGTGCTCCATCTATCATTTATTATCTTACTAATCTTGCCTTAGGATCAGTTTCATGGTATAACATTCAAAGTAATATCATATGTTATCATTTTCAAGTGTCGCATAAGTAAAACATGCGCAACTTACCATACTAACCGTATGATCGTCCCTGTCCAAGGTAAACCAAGTTATCCAATATATTATACATTATGAATTGACAGGTTTGCATAAGTATTCAAAAGTTTCAAGGACGTGTTCCTGCCTCAGGTGGTAGCGCATCGTAGGCGTGTTTCTAACTCATTTGTACAAAGTACTCTAGTTCATTTGGTGTGTTATATTCAAGCCTGTTCAGAAGGCGCTTCGTTCAGTTCCACAGTTGTTCAGCTTACTCAAGTTGTCAGGTTGTGTTATACTTAATTGTTGTTTAGATATGTTTCATTCAGTAACATAGCATGTTCAGCTAGTCAGATTTACTTGTTTCAATGCAAGGTCTCGCACGCGGATTGCCGCAATCGAGCCAACTTAATCTATATGCATCGGTCGCTGGTACCACAAGCTATTTGGACATGTTCCTTTTATATTCGTATCTATCAATCGTGATGGCTGGTACATCTTGATAGCCTACGCAATATCCGGTCTTACGTCTCTTGTATGCCCGAGCTCGCACACAAGCCACCCGTAAGCCATGATTCTACCTAGGTCGGCTACGATGTCGTGATCGTTGCCTTGGAATTCCTATTTGATTCTTCCCTCCATATACGAGTGGGTTGTCCGTAACCATTTCGTACTGTCTTATCATTTATAACTTAACGACTGTCTTTGAGCCATAATGCATTATCGACCAGGTTGGCGGTAGCGTCCGTGTAGCACGGATAGCGAGCCCCGTTGCACGTCCCCGTCATACCTGTCGCTAACCATTCCATTCTTTTTCATCTTTTATTCATTCTTTCTTTTCTTTCTTTCACTTGTTCGTTCGTTCATTAATTCATTCACGTATTCATTCGTTGATTCATTCATTCACGTATTCATTCATTCGTTCATTCACATATTATGCAACTCCATGTGCGGGAATCGCCTTGGCGACCTATCGGTCCTGAAACCTTTCTATGTTTCCATACTCTACTCGGAACGACTTTGTCGATAGTCTTCCTGATTCATTGTTGTAAACCATTCATTGTTTCATGGTTCAAGTTGTGGTATGATTCTAGTGACAAGCATTTCGTTCGTTATTGGACGCATAAGTAAACCTACACAAAGTGTAAGTTGTGCGTTTGCACGGGCGTGGAGTGCGGTGTGAGAGTTCGCATATTTTTCAAGTTCTTTTCCATGTTCTATACAAGCATACAAGATGGGATTTTTTCCTTAGCTAGGTGCGTTGAGTCATTTGTTAGCATGTACGGTGTTTCGCCTAGCGATTCTAGCAATAGTGTCCGTATTATTATGTGTCTAGGCTAAGCAAAGACAGGTTCATCGGAGCCACCCACCTTAGCGATGATCGCGTTGGTCGAGCGATACTTCGAGCGTGCCCTTTGAAAGTCTAAGTCTGGATTCATCTTGACGGGCCAATGTAAGTCTTGCATCGATTCGCATTGATACTTCATCAGGTCGATGCAACTCTTCAAGTCGACGGCTCATTTGAGTCATTGCACTTGTCGTTTGAATCGGCGTTCCGCTAGGGAGGAGCGGGTCGTTACAGACCCGACAATCTCCGTCAAAGTTTACGGAATCTAGTAGGGTAGTCCCATACATCTTTTGGTAGTCTTCCCAGCCCGTGGATTTGCACAAGTCATATCCATGACTCGAACAACCCATATATCAATGGCAAGTCACTAAATTAGACACAATCTAACTCTACATGCATCGACAGATGAACCGTCACACAGGTAGCTAGTCGAATGTGGAAGCTTGTGCCAATATAATGAACCCTTACTCACATTATCTTATAATGTTGAATGTCATGGTATAGAAGTTACACAACTTTTGGGAACATTTTCTATACACGAAGTCACATACACACCTATAATATCTATGCCATCATCGATAGCATCCAAGTCATCCTAGGACGCACAACACTATAACTACTACAAACAGATATAAAGACAGACATAAATATTTAAACAAGCAAATGATGGCAAGGTAACTTGCTTGGAATATCGGAAATGGATTAACTTAACTATCCGGCTCCAACTACAGTTGAACAATCACGAACCCCTAAAATATAAATAACCAAAATCAATTCTAATTCTAAGACAACGTATCTACCATAAATATACATACTATTTGTATACTCTATTCATATACTAGCTAACTAGTTTACAACTACATCTAACATACAACTACATATAACATACACTCTACATGTTGTATCATGCCAATATAAAAATAATATTTTACAATATAAAAATAATCAATTTAAATTCTGAAATAAATTCTGAAAAACATAATAGGCCAACTTGTCGATTATAGCATATCCAATATATATATATGAACATGTCTAATACATACATTATCATGCTACTAGATAAAACTAACATTTTCATAAACTAAAAATAATACTTATTCATTCTAGAATTATTTACTAAAATATTTATTAACATTATTTATTCATACTATTAACAATAAAGTACACTTTTAATAAATATATCATCCTATTGGCATAATAGGCCAACTTGCCGATTAAATAGAAAAAATTAAATATAAAATTAATATATCTAAATTCTGAAATATATCACTTAATATGGGAAAAAATTATTTTATATCGAAAAATACTCAAAGGTCATCATGGGTGCACATTAGAAATATTGGGATACAAAAGTGACCGTAGTTTAAATGGAAACGCAATTATGGTAACCTTGTTCGATGAAGATGATAACAAATAAATATAAAGACAATTAAGATGGAAAAATCTAATTTATGGAGGTCATAGAGGGTCGAGTTGAGATCGTTACCAAGTAATTTTTTGGTGTTAGAAGGCATCTTAAATAGTTAAAAATCGTCACACAAAATATTTGTTCAGCTTGGACACATTTTCGTAGAATGCGTGCCTCGGGCAAACAGAAGCAAACCGTCACGCAAAATAGGCTCTAGGAACCCTACTTTGACTAGTTTTTGGTTGGTGGAATTGAGTCCAGTAAGTATAATATTTGGGTCTTGTGTGTCCTTTGAAAATAAATAGCACATGAGAATTCAATTGAGTGGTATATATGTGTGTAGTAGTCTCAAAATAGGTCAAAGTCATATACTGGGTCATTTGGGTTGGATCGAAGTTGAGTCCCGAAATTAAGTTGGAAGATACGTCAAATTTTATGATAGATGATAAATTAGCCTAAATTGACCCAAAAGTTGTACAATAAATTTAGAGCACAAGAGAATATGTTTGAGTGGCATGTGGTATATCAATATGAAGATAAACTTGTCCAGATCAAAACATATGAAGGGCGTTTTGAGAAATTGGCATTTCTTGTGCTCCTAAAATCAAAGCTATGGAAAAGAGCATTTAATGATCAAAAATAATAGTGGAAAAAACATCTATGAAAGAAATAAATAAATAAATAATCAAAGTAAATCCTGAAAATTTCAGGGGGCTTACAACCTATCTACCTTAGGAAATTTCGTCCTCGAAATTAGACATACAAATAATATAACAACACATAATATTAATAATAACAAATAATCAATGGCACCGTCCTAACTTCTTGTCACGACCCGCACCCGCTTTTCGGACGCGAGCTCGTGAGCAAGCCAGCTACGTATCGAGCAGACTCCAGTCTGACTCAAGTATGTATAAGCTGTCAAGGTCATGGTATCATATCTATTCTAAACTATATCTCAATCCACATGAATCATATAAACAAGAATGAACAAGTATGGGTCATAGTCTGCAGCCCATTAGCATATTGTTCGATTAGATTCTAAGAATGATATGAGTCTATAAATAAGCAGAGTATATCATGGTACTGAATATAAAGCACGAGAGGACAATAAAGGAATATCACAAGCAAATACCTGTATCATGCATCGCAATCCTCTACCATCCCGCTCTGCTAACTAACTCCATACAATCGCTAAACCTGAAGAGATCATCAGGTCCTCAGAGGACTAGCAAGATACATAAAACATGCCTATCTAACAGTTTAATCATGCAGGAATATATACAGGGTATAAACAAGAACTAGACAGAAAACTGACAGGAAACTTTGAACACGGACACGGGATCAACTATGCACAAATGAACTGCTGGAAGAACAAGAGATCAATGGAATACCAAACCCTCGCACCGAATGTGGACTCGCAGGTTTGAACTAATCACTAACCCACGCCCCGATTGTGGACTCGCAGGTCAGTTTCAAGACAAGTCACCCTCGCCCCGTGTGTGGACTCGCAGGTGCAAACGGACAACCCTCGCCCCGTGTGTGGACTCGCAGGTTGTGGAAAAGACAAAGGAATAGCAGTTCACTCGCACATACTTGCAGACACGACTCAGTCAAGACGTAGGTGAAGACACGATACAACTCAGTCATGACACAGGTAAGGACCACTCTAGCATGATCCATGACGTAAACAAGCCGGGTATAACTACACTATCAAATCATGAAACACTGATATGCAAACAAGATAATGAACTAGTAAACATGGTATCCCATAAATCTATAGCAACTAAGGTAAATCAAGATAACATACTAAGGCAGGTGTACTATAAGCATGAAAGTAAACTGTAGAGGGAGGCAAGGTATACTTGCCTGGAGGTTGCACACAGATCCAACAAAATACAGTCAACTGCCAAGCCATGTAGTCCAAGTCCTCACAACTGTCTATGAAAGCTGAAACAGACATTGCCAACATTCTCAGAATAGTCAAATTAGCTAGGATTGCCTGTCCTTAAGTCCAATTCTGGACACAGAGGCAAAACGGTAATTTCGGGCAAAAACGATGTCCGCCGTTGGACCCGCTTTGTACCGAAAAGCGTGCCAGAGTCAATGGTTTATAAAGTCGTCAAACTACATGTCTACGGATCCGGTTTTCCGATACAAACCCAACCGTATATCCAAAATTGGATTTCGGCGGGCCGTGCACAAAATCATCCGTTGAGTCGGACCGTGGGGCCCGCAAAACGACGATTTTACCAACTGTCTCAGAATCGGACCAAACTTGGCATGCAGGACCAAAAAAACGATACGGTCCTGTTGGCACAAGTTTCGTCTCGATCTGACGAGTGTACACAAAGTAGTTGGAAAACTTGCACAGAGGTCGATACGGTGAATTTCGACGGATACGCATCAAATTCGTCGCACACGCGACCAATTTGAATTCCGCCAAAGCCCACACGACCACGAAGCCGATACGCAGCTTTCGATGCTTTCGGTTCGCGACCACGTCGCCCGGTTTGGCGGGACGCACGTCGTATCAAGGGTTTTTCTAAAAATAAATCTGTTTTTAAAAATGGTTTTCTCTGACTTTTCAATTGATTTTTCTTGATGTATAATAGATGAATCCAAAATCTAAAAACAACGTTTGGAAGCCGTATGGTTTGTCAATAAACCTATTCAGGTGGATTTTGAAAATACTGGATATTATGTCGTATAATTGCCTCCTAACCTAGGGGTTTGGTCGAGTTTTCCTGTGTAGTATTTTTAACAGAAAACTAAATTTTTCGAAAACTTTGGCCCTGTTTTTCTATCGATCTCTTTTGTTTACAAAGAAACTAGAAGACAGGATTTGAAGATGTATATGTTGTGATCGTACCAGAGTTTACGGGACGTGAATTTGTCGAACGATGTGAGAGAAAACACCACTCGAACTTGCATCATCAACACCACTGTTGTTGTCCTGCACTTTCGGCGCACGGCCGTGCGTTGCTGGCCGGGGACTCGTCGGGGTGGGTCGCGCGGCGGTGGCTTGACGGCCAAGCGCGGTAGCTCGCCGAAACACGCGAGTCGGGGTGGTGTGGATCTCGTTTAGGGTTTTAGGTTTGAGATTGATGTTGCGTTTTTCCTTCTCGATCCCTCCCTTTGTTCACGTATGTACTGCTTTATATGCTCGGCTGTGGTTTCACAGAGGAGGCCCGCTTGGGCTAGGGCCAGCTATGGTGGGCTGCACGCTGGTTTGGGCCTCTCCACTGTGGGCTGGGCAGGGAAGTGGGCCTGTGGTTCACGGGCTGGCTTGGGCTTTCCTCCTTTTGTGATTTAATGCTTTCTATTTTATCCCATTATATGTGTGTATATATATACACACCTATTTATATATAATATATATATATATATATATATATATATATATATATATATATATATACATATATGACAGGTATATACGTATATACACTAATAAATTATAAATATATTTATACGCCTAGATAATCAATTATATATATACCTATAATTTATATCTACTTATATATACACCTATATATATATTCTTATATATACACCTATGTATACATTCATATATATATACCTGTAAAATAGAAATATACATGTACTCCATACATTCAACTATAAGGAATAGGATATCCTAAATACAAGCTATAATAGAAATACAATATACTTAAATCTTTATACTAGACATTTACTTAAATAATATACAATGATACTTTATATATATATATATATATATATATATATATATATATATATATATATATATATATTTTTATATATATATATATATATATATATATATATATATATATATATATATATAAAAATATATATATATATATATATATATATATATATATATATATATATATATATATATATAAGCCTAATTTTCATATATTATAAATATACTTCCATATATATATATATATATATATATATATATATATATATATATATATATATATATATATATATAAATATATATAACTTAGATAAATCCCATAAAGTCCAAGATGTCTGTTAAAGAAAAATTATTTACTAAATTATCAATAAACATTATTTACTATCAAGAACTCATAATATAGATATTTAACCACAATTTAGGAAAACGTTTACTAGGTTACTGAATTAAAATACTACCACCCAATGCATGTCTACACGGTCGTCTTGGGATGCCCTACATGACTACCTGGGCTTGGGCTTGGTTTGGGTCCAGCCTGGCCAATTTGGTTCAACCGGGTCACTCAACGTTAAATAATATAATAATAATAAATAATTAACTATTTATAATAGTCATGTCACAACTTGGCCTAGTTTTTCTAGTTAGGACATCCCTATGGCTAGGTTTCCCCAAGCATGACTAGTACACTAGTCAAGGCACACTTCTACATCTCCCGTACCATAATTCCTAGTCGTCTAGTACTTCAAAACTCAACTATGGCTAAAGTCATATACCGTAATAATAACTAAATAATTAATTCTAAAATTCTAAAAATCATAATTTAAATCAAATAAATAATAATAAAAAATAATTCAAGTTTTTCGGGAAGGGGAGCTACAAATCTACCCACCTTAAAAATAATTTCGTCCTCGAAATTCTAATTTCTAATTATTCCTAAAAATTCAAAAGGAAGTCTACTATTATCTAAATCTCTTTAAATTTAATTCCTCAAAATAGTTTACAACCTTCCCCTAGCAATTTTGTAACTACGAAATCTCGAGGACTTCTACCCACCTTTGGTCACAGTACTCCTCAAAATAATGTCACTAGAATCATATGGTCTTCTAACTAGTTGCTAACCATTCTACCGGCAGATATCTAGGCATATGGCAACTATAATCCCCATATCTATAAACAATCAATATTCAATAGTCAAGCAATACTATACTATAATTTAAAAGTTTCTCATGAATTTTAGACAACACGATTATTCGTCACCCCGGAATAGGAAGGGACGAGAATCAATGGCACAGGAAGCAAGGAAGTATAATCGAGAGCAATTATAGAGTTTTCAAGGACGTGGAGAATTTCTAGGAGAATTTTTAAGGCAGAGTGGATTGAGATTTCTAAGGTCTAGTCAAGGTCGCAGGCTCGTATCAGTACAGTTACATAACCGATACGATATGCTCTGACCTGCATGGGCAACCACAAAAACTTGTCACGACCCGCACCCACTTTTCGGACGCGAGCTCGTGAGCAAGCCAGCTACGTATCGAGCGAACTCCAGCCCGACTCAAGTACGTATAAGCTGTCAAGGTCATGGTATCATATCTATTCTAAACTATATCTCAATCTACATGAATCATATAAACAAGAATGAACAAGTATGGGTCATGGTCTGCAGCCCATTAGCATATTGTTCGATTAGACTCTAAGAATGATATGAGTCTATAAATAAGCAGAGTTTATCATGGTACTGAATATAAAGCACGAGAGGATAATAAAGGAATATCACAAGCAAATACCTGTATCATGCATCGCAATCCTCTACCATCCCGCTCTGCTAACTAACTCCATACAATCGCTAAACCTGAAGAGATCATCAGGTCCTCAGAGGACTAGCAAGATACATAAAACATGCCTATCTAACAGTTTAATCATGCATGAATATATACAGGGTATAAACAAGAACTAGACAGGAAACTGACATGAAACTATGAACACGGACACGGGATCAACTATGCACAAATGAACTGCTGGAAGAACAAGAGATCAATGGAATACCAAACCCTCGCCCCGAATGTGGACTCGCAGGTTTGAACTAATCACTAACCCTCACCCCGATTGTGGACTCGCAGGTCAGTTTTAAGACAAGTCACCCTCGTCCCGTGTGTGGACTCATAAGTGCAAATGGACAACCCTCTCCCTGTGTGTGGACTCGCAGGTTGTGGAAAAGACAAAGGAATAGCAGTTCACTCGCACATACTTGCAGACATAACTCAGTCAAGACGCAGGTGAAGACACGGTACAACTCAGTCATGACACAGGTAAGGACCACTCTAGCATGATCTATAACGTAAACAAGTCGGGTATAACTACACTATCAAATCATGAAACACTGATATACAAACAAGATAATGAACTAGTAAACATGGTATCCCATAAATCTATAGCAACTAAGGTAACTCAAGATAACATACTAAGGCAGGTGTACTATAAGCATGAAAGTAAACTGTAGAGGGAGACAAGGTATACTTGCCTGGAGGTTGCACACAGATCCAATAAAATACAGTCAACTGCCAAGACATGAAGTCCAAGTCCTCGCAACTATCTCCAAAAGCTAAAACAGACATTGCCAATATTCTTAGAATAGTCAAATTAGCTAGGATTGCCTGTCCTTAAGTCCAATTCTGGACACAGGGGCAAAACAGTAATTTTGGGCAAAAACGATATCCGCCGTTGGACCCGCTTTGCACCGAAAAGTGTGCCAGAGTCAATGGTCTATAAAGTCGTCAAACTACATGTCTACGGATCCAGTTTTCCGCTACGAACCCAACCGAATATCTAAAGTTGGATTCCGGCGGGCCGTGCACAAAATCATCCGTTGAGTCGGACCGTAGGGCCCGCAAAACGACGATTTTACCAACTGTCTCAGAATCGGACCAAACTTGGCATGCAGGACCAAAAAAACGATACGGTCCTGTTGGCGCAAGTTTCGTCTCGATCTGACGAGTGTGCACAAAGTAATTAGGAAACTTGCACAGAGGCCGATACGGTGAATTTCGACGGATACGCATCAAATTCGTCGCGCACACGCGACCAATTTGAATTTCGCCAAAGCTCACACGACCACAAAACCGATACGCAGCTTTCGATTCTTTCGGTTCGCGACTACGTTGCCCGGTTTGGCGGGACGCACGTCGTATCGAGGGTTTTTCTAAAAATAAATCTGTTTTTGAAAATGGTTTTCTCTGACTTTTCAATTGATTTTTCTTGATGTATAATAGATGAATTCAAAATCTAAAAACAACGTTTAGAAGCCATATGGTTTGTCATTAAACTATTCAGGTGGATTTTGAAAATAATGGATATCCTGTCGTATAATTGCCTCCTAACCTAGGGGTTTGGTCGAGTTTTCCTGTGTAGTGTTTTTAACAGAAAACTCAATTTTTCGAAAACTTTGGCCCTGTTTTTCTATCGATCTCTTCTGTTTACAAAGAAACTAGAAGACAGGATTTGAAGATGTATATGTTGTGATCGTACCAGAGTTTATGGGACGTGAATTCGTCGAACGATGTGAGAGAAAATACCACTCGAAGTTGCATCATCGACACCACTGTTGCTGTCCTGCACTGTCGGCGCACGGCAGCACGTTGCTGGCCGGGGACTCGCCGAGGTGGGTCGCGCGGCGGTGGCTCGACGGCCAAGCGCGGTGGCTCGCCGAAACGCGCGCGTCGGGGTGGTGTGGATCTCGTTTAGGGTTTTAGGTTTGAGATTGCTGCTGCGTTTTTCCTTCTCGATCCCTCCCTCTGTTCATGCATGTACTGCTTTATATGCTCGGCTGTGGTTTCACAGGGGAGGCCCACTTGGGCTAGGGCCAGCTGTAGTGTGCTGCACGCTGGTTTGGGCCTCTCCACTGCGGGCTGGGCAGGGAAGTGGGCGTGTGGTTCACGGGCTGGCTTGGGCTTTCCTCCTTTTGTGATTTAATGCTTTCTATTTTATCCCATTATATGTGTGTATATATATACACACCTATTTATATATATATATATATATATATATATATATATATATATATATATATATATATATATATAAACAAAACAAAATATATATATATATATATATATATATATATATATATATATATATATATATATATATATATATATATTTATTTTTTTTTCAGGTATATACGTATATATATTAATAAATTATAAATATATTTATACGCCTCGATAATCAATTATATATATACCTATAATTTATATCTACTTATATATACACCTATATATATATTCTTATATATACACCTACGTATACATTCATATATATATACCTGTAAAATAGAAATATACATGTACTCCATACATTCAACTATAAGGAATAGGATATCCTAAATACAAGCTATAATAGAAATACAATACACTTAAATCTTTATAGTAGACATTTACTTAAATAATATACAATGATACTTTATATATATATATATATATATATATATATATATATATATATATATATATATATATATATATATATATATATATATATATATATATATATATATATATATATATAAGCCTAATTTTCATATATTATAAATACATTTCCATATATATATATAACTTAGATAAATCCCATAAAATCCAAGATGTCTGTTAAAGAAAAATTATTTACTAAATTATCAATAAACATTATTTACTATCAAGAACTCATAATATAGATATTTAACCACAATTTGGGAAAACGTTTACTAGGTTACTGAATTAAAATACTACCACCCAATGCATGTCTACACGGTCGTCTTGGGATGCCCTACATGACTACCTGGGCTTGGGCTTGGTTTGGGTCCAGCCTGGCCAATTTGGTTCAACTGGGTCACTCAACGTTAAATAATATAATAATAATAAATAATTAACTATTTATAATAGTTATGTCACAACTTGGCCTGGTTTTCCTAGTTAGGACATCCCTATGGCTAGGTTTCCCCGGACATGACTAGTACACTAGTCAAGGCACACTGCTACATCTCCCGTGCCGTAATTCCTAGTCGTCTAGTACTTCAAAACTCAACTATGGCTAAAGTCATATACCGTAATAATAACTAAATAATTAATTCTAAAAATCACAATTTAAATCAAATAAATAATAATAATAAAATAATTCAAGATTTCCGGGAAGGTGAGCTACACTTCTTCTTGCAATCCTTCTGAACATGTCCCTTCTTGGCACAAAAGTGCAAGTCGGGAGCCCCTTTATCTAGTACAAGAAGATCCTCTGCTGAAGATATGCTCCTGGACATCTGATTAGTCTTCCATGATGCCCTCAAAATAATATGAAATATGGTATAAAAGAAACTAGTCGAACATGAATATTTCTAGAGGACACTACTATTAATGGAATTTTAAGTTTATATAAACTACCATAAAATAAGGTACACTCCGTTCTAGGTCCATCCTAACTTATGTGATGACAACAACCAAAAATCAATGTCGAGGACTACAAGGAATTCAAAACTTAAGTATTGCAGACTAAAATCAAAGGCTTTTTAAGGAGTCCTAAGTACCACCTTAGTGCTTAGGTCAATAACTCTGTAGGAAAAATTATTACTAATTCAACATTATTCCTACATAGGCCAAGTCTTCAACAAGATAGAAGGAAAATCATACTCTACTCCTTCTACCTATCGACAAGCTATCTAATTCTTACAAGTGCACCTAACCATTTTGTACCTATCTACTAGGTCCTAACCTAAACAGATACATACACCTATTGGTCAATTTTCTTGTCCTAGTCTTTTATACATTGTTTCAAAGCTAGTCTCCTATTTTATGTAATACTCTAAGGTCACATCTCATTATTATATCATCAGTTGATAGTAGTCCCTCTAGTATTTCTATTCAAGGTTCTATCTTAGGCAAAGGGTATCACGGATTAGTATAGTGATCTTAGGGTCTCTCGTTAGGGTCAAGTCCTATACTGTACTCTATTATAACTTCCATTTTAGGGAAATATCTATTAAATTCAACCTAATTAGCTATTTACCTAGTCCTATCAATCATGGATTCCTATATCCTCCAAATAAAATTTGCTACAACAGAAGAATTTCACTCTTACCTACTCGGTCCATCTAGTATAGGTGTCTGTCTCTACCCTACTCGTCTTTACTATCACTCCCTAAAATATTCTATCTCTCTAACTTCTATCACACAATATAATTAAAATAGTTCATGAAGCACAGATGTTCGTCTTTCCGAAACAAAGAAAGACGAGAATTTGATACAACGAGTTCAAAAAAGGTATGTTCGATCACAAATATAAGGTTCAAGGGCGATATTAGATATCAAAGGGAATTTACTAGCAGTTGTGGATTGAGATTCTAATACACTATCTTATTGCGGGCTCGTTCAGTACAGTAACGTAACCGAAATGATTTAATCTGGACCTGCATTGGCCACCACAAAAATATGTCACGTCCCAGTCCCAAAATACATATGACTAGTAACACAAGCATGCCAGCTAATATGATCTAGAATAAGTTCCCAATTTGATGGACTTATCCAGATGTACCATGCTTTAAAGTATACGAAACATACCCTAACTGAACTATATCTCAATACACAGTAAAGAATAAATATCAAGAAAGAACATAATATATTAAAGTTGGCCACCAGTAATGTATATGTTCGAGCAAACTTCGAGAATGAAATAAGTGTACAAAAGTAGGCTACTGAGCAGAGTATGTCATGATAAGAAATATATAAAACATAGAAGAATGATAAAAATGATACCATAAGCAATACATGAAGCATGAAGACTTAAACATACCATCCATCTATCTATCTATAAGTGCTCCACAATAACCTGAAGAGACCACCAGGTCCTCATAGGGACGTAATAAGATAGAAAAGGAACATGCCATAATATGAACTTAATATATATATATAAACATGAAATAATTAGCTTGGATCACAACACGGTCTAGTATCCCGCCATGGAAGCAGTTAACCAACCCTACAACCAGACAAGGATAATGGGTAGCATACTATTTCACTACAAGCCACTGTCCCATGCCATAATACAAACTGAATAAATATAAATGAATAACCCGAACCATCCCACGGTCCACTATCTTATCATTGAAACAGTAAACGACACCTACAACCAAATAAGGACAAGGTGTGGACTACCTTTGTGATAAGACTTTGTCTCATGCTATGGTCAAGTATAAGTACAGTATCTAACCGTACTATGTGAATGCATGTTGATGATACCTTGGATGTATGGGCGTGTAAATAATGATTTGTGTCGAATCACAAGCCGACATCGATCGGATAATGAGTCGACGCTATGAACTATGACCATAAGGCTAAATATCCCGCAATCTTCTTTGAAGATTATGAAATCTAGTAGGGTAGTCCCATACATCTTCTAGTAGTCTTCCCCGCCCATGAATTTGCACAAGTTATATCCATGACTTGAATAACCCATATCTCAATACGAGTCACTAAACTAGACACAATTTAACTCTACATGTACCGACAGATGAACCACTCATACACCTTAGCTAGCTGAATACGGTAGCTCGTGCCAACACAATAAACCCTCACTCATTTTGTCGTGTAACGCTACGTGATCATTGTATGGAAGTTACACTACTTTTGGGAACATCTTCTACACATTAAGTCACACACACATCTATCATATTGATGTCATCATCGATAGCACACTATAGAAGCATGAGAAAATCACACACATGCGCTACATGCAACTAGGCACAAAACTAAAGAGCGCAACCCTATGAGGAGTAAGACTGCGCACATCGAATTGGCACAGCCGGATAATAAGAAGATTTTTCGTTAATATTCATGCGCTACAGGTTATTGTGGAGCGCTTATAGATAGATAGATGGATGGTATGTTTAAGGATTGAAAGCGTACAAAAGAAGATTTTTCATTAATATTCATTATTACAATATAGTGGAAATCGGTTACATAAAAAGAGATTTTTTTTTATTGATATTCATATTACATAGGAAATCTACTACAAATCGAGGCTACTCTAAATTATTCAAGATAGGTGCAACTCTTCAGCCATATAAACCAGCCGCTGGCAGCATAAGTACAGCTCTCTTCTCGTCTATATGGATGAGCCACTGGCGGCATGAGAATGACTCTCCTCGGCCATATGAATAAGCCGTTGGTAGCATGTGCAGGCCCTCTGCCATATGGATTAGATGCTGGTAGCCTGTGCAGCTCGTCTGCCATATGAATAAGGCGCTGGTTGAACAGGGTTTGGATTGGTAATCAATCCAAACCCGATATTCAACATCTTGGCACTCAACATCGTCTTAGGGTAAAATGCAGCTAGTCCACTGTATGAACAGGGACTGCTCCACTTATAGTCAGCTAAACTTATCCCAGTTTCCTGACTAAGTCTCTCATCAAACTGGCTACTTCCTTGAACAGAGAGATCTACGACCCTAGCCCATGACTGACATAATTGCTGTCAGACTCGTCAAGGAAGAAGCTTGTAGTCTTCGGGGTATAGTAAAGTCTCCGGCATGAAGCGTGGAAGAGGAATGAACGAATGAGTTTCTCCTCAAAAATACTCCTATTTATAGGCCATGTGCGGTCAAACCCATGCGCCAAGTGGCAGGCAGTCAAAGGCTCCGAATTAATGGGAGCCACATTTAATTTTTGACCAAGTCCCAATCAAAAGTCATCATTTCTCGAGCCCTACACAACGACAAAATTTTGGAAGTTCGACCCAAGTGTCCCAAAGGCACAGCCCCCAAAAGTGCATTCTTCCGGGGCACAAAGCCCCAAAAGCGTAGCCTCCTGGAACACAGTGTCTCAAAAGGTGCAACATCCAAAGGCGCAGCCTCGCGAGCAGAGAACCTGTAAACCCCCTAAATTTTGTGGGATTTTTATTTTATTTTATTTTTAAATTTTTGAAGTTATTTTTTTAATTTTAAGCATTCCTTAAAAAATTTACGTAGCTTACATTGTGTTAGCAGATTGCTACAGTTTATATAATAGTTGCATAACTCTATTCAAAATAATTATTAGAATATTTAGAAAATATTTATGAATTTTAGTTTTTTTCTAAATTATTAAATAGCAAATAATTTTTAGTATCTTTTAATTTATTATACTTTGTAAATGAGTAATTTCAATACAAAGGTTTTTTCATATATACATATATATTTATTACATGCTACTATTTTTTACCTTAGAAATACCATAGCTTGAATATATATATATATATATATATATATATATATATATATATATATATATATATATATATATATATATATATATATATATATAACTCGATCACTTTATTGAATGAAAGACAAAAGAGTTACAGCATAGAGAGTCAACGTCATCTCTCCAAAAAGACAGGCTCGTCAACGTGCTTGCATCTAGCCATGGCTTTCCGCACTAGACGCTTGAGTTTGATAATTAGCTGTAAGCTGCTAAAATAGTACCCTTCATATCGAGCTTTGTTGCAATTTTTTCACAAAACCCAGCAGATCGTGCCTACTACCACCTGTCGAGAATGCTTCTGATTCTTTCGCCACCACAACTTGAATCGTTGAAGGATTTCTATAGGACTACCCCTTATCCTAAACTTCTCCTAGAAGTATGATCATACGTTCGTAGCTATCGAGCCCTCCTCGAATATGTGTTATATACTCTCCCCTGATCGGTTGAAGCAACAGTTACAGGAAGACACGAGAGCGTATCCAAGCCTTTGAATAATTATCATCCGTCGGCCATTTTTTCTGCAGAATTCACAAGAGAAAAACTGACCATTTTGCTGGAATGCAGCTACTAAAGATTTGTTTAAATTTATAATCAAGCAAACCCGTATTTTGGATAACATTCCATGCAGATGCCAAAGAAAAATCTCTTGAAGTTGTATAGGTCCATGTGAAGGAGTCCCTACCCTCCCTTAGAGACAACCCCGCATTCCTGATGGCCGAACAGACATCTTCACCCACTAAATGAACTATTTTTGGGTAATCCCAAACATCGTCTGTAGTAGCAAACTCATAAATATGCCTTATATGCATATTGTGTTTGTTACGACCAACTTGGACCTCTGGAATCCAGCTATCAAAGAAAGGATCAAAGTCTCTATTTCCGAGCGACAGTAGCATGTGTTGACTACCCAGCTCCCTTTCTTCAATCACCAGTCGCCAAATATGTGAAGCAGCAGAAGTAATCTGCACTTTATTTGGCTGTTTCCTCGAGCAATATTTCGCTCTAAAAAAATTAACCCATAGAGAGTCCGTGGTGCAAAAGTTCCACCATAGTTTTACCATGAAAGCATCAAGAACATCTTGTAGACGGCGAACTCCTAGACCTCCTTCTTCGATGGTCATGGCCACCTGATGCCACCCAAGCCAAAAGTGTTTGAAAATGCCATCAGTGGAGCCCCAGAAAAAACCTTTGAAAAGGCTCTCTAGGTGATTGAGACCAGCTTTAGGGAGATTACTGGCTGCCAAGCCGTATATAGGGATGGACGTGAGCAGGGCCGGCCCTGAGCTGTTGGGGGCCCAAGGCAAAACTGAAAAAATAGGCCCTCATACATAATGTAAAAAAAGAATAAATAAAACAAAATTTTGTTGTAGTCAAGATTTGAACCAAGGACCTCTTAAATTTAAGTCTAGCATTATAAACAATACATCACAATGCTTTTTGTTAAAAAAAGATACATGATATATATTATTTCTATTATAGACAATTCCATGTTGGTGCCCCCTTTCGTCAGGGGGCCCTGGACCGTCGTCCGGCCTGCCCTGGGCCAGGACCGCCCCAGGACATGAGCACCGATTTAAGCAAAATGAGCTTACCTCCATACGATAGCACTTTGTTATGCCAGCCGAAAATGCAAGCCCGAATTTTCTCCATAGTGAGCTCATACATAGAGAGATTACACTTTCCAATCATGATAGGACAACCCAAATAAATGAGCGGAGTATGTTGGAGTTGGAAGCCTGTCGATTCTTGTATTTCCTTGGCTCGATCCGGATCAAATTCATGAGATAGAATAATAGCCGACTTATCCTTATTCATTTTTTGCTCAGAATTCCATTCTTAATCATGGAGAACATCGATCACCTTGTTAATGGAACAAATGTCAGCGCCTGTAAATATGATGACATCGTTTGCATAAGCAAAGTGAGAAACTTTAGGACAGCCACTCGAAGAATAGAATCCTCAATAGCCAGGGTCGCCACCCAGTGTTTTGAGGCTCATGCTTAATGCCTCTGAGACAATGATGAATAGCGCTGGAGAAAGGGGTCGCCCTAGCAAATGCTACAGAAACTTTAAAAGAACCCTAAAACTATTGGTGCTTTCTTTGGTGCTTTCTTTACATGAAGAGAGCTTGCTCTCAACATGCCTTGTAAATTTTAGTCCCACATCGGAAATGCACCATGAGTTATCTCAACATATATACTTGGGTGTGTTGTTGAGAGATGCACATGGGGTGGTGACCCTAAGGAGGGAACCATGTGGGTGATTTTACTAGGAGGTAAGAATAAGGCTCCAAGGATTAAGCATTAATGCTTTTGTCATTTTCTTGGATTAATTCCACTTGGAGCTAAGCCCCAAAGGGGCTTAGCGACTCGGACTCGGGCTCATGGGCTCATGAGGCGTAATGTGGCATTTTGTTGGCGCACTTTGCACTTTGCACTTTGCACGTCAGCAGGGCTCATGCGGTTCATGCAGTTCATGCAGTTCATGCGGCACATGCGGTCCATGCGGCCCAAGCGGTCCATGCGGCCAGGCTGCTGCTGCTGCTGCCGCATGGAGGGCTACGCTGACTGTGCAGATTTCAAATCGGTTATGGAAAGGGTGAATCAATGCGATTAATTCAGATCCTATCTTTGTGGGATTTGAATTAATTTCGTTACTATATTTGTGGGATTTGAATTAATTCAGTTCCTATCTTTGTGGGATTAGAATTAATTCGTTGCTATCTTTTTGTGATTTGATTCAATCTTTCCATAACTGAAGAGGCGGCTAGGGTTTCCACCCTCTCTCTATTTATACTCTCTTCTAGTCTCTTTTGTGACTACTACGAAAATACAAGTCAGAAAAGGAGATAGAGAGAGAGCTGCTGCCGCCATTGCAAGTCCATCCGAGGAGTCAGAACAGAGGTGACATCGAGCGTTCCACAAGTTATTCAACTTGCTGGTTCCTGGAAGCAGATCGTGTGGGGTGAATCTTGCTTTGAGCAACGGTGTTTTGACACCCCAGCATTGTTCTTCTTCTCATCTCTCTCTAGTTTTATTGTAACTCGTTCTGTCCCAATTGCAACACGTTTGCAAGGAAGAACGAGAGATCTTCTCTTCTCTTTTTCCCTCCTTCAGATTGTAATTTGGCTATTTGATTTTTATTCCATCGTAGATCTTGAGTTTGCTCTCTGCAAAGTTTTGTGGGACATCTCAGATCTCGATTGTATCTGTTTTTCCATCTTTGATCAAGCCCCGGGAATAACAATCTCAAAGCAAGATCCGTATAGATGGAAAACATTAATGCTTCGCTCCTCCAATCGGACTTCTGCAAGTTGGAAAAGTTCGATGGAGAGCATTATCAAGTCTGGAAGAGAAAGGTTTACCTAACTCTTCAACTGAAAGACGTGGATCATGTTCTGTTGGAGGAAGAACCCTCTGTTCTAGACACTGGATCTACTGTCGCAATCAACACGGCTACCAAACTCCAGGCCAAATGGAGAAGGGAAAATAGCATCTGCAGGCTTCTCATCCTGAATGCTATGGAAGATTCCCTGGCAGAATCCTACTCGAAGAAGAAACTTGCCAGAGACATATGGGAGTCTGTGGAAAATCTGTATGAAGAAGACAAGAATAGGAGAAAAATGTTTGTGGTTGAAAAATATCACAAATTGCTCTTTGAGGACGAAAAGTCTATGTTACCACAGGTGAAAGAATTTCTGAAGCAGCATCAGAAACTGGAAGACGAAGAGATGCCCCTTCCCGACAAGTTTGTCGTCGGAGGGATCGTCTCAAAATTTCCTGCTGGATGGAGTACCTTCTATGCAAGGATGCACAGAAAGAAGCTAGACATTAGCTTGGGAGATCTACTTCAAGAGATCCATGTTGAGGACGAGATGCGTTCTCAACAGAAGGTGGACACTCTGTCCAAACAGTTGGCTAAAGCCAATCTGGTGCAAACAAGGAATCCCAAGGGGAAGCAGGCAGCTTCTCATCCCAAGAAGAAGGACTTCACTAATCTGAAAGTGAAGGGTCCTTCATTCAAGCAACAGAAGACTAAGTTCCACGTGACTTGTTACAATTGTGGCAAGAAAGGCCACTACAAGAGTGAATACAGATCTAAGCCTAAACAATCAGAGAAATGTGAGCCTAATAAGGTTTCATTGGTTTCTAACATTGTTGCTATGATCCGACAGGTCACAACTGTGGGGGTTGACTCTGACTGGTGGATAGACACTGGTGCTACTTGCCATGTCTATTCTGACAAGGAATGGTTCGTCACGTACCAGCCGATATCTGAGAAGGTTGTCATGGCGAACCAGGCCCAAGCTGAAGTTCTGGGGATTGGGACTGTGGAGCTGAAACTCACTTCTGGGAACACTCTGACGCTTCAAGGTGTGAAGCATGTTCCTGCGATTGCCAAGAACCTGATCTCTGGGAGCCTGCTCTGCAACGCAGGCTTGAGGATGGACATCAACGCTGGTCAGATGGTTATGTCCAAGAAGGGAACATACTTCGGAAAGGCTTATCAAACCGAAGGAATGTTTAAAATTTAACTTGTCAGCCAGTTTGATGACATTAATGCAGTTGCATTTTCTGATTATTCTCTTGAGTTGTGGCATAATAGACTAGGACATGTTCATTGTAAAAGAATCAACAAAATGTCTAGTCTAGGACTTATCTCCAAATGTGGGGGTAAGGTGGAGAAGTGTGAAGTGTGTGCTCAGACGAAGATCACAAGAAAACCCTTTCATCGGGTCAATAGAAGCACAGATCTTCTGGAGTTGGTGCACTCCGATATCTGTGACTTCAAACATTTCTCCACGAAGGCCGGGATGAAGTATTTCATAACCTTCATTCGACGACTTCTCAAAATACACGTTCGTCTACTTGCTCAAGTCTAAAGACGAAGCCTTCGAGAAGTTCAGAGAGTTCAGGGCCGAAGCTGAACGGCAGACTGGACAACAACTCAAGAGGTTAAGAAGTGATCGAGGTGGGGAGTACAGGTCTCATGAATTCGCATCATTCTACAAAGAACATGGAATCATATGCGAGACTACTGCTCCATATTCTCCTCAATCCAACGGAAGTAGCAGAGAGGAAGAACCGAACATTAACAGAAATGATGAATTCTATGCTGCTCACTGCAGGTCTTCCAAAATGCTACTGGGGAGAAGCTGCATTAACGGCCACTTTCATTCTGAATAGAGTGCCATATACAACTTCGGAAGTAACTCCTCATGAACTCTGGTTCAAAGTCAGACCAAACTTGAATGTCATTCGAGTGTGGGGGTGTCTGGCGTATGTGAAGCTTCCAGATCTGAAGATTCAGAAGCTGGGGACAAGGACTACGAAGGCGATCTTCTTGGGGTATGCCGACAAGAGTGATGCTCGAAGATTTCTTGATATTGAATCAAATCATATCATCGAATCTCGCGATGCTGAATACTTTGAAGACAAGTTTGCTAAAGACAAAAACATTGTTCTTTCGGACATTCCGAAAAATGATGTAGGTGCAAATGAGACTGAAATCTCATACGAGCCAGTAGTCCAAGAAGAAGCTGTTGTTGATGAAACAACTCTTGTACCAGAACTCGCAGAGCCGTCAGCTAAGCGAGCGAGGAGATCGAAAGATTTCGGAGATGACTTTGTCACCTATCATGTGGAAGCAGATCCGCTTACCTATGATGAGGCGATGAAGACCAGAGATGCTATCTTCTGGAAGGAGGCAGTGAATGACGAGTTTGACTCTATCACCTCCAATAACACATGGGTGTTGGTAGATCTACCTGAAGGAGAAAAGCCCATCGGATGTAAATGGATCTTCAAGAAGAAGATGAAGGCAGATGGAACTATTGACAAGTTCAAGGCCAGGCTGGTCGCCAAGGGATTTTCTCAGAAACAGGGGATAGACTACTTCGACACGTACGCTCCAGTAGCTCGGATGACCACCATCAGGATGTTAATTGCTCTAGCAGCTATACATAAGTTGGTGATACATCAGATGGATGTAAAGACAGCGTTCCTGAATGGGGAGCTGACCGAAGAGATTTACATGCAACAGCCAGATGGATTTGTCGTCAAAGGTCTTGAAGACAAAGTCTGCAAGTTGGTGAAATCATTATACGGTTTGAAGCAAGCTCCCAAGATGTGGCATGAGAAGTTTGACAAAGTTATTAGGTCAAACGGCTACAGAGTCAGCGAGACGGACAAATGTTTTACACAAAGTTCGCTGATGGAAGAGGAGTCATCGTTTGTCTGTACGTGGACGACATGCTAATCCTAGGTACGGATATAGGCTGTGTCATAGAGACAAAGAAGTTCCTCTCAACCAAGTTCAGTATGAAGGACTTGGGGGATGCAGATGTCATCTTGGGCATAAAGATCATCCGGACAGACACTGGAGTAGCGCTGTCACAATCTCACTATATTGAGAAGATGCTCACACGCTATGGGTATAAGGATCTTCCAGGGATCGATACGCCATACAGGTGTGATCAGAAGCTGAAGCCAAACTCGAGGAAAAGCGTCAGGCAGCTGGAGTATGCAAGCGTAATCGGGAGTTTGATGTATGGTACTACTGCCACAAGGCCTGACATAGCTTTCGCTGTGGGAATGCTGAGTCGTTTCACGAGCAATCCAGGCATTGAGCACTGGAAAGCTGTGAAACGGGTTATGAGATATCTCAAGAAGACTCAGACATATGCACTGCACTACAACGGGTATCCGACAGTAGTGGAAGGCTTCAGTGATGCTAGCTGGTGTTCAGAAGTGGAAAGCGAGAGATCCACAGGTGGATATGTTTTTTCCTTGGGTGGAGCTGCTATATCGTGGAAGTCGAAGAAGCAGACAATACTCTCTCGTTCCTCCATGGAATCTGAATTCTATGCACTCGAAACTGCAGCAGATGAAGCAGAATAGCTTCGGGAGCTCATGTATGATCTTCCAGTGGTTGGAGCTCAAATACCGGCAATACCGATATACTGTGACAACCAGGCGACTGCAGCGGTGGCATCAAATGACCTCTTCAACGGAAAGAAGAGGACTGTGCGGTTGAAGCACAGGGCAGTACACGATCTTATCAAAAGAGGTGTAATTGCAGTGGTTGATGTTCGAAGTCAGGAGAACCTGGCAGATCCGTTCACAAAGGGCCTCAAGCGCCAGTTGGTCGATGACACAGCTTATAAAATGGGCTTGAAGGCATTCTGATAGTATGTCTTTGTAATCCTACCATAAAAGTTTTATGCTATTAGTTCAAAGAGAAATCTACTAGGCATCTAACTTTTGGTTCAAAGGAGGATCACTGACTGGAAAACTATCAGGTAACGGTGGGTACTTGTTCTATGGAACATGGAAGGGATACGGACCCATAACCACTGTTGTCTACTATGTATTTTTCTGCAGAAAAAACAGATCCTGTGGAAGGTTGGCTTAAACGCCTTAATGAGTTCTCAGGCAGAGTGAATGTCTGGTGTGCTTTACAGGAAGCACGGTAGAGCAGTACTACAAGGAGTGAAACTCTATGCTACAGTGGGATGACTCCACCATGAGGTTCCCAGGTAGGGGTAATGCCTCGGCTTTGCAAGCCAAATCATAGCGGCGTAGCACCGCAAATAGGCAGGTAGCCTAATGCTGTATGACGTAATTAAAGAGTTGTAGGCAGCACTACAAAGGGGAGGATGGCCCCATGTTACAGTGGTACGACACCACGATGAGGTATCCAGGTAGGGGTAAAGCCTCGGCATTGCAAGCCATGTCGTTGCGGCGTAACACCGCAAGGAAGCCTTAGGCTTCATGCTGGGTAGTTTGGCACTACAAAGAGGCTTGTGACCTCATGCTACAGTAGTATGACACTACGATGAGGTTCCCAAGTAGGGGTAATGCCTCGGCTTTAGGCCATGTCATAGCGGCGTAGCACCGCAAGGAAGCGCAAGGCTTCATGCCATATCTCTTTAATAAAGAACTCACCTATAGTGTATGGAAAGAGATATCAGGCCGTCTCTTGAGGGTAAACTTGTAGACGCCCAAAATTATACACTGAAACCAGGCTGGCACAGGGCCTTTAATGTGCAGCCAGAAGCATACGTAACTACACTTTGTGAGTGGGAAGAATTACAATTGTGGTGCAGAATTTAAGGCGTAGTCCACTCTTGTATCACATTGTTATTTAACCCATGCGGGAAGATTCAAGTCGTCAGCGACATCTATCCTAATGCAAAATGGACAGTTACTGTGGGGAACGCTCAACCCTGGACACATATATATGTTATGATATGTGGAAGATTGTTGGTGCTTTCTTTGGTGCTTTCTTTACATGAAGAGAGCTTGCTCTCAACATGCCTTGTAAATTTTAGTCCCACATCGGAAATGCACCATGAGTTATCTCAACATATATACTTGGGTGTGTTGTTGAGAGATGCACATGGGGTGGTGACCCTAAGAAGGGAACCATGTGGGTGATTTTACTAGGAGGTAAGAATAAGGCTCCAAGGATTAAGCATTAATGCTTTTGTCATTCTCTTGGATTAATTCCACTTGGAGCTAAGCCCCAAAGGGGCTTAGCGACTCGGACTCGGACTCGGACTCGGACTCGGGCTCATGGGCTCATGAGGCGTAATGTGGCGTTTTGTTGGCGTACTTTGCACTTAGCACGTCAGCAGTCATGCGGTCTTTATGCGGCTCATATGCGGCCATGTGGTCTTATGCGGCATGCGGCTCATATGCGGCCTCATGCGGCTCATGCGGTCCATGCGGCTCATGCGGTCCATGCGGTCCATGCGGCTCATGCGGCTCATGCGGTCCATGCGGTCCATGCGGCTCATGCGGTTCATGCGGCTCATACGACTCATGCGGCACATGCGGTCCATGCGGCCCAAGCGGTCCATGCGGCCAGGCTGCTGCTGCTGCTGCCGCATAGAGGGCTACGCTGATTGTGCAAATTTCAAATCGGTTATGGAAAGGATGAATCAATGCGATTAATTCAGATCCTATCTTTGTGGGATTTGAATTAATTTCGTTACTATATTTGTGGGATTTGAATTAATTCAGTTCCTATCTTTGTGGGATTAGAATTAATTCGTTGCTATCTTTTTGTGATTTGATTCAATCTTTCCATAACTGAAGAGGCGGCTAGGGTTTCCACCCTCTCTCTATTTATACTCTCTTCTGGTCTCCTTTGTGACTACTACGAAAATACAAGTCAGAAAAGGAGAAAGAGAGAGGGAGCTGCAGCCGCCATTGCAAGTCCATCCGAGGAGTCAGAACAGAGGTGACATCGAGCGTTCCACAAGTTATTCAACTTGCTGGTTCCTGGAAGCAGATCGTGTGGGGCGAATCTTGCTTTGAGCAACGGTGTTTTGACACCCCAGCATTGTACTTCTTCTCATCTCTCTCTAGTTTTATTGTAACTCGTTCTGTCCCAATTGCAACACGTTTGCAAGGAAGAATGAGAGATCTTCTCTTCTCTTTTTCCCTCATTCAGATTGTAATTTGGCTATTTAATTTTTATTCCATCGTAGATCTTGAGTTTGCTCTCTGCAAAGTTTTGTGGGACATCTCAGATCTCGATTGCATCTGTTTTTCCATCTTTGATCAAGCCCCGGGAATAACAAAAACACAGTCATTGATGTATGTGGAGAACCAAACATTGTCAAGAAGATGTAGGATCATGTCCAACCATGACTCACAAAAGCCAAATTTATGTAGGATTCTCATAAGGAAGATGTAGGATCATCTTCGCCTCTTCCGAAGAGCCGGTCTCCCCGCAAGCATGTCGTCCCCGTGAGGAAAATCGGCATCAACCTGACCAGTCCAGGATGAAGCCTGGATGTTGTTGTCAGCCTCTCGACCTTTCTATATTTCTCTATCTTCTACATCTGGGGCAGTATCTTGCGTAGTAGGGTTGGGGTTTGGTGGATGCGTGCCATCTTCTACATCTGGGTAGTATTAGCTCAATATGGATGGATCTAGAGGGAGGAACACCATCTTCTTATTTGGAATGGAGATTTGATCAGTGGAGGCTGTGTCCAAATGAGTAGGAGCATACGAGGGGTCTCAAGAGGGAAGGTATTGTAGTGGGGGATTAGAAAAAAGCAGGTCAGGGACCGTTGGTCCCTCCTCAGTCGAGGGTGATGTCACCATAGGCAGAGTGACAAGGCCGACCCCGTTATCTGTGTTGGGGGCTACCACATTGAGTAATGTGGAATCAATTCATTCTTGGGTTTTGACTTCCCATTAATGGCTCGAGTTGACGTCTCCCCTTGAATGAGTGGTTCTTTTTCCCTTTATTATAGCATTAATAATATTCTCCGAGGTACCATTTTTCAGCAGTGATGGGGCGATGGTATCTAGAACTTTTTAGAGTACTTTACAAGCATCTCTGGAGTGTCCCTAATGTTTGCATGTAGGACAAAATTTAGGAATAGTCTCATACTCCACTTTCTGGGAGATAGATTTGTCGTAAGGTAATTGGATGCAGACAAATTGGAGGAGAGCTTTACTGGCGGCCACTTCAACAAAAATCCTAGCAGTACTTGGTCGAAAAAGTTCTTCCGTAGCCTTGTCAAAGAGGAGGGGCATGCCTACCCCCTAGCAATAGAATATAAGGCATTTTTGGCAAAGAGTTGATGAGGGAGGCCTGGGAAAGATACCCATATAGGAGCGAAGGAAGACTCTTGAGCAGGGTTGAAATCTTTTGTCCATCTAAAAATTCTCATGGGGGCTCGTGTAATGTACTACACGTCCCTTGCCCTCAATCGAAGGAAATTAACTTCCAGATTTGGTAGAATAAGGATATGTTTGAAGTCCATAACTCCTATCTTAACATCACCGGCAAACTTGAACTCCATGAATGCTTTGCGGATCGCATCTACCGATGGTCTGGCATGGGAAAACTTCCCGATCAGTACAAATTTGAAGCCGGTCTCCCCGCATACGTGTCATCCCCGTACGAAAACTCGATGTCGACCTGATCAGCCCAGGATGGAGCCTGGATGTTGCTGTCAGCCTCTCGGTCTTCCTATATTTCTCCATCTTTACAACTAGGGCAGTATCTTGTATAGTAGGGTTTGGGTTTGGTGGATGTATGTCGTCTTCTATATCTGGGGGAGTATCTAGCTCAGCATGGATGGATTTAGATGTAATAACACCATCTTCTTTATTTGGAGGGGAGATTTGCCCATTGGAGGCTACGTCCAAATGAGTAGGATCATGCGAGGGGTCTCGAGAGGGAAGGTGTTGTAGTAGGGGATTGGAAAGAAGCAGGTCAGGGACCGTTGGTCCCTCCTTAGTCGAGGGTGATGTCACCATAGGCAAAGTGACAAGGCCTGTTGACCCAAACTGGATCACAGTCAACCTAATCTTGAAAATTAACAAAACAATATTTGTCATAGTCCAATTTGACACATCGAGCTCAAAATCAATCTACTCAAATCATTGGTTCAAGATCAAAGCTGCTTGAAGATTTATTATTCTGTGTATACTAGAGTCTGTATTTTTTATTGTTTTTGAGTATAGGATGATGTACATTGGGTCATACTGAGCAACTTTGGGCTAGACGTAGCTTTATAGGTTCACTTAGCCCAAATCACAATCAACCCATTCATCCAAAAGCCCACTGAGAACATTCTGTCCATAGGAGACAGAGTTCGGGCCGAACTCTGTCTCCACACAGAGTTCGGGCCGAACTCTACCTCCACACAGAGTTCGGGCCGAACTTTGCCCCCTAAATTACAGGATGCTAATTTTTAGGTCATGATCACTGATAGTTGTCCAACGGCCAAAAATTTGAATTCTACATGCAGAATTTTGGCCAAATTCTGCCTACCCCGAACCCTATAAATAGGCCTTAGTTTCTCTCATTTGAAACCATCCAATCTTCTCTTCTTCTTCTCTTATATAGTCTATATATTAAAGAGCCTTACCTTCCCATCCAATTAGCATTCAAACTTCCCAACCGTCCAAGTTGCTCGGTATGATCCAGCTAGAAGTTTGAAGTGCAAGAAGTTGTAAGTCACTTGGAAAAGTCCAAGTTTCGCCAAAGCGATCATTGAAAGAAGTTTGGCGTGCTCTTCTGTGAAAAGGCACGTGGTTGTAACCCTATTTCATAAATAGTTGATTTCAATCCTGAGCTAGAGTTCTCAGGCCTGGACTAGTCCTCCACGAGGGAAACCTGGTTAAAAATCTTGCTGTGTTGTGCTTGCTCTCTACTTTTTATTTTCGCATTTCTTTTACTTTGCTCATTTAATTGGTGAAGAGAGTTTAAGTTTTTAATTGATCATTTTTGTTATAAACTCTATTCACCCCCTTCTAGAGTTGCCTACCTGTACTTCAATTGGTATCAGAGCTCTGTTCTCTTATCAAGGATTAACATCCTAGAGCTGATCCATGGCAACCACTCAACCCATGTTTTCCAATCACGGTGAAGGGCAGTCCACTCATAGGCCTCCCCTATTTGATGGAACAAACTACTCCTATTGGAAAATAAGGATGAGTTTTTATCTCAAGTCGCTAGACTTCGACCTGTGGACTATTGTTACCGATGGTTACAAAAAGCCCGCCAGGATAGTTGTCAATGGTGATCTCATTGAGAAACCCCATGACAAATATTCTGACGAGGAGAAAAAAGAGGCAATTCTAGACGCAAGAGCTATTAATGCTTTATTCTGTGCAATAGACAGGAATGAGTTTAACAGGGTCTCAACATGCACCACCTCTCACGAAGTATGGAGACTTCTAGAAGTGATGCATGAAGGAACCACCCAAGTCAAGAAGTCAAAAATAAGTAGTCTCACTCAAGAATATGAGGCATTCAAGATGAAGCCAAATGAGACGACCACACAAATGTTTACAAGATTCCTCGACATCATCAACCCCTTGTCATCTCTCAGCAAACAATATACAAATCATGAGAAGATCCGTAAGTTGCTTAGGGGGCTTCCAAAGATTTGGAACATTAAGGTAACAGCTATCATAGAAGGCAGTGATCTCACTATAATGTCTATGAAGACTTTGACGGGAAAGCTGATGACTTACGAGCTTGACCTCAAAGACTTCGAAGAGCCTGCTCCAAAGTCAAAGGAGATTGCCCTTAAAGCTCATCGTCGGAGAGCTGATCATGAAAAGACTGATGACAAAAATTTGGAAGGTGATGATCAAGCTCTCCTCGTCCGCAACTTCAAAAAGTTTTAACGCTTCAATCGAAGAAAGAAGGAACAACAAGAAGATGACGAGGAAGAGCCAACATGCTATGGCTGCAAAAAGACTAGACACGTCCGAAAAGACTGCCCATTCGCAAAGAAGAACAATCGATATGAGTAACCATACAAGAAAACTTCCTCAAGAAAATATGCCAATACAAGCATTTGGCATGAAAGCGAAGCTAGTGACTCCGAGGAAGAAAAGGACTCTCCTCAAGACACCGCTAATGTATGCCTAATGGCAACATCCGATAAGGTAACTAGCAAAACTCTCGATGATTTCACTTTTGATGAACTTGGCGATGCATTCAATGATTTACTCAATGACCACAAGAAAGTTATTAGTAAATATAAACATGCCAAGGAGAAGATCAAAAGTTATTAATTCGAGATTCAAAAACTCACTTCTTTGCTTGATAATATTAGAGACACTTCACCCACGAAAGTCACAAATGAGGTGTCTAAGCTTAAATTAAGCCTACATGATGCCGAAGCACGTATTGAAAAGCAAATACGTGAGATCACAGCGCTCAATACTGAGCTTGCTGAAGAAAAGAATAGACACAAGATCTCTATTACTAAAATTTATGGTTTGAATGCTAAGGTTAATGAACTGCAAGTTGCCTCTAAGAAATTAGAGACTAGATTGGGAAAACAGGTTGCTCAACCTCAAACCCAATCACATGAGACACACACAAAGCACAACACTACTCAAAATAGTCAAGCACCTGCAGCACGCAAACATGCTTACATGTACACCTACTTTCATACAGCACACAAACCACATGTACGTAAAAATTACTCTCATAACTTTCATTCAAATATGACACATAATCACCATGCTACACATAGATATAATCATCACTATGTTGCACATAAACAAAATCGCCACCATACTGCATATAGATATAATCATCATCCTACGGCCACATATAGTCATTATCATGCTGCTCCACACCACTCTTACCATGCTACATATAGACATCATCAACATGCTCCAAACATAAATAGGAAAGCTATTTGCACCTATTGTGGATTGCATGGACACATCTCACCATAATGTAGAGTTAGGAGATTAGTAGATATGAATATATATACATGGATGCCAAAAACTAACTTTTCAGGACCCTCAAGAACATGGGTACCAAAGGTCACATCTAATCTTGATGTAGGTGGACCTTCCCTCCTCAACTAAAAGCAAGTGGATTCTCGATAGTGGATGCTAGCAACATATGACGGGAGACGCAAATCTTTTTGCATCACTATCGATAAAGAGGGAAGGGTATGTATCCTTCGGCAACAACCTAAAAGGGTATATCATAGGTAATGGTACTATTGGTCATCCTCCTTCTCCTGTAATAAAGGATGTCTGCCTAGTGACCGAGTTAAAGCATAACCTGCTCAGCATAAGTCACCTTGCTGATCATGGATATGATATTAACTTTGGACAAAATAAATGCTTTATTTATGATAGGTCAAAGGGAGACATCGCTTTTGAAGGGATAAGAGAGGATAATACTTACATTTTCTATCTATCTAGAGATACTAACAGTGCAGGAAGATGCCTATATGCTCACAAAGATGAGAGATTACTGTGGCACCAGTGTCATAGTCATGCCAATATGGATACTATATCCAGACTATCGACTCAGAATCCAGTTAGAGGCTTGCCCGACATCACATTCAAAAAGGACACGATATGTGCCGAATGTGAGTTGAATAAGGCAACCAAGTCCTTATTTCATTCCATAAACTCTGTAAGTACTACTAGACCCTTGTAATTACTTCATATAGATTTATTTGATCCTAGTAGAGTAGCCAGTCTTGGTGGAAAACTCTACGCTTTTGTTATAGTAGATGACTTTTCTAGATTTACTTGGGATTTTTTCTTACAAACAAAAGTGATGCCATTTCTGTTTTCAAAATTTTTGCTAAAAAGGTTCAAAACGAAAAAGGCTACATAAATACTCGAATCCGAAGTGATCATGGAGGCGAATTCGAAAATACTGATTTTAAAAAGTTTTGTAATTCAAATGGGTTTAATCATAAGTTTTCTTGTCTAAGAACTCCTCAACAAAATGGTGTTTTAGAGCGGAAGAATAGGACTCTTGGCGATATGGCTAGAGTCATGTTGAATAAATTTTCACTTTCGAAATATTTTTGGGCTGAAGCTGTCAGTACAGCATGCCATATTTTAAATAGGATGCTCATTCGTCCGATTACGAAGAAAACACCCTATGAGCTTTGGTTTGGAAGAACTCCAAACGTTTCATATTTTAGAGTTTTCGGTTGTCGATGTTTTATCCTTAACACCAAAGACAACTTAGGCAAATTTAATGCCAAAGCTGACGATGGTATTTTTCTCGGCTATGCTGCCAAGAGCAAGGGATATAGAGTATTCAACAAATGCTCATTAATTGTGGAAGAGTCTACCAATGTGACTTTTGATGAGGATAACAGTACAACAGCTACTCTTGACGATGATGTTGAGCCATCAACTTCTACTCCGATGAATACCAACACTGAAACCAATTCTCTGGAGGGCTTGCCAAAGAAATTCTCTTTCAAGCTATCACATCCAGAAAACTTGGTAATAGGTGAGGTTTCACGCGGAGTAAGTACTCGATCATCATTAAGAGACTCCATTGCTAGCACTGCCTTCATTTCACAAATTGAGCCTAAGAATGTTTTAGAAGCTTTTAATAATGAGTTTTGGATTTATAGCATGCAAGAAGAACTCAACCAATTGGAGAGGAGCCAAGTCTGGGAACTTGTTCCTAGGCCAGCCAATCACTCGATTATTGGTACTAAATAGGTTTTTCGAAAAAAGTAAATGAAGATGGTTCAGTTACATGCAACAAAGCTCGTCTAGTAGCTCAAGGATACAACCAAGAGAAAGGTATCGACTACGATGAGACGTATGCTCTTGTTGCAAGACTGGAATCCATTCGGATGCTTTGCGTATTTGCTAACTTTCAAAATTTTAAATTATTTCAAATGGATGTTAAAAGTGCTTTTCTGAATGGATTTATTAAGGAGGAAGTTTTTGTAAAACAACCCCCTGGTTTTGAAAGTCACAAACTTCCCGACCATGTTTTCAAACTCAAGAAAGCGCTATATGGCCTCAAACAAGCCCCTAGAGCTTGGTATGAACGTCTAAGCAATTTCTTGCTTTATAAAGGTTTTTCAAAAGGAAAAATTGACACTATACTTTTTATAAAATCTTTCAAAGACACTATTCTTTTAGTGCAAATTTACGTTGATGATATTATATTCGGGTCTACTGATGAAACTCTCTGTCAAGATTTTGCTAAGTGTATGTAGACCGAGTTTGAGATGAGCATGATGGGGAGCTCAATTACTTTCTTGGACTGCAAGTCAAACAAACATCAAATGGAACTCATCTGTCAGTCAAAGTATACAAAGGACATGCTGAAGAAATTTGACCTTGACAACGTCAAACCAATCGGAACTCTAATGGCTACTACAACCAAACTAGAACCAGATGAAAGCGACAAACCTGTTGATCAACGTAAGTATCGAGGTATGATAGACAATCTACTTTATTTAACTGTTAGTCGCCCTGATATTATGTTTAGCGTTTGCATGTGTGCTCGATATCAACCAAATCCTAAGGAATCACACATGTCCGCCGTTAAGCGTATCTTTCGATACCTTAAGGGTACCGTTACAGTGGACCTATGGTATCCCAAATCAATATCATTTAATCTCATTGGTTACTCTGATGCTGATTTTGCCGGATGCAAGGTCTACCGTAAAAGTACTAGCGGCACGTGTCATTTATTAGGAAAGGCTCTAGCCTCTTGGTTTAGCAAGAAGCAGAATTCTGTCGCACTATCCACAATAGAAGCTGAATATATCGCACCTGGTCGTTGTTGTGCACAAATTCTGTGGATGAAGCAAACCCTTGAAGACTATAACTTATCTTTTATGTATATTCCTATATTTTGTGACAACACTAGTACTATCAATCTCACCAAGAACCCCATATGTCAACTTACGCACGAAATACATTGAAATTTGTCACCACTTTTTGCGTGTTCACCAACAGAATGGCACTATTAATTTAGAATTTATTGACACTGATCATCAGTTGGCCGATTTCTTTACAAAACCATTATCCGAGGAGCGATTCAATTTTTTTTATCGTAAATTAGGAATTTTAGATAAAACGGTTATACATTAAATTGGCCTGCATAATTATCGATTATGTCACGATTCTCTATGCTGACTTTGTTATGGGTACAAGCTGAAAGGGTCCTTCTGACAACAAGGCGTAAAAGCCTAAGCGACAAGGTACACTAGTCTTCAGACTACCGCTAGCTGGAATCCGGCCCCTGCAGCTACCCCATAGCAGCTTCACCATATTGATTTATGTCATAACTCCTTAGTTATTATATGGTTAATTTTTATTTATAGCCTGCCCCATTTGAAATTTCTAAATCTCTTAAAATCTTTTTGACTATTTCTTCATAGTATTCTTCCTATCTTGTTTTTAATTTCCTGCTTGAAGTTCTGGCCCAAGGGACCAGAACTCGGGCCGAACTCTGCCCCCATACAGAGTTCGGGCCGAGTTCGGCCTCCTTGTTCCAGAACCTCGGGACACTCTCAGCCGTTGATCTAATCTTCATCCAATGGCTCCTATTTCACCCGACCAGCCGACCAAAGAAACATATATTCGGGATTGTCTATCTCTCTTCCCTCCATTGTCTTCTTCTTACATCTCTACACATATTTCTTTCAAAACCCTAACCCTAGAAGTTTCCATTCCTTGGGAAATCTCTCTCCAAACTCAAGGAAGTCACTCTTGGAGTTCTTCTCCTCCATCTTAGGTCTCTTTTGTTAAGGTATATCTCTTTCTTTCTCTTCAATCTCAAATTTTTTTTTATGGCACCTAGGTTGCTTGGTAGGGGTAAGAGACAAAGGAGAAGTATTGGTGAATCCTCTACTAATCCTAACCCAAACCCAAAACCTAATCCTCCACCACAACCTATTCCTCATCCTTCTCCTAACATGATCCACCCTCTTTTTAACCCATCTCCACCCATCAATCCCGACATATACGATGACCGTATTTTTGTGTCCTTAGATGCGTCTAACGCATGGTTCGCCGACTTTCGTCATCGTAGTGTCTTTGCTGGACACCCTATTAAGTTTACGGTGTTTTCTGATTTTCTTCCTAACTTTCGTGACTTATGTCTTGATGAACTTGTTGCAACTCGTGAACCGATCTACGTGAATGCCATTCAAATATTTTATTGCAACATGACTTATGACCGCGACCGTATCTATTCACGTGTCGCCTGTATAGACATATCTTTTGATGATTTTGAGTTAGCCGACCTTCTTGGTTTGCCCGACCCCAATACTTGGGAACGGCTTGATGATGCCCGGGACTTTATTTTCCCCGGTGAGACCACGTTGGAAAGTTTCAAGGGTGATCTTTGTTCTCCAAATCTCCTAGAAAACTTATAGCTAAACATCTCAATAATTATTTTTATGAACTTCGTCGTATTATATTTTCTTCGGTCTTGTCCAAAGCTGGATCGACTGATGAGGTTACTTACTTTGAGATTACTACTCTTTTCTTTCTCCACTTTTGCGTCCCCTTCAACTTTCCTCGCACGATGATGGATTGGATGATTCGTGCTAGGCCTAAACCAAAATCTTTGGTTTATACCATGTATCTTCCTTTGATTTTTTGTGCCTTTTATGTCACATTGGATCAGTGTCAGTCCTTGTCCCCTCTTGCCTTTCTGACTAAGGCAAGGAGAACTATTGCTGCTGTAGCCTCTTCTGAGTCTAATGATGCTGAGGAGCCCGACTCTCTTGTACCCTTTGCTACTCCTGATTCACCTGCTCCCGAGTCCACTGCTACACTGGACTCTATTCAGACCGTGCTTCACGATCACTTCCGTTTGGAGGACGCGCGCTGGGCTGAGATGGATGATCGCTGGACGCAGATGGACTACCGCACCACTCTGCAGATGAGTGCACTCAGTAACTCCATCCATGACATTCAGTACTCCATGGCCTCCCATCCGACGATGCCGATTCCGATGATGCGTGATCCGTCTCGCGACGATTATCGCATTGACGATTCTTGGGTTCGTCGCTATCTTGATCCGACTTCTGCATTTGTGGATACCCGTCGTACCGGTTCTGATGGTGCGGGGCCTTCACATGCTTCTTGATGGATATGGACATTGTACTGCCACTGATGATTCGGACTATTTTTATTTTGGCACTATGTTTCTTTTTGCTTCTGTTTTTATGTTTTTAGAACTCTATGACTCAGTTTGCTCTTAGTTAGTACTACTTACATGTTCTCTTTCATTATGTGGATGGTAGTTTTATTACTTCTCTATTTTTGTCTCCATTTTTGCTGATTGTCAAAAGGGGGGAACTATTGATATTTGTCTTAGTACTGCATTGCTATTTGTATTAGCACTATGACTTGTGTATACTTGGATATGTATATTTGGATGAGTACTTGTCACAGGAAATATCAGTTTACGGGGGAGTACGGTTGTTCAAGTATGGGGGAGCCATAATGTGTCCAGGTATGAATATTGAGACATACAAATATCATGTTTTGTCAATTATCAAAATGGGGGAGATTGTTGACCCAAACAGGATCACAGTCAACCTAATCTTGAAAATTAACAAAGCAATATTTGTCATAGTCCAATTTGATACATCGAGCTCAAAATCAATCTACTCAACTCATTGGTTCAAGATCAAAGCTGCTTGAAGATTTATTATTATGTGTATACTAGAGTGTATTTTTTATTGTTTTTGAGTATAGGATGATGTACGTTGGGTCATACTGAACAACTTTGGGCTAGACGTAGCTTTATAGGTTCACTTAGCCCAAATCCCAATCAATTCATTCATCCAAAAGCCCACTGACAACATTCTGTCCATAGGAGACAGAGTTCGGGCCGAACTCTGCCTCCACACAGAGTTCGGGCCGAACTCTGCCCCCTAAATTATAGGATGCTGATTTTTAGGTCTTGATCACTGCTAGTTGTCCAACGGCCGAAAATTTGAATTCTACATACAGAATTCTGGTCGAATTCTGCCTACCCCGAACCCTATAAATAGGCCTTGGTTTCTCTTATTTGAAACCATCCAATCTTCTCTTCTTCTTCTCTTACATAGCCTATATATTAAAGAGCCTTACCTTCCCATCCACTTAGCATTCAAACTTTCCAACCGTCCAAGTTGCTCGGTACGATCCAGCTAGAAGTTTGAAGTGCAAGAAGTTGTAAGTCACTTGGAAAAGTCCAAGTTTTGCCAAAGCGATCATTGAAAGAAGTTTGGCGTGCTCTTCGGTGAAAAGGCACGTGGTTGTAACCCTATTTCACAAATAGTGGATTTCAATCCTGAGCTAGAATTCTCAGGCCTGGACTAGTCCTCTACGAGGGAAACCAGGTTAAAAATCTTGCTGTGTTGTGTTTGCTTTCTACTTTTTATTTCTGCATTTCTTTTACTCTGATTATTTAATTGGTGAAGAGAGTTTAAGTTTTTAATTGATCATTTTTGTTATAAACTCTATTCACCCCCTCTAGAGTTGCCTACCTGTACTTCAAGGCCGACCCTGTTATCTGTGTTGGGGGCTACCGCGTTTGGGGCTACCGCATTGAGTAATGTGGAATCAATCCGTTCTTGGGTTTCGACTTCCCCATTAATGGCTCGAGTTGACGTCTCCCCTTGAATGAGTGGTGCTTTCCCCTTTAATATAGCACTACTAATATTCTCCGAGGTGCCATTTCTCAGCAGTAATGAGGCGATGGTATCTTTGTCTTTTTAGAGTACTTTACAAGTATCTTTGGAGTGTCCCTGATGTTTGCATGTAGGACAAAATTTAGGAATAGTCTCATACCCTACTTTCTGGAAGATAGATCTGCCGCGAGGTAATTGGATGCGGATAAATTGGAGGAGAGCTTTACTGGCATCCACTTCAACCAAAATCCTAGCAGTGCTTGGGCGAGAAAGTTCTTCCATAGCCTTGTCAAGGCGGTGGGGCATGCCTACCCCCTAGCAATAGAATATAAGGCATTTTTGGCAAAGAGTTGATGGGGGAGGCATGGGAAAGATACCCATATAGGAGCGAGGGAAGCCTCTTGAGCAGGGTTGAAATTTGTGTCCATCTAAAAGTTCCCATGGGGGCTCGATTAATGTACCACACGTCCCTTGCACACAATCGAAGGAAATCGACTTTAAGATTTGGTAGAATAAGGACATGTTTGAAGTCCATAACTCCTATCTTAACATCACAGACAAACTTGAACTTTATGAATGCTTTGCAGATCACATCTACCGATGGTATGGCATGGGAAAATTTCTCCTTAGTGCAAATTTGAAGCCAGCCTCCCCGCATGTGTGTCATCCCCGTTCAAAAACTCGTCGTCGACCTGATCAGCCCAGCATGAAGCCTGGATGTTGCTGTCAGCCTTTTGGCCTTCCTGTATTTCTTCGTCTTCTACATCTGGGGTAGTATCTATAGCCCAGGATGAAGCCTGATTTGCTATAATGCGTCTAGGATCTGGCGCATGAGTTGACTTGGCGTATGACTTCAGGGGATCAATAGCAAGTCTAGGCGCATGCCTATAGAGACGGATGCAAATTTTTGGCACATTGCTGTAAAGGCGCATGCAAGTGCTTAATCGGCCACGTGGCAGAGTGCATTTGCAACCGACAAGTCAAGTAATGATTTTTCTGACGTTGGTGTCTCTTCAATTTCTGTGAGAGTTGTCAAATTTTAGTCCTCGAGACGTATGTTGATGACTTCTGTCACTTAGCATTAAATGCTCTAATGGGAGACGTGCTCAGGTAGGCATATTTCCTGTGGAGCACATGCACTCATACACGCATCAGTTGTAGAGCGCATATTTCTCAAGAGTGCATCTTTTCGAGGGGCATATCAGCTGTCGGGCACATCTCCTTCGGTCATCCTTGTTGAGCATCTCGAGGCTCAATTTAATGACTTTGACTTAGTTGAATTTGAGATGGTAGATTCATTGCCATTAGTGCTAGATTCATCGCATTAAGTTCCGGAAGAGCTACCTCTTGGTGCATGGGTTTGGTTGCCGTGGCCTATAAACAGCAGTGGTAAAGGGAGTTTGTTTGCTCTTATTTCATAGAACTTTGCCTTTTGAGAATGAACTCGACCGATCCCTACTCCTTGGCAAGATGGCGTATTGCGGGTTGTGGATCTCCTCGTTCAAAGAAGCTTTGATTTTAACGACGAACTCCTTCGGAAGACCGAGATGCACCGAGTTAGCTATAGTCAGAGAAGTTCGTGCTCGTACACCTTACTGGCAATGTTCTTCTACGAGACGACATCGAGTGCCTAGTTGAATGCAGAGTTTGGGGTCGTCGTGCCCCAACTTTCGTTATGCGGAAAGAGCCACAGGGCGACAGATGCGCCTGTGCGTTAACGAGGAAGTGATTCACTCGCGACGAGGATGAGATGTGCCTATGTTGAGACGTTAGAGTGATGCACCTATCAATAGAGATTAGACCAAGCTTTTGTAGTAGACTTTCAATGTAATAAAAAGCCATGTAATAAATTTTTATATAAATAAAATTTCTTTTTTCATGCGCTTTTATCTGTTGTCTTCTATAATGCACTGACATCTGTCTTTGGTGCATACTTTTTTGTGGCGTATGAAGATTTTGGCTTCTTGATGCGCCTGAAATTCCATGTTTCTACATCTCCTTGATTGCTTGAATTGCCTCTTGCTTGAAATTCATTCTAACGTTGCTCTTACCTCCGTACCAATAGGATGAATTCTAGTAGCAGTCACGTTGCCCCTCTTACCATCACCTCTGAAGACTCGATAGCCCAGGAGGAGTAAATTCCCTCACAGCCTCCAACAATGACCTCAACCACACCTCTTCAGCAAGGGTATTCATCTCAATCAGATCAAATAACTCTACCTACCTAGTAATACCCTCGATCTGTGGGACCCCAGATAGGACATCCTGACCAGCAGACCCCAGCTCCCCAGGAAGAATATATGCCACCTCCTCCTCAGTCCTCAATAGTTGCCATTTCCTTACACTAATGAGGTTTCGGTGGCAAGGTTATTGCTTAAGTTATTGCAAGTGCAGCAGCAACAGAATGAGTTTGCAAGAAATATTATATCAGTAGCCCTGAACAAGTCTCTATCTACCCCCACCAGCCTAGCACCAGCTAAAGTGACTCAGAACGGGCCAAATAGACATCCTGAAGCACAACAACAACATATAGCATCACCATATCCAGATAATGAGCTTCCTACATGTCGCTTCTGCCATAGGAAAGGTCACATTATGAAGGATTTCCATCATGGATTGGGACAGTGTATGATTTGTGGTTCCAATTATCATGAAGCCAAAGATTGTACGGGAAAACAGCATACCTCCCAGCAGCAGCAAAGAGAAGGACTATACCGGTCTCGGGAGAAGCCTATATGTTATTATTGCAAAAGGAAGGGAAACATCCAGAGGGATTGTCGCAAGAGGTTAGGCTTGTGTTGGGCCTGCGGCTCCAACCAATACCTATCAAAAGATTGTCCCAAAAGCAAGGATGCGATAGCAAGGATGCGGAAGTCTGAGCAAGTCCCAACTCAGCATACCAGCATAAACCAAGAGGGACAACCATCTGCCACAGCAATGATAGAAACCATACCTGAGGGTAGAAATATAGCAGGTATTATTCTACCATTATCAAGTACACCATTACTATTTACATCATTAGTTATTGTGATACGATTTGATATCTAAGCCACACCTCACTAGTTAGTGACTAGCCTAGCCATGCATTTTCATCTTAAGTTACTTACCCTTTTCTAAAACATAGACCTATTATCATTGCTTTCAAATGTTGGTAATACAAATGATTAGAGAGTTCTCAGACCATACGATGACCTCGGAATTAGTATGCTACCTTTCCTCAAGAAACTGTGCTATCAATAAGAGTACCTAATTATTCCTCATCGTGATTTTTCCATAAAACCTTAATGTTACTTTCTGTATTCCTTAAATCATACCACGGCTAAAAATTTCCTTCACCATCTAGATTTTGCCATATTCTTCGAATCCAAGGTTATATATATATTCTCTTTTTTGGAATAGGGATACAGTTGATTATATTCTACCACCATTCTTAGAATTGATTAAAACTCTTATCCGTTATTTTCTAGAGAAATCCTTCTCGTTTTCTTTCATTCTATTAGGAAAATGCTCCATGGGTTAGTCCAAGGAAAGGTTTGAAAGATTATATTTATCTTTGTATTACGGAATCAAAGGTTTTTTTTGCAGCCAGAAAAATAATGGCAAGACAGGACTTTAGATGACGGCATCATGGCTATACGTGTTTCTCGAATTCTACTTGAACCATATCCTAGGAATGTTGGTCCCTTCTTCTATATTTTCATACAAAGCTAATTCAAAAACATCTCATGGATTCGGCCAAAGATAAGTCCGAGAACCAATATTAACTGGCATGGTCGACACACTACATCCATATGTTAAATTATTGATTCAGAAGTTTTGCAGCCAAATGTATACTAGCGGGGCAAACTTCAAATGACGTGATTATAAAGGTATATGGTTCTCTGATTCTATCTAGACAACATCCTATGTATCCAGCGCGACTTCATACCATTATTGAAACTACTTCGATTATTTTCTGTTTGCTTGATTCTAATCTTGATGATGTTTTGATCAACCCAGCCTTAGTACTAGCTAGAATAACCTGGTGCAGGTCGATTAGACAATTTGTAGAATCTCAGTAACAACATAGGACAATCACCTAGATGATCATCTCGAGAGTAGGAACTCAACAAGTATTGGCCTAGATACGCAATTATTATTAAGACACGAGTTGATATTAGCACAACACCCTTAATAGCATAGTATTTTATCATGCGGTTATTCCAACAAGCAAGATACGAAGATCCGGCCGTGATTCTTCAAATTCCATTCTATCATAGTATTGTGTCTTAGTTTTATTTTTGAGAAAAAATTTTCTGGAGGGTATAGATTGTAATACCCTCTTAATTTTACGATTTACTAGAATTACCGATTGATTAGGATAAATTGGTTTCCACCAGGATGATAAATTAGTGCCTCATGAATACCCACTTTTTATTTAGATCATTTGGTGTCCCCTATCCTGTCATTGATATTAGGAGCGCAATGCTAGCTGTTATCTTCCAACAAATTTTATATGCAAGACCTAGATGAGTCCACCTTCATCTAGGCATATTACGACCCACTCAAACATGCCCCCTTGTACTCTATTTTTTAGATAAGACTTTCGGGTCAAAAAGGCCAACTATAATCCTTACCGTAATACCAATGTATTTTTCTACTTCTATTAGAAACCCAACCTCGACTCAAATTTTTTGACCCAATATATGGTTATAATCCACTCGAAGCCCACTACACACGTCGCTATTGTGCCACTCAATTGAGTCCCCATGTGCTACTTATACACAAAAGTCACGGAACGCACATCCTCAGACTTACGGCACCTATCTAACCAACCTGACTCGAAACTAGTCCAACCATTTGAGTTAGAACCTATTCTAGGTTACCCTAACATAATAGAGATAGTTTAGATTGATTCTATGAGACTTTTCGAACCAATATAGACTAAACCCAAGATTCATTCAATATGAAATCCCTCTGTACCGTTTCCCCAGTTATATTTCGACCAATAAAAAATTCCTACTGTCTTGCTGGAGCATGACTATATTTGAGCAATGTTTAATAGGTAAAATTTTCTTTATAGTTTGATCAATAACACCATAGGGATACCTGGTTCCTTAGAGTCCATGACTACGGTCAGAAATGCCAAACATTCTCGTGCCACTCTTCAGAAATTGTCCTCCTCAGAAGCCTTGTAACGACAATTTTCACGGTTGGCCAACTTTTATAAGTTGGGTAGGGCCTTGAACTAGAACACTTTGTCTGGTAGGATATGGAGCCAATGTGAATTCCTTTTACAACTACCTCCCTCTATTCGGAAACCGAGATAACGATTTGACGTACTTACCCTCCCTTCGTATTAATTTCGTTGTTACTTGATATTAGGTTTATTTCGAGGACGAATTTTTGTAAGTTGGATAGTAGGTAAAACCCATAACTTTTGTGGGATCTTTATTTATTTTTAAATTTTGAAGTTATTTTTTTTATTTTAAGCATTCCTTGAAATTTGTAACAAAATATTTATTAGAATATTGCAATTTTAGAATTTTTTATTATTTTCTAAATTATTAAATAGAAATGATATATATATATATATATATATATATTATAATATATATATATATATATAATATATATATATATATATATATATATATATATATATTATATATATATATATATATATATATATATATATATATATATATATATATTTTATATATATATATATATATATATATATATATATGTGTGTGTGTGTGTGTGTGTGTGTATAAATATATATTTTTATCTTTATATATATATATATATATATATATATATATATATATATATATATATATATATATATATATATATATATATATATATATATATATATATATATATATATATATTTTTTATATATATATATATATATATATATATATATATATATATATATATATATTTTTTTAAAAAAAAATATATATATATATATATATATATATATATATATATATATATATATACAATAGTAAGGAAAAAAAAGCAAATTTCTCGCGAGATTATAAAATCTCACGAGATGAGGATTCTCCAAAAAATCGATCTGGCAGCAGAAAGAAAAGGGAAACAAGGATTTAAACTCGATTAAAACAAGATCGATTAAATCCAAAAAATTTCCTATAAAATCTCAGTCCATATCTCCTCTAGATCACCAAATCCAAGTAGGAGATCGAATTTAAATTCTTTGGAAATTGGATTAAACCATAGGACCCAAATGCGTATATACATAGACATATATACATCATTACGTACTTCAAATTCTTCCAAAACTTAAAATCTCTCTATCCTAGCCGGACGCTAGGATCCCTGTGGACACCCTGACCATCTACGACACCATGAAGTTGGCCGGAGCGCCGCCGCACACGCAAAATCTAATATGGAACAGGGGTGTCTTGTTTCAACTGACCGCCCAGGTACCATGTTCGTGATCAAAACTCTCTCTATTTTTTCGATCATTTTTTATTACATAAAGTTCTCTGGAAACCCTACATAACCCACTAGAATCCCTAGCAAATAGAATTTAGAGATACCCAATGAATCGCATGAAAAATTGAGACAAAACTCGACCAAATATTGTTTTCAAAAACAGTTTAGGATTGACCAAACCTCATACTTTGAAGGCCAATCATGGTCGATCAATTGAGAAAACTAAAATTATATGACAACCAATAGGGCTACAGAACCCAATTTACAGAAGTCAATTTTGACGACTATGTACCGAGAAATTAGTTTCCCAATTTGACAAAAAATTGTTTTAAAAATTGTAGAAATTTAGAAAAAAATTCCTGATACGCCATACGTCCCGGAAAACCGGACAATGTGGTCGCAACCCATAAGCATCAGAAGTCGCAAAGTATGTTATCGACGTATGGGATTCGACGGAATCCGATTTCGTTGTGTGTGCGCGACGAAATCGACGCATATCGGTCGAGATACCCCGTATAGGTCTCTTTGCAAACTAGCCCATAACATCATGCACGTTCGTCATCTCAAGATGAAACTTGCGCCAATGGGACCATGTCATTATTTTGGTCCCGTGAGCCAAGTTTGGTCCGATTCTGAGAAGGTCGACCGGAACGCTATTTTGGCGTGCCCGCGACCCGATCCAATAGGCAAAATTGTGTACGGCCCACTGGAATCCAACTTTGGACATACGGTTGAGTTAGTATCGCCAAATCGGACCCGTAGACATGTAGTTTATTGACTTTATAGACTGTAGGTACTGACATACTTTTCAGTGCAAAGCGAGTCCAACGAAGGACATCATTTTGAATCGAAATTACGATTTTGCTCGTGTGTCCAGAATTAGACTTTTGGGTAGACATTTTTAGACATATCTTTTATAACAAAAATGTTCATGATGTTTATTTCAGCATCCGAGGGCGTTTGCGGGATTTGACTTTTTATTGCTACAGATTCTAACGATCTGAATGACTGGACTTTCTATTTTCTGCACACCACCTCCAGGCAAGACACATTGCCAATATATTTTGTCATTCATTATTATTTTATTTTTGTTATTTTATTCAGTTTTATTATATACTGCATGTTTTTATCTACTGTGCCTTCAAGTCATACTTGGGTACGAGCGACTCCATTAGTCGTTTTCATAGCTTTACTTTATTTTTATGCATCATGACTTAGTACTAGATGACCACCCACTAAAATGAGTTATTGGTATATCTCATATGGCCTTAAGACTTGCTCCACAAGTTGTGAGTCATAAGTAGGACATAAACTCACATAGTCAGCTGGCCACCAATACGTATGAGACGTGTGACGGTTAGGAAGTAACTGCCAATAGACATTGCATGATTAGTGGACTTGACAGTTATTAGAGGTTCATGTATGTTATGGAGATGACATAGATAGGCATTAGGTGGGGAGAACAATTTCTTTGCATATGGGCCAACTATGCAGTTCTCTTTATTACTGGAAGCTCCGTTGGAGATACGGACCTGTTTACCCTTTTTTTGATCCTATTGGCCTCTGACATTCGTGGAATGTCATGCTTTGAGGTCCTTGGTATCCCATGAGGGGCCAAACCAATCCTACTATAGCCAGAGTGCCCATGTGTTGAAGGTTTGTTCTTAACTGCATATTCACTGTAGAATGGTTAGGCTCCCTATTGTATGCATCTTTATTTTATTTCACACTTTATATGGCATGTTGTTTTCTTGTATCTTGTTACGTCCCGTTGAGGACCTGGTGAATTCTCCAGGCTTAGACGACCAGGACTTTCCCCAGGAGTACGGTTCTGTACTTGATCCATCATTCGCAGACGATGAGGTCCCGTCTTCTGAGATCTAGTTCTTTAGTCATAATTTGAGACTTATAGTAGACATCTTTTTATTGCTTCTTTTATTTTATTTTATTTTAGGAGGTCAAACTCCAGTTATCTGAGACTATTTTCATTGTTGTTTAGTAGTAGATCTGTTTCCACCCGATTATATCTTTTGACTCGTTTATTTTATATTCTATATGGACTTATGTGATCTCTTGTGTTCTGTGGGTGAGATGTAGTTATTCTGTAATTTGGACTATGATTTATATTTCTTACAGCTTATGTATACGTACGAGGATTCCATATATTAGAGTATTCTTCGTATGTATGCAGCTGGCATGTTTCGTATACCTAGTCCTACGTATATTGGGACTAGGACGTTACAGAACCGCAAGCCATCACTTCAGCATTAATGGCACACTGACATATTGTGTCAGTCGACAGTTGTCAGATGTCAGCTATCAGTCATCGGTTGTAAGTTGTCAGATGTTAGTTATCAGTTGTCAGAAACCCGCTGTCAATTTAGTCAAGAGCGTAGTCACCAGGGCGCTTCAAAAGCGCAGCTGCTAGCAATATTCAAACAACGCAGCCTCTATTGTAATGCCCCATCCCACTCAGCTCAATCGGAAGGATCAAAATGCCAACGACGTTGGACTTAGCCATGCAACGGCCTGCTCGAAGTCCCGCTCGGCCGAGGTGACTCCTCGCTCAGGTGGGTAGCTTCGGTGAACTTGTCTCAGCTTGGCCTTCACTCTAATAAAACGAAAGTTTTCAAATGCACAAGTAGGCTTGATAATAAAATAGACGAATCCATATAGCTAAGGGAATAATCCCAACTTGGGTCAGACTGAGTAAGAACATGGAAACGTCCCATGGTCGGCTTAGAAGTATTACACGACGTGCTTTCAAAATGACACTCAGTCCTTCGTCCCGTGGCTTGGAAGAAGGAAAGTTGGTCGATGTCGCTACAAATATATGAACTTAGCATAAGTCATAGGCATTGCACGCATAAATGCTTAATAAATCATGCACGGTCCCATCGTCCAAGGCTCGACATAGCCTTTGCTCATCCCACGGGTCAAGTTATATCACACGGCTTATGGCATAAGTCTAGGAGCTCAAAGAACTTGGTTATTCAAGTCGAATGCATGCACGACACGTTCCCACGGTGTAAGGCTTGACATAGCCTTTGCTCGTCAAGTTGTTGCACGATTTAGTTAGGCAAAGTTATGCTGGGCTATCGAAGTCATAGCAAGCATTGTCCTATATTTTCTGCGGTTGTCAAAGTCACATAGTTCTACGATCTCAAGGCTCGTCATGTAAAGTATGACTTGGGCGATAGTGTCGCATAGAACACAAGTCAGTTTAAGGCACGAGCCACGGTTGGTTCCAGGATAAGCATGCCACGGTATATGGGATACAAAGGAACACGTTTGTTTAGGTCTATCTGGGCTATGCAGTAGCCGTTCCCCGTGTTTCAAAGAATATAGAAGTTCACACGACCGTTTGTCGCTGAGACCGGTCCCGTGGCTTGGGAGTCTCGCATGAAGAATGGAAAGCATGTTTATGGATAAAGAAGTTTAAGGAAGACAAAGCAAGTTGTATCATCTATAGGCCTTGCATTTACGTCGAGTCTAGAAGTCGTCATAGGTGCGTGGTCATGGACTACTTATCGACAAGGTATAGTCTTCTCGAATGATCGCCAGGGCACCGGGACATGTCGGCTCGAGAGAAACGAGTTATAGCCTGCGCCAGTAAGGAATCGGTAAGGGCCAGCAGCAAATTAGTGCCGGGGATTCGGGAACTTTTGCATACGCGTAAAAGGATTCGTCGTCTAACCCAGCTATAAGTCCAAGATAGCTTGATATTGCTAGTGACCTTTCATATAGATAAGTTGGTGTGCTAAGTGGCAATCCGTATGCACAGTGTCGGTCGAATCAAAGGTAGTACAAACATGGCACGAGTTAAGTTAACAAGGTGTAGTTTCTCAAACGCCAGCCATGAATTGGCACGTAAGAAACGAGTTATAACAAGCGTTAGCCTTGAATCGGCGCACGCCAGCAATAAATCGCCATGGGTTAGGTGTACACGGTTGCAACACCATTATGGAGCCTAAGTTTTGGCTATAGCAAGGACAGGTGCTTCGGCATGAATGTGGCATTGTGTTTGAGTAGTCAACATAAGTTCCACAAGTCGTATTGAGTCGTCTCGAGTTAAGTCAGAAAGGACAGTAAGGCAAGTTGGTTAAGTCGTGTTGAATTGTGAGGCACGGCTTTGATGTTTGAAGCACGGACCAAGTCGATGACACGAAACATGCTGCATCCCAAAGTATGACACGAAAGGCTGGTACGAGTCGGTACACTCGTGTTGTTGGCACGAGAAGGGTCTAGAGACACAACGATAAGCAAGTTATCAGTGCAATGGCACGGTGACGGTCTAGAGACACAAATAGTCCAAGAATCTATGTTCTAAAATCGATCCTAAGACAAGAATAGAAAGACAATTATAAAGGGATTACATTGCACAAAGTAAATAAACATGTTGGTTTTGTATGGGTAGGTGAGGAGCTCACTCCACTAGTACAATTGAGTACTAAAACCCACACAGATTTTCATGTGCAGGCACAGGTAGAAGCTCGTTGGCACGAAGCTCGCTTGGATGCGTCGAGGCACAGAGTTCCTTGGCGTTTCGAGGCGTGCGGCCGTATGGAGTCAGAACTTATACGGGACATAAAGTATGGACATCGCCTATCTGAAGCATCCGCTGGCTCGTCAAATTGTATTGAAAGATGAGACAGAGCTTGAGTGATTGTAATCTTGGCTACGCGTCTTTGTAATCTTCGTTTCACTTAACAAAATGCCTAAAATTGGCTTTTGAAAGAAAACAAGAAAAAGTACAAAAGTACAAATTGTTTCTGGGAAGTATTGATATGGAAGTCTGATCTGAGAGCGATCACTTTGTTCCTTGGACCATATGATGATGATGAAAAAACTGCTTGAAGAAGACAAACAATCGGAAGAACTAAGTCACCAGAAAGGTATCGAACAACGGTACTGATGGCACAGTCGAATGCTTTCCTGCTTTGCTTTACCCTGTTCTTGAGAAAAAGTTGAATAAATGCTTCTGGGAATATCACTCTGAAAATATGAGTTTTCTCAGAATCTTCTCTCATGTATATCTCTTGATCTCTTCATCTTGTCTGTGTTAAAAATAAGTCTATTTATAGACTAGACCCTCTGTGCATAAAAAGCAACAAAGTTGGGTCTCTACGCGAGTAACTGTCACCCACGATGAAAATCATCCTTTACGCTTGATGACACGTGTCCCATGTAAAGTTTTGATCTTTACGCATGGTGACACGTGTCCCATTACTTCAACAAAATGGGGAGAGCACGTACACGTTCCTCGATAAGTGTGGCATGAAATCCACGTAAGCAGACCACGTTCTCATGTAGCCAGAAAAGATCGGGCATAAAAATGACCCAAAATATACTTCCTACGTAAAGTAGTAGACTGGACATAAAATAGCCCAAAATAAGCTTCCCGCGTAAAGTGGCTAAAAATAGCCTTGAGCGTAAAATTAGCTCAAATAAACTTTACGTGCACAACAACCTTGAGCGTAAAAAGCTCGAATAGCTTTCGTGCGTAAAAGAAGCAATTTCTTGAGCGTAAAGTAGCCCATCGGCACACTAAACGACAAGTGTCGGGTTTAGTGTAAATCAAATCTTCTCGTCTTTTGTGTTGTCCGCTGTCAGAAAATTATTATGTCAGAAACAAAATCACGCACATTAAATACGATGATTTGACAGTCTGTCCTTCGCGTAAATTGAGGATGGCTCTCGCATAAAGTAGCTCGCATAGAGTTGTAATATGTTTGATCTCCGCGTAAAGTCAGAATTTGATTCATTTTGAATTGCGTAAAGTTCTCAACTTCTGTGACTTAGTCTATGAAGTACTTTTTACGCTCCTACAAGACCCCCTTTAAAGTTTTCAAATTATTTTCAAAATTTGAAATACTTTGAACAGAAGCGTAAAATCAGAAAATTTCAACATTCCACGTAAAATTCGGGATATCCAACGGTCATCTGCGTAAAGTTCGGGATACTCAATTGTCCGCGTAGAAGTCGAGATATCCAACAGGCAGCGTAAACTTCGGAAATTTGAACCGAGTTCAAAAATTTCTCTATAAATAGAGCCTTACGAGTACATAGAAAATTTTACTCGTCCTTTGCAATCCCGAACTTCTTTATTCTCTCTCTTTATTAGAAATCTCGATCCAAATCTATGGGCCCCAAGAGCAAGAACGTCGCCGGCGGCAAGGGCAAGAAGCCCGCCGCTGATTCATCGTCGGCCGACCGCACAAAAACTGCCGTCCCATCATCAGCGATGCCCCGACAGACAAATCCCAATGTAGCTCCGGCCATTAAAGGTAGAATACTACCTAACTTCAGCCATGAGTTCGCCGGAGAAGAAGACTCGAGCTTTTCACTTCACGCCCACGTTATACATGTCAGCGTAGAAACTGAGATAACATAAAAATCAAATTACGCTCACGTCTATACGTGTCAGCATAAAATCTACAATACGCTCACGTCAACACATGCCAGCGTAAAATTCACAATACGCTCACATCAATAGGTGACGACGTAAAATTCAAACTACGCTCACATCAACATGTGCCAGCATAAAATCTAAAATACGCTCACGTCAACACGTGCCAGCGTAAAATTAACCAGTGAAAGACTTTGCGTAAAACAAAGAACTTTTACACTTTAAAATTTAACTTTAATTTTTGTACATAAGCGTAAAGTCTGCATAGTCATAGTCTTTAATCTTTATGCGTAAAAACTCAGACCAAGTCATCTGCGTAAAAATTTCAAATTAGATTTTTACTAACTTGATTTTTCTTTTTCTTTTGGCAGTGGACTTGCAAATTCACCCACTTGCAGAAATATTTGGCTCGCCAGCTAGTATGGTGGGTTCAAATTACTTGGAGAATTTGTCCCAAGTGGAGTTCCCTCAGTCGAATCCCGAATACCCTGAAGGGAGAGCACAGCTGATAGCTGCTCAAGGGGACAGAATGCTGCTATCCATGATAAATGGAGAAGTGTTGGTATCGCTGGATGACCAACTATATTTGAAGCCAGCTTTCTTGTTCGGGGATGCAATAGATTTTCAGTCACAAACACACCCCAAGAAGGAGGTTTGGGTGTTCAAGTTTAGAGAGAGGGCAATATACCTCCCCGACATAGCCAGGTATTATCCCCTATCTGTATTTGTCTATGCCACCCATCCCCGACAGATGCTATGGACCTGACTCCCAGCAGTCATGGTAGGCCGAGCAGAATCATTTTCAAGAGGGAGAGAGCCAATAACATGGGCTACCACACCAGCACTCCTAGTGGTGGTGTTGTCCCCTTCTCTGGTCTATTGCCTGAATTTACACCAAGTGAAGATTCGGCTCTAATCCAACCAGTACAGACCCCAATGTTCATTAACAAATTCATAGGGGCTGCAGTATTATATCCCCAGGCCAACCCTAGGCTACCAGGGTGGTTGACTCCTTTTAACCAGAACTGGATTCATATTAGTGCCTGGATCCTGAAGAACTTCAAGAAGGACCTGGAATCCATCGGCCTTTATGAAGCGGTAGCCTCTACGAGCCAGGGTATACCGATGAATAACAACCTATTCTTGGCTTTGATGGAGCTGTATATGAGTTTAATTGGAACTTTTGCAACCCCACTCGGTGAGATGGGCTTTGCCCTGTACGAGATGCACTTTATCTCTAAGCTGCCGATGGGTGAAGCCCCTTATGAAGAGTATGTTCCCTCCAACCGAGAACTAGCAGAAATCAGCGAGAAGAATCTTCGATTAGTTGAGGTCTACCAAGAACTGATGTGCCATTACTTAATTTGTACATCTATGTATGACAGTAGATCGCACTTGGCATACACTAATAAATGGACAACTTATCTATTCTACCATGAGAATAGAATATCCAAGAACGAGCAGGGGAGATTTCAAGGAAACAAGGCTCCAACCATCAACCATTGTTCAATAATCCCTCCAGATCTGATCAATAGTTTAATGATCTTCCACAAGTTTTCGGACCAATATCTGCCCAAAAAGACCGAAAACTTCCCTACGGGGACTGAAACCTTGAGCCACCTGAGGCAAGGTAGTCAGAAGATGTCAATGAAAGCCTTGCTGGCAGGCTTTCAGTCTCTGTGGCTACGGAGATGGGTTGTGCCTGGGATCAGCACAGTAGACAGAATTCACCGAAACGTATTGTGGTCGGCAGTACGTTTGGTGTTCAAGGTCAGAATTAACCTGCTATCGGCAATGGTGTGTCGAATAAACGCAGGTTTGCGGACCTTTGGTGAGGAACTAATCAACAACGCTCCTCACCGAAAAGATTTTCCAAGGGTGGAGATGCCCTACACTTATCTAATGGGCTGGCTACTACATCATAACTGTAATTTGTTGCCGCCAGGCCCTGGAGATAATGCGGAGGTCTTCCTCCAAAAAATCAACAAAGCCACATGGACTGCAACTACAGTGGCGGATACCCGAGCAGTACTGAATTATTCTCACGGTTGGAAATTCTTCTGCACAAGGCCACAAGTTCCAGCCGACTTGTCACGCCCCGTTCCCGAATAATCGGGTACGGGTCGATGTCATGCCCGGCCTACACTGTCGTTGACAGCGGTAGTGAGCCGTCTAGTCATATAAATACAAGAGTGAGAAGGATCAGGTGGTTAGAGGGGAACGGTCGAGATGAAGGAGAAGACTCTGGAAGCTCCCCTCGCGGCACGGTGCTGCAGTTGCTTCATCGTCGTCATCCGTCGTCGTCGTTCCAACCGCATCAGCAGCAGAGGAGAATGAACGAAAGTCTGAATGAGTGAATGGAAAGAAATGAATCGGTTTTGAATATATAACGACTACTGGTAATCGGGTCTGTGGATTATCGGATTTTGGGTTGTACCCGGATCCGCGCCCAAGGCTAGCAGGCCGGGCTGTTGGGCTGAAAATGAATGGCTGAAAGAATTCAGCCCAGCAATTGGCTGAATTGAAGCCCAAGGAAATATTAGAATTTGGATAAGAAAAATTAGTATTAAAAATAGTAAGAAAATCATGAATAATAATCAATTCTTAGTTCAAAATTTAATTAGAAAATAAAATCTTAAACTAATTCTAATAAGGATATTTTGTGAAAAAAAAATCATAAGAATACTCTAACTTTATTATTGAGAAAGTGGGGTTACACGACTGCCTCGGCGTACAGTTTGAAGACAGAATAGAAGGGAAGACTTCATTGCCATTGCCAGTTTTCAAATGGCTAATGTGCATCAGACCCTCCCATCTGATGTACAGGAATAAAGACGACTGTGTGTTCGAACCGTACCTACCAAGTCGGTTCGCTCGCCAGTTTGGATATGACCAACTTTACGTTGGTAATTCCTCCACCAGCTTTTGCCATTATGGGAAGCTAATTGATGGTGCGAGAGCCTGGAGATATTTTAGCACTGCTTGTACCGGTGCTAAATTCAGAGTATCGACTGCTACAAGCACGATCGAGCTACGTATACTTTATATGTATACTCGCTTTTATGCATCCATACGCTCCTTCGCCCATGGCTAAAACCTGAAAGGGAGTCTAAGATGGCCCAAGAAAGGGAATGTTAAAGAGCCAGTCAGGGTATTTCCAGACATACCCGATGACGCTGCTATTCCAGATGAGTATCTGGAAGTCATCCCTACGGGAGCTGGGGAAATAGCTGCGGGACCAATCATTATCGGCAAGACCCGAAAATGAAAACAAGGTGCAGCTGTTACTCTTCCAGAGAAGACACTCCCAGAGAAGAAGAAGAAGGTTACCGTCAAAGGGCCTTCTAGACCAAGAGCCGCTACCCTAGAGAGTGACACTCCAGTCGAGGAGTCTCGACCCGTTGTATCTTCTTCAGCTCATCCTGGAGAAGGATCTTCGGCATCTCAGCCAGCAGCATCAACAGAAGCTGCAGGAGTCCTATCTCCGGGACGCCTCAGCTCATCACTTCACATGTCTTTGCCACAAAAGACACGAGCTACTGAAGACGCTGCCCCTCCACATACTGTTGATATAGAGCTCATCCCATTAGATGAACCGGCTCTTGCCTTTGACGATGATGACTGGGACGGGGACTATGACTCGTACCTAGCACGTTCTGCACCTACTCCAGGTAAATATAAATTACACAAAATCTATACAAAATTATGATTTTTGTATATTAACTCATTTTGTTTAATTTTTGTAGGTGTTATCATTGCATCAAAGCTTGTGGCTCCTCCTCCTCAAGAAGATATTTATGAGGAAAATGCAGTCTGAGGAAGAGGATTCCTCTTCAGAAGAAGAAGATACAGAGATACAACAAGAGCCTGAAGTGCAGGCTCAGCTAGAATTGTCTCCTCCTGCTGAGGGCGGAGATAAAGAACAAACTGCAGTAGAACCCACTGTAGATAATAAAGCGGCTGCTGAGGAAGAAATAGACTTCAATAAAGAAACTGAAGTACTCCCAGAGCCTAAAGAGCCAGTAGTTTATAAAGGTGATGAGGATATAGTCGACCCATCAACTGAAGCTAGAGACATTGTAATAGCATTCTCTGTTATTGCTACCGATCCAGCACAAGTTCCTAAGGAGACAATACTCGAACCGGAGTCAGCTACAATGACTACCATTCCACCCGCACCAATCACCGCCATCGAAACTCATGTAGTTTCGACTCCAGAAACGGCCAGAGTAAAAAGTGCTGAAGACACTGTCCCTGAAGCTCCTGGGGATCAGTTGGCCATAGTAGCAGCGACAATAATGGCTTCATCTCAGTCTGCTACTAAGGCAACAACATCTGTTCCTAGTCTTCAGAAAAGGGACTTGGTAGATATTGCCGCAACTTCGAGCTCAAATGCAAAAATGAATCTCTTAATTGAGATTCATACTGACACTTTTTACAAGACTCTGGCGGCTCTGATCCAGATGGTCCTGAAGAAGGGCCTCAGTTATGAAAGTCTGAAGGCGGCGATTGCTCTTACTATCAAAAATGTCGCCATGTTCAATGATGCAGCGAGAGCAACGGCATTGGAGAAGGTCGTGGAGGAACTTGAACAGCCCATTAGAGAATATCTAAGGCTGTCAAGTGAAACCATTAAAAGTCTCATCCAAGATGAGTATAATGCTTTATCAGCTGAATACACCGCTCGGGAGACGACTTTCAATAAAGCTCTCCATGAGTACAGCATCAAAGTGGCCAAAGAAAAAGCTTTTTTGGCTGAAGCTAAGCCTCAGCTGGAGATTCAGAGAGAAGCCTATAAAACTTCCAATATAAGAATTCATCAACAGAATGATAGAATTTATGAAGTCGAGGCTGAACTGGCTCGCTTGAAGGCGGAGAGAGAGCAGTTAATAATAGCTCGAGACCAACATCTTACACAGAGCTCAATTTTGGAGGAACAAGTCTTCGGAGCTGAGGCTACCATCAAAACCCTTGACGAAGCCAAGGATAAGATGATAGTCACTTTTGTTGGACTTTCTTATATCTGTACTCCAGAAGCTCGGTGCTCAGTAGCTACAAAAACTGTATTGAGCTCTCGTGAAAAGCGTCTAGCGGAGCTACAAAAATTGCTTGAAGATATCTCTGCTCCGCCTTAGGCAAAAATAAAAAAATTTACAATCTTCTATCTTTTTTCAATCTGTAATGTTTACAAGAAATGAATAAAATATTTGTTTTGTGATCCTATCATTTATTTTGAAATTAAACAATAGGTATGAGACAGAAAACACTTATCAGAGGTAATATGGACATGAAAAGTCTTCTAAACTCGATAAATTATATCTATCCAGAGGTAATGTGGACATGATAGATAATGAATCTCGTTTTCTGTTTAGAGTATACAATACTATCAGAGGTAATATGAACATGACAGATCGTAACAACTCAAAGAAAAATAGATTAATACCTATTCAGAGGTCATAGGAACATGATAGATAAGAATAAAAGTAGACTTAATATTTATTCAGAGGTTATGAGAACATAATAAATAATAAATCCCCTTCTCTTTTTTAATCAGCCGGTAAGACAGAAGATCAAAATTCTCTTCAAGGAGAACAAATAATCAGCTTAACCAAACATTGGTAGCTGGGGAATAAAGAAAAAATTCAGACATAATATTTCTTCAAGAATTTGCCATTGATCGGCATCATGAGCAAATCTCTATTAGGTTTAGATAACCTATAGGCACCATTAGAGAAGACTGTCTCGACCACATAAGGACCTTCCCATTTTGCTTAGAATTTCCCTTTGCTCTTATGAGTCATCACCATCGATCTTCGGACAGCTAGAACTAGCTCACCTACTTTAAATACCCTCTCTTTAACTTTGTGATTGAAAGCTCGAGATATGCAGGCTTGATATAACTCAATATGTTGTTACGCTTGAAGACGCTTCTCGTCCAATCCTTCAAGTTCTTGGAGTCGTAAGCGATCATTATTCTCTGAGGTAGCTCATTAGCAATGGCTATTCTAAGAGATGGAATCTGGATTTCCAGTGGAAGAATCGCTTCACATCCATAGACCAGTGAGAATGGTGTAAAACCAGTAGGAGTTCGGACTGTCGTTCGGTAAGCCCATAAACATTCTCTAAGTTTCTCATTCCAATCACGTTTATTAGAATAGACAAACTTTTTGAGAAGTTTAATGATTGTCTTGTTATAAGCTTCGGCTAAACCATTAGCAGCTGGATTATAAGCCGTAGAAGCCAGATTTTGGATCCGATTCTTGTCACAGAATCGATAAAATACCTGGCTGCCAAATTATGGTCCATTATCATGAATTATCCTTCGGGGAATCCCAAAACGATAAATGGCATGGTGTTTAATGAAGCTAATCACATTATATGTTTTTACTTCAACAAAGGGAACTGCTTTCTCCCATTTAGAAAAGTAATCGGTTATAGCCAATATAAACCGATATCCCTTGACAGAGGGAGGGTTGATCGGACCAATAATATCTATGCCCCAAGCTTCGAAGGGCCAAGAAGCTACTATAGGATGTAAGAATTCAGATTGTAGATGAATAAAATCAGTATAAATCTGACATGCTTTACACCGTCTAGCATAATCCACAGCATCTGCTATCATGGAAGGAAAATAATACCCCATTCTTCGAATGCGGTCCTATAATTTTGGACCCGGTTGATGAGCACCGCAGACACCATCATGAGCTTCACGGAGTGTTTGCTTAGCTTCACTCTCAGAGAGGCAACGTAGCAAAAGTCCTTCATATGAACGACGATATAATATATACAAAGAAGAATCGTAGTAGAATCGAAATGATCGTCTCTTGATTGATGCAACTTCTTTTGGATTTTTAGGTAAAATACCATGAACTGCATAATCAATGAATGGACTTCTCTAATCTCTTTGTTGAAAACTTGATTCTGTAGTATAACTCTGCTCGATATGCAAATTATTCTTGACACAGAATAAGTCTCGATCCAATAAAATAATGGTATTTTGTCGTCTAATTGGAACAGCTAAGTCTGCAACTAAACTAGTAAGAGCATCAGCTTCCAAATTTTGAGAACGTGGTACAAATTCGATAAAGAATCCTTTGAATGAAAGAACCAATTCGATTACCACTTGATGATAAGGAATAAGGTCAGGATTTCTGACTTCATATGTCCCTCTGACTTGATTAACAATCAGTTGAGAGTCTCCATAAGCTTCCAGGAACTCAATGTCCAATTGTTTTGCTACTTGAAGACCAATTAACAGAGCATTATATTCTGCCACATTGTTGGAACATGGTTTATTAAGAGAATAAGCACGGTAAATAACCACTTTATCAGGAAAGACCAAGACGATGCCAACTCCTGAGACAATATTGCCTTTAGGTCCAACCTGTGATGCTCCATCAAAGTATAGTTGCCAAATGTTATCTCTCAAAGTCATATTGCAATCCACGACTTCATCTGGAATGTCCTTATATAACTTAGAGGTTTCAGGTATAGGGTGAGCTGCTAAGAAATCAGCTAATGCTTGATCCTTCACTGATTTTTGAGGTACATAGACCATATCATAAGGAGTAAGCAACATCGCCCAAGTGGCTAACCTGGAGTTGAGAATGTTCGGTTTTTTCATCAATACCCGAATAGAATTTATTCTGGAGATGACATGAATAGTTTGTCCTGACACATAATGTCTTGTCTTTTGAACAGCAAAAACCAAGGCCAGACATTCCTTCTCCACAGGAGTATACCTGTGTTCAGCTCCAACCATCATTCGGCTAAGATAATAAATTGCTTGTTCATGGCCCTTATCACATTTTTGTGCAAGAAGAGCACCAAGAGAATGATCCAAGGCTCGAACATATAGCAAAAATGGTCTTCCTACCACTGGAGGTACCAGAACAGGTAGATTTGTTAAATATTATTTTATGTCATTAAAGGCTTTCTGACATGCATCATCCCAAACAAATTATACACCTTTCTTTAACAAACGAGAGAAAGGTTGACATCTCCCTGATAGATTGGATATAAATCTTCTGATATAAGCGATGCGACCTTGGAAGCCACTGAGTTCTTTCAGATTGCGTAGAGGATACATTTCAAGAATCGCTTTGATTTTATCAGGATCAACATGGATACCTTGAGAAGTTATGACAAATCCCAAAAATTTGCCACTGGAAACCCCTAAGAAAGACTTAATAGGATTCATCTTCAATTGATGTTGACGCATCAACTCAAATGCTGTCTTCAAGTCTTGAATATGATCAACTTTTGATCGACTTTTGACAGCAATATCATCTACGTAACATTTAACTATTTTCCTAGATGTTCTTGAAAGATGTTGCTCATAGCCCGTTGATACGTAGCACCGGTATTTTTTAGACCAAACGGCATAATCGTATAGCAATAGACTCCCAAGGGTGTACGGAAAGCGGTATGCTTTTTGTCTCATGGATGCATCTTAATTTGATTGTAGCCTGAAGATCCGTCCATAAAAGGAATGCGTTCAAAACCACATGTATTGTCTATCATGAGATCGGTAATCGGAATTTGGTAATCGGAAGTAGAAATTCGTCTTTTGGACAAGCTGTATTAAGATCCCAAAAATTTATACAAACTCGAACTTTTCCATTCTTCTTCATAACATGAACAATGTTAGCAACCCAGTCTGGGTGTTGTTCTTCACGAACAAAGCCACATGTAATCAGCTTTTTGACTTCCGCTTCAATTGCATCCATCTTATCTGGTCGAAAATATCGTAGCTATTGTTTTACAGGCTTGGCATTAGGAAGAATATTGAGTTTATGAGTAGCTACTTTAGGATCTAGACCTGGCATATCCTCATAACTCCTTGCAAAGATATCAATATAATCTTTAATCACTACCAACTCTTCATTTTCATCTTCAGAAAGATTTTTACTGATGAATATTGGCTTGGACGTAGTTCCGTCGCCAACGTCAATCTGAACAATTTCATCTTCTGTAGGTGGTTGTCGTTGTTCAAAGCGAAGCTCGCATTGAGTGTCCATTTGTTGTGTCCAAGGGTCATTTTCAAACGGCTCAGATTCACCATCAGTTTGAACCATGTTGACTGAAAATATGCACTCAGATTCATCATAATAGTCTCCTCCAGAACATGAGGATTGTAAAAAACTGGAAGAACATTCTTCTTCCATATCTTCTTTGCACATGTGGGATGTGTCAGATTCGATGAACTAGATTTCTTCAGAATTTGAGGATTGTAAAGAACTGGAAGAAAATTCTTCTTGTATATCTTCATTAAACATGTGGGATAGATCGTACCCCAATCCATGACGAGTTTTCTGGTAAAATAGGTCACCACATAATGGTAATCGTCTACCTTTGTCTTGATTGAGACCTTGCATAGTCTTCAAATCATATCCCATATTCTGGATAATCTTAAGAGATTGTTGACTATATTTGTCAATTCGGATTCTTCCTTTATCTTTATCTCTGAGATCATCTGTCTGAGTAATAGGAATATTTTTAGCCAGACCAAACACAATTTGGCGCTTGTTTTTCTTATCCGACGAAATCACAAAATAAGATTCTTTATGACGTCTATAAGTTACACAAGCTTGTGATAATGAGGCTACAAGAAGAAGATATGGAGAAGATGCTAAGAATCTTTGAGCATACGGTCCAACATCAACATGAAGAGGAAAATAATTTTCCTTATGATTAATATATAAGTTTTTTTCTGTATTTATGTCATTTTTATATTGATGACTTTGATCATCAGCAGATAAAGTCATTCTTTCAATAAATTTGACAGCCATATACTCCAAAAGGAAATCTTCATTGATATTAAAAAGTACAAAATGATCAATATTTACATCATTTATAAACTGACTACTACGCTTCGGATTGATCATTAACGGACCGTCATCCGTCTTCTGCGTAGACTTGCCAAGGTTGATAATCAGTGGCTCTGGATCATTTGTACGAGAAGTACGTCCTTTGACTTTGATCATGAGAGGTTGAACTTGGCTCTTGACTGGAATACTCACTGATTCCTCAGACGAAGCTCGAGTTCTTCCTTTAACCTTGATCATCAGAGGTTGGTCATTGATAGGTTGGGGTTGGATTTGACCTTTGACTTTAATCTTCAAAGGTTGCTCTTCTGGAGGATCTTCATTAATAGATTGATCTTCTGCATTTGATCCCAGGGATATTCCAATATCTTGTAAAAAGTGGCAAACTCCAGATTCTGGAGCCAAAAAGGCCTAATGAGGTGAATCTGACTGACAATCCCAAATATTGTATCTATCACTGATTCCACTAAGGTTTCCATCCCTTTTCTATTGCGATTGCTGGAATTATTGCCTGAATAGGCTTTCTTTCCTTTGTCTTATGAGGCAAAGATCATCCCGTGTTCACGAGCCAACCTACCATTGGTCTCGGCTGAAACTGCTGCTATAATGAATGAGGCCCAATCTGTGAATTGGGAGCCCGTAAAGACAGCAATGGTTGGTCTCATATTCATTTTGCATGTATCAATCAATGCTGAATCTGGCATACCAGGAGGCATTTTTAAAGTTGTCTGTCGAAAACGTTCAATAAACGTCCGAGTATCTTCTTTCTTCTTTTGTTTGATCTCTATTAAGGAGGACATATTCATGTCCATGCCTCCTTCATAGAAGCAGGAGAGAAACATTACTTTAAATTTGTCAAAAGATGATATGCAATTGTCGGATAGACTGCGATACCAGTCATAAGCTGAACCCGTTAAACACCCGAGGAAAACTCGGGTAAGAAGAGCATCATTCTTTTGTAAGTGCACAATCATAATATCAAAATAATTGATATATTGACTGGGAGAAGCCTTTCCATCAAATAACGCCATCGATTGTGGCTTGAATTTTGGAGGAAATGGTACATCGTTCCAATGAGGAGGATAAGGTTGCTTAATCCCTAACCTCTGAAGCTGCTTTTAGCTCATGCACTGCTTAAATAGCTTCACTAGTTTGAGGAAGCACATTCGATTGAATAGTTGCTGGATGTACCGTAACCCCCACCAGAGGTGGTACATCTTCTGGAATGATAGGATCTGGAGATGCAGAATTTTGATTGACAGCAGGCTCTTGACTAAGATTATTCAAAGGTATATCAACCCTTTGACTATCTTGAGTTTGTGTTGCTACGTGCACCGGTGTTACTACTGCCGGCTGAGCAGTTTGTTGAGTCATTATTATTTGATGCATGCTTTGTATCATGGTAAGCATGTCCTTCAGTGATTGTTCAATTGCAGAGAGACGTTGTTCTGTATTAGCATATGACATCTCCAGTTCGTCTACAATAGCATAGGATTCAACCTCCCTTGAACCTACAAAGGGATTGGTGTAGAGGTATGAATCAACGCTATCAGTTTCTGACTCAAAAGCCTGGGTACCCCCAGTTTATGTATCTGAAGATTGCAACTGTCTTTGACTCCTTGACCGGGTATGCTGATATACTCCTTCAAAGGAATCAATAAGTCGATTGAACTGTTGTTGACCAGGAGTTTGGGACGAATTACGTCTTGGACGTCATCCTTTATTGGTATGAGATGCCATATTGACTGATGCATATGACAACCCATGTTCTTGATCATCAGCTTGTTGCTGAGGCACATTGTAGCTTAATCGGTCAAAAACTAACCGTTTAGAAGCCAAACAGCAACACTTGATTACAATCTGGTGACACTCGCAATGGTAATTTTTTTGGGGAGTGTCACAGGAGATTTTTTGTCTTTACGCTTTTGTACAAGCAACTCGCATAAATCAGAAGGAGTAGAAGGAGTCGTCTTCTTTATTATATTTGGGACAGAGAATCGTTTAGTCCCTTGTGTATAAAGAAGATTACTGGCTGCATTAGCAGAACCAACCTGGGCATTTTTACGCGCCTGGAGTTACATGCGTAAATCTTGAGATTTTTGTGCACAGAGGACTCCATCAACATTACGCATAATTTGAAGGTTTGGTACCTTGCGTAAAGCAGTGTAAGAAGGTTGCTGGTGGAAAACTGAAGTTTTGCCAACAGTAGGATTCTTATTTTTACGCTGCATGCGTGTTGGTAAATTCACTTGAGATGCAAAGGCATCATTATGAATTTTATCTACTATGTCACCGACAGGAGATTTACCTTTACGCGTAGAGCGCAAAACATGAATATCTGCCACGTCACAGACGGAAGATTTTTTTTTACGCGTAGAGCGTAAAAGTTGTGTGTCTACCACGTCACAGACGGGAGAATGATTTTTACGCGCAGAGCGTAAAGTTTGATTTTTACGCACGGAGCGTAAAATTTGAGAGTCTGCGACGTCACCGACGGGAGATTGATTTTTACGCCCGAGGTGCATCACTGAAGTAGAGACTGCCTCGTCATAGACGGGAGCCTCCACAACAGGAATAGGAAGGATTCCTTTGCCTTCAGAGACAACAGGAAGATCCGAGGATGCTTTGGACTTAGGAATCCAAACTTTTCGTGCCTTCCGAGATTTCTGAATATTGGAGCAGCGAGTACTACCCCCAGTTCGGAGCATTTCTTCGTAAGCAGTCTGGTCGAAGTGAACAACCAGAGTCTTCTTTGTCGATCCGACCGACACGTCATCATATTGAGCAATTGCCTTCTCGTCAGAGGAGAAGGTCGTCCCCAGCAGAGTCGCCATTTTGTTTCACTTAACAAAATGCCTAAAATTGGCTTTTGAAAGAAAACGAGAAAAAGTACAAAAGTACAAATTGTTTCTGGAAAGTATTGCTATGGAAGTCTGATCTGAGAGCGATCACTTTGTTCCTTGGACCATATGATGATGATGAAGAAAACTGCTTGAAGAAGACGAACAATCGGAAGAACTAAGTCACCAGAAAGGTATCGAGCAACGGCACTGATGGCACAGTCGAATGCTTTCCTGCTTTGCTTCACCCTGTTCTTGAGAAAAAGTTAAAGAAATGCTTCTGGGAATATCACTCTGAAAATATGAGTTTTCTCAGAATCTCCTCTCCTGTATATCTCTTGATCTCTTCATCTTGTCTGTGTTAAAAATAAGTCTATTTATAGACTAGACCCTCTGTGCGTAAAAAGCAACAAAGTTGGGTCTCTACGCGAGTAACTGTCACCCACGATGAAAATCATCCTTTACGCTTGATGACACGTGTCCCATGTAAAGTTTTGATCTTTACGCATGGTGACACGTGTCCCATTACTTCAACAAAATGGGGAAAGCACGTACACACGTTACTCGATAAGTGTGGCATAAAAGCCACGTAAGCAGACCACGTTCTCATGTAGCTAGAAAAGATCGGACGTAAAAATGACCCAAAATACACTTCCTGCGTAAAGTAGTAGACTGGGCGTAAAATAGCCCAAAATAAGCTTCCCGTGTGAAGTGGCTAAAAATAGCCTTGAGCGTAAAATTAGCTCAAATAAACTTTACGCGCACAACAATCTTGAGCGTAAAAAGCTCGAATAGCTTTCGTGCGTAAAAGAAGCAATTTCTTGAGCGTAAAGTAGCCCATCTGCACACTAAACGACAAGTGTTGGGTTTAGTGTAAATCAAATCTTCTCGTCTTCTATGTTGTCCGCTGTCAGAAAATTATTATGTTAGAAACAGAATCACGTGCATTAAATGCGATGATTTGACAGTCAGTCCTTCGCGTAAAAGCTTTGAGGATGGCTCTCGCATAAAGTAGCTCGCGTAGAGTTGTACTCTATTTGATCTCCGCATAAAGTCTGAATTTGATTCAGTTTGAATTGCGTAAAGTTCTCAACTTCTTTGACTTAGTCTATGAAGTACTTTTTACGCTCCTACAATCTTATGTTCATTATCAATAAAAACTCTAATTTTGTTTTAATGCTTGTGTTGCCTTGCATATTCAATATTTCTGCTTGGGACTTCCGTGCGACGATCCAGTTGCAAGCTGTTGTAATCGGCCATTATGAAACTGCCTTGCATGAGCGCAATCTAGGATCGTGCGACATCACGCCTTAGCGAGGACGATCGGTCCTATAGGACTGGGGTGTGACATCTATGGCACTCAAAAAGTGCAGTTCTTGTAGTATCCAAAAAGCACAGCACATGTCGATGGATGCCACGTAGCCAGCAAAGGCACAGTGCCTCTCAAGCACAGTCAAATCCAATCAGTTACAACCAATAAGATATTTAAATAATGTATATGTGCTACGTGTCATTGACTCAGTCGTGCCTATGAACGGGTGCGAACCACCCAAGATCTCAACAACAAACGAACTCAATAAGCGTCGTGTGTCAGCTCATCCATAGCCCAACAGTGCAATTATAATGGATTCGGTTCTATCTTCATGCGTGTAGCACTCCTGCGTGCCAAATTCCCACGCGTGCATCTTATATGTGCGCATGGGTCAATTTTCTCACCAGCGTATAAATAGAAGGATCTTTCCTTCATTTCATCCATCTCTAGCCCGAATTATCCACAAAAAGACATACAGAGAGTCAGAGTAATTTCTTCTCATCGTCAGATCATCAACGGAGTAAAAGAACCACTATAGTGTTCGATCTCCATCGTCACACTTTCTCAGAATCATTTGTACTTAGAGTCCCTATTTAGGACTTCTCTTGTACTCTTTTTGTTCGATTAATAAAAAATGTTCTTACAACTTTTGTCCATGGTGAACAAATTGGCGACTCTGCTGGGGATATCCTTCTCCTTTGACGAGAAGGTAGTGAGGCAATCTGACAACGGTAAGCTCGGGCCCTCTAAAAAGATGCTGGTCGTTCACTTCGATTAGCAAGCTTTTGAGGACTTGTCCTCTGAAAGCAGCGCGAGTCCTCCAAATCAGCTAGCAAAGATGAAGAAGACTCATCAAACCTGGGTTCCCAACAGTACTGTGCCCTGCAGCACAGCTGAAGGGAATGCGCTCCAAGCATCCCAGAATCTGGACGCACTCAACGCGCCTGCACAAGCTGTCACCACCGACCCTAAGTCAGCATATGGGTTTGGGAAGTACAATATCGACTGTCATCCAAAATCTACGTGCCCCTATGCAAAGGTGCAACGTAAGAAGGGCGCAGCCCCTCTCCTACGCACGGAGCCTACGGCACAGGAAAGGTTCTTTTGTCTTTGATAGAATTACTTGCCCTATTGGCAAGGAAAATTTGGATTCTGAGTACTATGCACCTTTGAGGGCTAGTACGAAGAAGTCCAAGGCAGCACGCGCCATGTGTGCTCAACATGCTACGCCGATAGTAAGCCAGAAGTTTGCGTTGACAGTAATGCGTGTAGCTGACGGCAAGCTGTACATAACTAACTCAGGTGCTACTGCCAAAATGGGTCAGTTCTCAAAGTCCTTATGTAACTTGGTTGCATCTCATGCACATAAACCAAGACAGAGGGCAAAATTATGACAGACTCATGCACTCAGCTCGACTGCACGCGTGAAGTGTGTCTGTCTCACAAATAGCCTCCTACCAATGACTTAAGGATATTTCATGCACAAAAATTAGGTCAGGGAGCACATCATTCACATGCACACCCATGCGCCCAGCTCGACTGCGCTCATGAAATAGGTGTAAATGTGAATTTCTCTTAACATAATTTGCGTGACGTGATTAATCACAAATACAAAGTGGAAGAGACGATCATTACGCACAATGTGCCTATTTCAAGGCATACTTGTGCTAATATCATCATCAACTGCTACAGTAGTAAGACAACAGCATCTCCACCAACCAGGTAGTCTATTTTTTAACAACTGCAACCAGCAACACCTGTCCGACAGCATCTCAAAAAGAGGGTGCCAAAATAAGACGATGATGAACTTCTTGTTTCCTCGTGTTATGCTACGAGGAACTCGCCTTCCCTAAGAAGAATTCTAAGAACCCTCCAGTTTTGGCTAGTGCATCAAAAAAAAATGGCCCAGAGGTACCAAGTTAGTTGTGGGTAGCATTTGGGTATTCCAACACACCCGTTCAAAAGCTAAGTCTTCCTCGGAGGAGACTGTTGTACAGGCTGGGGGTAGTTAGTCCCCGACGTTCCATGCCAACCTTTCATTTCAACCAGACGAGGTTTCACATGGGACTGATACTAATGCATCTGGGGGTGCGTATCACCAACAGGCTGGGGGTAGCTATCTCGTAGATTTTGAGGATGACACCAATCGCATGTCTTCGTTCAGGATAATGAAGCTCAAGGGTCTGAACCGGAGAGCGAGAGGTCCACCTCACTATCCACCTCCTATCATCTAATGTCAGTATACATGACAGGGGATGACAACCCAGGAAGTAGTGAAGGGTCAAACCATTAACAACTTATAGAGGTCCTCGAAGTAGATCTCCATACGTTGAGTGAATCCATGCACCCAAGTGGTTCGGGAACTCAAGGATAAGTTTCCCACAAGGGCCCCTACTCCAATAAACTAGGACTCGGGAACGGACAAAGAGCCTAACGCACCCTCGAAAGTCCCACCTACAACTGAGAACCGTACTCTGCCACAGTCATTTGCCCCGCCAGTGTCAGATGACATACATGAAGCTCTCAGGGAGTTGCAGGTTTGCTTTGATGCTAAAGACATGCGAGAGGCTCTCCAAAAACTTGGGATCCGATAACCATACCTTCATGAGTGGAACAATATGGTTTACCCTCACAAGTATAATCCACAGACGTTAACTGCGTTTAACGGAAAAGAGTCTTCCCGTCGGTTCTTCACGTACTTCGCCTTTATGTAGGGATATTTGCCAAAGGACGACGCCCTGCTCACGAATCTCTTTACTGGGGCATTGTAGGGGGTGGCATATGAATGGTTCTACAGCCTCCCTGACAACTACATTTCGTCCTTTGACGATCTAAAGCAACTCTTCCTCTCCCGATTTTATGAGAAAGGAATGAATATGACAATGTCCTCTCTCATAGACATTGTCCAGAAAGAAAGAGAGCTGGTTCGTGACTCATTAAATGCTTCTGTCAAGCGGCTTTGAGATTACCTCCTAGTGTCCCCGAGCCAGTGTTTATTGACTCATGCCGCAAGAACATGCTCCCGACAATCAAGCTTTGGCACAACTCCCCTCAATGCATCGAATGGACGATATTTATTATCAATGCCGACAATGCTGAGAAGACTGCCAGGGAAGCACGTTTACTAGAGGTAAACTTCTTTGCTTTGTCGATAAAGAAAAATGTCCATCGGACAGCAACCCTGCTAGCACCAATAGAGACAGAAAGGGAAAACAAGCCCTAACCGCCAACATCTCCAAGAGTTCAGCCTCGGTGAGCCAAAAGCCGACGAAGGTACCAAGACCGAAGGAAAATTATTCCTTCAACGCGATGACATGCTGGATCTCTTCAATGTGCTGATGAAGGAAGATAAGATCTAATTTTCTCCCTCCAAGCGTCCTGATGGGGTAGAGAAGGTGGACAATCCCTAGAATTTTTACTACCACCGAAATGTGCACCATTCAACATGTGACTGTTACGTATTGAAAAATCAAATACAAAGGCTGATTGATGCCAAAGTCCTCACAGTAGACTACGAGGGCAAGACGGTCACCGCAAACATAGTAACCCTCTAGTTTGCTAACTCCCGACAACGAAAGTCCAAGATGGCGTCGTCCCAATTCCCAAGGCGACAACGCAGGTCGTTAACCTCCCATCGGCCTGTGACAACTCCAAGGGCCTGGTTCCACTTATAACGCCGCAAGGTGAAGTTATGTGGGTCCATCCTGATCTTGCTCCAGACGTGATACGACCCACGACACGTCCCATGAAGGAAAAGACGTCTAAATCGTGTCGCATGGTTTTTGTTGTAACCGACGATGTCACGCCCCGATTTCGAAGAATCGATAGTCGTCCCCCAGGCGTGATGTCATGCTAACCTAGGTTGCGATTGCATAAGGCATAGTCATAAGGTTATCTGAAACACAACATCTAAGAGAGTATGCAGAGAAATTGAACAACACATTGAGACAAAGAAATTTTGTATTTTATTGATAATAGACATCATTTACAAGTCTCTATTACAATCATGTCGCGCGGGCTTACGACATGACTCGTTTATAAAATGAACGCCGATGAGATAGTCGTTCCATAAATTACATCCCTCAATTTACAACAAAAGTATTCCAGCCACCTGGGATGGAGGGAAATCGAGACATATTCTTGGACTGTTTGCAGAGAGTCTTCAAAAGTTGTATAGCGAGAGTCTTCGACGCACAGTCAAAGCTTCAAAATGCGAACGACGCCTTGGTTAGTTGGCGTGTTCCTCCTGATTCGTAGCACCTGTAGAGAGCGAGGGTCAGCACGATCACATGTACTGGTGGGTGGCTAATTAAACCCAAGCTCTCATTTTTTCAAGCAGTTTTATAAAATATGTTAGCTATTTTGTTATCTTTTTAACCATCCTGATCGATTTGCATGTTAACATGTTAAGAGGTAGCATTCGATAGGCAATATGACATAACTACGATAAATCTTACCTACAGCAGAGCATGTCGTTGCAGCGTAACTTACCATGTTTCTTCCCTATCAGATTTACAACAAAAGCTTCTAAATAGTGTGCAAGTGGGGGTCACTGGCAATTCAAGCCATCCTGGACGTATAGCTTGGTCGAGTAGACGACCCTTTCAACGTAGGTAGCTAGCCCTGTTAAAAGTTCTGAATGACCCGTGCTAGCATCCAATACAACTACCTTACATTCCTTATAGGCCAAAACGGTCCCATGGCCTCGGGTTGTCGTTCGAGGAAGCGAAACCGTGTGCACAAGTTGTCCATGACCATGCTAGACTAAAATTAATTATTCAAGCATGGTCTACAAAATTTTTGAGAGTTAGCCAGTTTTCAATGTGTGTCGCCTTATTGTTACAACATTTGTTAATCGATTCAATCTTCGTTTTGCACAAATCTATAGCAAATATGGCATAAGTAAGCGTGTATCAGTTTTATGTTATAGTAGCAAGTGTTCATGAAGAATCGTGCCATAATTTATTGATTCTACACTATGAATACAACCATGTATTTTATATTTCATGTTTGATTTAAAACAAGAGGGTCGAGGGGAAGGAGGTCAGGTACTCACCTTAGTCTTACTTGAGGCGAAGGACTGGTTGGTCGTGCTTAGACGTCGCTTACGCGACCACCTGAAATTGCACAAGCAACTGATTAGAACATTGTCCCATTCAAAGAGTTTGATACGAATGCGAAGCTAAAAAATACAAGCCATGAAAACCAACAAAAATATTCATGAAAACGCATTCACGAAAACCAAAGCCAAAGAGCAAGTACGGCATAAAAAGCAAACCAACGGGAGGTCTCTCCTGACTCAGCCGCAAAGTCTATCCTTAAGGCGCAACCCGCTGAATATGGGACTTAATTTCGAAGAAGCCTTTCCATAACGAAAAATAATTTTAATTCAATCGTTCCCGTTCGACCGATTCAATCGATCCCGATTTATTAGTTCCGATTGAATTGGTGATGACAGTGTTCCTTTATCGTGCACCCTGTGGACGAAAATGGGCCATGATGTAGGGACGGGGCACTACAGACGAGGTACTGGTTGTAAAACCTGGTTAGGTCTATCCTACCAGCGGCACCTCCGCCTGCCACGACTGCTGCACCCGATACCTCGGAAGCAGGTTCACCCCAGCCCCTTGTTACGGATAAACAAAAGCAGAAGGAAACTTACTTCGACAAACCACTGAGGAAAGAATCTACAGTAGGGGAAATCAAGATCTACAACTTTAATATATTGGCACAACTTGCCAACACTCCCGCGAGGTTGTCGCTCTTTAAACTTTTTTGTCTCTGCAAAGAGACACGGGATACCCTGAACAAGGCATTGCAACATGCTGACTCCTTTCTCAGCCATGTCCAACAACCTGAAGAAGATCCTGCAGCTTTCTCACATTATCATAGTATGGTAGAAATGATTCCCAACATCACCTTCTCTCAGCAAGACATGTTGTTGAAAAATAATAGGCACGATAGACCTCTGTACTATACAGGGTATATTAGTGCCATTAAAGTGGATCGTATTGTATATCGATCCAGGGTCTTCTCTTAAGATCATCCTCTGGAGCCTATTCCAGACTCTGGGCATACCAATGCATCACCTGTCTGTTTCCCGCACAACGATTAGCGGCTTCAATGCTGGTAGAAGCAACCCAATGGGCAAGATTTGCCTGAAGTGTCAAATAAGCCACTTGCAGACAAAGGTGACATGTTATGTCATCGCCGCTGATGTATACTACAACATCTTGCAAGGATATCGCGACCCGTTCCTACTTTCGTGATACGAGTGCATGGCCAAGTCCAGCCTAAGCCGCAACATCGACAGCAGTATGTTGTCTATGATGACAATAGTCTATAACAAAAACAACACGCACATATCATCCACAACTAAGCCATTAATACTCACCAAAAATAATAATCAATAGTTTTAATAAATAAACTATAGATAGTCGTCAAATAATCTACTACAACTCAGATAGTCTTGGGAACAAACCCGGTAGTAGAAAAAAAATATAAACTAGAATCCATAACTATAACTACTAACTAATATAAATGCATAAGAAAGAAAATATGCTAATTCCTATCAGCGCTGGAATTGGGTACGCTAGTGACATCAGTGTCGCCGACATACTCACCGTAGACCTCAGCACAAATCACGTCGTTTAAAGCTGAAAAATAGTTACGCAGTCAGGATTGGAGCAAGATCACCATAACACTACATTACATAATATAATATACAAGCATAATGAAACACTAAGAAGGAAGATAAATTATAGACATGACATGATATGGTAAGAAGAGTGTTATTATGACATGATAACATTATGAAATAGACTCGAAGACAAACAATAAACAATATAGAAACAATGATCAAGTCACATGTACTGTATATTTTAGAATACAAGTTTTTCGCATGTGGACAGGTTAGGAAATACTAGTTGTATTCCCCCTCCCGATTCATTCATAAATAAAAATGGTCATTGACTTAACTTTGAACTTGAACATTGAACATTGAACCATTGAACGAAAGCATTAAGTAAGCATGTACGGTCATGATAACAAGTATAAATCTCTTGCACCAATGATGGTAAGATAAAACTAACAGTTAAAAGAAAAGTACAATAAGAAGCATAAAATAAAGGCAACACAGGTCATAGTGATACTTGTCCGCTCTGCTAGATAATGAAGTCACAAACTCATGATGTTGTAAGCCCGATCTATCCTGTCACATAAATAATAATAAGTTAGACCTATAAATCCCACTTTTGAAACCATAGGAAATAGCTAAATAGGTTTCCTAATTTAATCTAACTTAATTCTGAAATAAACCTTCTAAAATCTTATTTTAACCTAATAATAATCTGAAATAAAATCTAAAGATAAATTTTTGGCTAAAGAAAGTTATGGTTTCTAATTCGGACCCGTAGTACACAAATCAAGGTGTATCATTGACTAAGTGGTCAAATACCATAAACTCAATAACTTGAGTGTGTAGTCAAGTAGATTTCAGTGCCTTGAGTGCAATGGAATCGACGGTGCCACAAAAACACGATCTGGTCAAAAGTTATCGTCATCATGGCTAACCATGACTAAATCAGTGAATCACCATTCAAATCTGAGTTCTATGAATTAGTTAAAATACTAGATGAATTTCTAAATTTTTTGAAAAATTATATGTCATAGATCTTTGTGTCAGCTTTCCAAAATATTAAACGTATCACAAAATGGAGTTCAAGATCTCTCGAAATCTCGAAAACAGTGTCACGTATTAATTTTTGGACGACCGGCACTCAAATAAATCTTCAAAAATTCACATAAATAATTATAGAAAATAAAATATATTTTTGGAAAGTTAACCTCGATATGGTCCTAACAAAAAAATGGAACACAAAAAGGACGTCGGAATTATAATCACAATCGCTCTGCGAGTTAAAGGTTCTCCAAGATCAAACCACAAAGGAGGCTGGAATAAAATTGGGTTTACTGAATATATACATATATATATATATATATATATATATATATATATATATATATATATATATATATATATATATATATATATATATTTAGGCTGGAATAAAAATTGGATTTACTGAATATATATATATATATAATATATATATATATATATATATATATATATATATATATATATATATATTTTTATATATATATATATATATATATATATATATATTCAGTAAACCCAATTTTTATATATATATAAAAATATATATATATATATATATATATATATATATATATATATATATATATATATATAGAGAGAGAGAGAGAGAGAGAGACTGAAACAAAAAAAATAGAGAGAGAGAGAGAGAAAGAGAGAGAAAGAGGCGGTTACAGGCTGGGCGCCGATAGGTAGGCCCGCCCGAGTCGGTAAGTGGGTAATTGCTTTATTAAATTACAAAAATTCAATAAAAATTCATTTAACTCGAAATAAATTCAAAAAAGTCCAGAAAATCCCAAAAAATGCTAGAAATTTTTTCTAGGTTTCTAGAGCCTAAATAAGAAGTCAGGTCTCAAAATATCTCCGTGTGACCCCAAAGTAAATCTTAAAAGCCTATGGAAAAATAATTTGTATAGGTTAAACTTATCTAAAAATTCTCAAAACATCTAGAAAAATCTAAAATAATAATAAAATAAATGGGGCTATCTAGAGACCCTGATGACCATATATAACCTAATATTACCATACTTCACCTTTAGGCTTAGGTAGGAACCCTTGTGATCTCAAACTCAAAACATGATTAATAATGATTCCGACCACTCCTATACATATTGATTAAAAAAACCTAAAGGAAAGATAAATTCTAGGAAATGAAATGCTATAAACTACCCCGTTAAAAGATTTTTGTCTTCAAAAATCAAATGTCTCTAATAACATAATATAAACACATAACTCCTACAAGCAATCTAACAATAATACTTAAGCTAGATCACGGAGAGGTAATGACTAGAGATATAAAGGAAACTAATTAATAATATTTAACCAACCAAGCATCCTACCAACTAACTAAGCATGCACCGTATCTAACAACTATAGATATGGAAGGCTCTACAAACTCAATACTATCTACTATAGATCTCATGTGCTCGGAAGTAGCATATGGGTTAGCTACCCTTTTTTTTACGGATCGTACTATGCCTTATATCAACCATTATGAACGAAAAGGAACGAAAATATATGGTTAGAACGGTAGATGCAAACAAATCTAAAAAATCACGGACGGAAGCTGGATGCAAATAAGAAAGAAAAGAACCTAAGGATAAAACAGACTCACAAGGTTAGAAATCTTATTTTTAGATGATATGAATCTCTCCTAAAATTATTCTAATTCCTAACTTCAACTCTACCCACATGCTCGCAGTAGTACGACTAACTTAAGTACTACCACGACTTTGTAATCTTTTGCAAAATTGAACCTGTATGGGCCACCATGAAAATTGTCACAACCCGCTCCTACTTTCGTGATACGAGTGCGTAGCCAAGTCCAAACTACGATCCAGGATCGATGGTAGTATACTGTCTATGATAACAATAGTCCATAACAAGAACAAAATGCACATATCATCCACAACTAAGCCATTAATAATCACCAAAAATAATAATCAATAGTCTCAATAAATAAACTAAAGATCGTCGTCAAATAATCTACTATAACTCAAATAGTCTCGAGAACAAACCCAATAGTAGAAAATAAAGTAGATAAACTAGAATCCATAACTATAACTACTAACTAATATGAATGCATAAGAAAAAAAATGCTAATTCGTATCAGTATTGTAATTGGGTACGCCAGTGACATCAATATTGCCAACATAGTCACTATAGAACTCAGGACAGATCACGTCGTCTAGAGATAAAAAATAGTTATCCAGTCAAGATTGGAGCAAGATCACCAAAATATACACAATATAATATACAAGAATGAAGAAACACTAAGAAGGAAGATAAACTATAGATATGACATGATATGGTAAGAAGAATACTACTATGACATGATAACAGTATGAAATAGACTCGATGCAAGACAAACAATAAACAATATAGAAACAATGATCAAGTCACGTGTACTGTGTATTTTAGAATACAAGTTTTTCGCATGTGGATGGGTTAGAACACAGTCGGTACGTGAGGTGCGTAACAACATTGACATTCTGGATTTGAATATTGTGTAGATCACAGGCATACTAGTTGTATTCCCCCTCCCGTCTCGCTCACAAATAAACATGGTCTTGAACATTGAACATTGATCATGATAACAAGTATATACATGCATACTAGTTGTATTGCATAGAGAGTTATATTAACTATGATCTTGAACATTGAACATTGAACGAAAGTATTAAGTGAACACGTATGATCATGATAACAAGTATAACTCTTTTGCACCAAAGATGGAAAGATAAAACTAACAGTTAAAAGAAAAGAACAACATGTTGCATAAAATAAAGGCAACATAGGTCATAATGATACTTGCTTGCTCTGCCATATGATGAAGTCACAAACTTAAGATGTTGTAAGCCCGATCTACCCCGTCACATAAATAATGATAAGTTAGATCTAAATTTCCTACTTTTGAAACCATAGGAAATGGCTAAGTAGTTTTCTAATTTAATCTAACTTAATTCTGAAATAAATCTTCTAAAATATTATTTTAACCTAATAATAATCTAAAATAAAATCTAAACACAAATTTTTGGCTAAAGAAAGTCGTTGTTTCCAATTCGGACCTATGGCACGCAAATCGAGGTATATCATTGACTAAGTGGTCAAACAATATGAATTCAATAACCTGAGTTTGCAATTAAGTTGATTTCAGTGCCTCGTGTGCACTAGAATCGACGGTGCCACAAAATCACGATTTGGTCAAATGTTATCGCCATTATGGCTAACCGTGACTAAATCGATGAATCACCATTCAGATCTGAGTCCTACGAATTAATTAAAATATTAGATGAATTTTTGAATTTTTGGAAAAAATTATATGTTATATATCTTCGTGTCATCTTTCCAAAACATCAAACAAATCACAAAACGGAGTTCGAGGTCTCCCGAAATCTTGAAAACAGCATGACGCATTAATTTTTGGACGACCAGTACTCAAATAAATCTATAGAAATTCACATAAATAATTACAGAAAATAAAATATAATTTTGGAAATATAACCTCGATATGGTTTTAACAAAAAAAGGGGACACAAAAAGGACGTCGGAGTTGATCGCAATCACTCCGCAAAGTTGAAGGTTCTCCAAGATCAAACCAAAAAAGAGACTGAAATAAAAATAGGGTTTATTGAATATACATATATATATAGGAGAGAAAGGCGGTTATAGGCTAGGCGCCGATAGGTGGTCCCGCCTGGGTGGGTAACTATGTAGTTGCTTTAATAAATTACAGAAATTCAATAAGAATTCATTTTAACTCCAAATAAATTCAAAAATAATCTAGAAAAATCCCAAAAAATGCTATAAAATATTTCCTGGTGTCTAGAGCCAAAGTAAAAAGGTTGGTATCAAAATATCTCTGCGTGACCCCATAGTAAATCTTAAAAGCCTATGAAAAAATAATTTATATAGGTTTAAATTATCTAACAATCCCAAAAAAATCCAGAAAAATCTAAAATAATAAAATATATGAGGCTATCTAGAGACCCCGATGACCATATATGACCTAATATTGCCATACTTAACCTTTATTCTTAGGTACAAACCCTTGTGATCTCAAAATCAAAAAAAAAAAATAATGATTCTAACCACTCTTATACCTATTAATACAAAAATTCTACAAAAGTAAAGATAAGTTCTAGGAAACCAAATGCTACAAAAGACATCCTTGGATACATGAGTATTTGATAGTCATGTCCATGCTTCACCAATGCCCGAAGTACTTTGACAGCAACGGACGGGTCAAAACGGAGTTTGTCGATGTCAATCCTTTCAAAACACCTAGTCGTCAAACTATGGGAAAAAGCTCAAAAACCTCCACTTGTAGCAGTTGTAGATAGTGAGTCAGACGAATGTATTGTTACTCACGTTGATGTACTGTCACTGGACGATATAATTCCCAGTGACCAAATTCCTTATTTGATCAATAAAGGGTTATCTTTGAATTATCTTTATGTTGCACAATGGAATGTCATGTATACTTTAGATAATGCTTTAGGCTCACTGCAAACACAGATAGCACACGCTAATGTGGTAAACCGGATCCTTCCATCCCGAGGAGCTTGCTTTGTTGTTCCAGCCAAAAAGAAGGAGGAGAAGCACATTATCTTCGGTAGAGTGGAACGTCACCAAAAACTTACCCCAGTCGAACTGGAGCCCAATAATGGCAAGATGCAAATCCACACTTACACTTCTCAAGTCAAACACCTTATCCAAAAATGGGTTGAACAACTACAAAGGCTTGGTAAAGGTCGATGCCTACCGATACGCCTTTCTTCCCCAAAAGGGAAACCTCAAGATTATTACAATCGCACTTGCCAAGGATTATGATATTTAATGTCGCCACAACTCCGGAGAGTTCGGACGCCAAAGTCGGGATTCACTCCCACTCGTTCGAATCTTCTAATACTAGCATTGGCCAGGTCTTTAGGAAGGTATTATCTGTCAATATGACTTCCTCATACCCTGCAATAGAGGACGAAGACTAGACGTTAGAATTCTTCAAAGAAGAACCTTGGTCTCAACCGATAGGATCTCAGTGGGAGATGTATTTCGAACAATGAGAACCTTCCACCGAAGACAAGGTCATGCAAATCGACTTAGGGAATAAATCTTCGCCCAAACCTATTTTTATCAGAAAAAGTATATTAGGAAAAGATAGTGAATCCTTGGTACAACTTGTCCGAGATTATATCAACGTCTTCGCCTGGAGCTATGAAGATATGTCGGGTTTAGACCCATAAGTCGCGATGCATAAACTCAACATTCGGCCAGATGCTAAGCCTGTCAAACAGCAACAGCGGCATTTCTGTCCCGATGTCATAGACATCATTGAAATTTATGTAAACGAACTTATAGCCAGTAATTTCATCTGTGAAGGACAACATCCAAATTGGGTAGCCAATGTTGTTCCTGTCACCAAAAAGAACGGGAAGGTTCGGGTCTGCATAGACTTCAGGGATATGAATTCGGCCAGTCCAAAAGATTAATTTCCCCTCCCGTTCACCGACGTGTTGATCGACAACATATGTGGCTTTGAACGTATGTCTTTCATGGACAGATTCTCGGGCACCATATCAAAATATTCTCTGATGACGAAAGGCATACGTCGTTCCGAACACCAAAAGGAATCTACTGTTATACAGTAATGCCTTTCAGTTTAAAGAACGATGGGGCAACATATCAACGGGCTATGAGCACCATATTCCATAAACATCTTCGAAAAATAGTAAAATGTTATGTTGTTGACATCGCTATTAAAAGTCGAAGTAAGGGCACCCATCTGAAGGACCTGTAGATTGTGTTCGATTTGATACGGGTACATCAGCTGAAGCTGAACCCAACCAATTATTTCCTAGGGGTTTCTAGTGGCAAGTTCTTGGGCTTCATTGTAATGGCAAAGGGTATTCATATTGACCCTTAGAAGACCAAGGCCGTCATTGACAAGGCTTCGTCGAGGAATCTGATAGAACTTTATGGCATACAATGACGTTTGGCATATATTCGGAGATTTATAGCAAATCTTTTCAGGCGATGCTAACCCTTCACCAAGCTACTGAAGAAGTAGGTTTCTTATGTCTAGAATAAGGAATGGCAACAAGCATTCAATGGAATCAAGAAATATCTCATGAATCTCCCAGTTCTGGTGGCTCCAGTCATGCGAAGACCCTTCTTGCTTTATGTCTGTCAGGCTCCAGTTTTGCAGAATTGTTCGTCCTCGCTAGGACTTGATGTCGTGCGAGCTTAGGTGGCGCCGACATAAGGCAATTCCATAACAGCCGATTACAGCCTAAACGACGAGATCGTCGCACAGAAGTCCCAAGCAGAAAAGTTGAACATTTCAAGGACATGTACAAAATGATAATCTTTATTAATATTAAAGATAAGATTACAAGGGCGTGAGGGCAAATTGACAAGTCACTCAAGCTCACAATCTCTCTGAATACAAACACTCACCTCCCTTTCTTCTCTCAATTACAATCACTCATGCCCGAAGTCTTATAATTTTGCGGATGCTTCAGAAGGCGATGTCCAAACATTACGTCGCGTATAGTTGAAGTATTCAATGCGGTCGTACGCCTCGAAACACTAAGAAACTCCATGCCTCAGCACGTCCAAGCGACCTCCGCCTCGACGAGCAAGTACTTGTAACCTGCACATAAAAAGTGTTGGATGGTCAGTACACAATCGTACTGGTGGTATGAGCCCCTCACCCACCCATAAAAAACTAACATGTTATTTTTGTTTGTGCAAACTATTCTTTTGATTGTCTTTCTAATCTTGCCTTTGGATCAGTTTTAGGACACTGATTCATGGCCTATTTTGTGTCTCTAGACCATCACCGTACCTCGCACTAATAACTTACTTATCTTGTGCCTCTAAACCATTCTCGTGCCAACAACATCACGTATAGACTCATGCTTGCCTTACTCAATCCATACTGATAAAACTTTTATGTCAACGACTTACCAACCGATGCCACACCTCGTACCAAAGCACGTATCTTCTTTATAGCCAAATCTTAGGCTCCATATTGGTGTTGTATAATGTGCACCCATTTCTTGAATCAATTTCATTGTGCTTACAATTCTTGTGACTCATCCGACACCGTGGATGCGGATTGTCGTTCAGCACATCGACTCATCTATATGGAAGGTCACTGACAATTCAAGCCATTTTGGACAGACGAGACCCTTACAACACAGGTAGCTAGTCCCGCTGAAGTCCTTGAATCATCTGAGTGGTACCTCCAGCTCGGCTATCTTGCTTTCCTCTTACGGAGAAACGGTCATGTGGCCCCAGGCTTCCGAATCGAAGATGCAAAACCTGAGCACAAGTTATATATGACTACGCACCTGCGAGAACTTCTAGACTCAACGTAAATGCATGGCCTAACCGACAGTACAACTTACTTCCTTTGCTTCACTTCTTTACTCTTTATACTCCTTTGTAGAGCCTAAACCAGGGATTGCCTCGGCGACCGACCTATAGTTCCAAGAATTTTCAGTGCTTTCATACCCTTATCGACTTAAACTCAGGATGACTAATTGATAGCCTTCCAGCAAAACTTGATCCAACCGTGTTTCATATCAATGCCACGACTGTGCCATAAACCATGTGATACAACTTGACTCGTGCTATGCCAAGCCTTGCACCATGGAAACGTTCGTTAAGACTATGGGAAAGTTTTGCTATACCAAGCAGCAGGACAGTGGGACGGTGGAGAAGTGTATACTTTACCAAGCATCTATACCGTACGACGCCTATGACCATGCTAAGTCAATAGACTTGTGGCCACATAAACAATCTTCCCCTTCTTCCAAACCATAGGACGAAGGACCGAGTGTTAACTTGAAAGCATGTCATACAACATTTCTAAGCCAGCCGTGGAACCTTTCCATATTACAACTCAGTCCGACCCAAGGTGGAATTATTTCTTTAGCTATGTGGATTCATCTTTTTTATTATCAAGCCTAATTTATGCATTTAAAAACTTTCAATTATTAGTGTGAAGGCCAAGCTGAGGCAAATTTAAAGATGCCACCCACCTGAGCGAGGAGTTGCCTCGACCAATCTGGACTTTGAGCAAGTCGTTGCATAGCCAAGTCCAAACTTCGTTGCATTTTGATTTCTCCGATTAAACTGAACGGGACAGGGCACTACAATGTACGTGTAATGGACCATTTTCGATGCTCCGCTAGCTCAGAAAAGCGATGCAGGCCATGAACAAACCATCTACTACCTCAGTTGGACGATGGTTGGTGCCAAGCACAGGTACAATCCCGTCAAGAAGGAATGCTTGGCTCTGGTGTTTGCCATACAGAAAACTTGCCAATATGTGGTAGGGCAGATGATCCACATTATCTCTCGGGTCAATCCCCTCAGCGTTCTCACGACTAAACCATGGGCGGTAAACTCACGGCTAGGTACATGGGCAATCTAGCTATCACCATATGACATGGTGTTCGTCCTACAAAAGGCTGTCAAAGGTCAAGAATTGGCCGACTTCCTAAAGGCACATCCCATACCATAAATGTCGAAACACTACGATGGTATTCCAAACGAGGTCTTGGAATCCAACACAGTCAAAAAGGAGCCCGTCTAGCGATTGTTCTTCGATGGTACCTCAAGAATAGGACCCAAGGGCATAATTATCGCAGGAGTGGGGGTGGTCCTAGTTACCCCCGAGGGCCTGGTCATCTACCAGTACTCTAGCTCACTAAACAGTTGGGTGTTGACTATTTAGAAACCTACGATGACTAGAAGTTGATAGTAAATCAAGTTCGAGGCCAGTACGAGGTCCGACATAGAGATTTTCTCTCTCACCATCAGGCAGCAGTTGACATAATCTCCACATCTACTGGGTTCTTTATAAAATAAGTACCTCTGTTACAAAACCTGTTGATGCTCTTGCTGGCCTCGTTGCTTCTTTGGCAGCTCCGTTGGGACCCAATACCGTCACTGTGATTGGCCGAGAATTGGTGCGCCCCAAGAAAAACCTATGCATGTGTCTGAATTACACAAAGAATGTCATTCTTCATTTTAAATTACATGGAGAATGGTCATTCCCAGTGTTAAAATGCATGAGAATGACCATTCTTCGTTTTAAATTACACGTTTAATGGCATTCTCCGTATATAAAAACACGGAGAATAGCATTCTCCGTGTGTGAGGGGTGTGGGACTTTGCATTTTCTTTAATGACTGTCTTTGAACAACTCTTAATTGTCACCTTCTTTGTTGGGGGAAGTTGAGGAGTTTGTGGCATAGCATCCACTTGTAATGAACCTATTAAATGAGATTCATTATGCTGACTATTAGGTTCATCTGTATTTATTGGACAATATGGCCTATAAAAAGGGGTTTCTTGAGGAGCAAACTCCATTATCTTCATAGCATTCCCATTATGCACGACCCTGACTTAGCTTTAAGAGGACCCTGGCCTGGCATCAGTTGGCTGTTGGCTGTGGATCTCTTCATTCAAAGTAGTTATGTCCTTGTAGAAGAACACGTAGTAGTAAATCTCGAGATGCATTGCAACACCTTGTTCGAACCTGAACAACATCTTGGCAGTCCTCGTGCTTTGTCGAAAAGTTGGGGGTCATGCTATGCCCTTCTCAGTAACGGTCTAGCAGCCCGTTATGCTTGAAGAGCCACAGGTTGTGCTCTGCCCTGTGGAGGAATACGCTTCGATGAAGATCAATCTTCTAGTATGTGCACCAAGAAGAATAAGGGTTGCACTTCTGTGAAGATTAACCCCATTCTACACTTTTTTAGGCCTTTCTGAATCTGTAATAGACCTTTGTAGAAGAAAATATGAGTCTTTGTAATAGATCCTTTGTAGAAGAACAGTATAAGTCTTTCTGAATCTGTAATAGATCCTTTGTAGACATATTAATAAAAGAACTTCTTTCTATACCTTATGTTTGAATTTTATTTTTATGTATCTGTATCTTTTGTAACATCTGCGGTGTCTTCTATAATAAAATCACGGAGAATGGTCATTCTTCGTGTAATAATGACGGAGAATGGCCATTCTCCGTCACTCTTTCACGAAAAATGGCCATTCTTCGTGTTAAATAACACGAAGAGTGTCCATTATGCAGTCAAAAAACTAGAAATAGTAGACATGACAGACTTCAAAATAGCACCATTGATATTAAAAAGGTAAGAAATGTGTCAAAAAAAGAAAGAAATGTATTAAAAAATGACCATTCTCCGTTTTGGATGACGGAGAATGGTCATTCTCCGTGTTAATACCATGGTACTTTCATAGGTGATATGGCGGAAAACTAGGTCTCCCTTGAAACAAAGATTAACTAAACAACTTGAATCCATTTCCCCCTCCCATCCGATAACATAAAAACAGAAGAGATCACAAAACAGGACAACACATTTCTGATCATTCTCCGTCTAAAACTAACGAAGAATGATTATTATCTGTCTAAACTAACTGAGAATGTCATTCTCCGTGTTAAATTATACGAAAAATAGTCATTCCAGTATTTTAAGGCATGAGAATGACTATTCTCCATTTCATTTAAACGGAGAATGTGAGAATAACATTCTCCGTATTAAATTACACGGATAATGTCATTCTCATACGTTAAAACGCATGAGAATAACCAACTCCATTTTAAATTACATGGAGGATGTCATTCTCCGTTTTAAATTATACGGAGAATGGCATTCCCAGTGTTAAAACGCATGAGAATGCCATTATCCGTGTAATTTAATACGGAGAATGCCATTCTCCGTTTTAAATTATACGGAAAATGTCATTCTCCGTTTCATTTAAACGAAGAATGACATTCTCCGTATTAAATTACACGGATAATGGCATTCTCATGCGTTAAAACGCATTAAAATGACCATACTCCGTTTTAAATTATACAGAGAATGCCATTCTCCGTTTTAAATTATACGGAGAATGGCATTTCCAGTGTTAAAACGCATGAGAATGATCATTCTCTGTCTAAAACTCACGAAGAATAATCATTCTCAATGGAATTGGCCATTCTCCATCCAAAACTAACAGGAAATGATCATTCTCCATCTAAATATAACAGAGAATGCTCTTTCTCTGTGACAAGTGAGCGGAGGATGACCATTCCAGTCATATTAGCACGACGAATATCAGTCGCCTTTATATTCGCACAAAAGAACGAGATTAAAGATCTCTCTAATCATTTTTCAGTTATAAATCTTCATAACAAATTCAAATTCAGCAAAAATTTTGAGAAAATCACAGTGAACGAAGATCTTCTCTCCACAATTAACCTAATCGCCAGAAAACTTTAAATCTCTCTACGAAGATGATGATGATGAGCGATGATGGTGAGCGATGATCAAAGTTTGACTGAAGAAAATCACAGTGAACTACGAATGATCTTTGAGATCTCTGCTGAAGATGAGAGCAATGGAATTCAGATATCTCGTGAAGAAGAAAAAGACGAAAATCGCAATCCAAATCTGAGTTTTTAATTCAAAATCATATATATATGACTAAATTTGCGCGAAGGGGTATTTTTGGTACTATGAAAATATCAATTTTGTAAATACATAGCATCTAAAGGAAATCTTGGAATATTTAACATGGAATTATATAATTATGGGCATTTCATAAAAGCCATCATGTGGGTGGGTTTTTCATACAAACCAACCTCGAAATTGGGTTTCTCAGCAATTTCCAGATATATATAATAGAAGAGGCAGCCGACCCCCTCTATCATCTACAAAATTCCTACTTCTTTCCTATCGCAAGAGAAATCGAGGAGGAGCTAGAGGAGCAGTCGAAATGTCATCCCCAATAGGTAATCTTCTACCTTAAAACTCTGTAAATTCCTGTTGTTGACAAGAATTTAGGATATGAATGATAGGTGTTTGGTTAAATTCCTATGAGAAATCTATATGGGATAGCCATGGGTTTAAGGGGGTGATGTATCCGACTCTGTGAGGATAGCAAAATCTATGTTGTCCCTACAACCGTGTGTACATGTGTGCTAAACTGCAAAAATTGGAAAAAAAATAATAATATAGGTGTGTACTTGCTGCTGTTTAGTCTTCAAAATCAAATGTGGGTAGGATCATTAGGAAATAGCACCATGTTAGAAATCTTGAATCTGAACCACAGTCGTATACCGGGTACATGTGAATTTTTGTGTAACTGGGTAGTAAAAGTGATGCAACGACTTGTATAGTAGCAAACTTAGGTGGAGAAGAACTACAGAAATATTGGGATAGTAGTCTCAACTGCATAAACAACTATCTTAGGAGGTTGCAACCGCAAACAATACAGGGCAGGGGCAATTATGGGTAATGTATCAGGATATGACTTTAATAGATCCGTCTAGACAGGGTATGTGGATTTGGGGCACCCCTATATCCTGTCTGTGAGTGTGTGGTATTGGTAATGCTATTAAAGTCCAGGGAATTTTTATACATAGGGGTTACTAGATGATGTGCATAGCTGTGCATAGATTTATAGAACAAGGGATGGAACATATGCAGTAGGAAAGGGTTGAATAAGTTTATGTACAGTAGATGGGACAGAACATGGGTGGTTACTTATGATGTTAGATAGGAATGTTGTACTGCAGAATTTAGTACAGTCGAGCACATCTATGTAAAAGAAAAATAAACTGTATGCGGGTGTGGGATACATGGACAACCAGGTGCAGTTCAGTTATTTAGGGAAGCAAATAGCAGGAAATTGGGCAGGCAACTGCAGTAGTAGTGTAGTATATAAAGGTGGGTATTTAGATCATGAGGAATATCTAAACCTCTTTGTATGTAATAGAGGCATGGGATGTACATTTGGGTAATAGAAATATAGATATAGTTGTGCAATGTGTCTAGGCTAGGTGATATGTGGACTTACCTTCGAGAGCAATAATGGATATCTGCATTAATAACATGTATTAGCATCAATGGGTGTAACCCGCTTTTCCTGAACTATTAAATTTTAGCATTTTTCTGATATTTAAAATTTCTTAAAAATAGTTATCTATGATTTGTTTTTATGAAATATTAATTTTCTAAATAGCATCATGGTGTTTTTATAATTATTTAGAATTTGGAGGAGAATGAATCTAGCTTTTAGTCACAATGTTGGTTATCTAACTAACTAGTGTTAACAATTAATCTAGAATTTTTCCTCCAACTAATTTGGAGTACTTTCCAAGAATTGTAACAACTTTCTAACAACCCTTCTAACAACTTTTGGGGACGGTGTAATTAAGTAATTGTTATATGGTTCTTTGCAAATTTCTCTTTTTCCCCATTTTCTATATATTTCAAACAGAGAGAGAGAGAGAGAGAGAGAGGGAGAGCCTAAGGGACTGTTTGGTTATCACTTTAAACATAGCTTTTCTGGTGTATATGCTACAGTTATTGAGAAATTATGTTTGGCTGTTTGCTTTCGGAGATTTTTTTTAAGAATTTTTTTCAGAGATGGGTGTTTAAATGCAACTTTTGGAAAGCATGTGAAACCTGTTTTTTGAGTGAACATTCTTAGAGATTTGCGGACCCCACTCTCTCCATTCTCTCATCCTCACTCTCATTATTTTCAGCTTCATCTCTTTCTCTCTCTCCTTCGCTCCCTTCTCCTCTCTACTCCCTCCCAATGCAGTGCACCGCCTCCAATTTTTGGAGTGTCGACCTCCACGACGACCTCGACAACGACTACATTCGACCGCCGTCGAGATCCGAAGAGGTCCCTCGAGCTAGCCTCAATGTCCACCACCACCATCGTCGGAGTCGACAACGAGCAGCTTAGTACGACGTTTAGGATGAGCTCGAGGTTGGCTTCTCAAGGAGCGATGTATCTGGCCGGTGTTGATGCCGAGCTTCTCGAGGTGGGCCGATCTTGGCGACGGTGGCGAGAAGTCCTACAGTGGCACCTGGCCAGCTTGGATAAACTGGAGACTGGAGACCGGCGAGGACGGAGACTTAGAGCTCCGACGAGGAGCATCTGGAAGACCTTGCCGTGGTCGTCCTTGTTGTCCTCGTCGTGCAACAACACCAGCAATGATGTTGGACACAGCAGGACACCGTACGGGAACACAATAAATTTTATGGACACAGATGTGTCAATGATGATTAGGACACAGATATGTAAATGACACATGATATAGAGATTTTAAGAATTGATTTATAACAAGTTATTTGAAAAATATTTTCTAAAATTTTGGAATTGATGGAGGATACATGAAACATAGAGGACACATGGGGCACAAAAAATATGATACACATTATTTTCTAAAATTTTATTACCAAACATAATTCTATTTTTTCTTTCAGAAAACTACTTTTCAGATAAAAGTAACCGAACGCAAACTCAAAAACTTTATACTCCCAAAACAACTTTATAACTTTCAGAAAATTGTTTTCAGAACAAACTTTCAGAAAGACTATCCAAACGGATCATAAAGCTCTGCCATTTTTCCTCTGTTCGAAATCCCCAACTTCCCTCATCTCCTTCTTCCCTGCGGCTCTCCCCGAACCCTAACCCTAAATTCTTCGAACCCGGCCATGGCCGTGGCAGCCACCACTTCGTCCAGCACCAGGTGCTAGCTGGTCCTCTTCTCCAGCAGCAGAGGCGCACGACCTCCTCCACGACAAGCGATGAGCGGCGATGATCCGAACTTCTTCCAGCCGCATTCGTTTTCCCCATCGGTGACAGCTGGACGATTCTTCTTCCTCCTCTGGCGACGACATGTCGCGCATCTCCTCCGGCGATGACGTATAGATCTACTCTTCGGTATCGACAGCACCAAGCATTCTTCCCGGCCGATCCTCTTCTCCGGTGATCCGATTTGACGGTGAGGCAATTCAACTCCGGCGAACGAATACTTTCTTCCCCGGCGACTCTCCTCTGCAACTCGATGCAGATTAACCTAACCTAACGAGCAACCAACAACCGAACACGGTGCAGTGGCGAATCGATTGGATGCGGGTGAGTTCTCTTGATCCTCATTTCCTCTAACTGTTCTTGGATTGATCGGGCCAAGTCGAGGGTTAATGATTGATGGATTCTTCAATTCTTGAAAGAGTTTGATTAGTCATGTTCATAAATTACTTTGGATTAATGATCGATCATTCATTTTAATCTTGTTCCTATTTTCGAGCACCCGGTGTTCGTTAAGTTGTCTCTGAGGAAATGCTGATCGAGTTTAGATATGACGTCTGCATCTGATACGATTAAATGTGTCCAACACCTCTGAAGATCTAGTGTTTGCTTCAAACTTAAATTCTCAATTCTCGAGTAAATTCCTAACCTCTCCTATGATGGAAAACTATTTGTCTGTTCTATGTTTTAATTTGATAAGAACCTTGGTCAGATTGTGGTCGAGACGCTGGGGCCGGGTTGGTCGTATCCAAACATTCATCTATGTCCAGCCATTTACTCGTGTCCAATAGATAGTTTGTGTCTAGCATGGTGGGTGACCGATGTCGGAATTGTGTGCAGGAGGCAGGCGGGGACTGAAGTAGTAAGTTGAATATGGCAGGAATGGGAGTTTGAACTCTCAGTATTATAGGGTTGGGTTTTTTGTTAGCTTTGTACAAAAGTTTTGTTGAGTTCTGATTGTATACTATTTTGGTACTGTAAGTCAGTTTTGCTAAAACTTTGAATGGTGATTTGAGGTGGGAGAGAGTAGTACTCAGTCTGGACTATGCGTTGGTCCGAGTACAAACGTTGGTTGGCAAAAGGTCGACAAGGTTTGGAGTTTGCATAAGCTTTGTAGGTTTTGATTTATATATTTTAGGCCTATGATTTGTATATTCTGGTAAGCCTTTGAGTTGGATAGTTGTAGGTTTTGTTATAAGTAACTTTCAGTTGCATCTTGCTGGGCTTGGAATTATGAGATGCTGGCCTTAGTCTTGTATATTGGGCTGCATTTGAGTAAGCTGCCGAGAAGGAGTATATTGGGCATATGGGTCAGATTCATTGGGATGTATGGCCGAGCCTATTTCTAGCTAAGCTTGGCAGTTGGTTTTTAGGAATAAGCCAACTTGGATTAATTTGTAGCTATACATATATTTTGGTTTGGGCTAATGTTGTTGCCATAATTCTTAGTGTAGTTGATTTTTGGTTAAACTTCCTTAACAATTTAGTTAATGTTCATATTTAAAATCTATATTTTACTAAGTAGTATTTTGGGAGTACTTTTCTAAATAAATTATTTGTATATAACATATACTATTTAAAGTTCTTATTCTCTTATAGTTTTTATATATGATATTGATTTGTTAATATAATTTGGATTAATGATTTCCTAAAGGATATTATGTAGTCTTCTTACCAAACTACTAGAGGTATACAAGTAGAGTAGGAGAGTTAGCTAAGATTAGTAAATAGTTGATTTAGTTAGTAATGTTAATTAATTGTCTTAGTTTAGAACTTGACCAACTTGTACCCATTAGCAGGAGGACATTCAGATCTACTCCCTTTTCCCGATCACCCTGAGCAAGGCAAGTACATTCTATGATTTATGTTCATTTACATTCATATCCTGTGCTTTTCTTGTGACACGTTGTGACACGGTATGTCATGTACTCTTGTACTTTCATGTTCCTGTATTTGCTTGTATTTGGGGAGGAGAAATACACTAGATATCTGATCAAACCCAAAACAGAAATTCAGGTTGATAGCTTAGGTCTCACATCGTGCACGTGGGACTCTAAGCCGTACCGATATTCATGTACTCCTATACTTATTCATGTACTCACCCCAGCCGGTCACATATGCTAGTTGTATTTCAAACATTGTGTACATGTCAGGTTCTTGTACTTCATGTTTAGGATTTACTTCATGTACTTTATTTCATGTACTTCCTGTATTTACATTTGTATACTTCCATATTCTTTACTTCCAGTACTTTATATCTTCATGTTCTCCTGTACTCATTTCCATATCATGATGTTCTTGTTCATTACCTAGAATTGTACTTTGCTCCGCTCCTGACTGGATATGTTGCAGGTATACTTAAGGACCTTGTTCACCTTTATGGGCCAGAGCCCCGGATCTTAGCTGAACAGGATGGAGCCATGACTCAAGACTTAGAAGCTATAGTTTGGTTTCTTTGTTTAGATTGTTAGAGTTTACTTTGGATTATTATATTATGAGTTGTATTTTATTCCTGTTACCGAATTTGTCTCCGGATGATCTTGTTTTAAAAATGACTTAGTGGATTGTGGTGATCGGTTCTGGGATGTTATAGATGCTATGATGTTTTATATTATCTGGTGACTTGGAGTTTTCCTTAGACTTGTACAGCTTACTACGTTGCGTCTTCCAACGTAGGCTGGGCGTGTCCGACTCGTATCCGATTATTCGAGAGCGGGTCGTGACAGTGGGTTAGGGTGAACCCACAAGGGGGTTCAGTTGTGTACCAGTATGGATGTAGGTCCTAAAAATCAAGTTGCATCCATCAACAAAGCCATGAAAATCAAAGTGTGCATCCTTCAAATGAACTGCGCAGAAGACAGATTGCGCACCACCTCAAATTGTGCAAGCTGAATTACGCACACTTCCAAGTGCGCTAGCTGACGTGGCCGCATCATCATTACCTGACAGAAAATCAGATCTTCTGACAGTTGACAGCACGAAGAACGAGAAAACTGTTCGTTTCTCGTGCAGCACAGCGCTCGAGGACAGCTGTATAGCCAGCGCAGTTCAATCCAGCACAGTTCAATCCAGCGCAATCCAAACCCAGAGCAATCTGAAGCTAGCACAATTCATGTGGCGCAGTCCATCAAGATAAACTGAAATTTTGTACGTGGCATACAGGCCATCAATTGCTCACCATACGGCAACCGTCTGTACACGATCATGCGCATTTCAATCAAATGATACCATGTGTCCAATACAGTTGGCCCACGATCAAATAACTGCCAGCGCAGTTTGATGTCTGCGCAGTCCAATATATGCGCAATCCATTCTGCGCAATCCAGAATAACTAAAAATTAGTTATTTCCAGAACTCTATAAATAGAGTTTCAAGTCCTTCCTAGGGGATCACAGAGAGATCAGAAAAATCAGAGAGTTCAGGAGTTCTTGTCCAAGTGCTGATGTATTCTTCAGAGTCTATCGCCTTCAACTTCAGAGGCTATCGTCTTTAAAGTTCACATCGTCCAAGGGATAAAGCGATCGTCTTCAGATCGGATTCCTACAGTTGTACTTTCCCAGAATTCTATTGTAATCTTCTTATAAAGTTTGTGAAATAAAGATAAACTTTTGTTTTTGCAAACAAAATGGCGACTCTGCTGGGGACGACTTTCTCCTTCGACGAGGAAGTGACAACTCAATGTGACGTTGCGTCTATCGGGAAGACGCAGAAGACACTGGTTGTGAAGGTCAACCAGACGGCCTACGAAGCGATGATCAACTCTAAGACTACTGGTCGCACTGTAACCTCTGCCAAGAGCAAGGTTCGTTCAGTATGGACTCCAAAGTCCTCTGCACGGTCCTCTGCGCAGCCAGCTGCGCAGTCTGCTGTCCCTGCTGTTGCACAGTCTGCTTCTAAGACTGTTGTACAATCTGCTGTCTCTGCTGTTGCACAGTCTACTTCTAAGACTGTTGCACAATCTGCTGTCTCTGCTGTTGCACAATCTGTCTCTACTACTCATGCACAGTATGCTGCTCCTCTGTCCAGTGCACAAACTACTTCCTATGCTGCTCTAGCAAAGTGTAAGACTCCTCTTCCCCTGGCGCAGTTGGCTGCAACACTTCCTGCGCAGTCCACCACTCCAGCAACCAGGGTGCAACTCAAGCACTCTGGAATAAAGATTCCTGCTGCGCAATCTGCTGTGTCAGTGGCCAAAAGGCCATCTGCCAAAACTCTCCGTGCGCAATCAGCCAATGCGCCAACAACTACTTCAACTCTTGCGCAAGCTGTGCCAGCGCAGTCTAAGAGAGACAGCCCTTTGGCTAATCTCCCTTCTTCTTACAGCAAGGGGAAACATTCAACTCCTCTTCCCAAGCACCCTGTTGCTCCAGCGCAATCCACTGGGGGTAGTCTGTTGACTATTCCTCCTCCTCTTCAGAACAAAGGAAAAGCCCCGTTGGTCTTTTCTCAAACTTCTTCGTTCCATGACTTGGAAGACAACAGAGGAAAACGCTCTTTAGCTAACCCTTCCTCACAAAACAAAGGAAAAGGCCCTTTGGTCTTTTCTCAGTCTTCCCCGATTTTTACCTCGGAAGATCAATCTGAATGTGCCTCGGCACCAGTCAGTACAAGAACTCTCTCTCAAACAAGAGATCTCCTCTTTTGACCAAAGTGAAATGCACTGATCAAAAAGGTATTCTGCCTACTCTGGTAGTGGAATTCCAAGATCTCCCAACTCTCCAAATATCCCGATCAAAGCAGGACAAATTAATGGTGTCTCAGACAGAAACCCCTGGGGGTGAGTTTGCTGATCTACGAAGTTATCTCAATAGATCTCGGTCTACGTCAACTTCGGCAAAACGCAAACAGCCAATGCCGAAGACGAACCTACATCAAAGACAAACTTCCAGGATAAAAAATCCTGACACCTATGCTAATGAAGTAAGTACATCCCTGTACACTCAAGGGTCAAAACATCTGAAGAACCGGAACCATGTTCCGAATGTTGTCAAAGAATATATCCCTCAAACTTCTTCTCGTCCCATCATTATTCTTGACCTCCGGGAGCACCTCAGGCAAAAGTGGGACAACATCTCGACGCCTCCAGTTCAACCATTCGATCATCATTGTAATCACAAAGTCATCATCCAGTGCTGTTGCCAGACAACAAAACGATCTGTCTTCAATCGTTTGAATTTCCCAATTTCGGAACCAATGTCGGAAGATGAAGACGAAGTGTTGTATGCATCCGTCAACATGACTTCCCGAGACACTGGGGGTAGAAAGTGCTCCAAGCACGGCAAGTCTCGCCGGCCCAGCCAGCGGTATTTAAATTTATTCCAAGAATCTTCTGAAGGAGTATTTCGACATACCCGATCCCGAAGCCGAGATACAATCGGTCAAAGGAATCTTCTTCAAGATCCTTCTGGTCATCTTCCTACTTCTCATTCGGGAGATGATTACTTCTCTGATTATGATGCATACAGTGAAAGTTCTGAACAAACAGTGTCGTCTACTGTACCTAGAGAAGTGACAGCTTATGTTGTCACTGAAGATCCAGATGCTTCTAGTTCGGCTAATCAAGAACAACGAATTGCTGCACTAGAGGACAAGTTGAAGACCATGGCTGAAATGGTCGCAAGTATACATTCTATCATTGTGGCCCAACATACAGTACCACCGACCGTACCTGCTGCAATTCCTGAGATTATAGTATCGTCGGTACCTATCAATGCAGGGCTGGGGGTAGTATCTCCTCAAGTACCCCCTGTACAAATTCAACCCACACCCAGTCAGTCAGGTGCTAGGGGTAGTGCTTACCACGTTGTTCCTCCTCCTAACACTCTGATTCCGCCTGCTCCTTCTTCATCATCAGAAGATGATAATGAGGCTGTCAAGCTCTTGCGCACTCAGTTCAAGGCCTTCAAAGAGAAAGACAACTTACAGAGATAGAGGATCAAACAACCCTATCCGGTTGAATGGAAGGAAGTTCTGTTTCCTCCTAAGTACAAGATTCCCACAATTTCGCTGTTTGATGGCAGCACTTCTCCTAGTCAGTTCATTAACCACTTTGAGGTAATGACTGTCCAACTTCAGCCAAATGACGCTCTTCTTACCAGGGTATTCGTCGGCTGTTTAGCCGGTGTGGCATACGATTGGTACAGAAGTTTGCCTGATGGTTGTATCACTTCTTTCTCGGGTCTTAAACAAATCTTCTTGGAACGATTCTATGAGGGGATCAACGACATGACCATGTCAGCCCTTAATAAAATCAAACAAAGACATAATGAAACTGCTGAGAGTTTCATTGAAAGGTTCCGCCGAGAAGCTTTAAAGATGCCTCCCGAGACTCCGGCCGTTGTCACCATAGACACCTGTAAGGCAAATCTTTTGCCTATCATCAGCATGTGGACGGGCTCAACTCAATTCCAAGACTGGCCATCCTTCATTGTCAATGCTAAAGCAGCTGAAGTTAGCGCTGACAAGCTCAAGCAGCTAGGGGTACACATGTCTAACCCCGACCGGGATGAACATCAGACATCGAGTAGCGGTAATCGCCAGAACAATCGTAAGAATAAAGAGACTTTGAACATCAACTTGAAAAGCAAAGAATCTCTGGCTGTTAACGTGGCTCCACCCACGACTACTTCTAAACCTTCTGCCCCTCCACCAAGGGAACCCCGTCCTAAAGTGGAGTACTCCTTTGACGAGAATGACACCGCGAGTATCTTTGATTGCTTAATTAAAAGCAATAAACTCCAACTCCCAGACCCGAAGAAACCTGAGGAAGTCGATAAGACCGATCATCCCAAATATTGTGTCTATCATAGGTTCATTGGGCATCCCACTCGAGCATGCTACATGCTCAAAAGCAAGATACAAGAGCTAGTCAACGCTGGTGTTGTCACTCTGCAGCAAGACGAGAAGACTGTTACTGCAAACATGGTCTCAGTCCAGTTCGGTAACTTTCCTCCACAGTTGATAAAGCATGGTGGCATTCCTATCCCCAAGGCCACTCTTGAGATCGAGGATCTCCCTCCTCCACGAAGTGAAGGTCTTGTCCCCTTATCTCTTGACAATGGTGAGATTATGTGGATTCATCCTGATCTTGCTTCAGAGTTCGAAGTTCCTTCTTCTTTCAAGAAGAAAGAACGCTCCAAGGGCAAGACAAAGACTTGCAATATGGTGTCTTTTGACCCCAAAGTTGAAGAAGAAATCATGCTAGACACCAGGTCAGGGAAAGCCTATCTACGGGAGTATCCTGAAACTCAGGAGAATCCTCCTTCTTCCTCTGAGTCCACTCCAGTATAACCTGTGTCCACTGAAGATATCCCTTCTGCATCCTCACCGGTTGTAGTACCCATTCCCCCCAAATCGACGACAGTCGACAAAGGCAAACAACAAGTCCGCTTCGATAAGCCTTTGAAGAAGTCAACTCCCTCTGGACTTGAAAAGCCATACAATTTTGATATCTTGGCTCAACTAGCCAATACACCGGCCAGGCTGTCAATCTTCGAACTTTTGCGCCTCTCCAAAGAGACTCGAGAAACTCTGAGTGAAGCTCTAATGCAGGCAGAAACTTGTCTAGCCCTTCTAAAGAAGCCTACAGCAGAGCCTGTCTCTTGCCTCCATTGTCATAGTGTGTTGGAGTTAATTCCAAACATTACCTTCATACAAGATTATATGCTGATATAAGACAATAGGCATGATCGTCCTCTATACTATATAGGATATGTCGACTCGATGAAAGTTGATCGTATTCTGATAGATCCAGGGTCAGCGCTCAGCATCATGCTAAAGACAATGCTGGATGCACTAAAAATCCCCGTGCATATTCTTTCTAGCACAATCACCACCATCTTGGGGTTCAACCAAGGAAGAAGTGAACCTCTGGGCAAGATTCGCCTAAAACTCCAAATAGGCAATCTTCGCACAAAAGTGACCTTCTACATTATAGACAACCTTGGTTGTTCTTACAATGCTTTGTTGGGGAGACCATTTTTTGCATGAGCACAACATTGTTCCTTCTACTCTCCATCAATGTTTCAAATATGTTGATGACAATGGAGAGGTTCAAAAGGAGGTTGCGGATCTCTATCCTTTCAAAGGTGTTGAGGCATACTGCAGCGATGCTCGTATGTACAAGGATGAATTTATGAAGGTTGTACTAGCTCTAGACACTGAAGAAGAACAAGAAGCAGTGCCCAAAGACACCCTCATCATACCTGTCAAAGGGCGTGTTTCTTATCCTCAGTCCTCTAAACCACTGGCTATTCACTTGCCAGTCCAGAAGCAACCAACCGATGGTGGTCTAGATCAAAGGGAGCTCACCTCTTCTGAGCCACTTGTTATCGACTTACGTCGTAACAAGGATAAAAAACAGCTCACTTCTTCTGAGCCACTTGTTATTGATTTAACTCATAACAAGGATAAAAGAGAGCTCACCTCCTCTGAGACACTTGTTATCGACCTTCGTCGTAACAAGCCTCCTCTACGTTCTTTTTCTCCCCCTCTTGTAATCAATCTGACCAAGCCTGCTAAGGCTAAGGGTCCTGTTGTAAATACAGATATACAAATCAATGAAAAGCATCTACTTTCCAGTATACTAATATCATTTATCATGCTAAGTGTTATTTGGATATATTAGATAGCTTCCAGTTATTTACAATAGGAGTTGTACAGTCTCTTCAAACAGAGGTTTCACTTGAACACCCAGATGATTCATATCGTATTGTTCCTGCTCGAAAGAAAGGCGAGAGTCCAATACTTTTTAGTAAAGGACCAGAAAAAAATTCAGCTATACGGATGATAGCAAAAGTAATGATACAGGACATCTCCAACTTCGTCGTTACAGTCAACAATCAAAAGATATCATCCAAAAGATGGGTTATGACTTCAAGAATGGCCTCAACTACGGCAAGGGTAGACGAACTCCTATCCGTACGACTGTCCCGAAAGGAAAGTCAGAAATGTATTACAGCAAGACCAAAAGAGGTCTCGGATATGTTTCTCCTCCAGTGTTATCCCCAGCAGTCTCCGAATCTGATAGTGAGGAGCGCTCTAACTCTTCTGATTCCAGATCATGGTATTCTGATACCAGCATTGGTCAAGTTCATCGGCTGATCGTATCTTCCAACATGGTTTCCATCGAACTTCCAGAAGGACATGACGAGGATATTGAAGAAAATCTTGAAGCAGATCCTTGGGCTCAACGAATGGATACCCAATGGGAACTCTGATTCGAACAACGAGAACCCCTGCCGAAGATCAATTGGTTTAAATTGATGTAGGAGAGAGTGGATCACCTCGTCCAATATTCATCAGTAAGAATCTTCCAGAGGCAGATAAACAAGAATTAATTCTTCTTATTTTAGAATACATTGATGTCTTTGCATGGAGCTATGAAGACATGCCAGGTCTAGATCCCAAAGTTGCTACTCACAAATTGAATATCTTGCCTAATGTAAAACCAGTCAAACAGCAACAACGGCGCTTCAAGCCAGAAATGATGGACGCAATCGACGACGAAGTTAAGAAGCTCATCGCTTGTGGCTTTATTCGAGAAGAACAACATCCTGATTGGGTAGCCAATGTCGTTCCAGTCTTGAAGAAAACTGGTAAAGTTAGAGTTTGCATCGACTTCCGGGATCTTAATGAAGCCTGTCCAAAAGATGAATTTCCTCTCCCTATTACGGACGTCATGATTGACAACACCTGTGGGTTTGAGCGGATATCCTTTATGGATGGATTCTCAGGATACAATCAGATTCGGATAAATCCCGAAGACGAAAAACACACTTCTTTCCGCACTCCTCGCGGAGTCTATTGCTACACAGTAATGCCATTTGGTCTCAAGAACGCTGGTGCAACTTACCAACGAGCTATGAGTACCATCTTTCGAGATCATCTTCGTAAGACTGTTGAATGCTACGTTGACAATATTGCTGTCAAAAGTCGTCTAAAGGAAGATCACATCCAAGACTTGAGAACAATCTTCAATCTGATGCGTCAACATCAACTCAAAATGAATCCCACCAAGTCATTCTTGGGTGTCTCTAGTGGTAAGTTTCTCGGCTTCGTCATTACCTCTAAGGGTATACACATGGATCCCGAGAAGATCAAAGCCATTCAAGAGATGCGTCCTCCACGCAACCTAAAAGAGCTACGAGGATTCCAAGGTCGACTTGCGTACATCAGGAGGTTCATTTCGAATCTGTCTAGACGCTGCAGACCATTTACTCAGCTGATGAAGAAGGGTGTATCTTTCATATGGACTGAAGAATGTCAACGAGCATTCGAAGATATAAAGTAATATCTAATGAACCTACCAGTCTTGGTGCCACCTATTTCAGGTATACCATTCTTAATGTATGTCCGTGCCATGGATCATTCATTGGGTGCTTTACTTGCCCAAAAGAACAAAGAAGGTCATGAACAAGCCATCTATTATCTCAGTCATACTATGATTGGTGCTGAACACCGTTATAGTCCGGTCGAAAAAGAATGCCTAGCTCTTATGTTTGTTGTTCAAAAGACAAGGCATTACATCATTGGTCAAACCATTCATGTCATATCCCGAGTTAATCCTCTTCGGGTATTGATGAAGAAGCCTAGCACACTCAATTCTTGGCTGGCTACATGGGCTATTCTGCTAGCCCAGTATGACATGGTATATGTACCTCAAAAATCTGTTAAAGGTCAAGCACTGGCAAATTTCTTAGCAGCTCATCCTGTTCCAGAGACATCCAAACTCTATGACGAAATTCCAAACGAGATATTGGAATCAAATATGATCTCCGAAGAATTTCCTACTTGGCGTATATTCTTTGACGGTGCATCCAGGATCGGACCAAATGGTGCCATCGTCGCAGGAGTTAGAGTTGTCCTAGTTTATCCAGATGGGTCAACTATTCAAAGAGCCTATTCCCTAGATGAACCCTGTTCCAATAAAGTAGCTGAATACAATGCTCTACTCATTGGCCTTCAATTGGCCAAACAACTGGACGTCGAGTATCTTGAAGTCTATGGTGACTCCAAGCTTGTTGTTAACCAAGTTAGAGGAACCTATGAAGTTCGCCATCAAGATCTAGTGCCTTATCATGAAGCAGCAATCAGCATGGCTACATCATTCAAAGCTTTTTTTTATTGAATATGTTCGTCGAGCTTGCAATACTGAAGCAGATGCTTTGGCCAATCTTACAGCAGTCTTAGCCATCCCTATCAAAAGACAGCAGGTGGTGGTTATTTCTAACCGGGAATTGTTTTGCATGGAGAACAATCGTAATATTGAGTTCAGTAACTTCACTGAAGCCAATGTTATCAATGAAGATTGGAGAATTCCTTTCATCGATTTCGTAGTTCACGACATACTCCCTGAAGATCCCAAGGAGGCTACAAGTATTCGTCGACGATCTCTCCGGTTTTACTATAATCAAACCACCAAGACTCTCTATCGGCGGACTTATGACGGTCTTCTTTTGCGCTGTCTCGCTGGTGATGAAGCGAAGCAAGTATTACGGGAAGCTCATGATGGTGTCTGTGGAGCACATCAACCCGGTCCTAAGCTACAGGATCGCATCCGACGTATGGGTTACTACTGGCCCTCTATGGTATCAGATGCCATCGAATATGCAAGAAAATGTCGAGCTTGTCAGATCCACGCAGATTTCATCCATCAACCTTCAGAATTTTTGCATCCGGCTGCTGCTTCCTGGCCGTTCGAAGCTTGGGGTATGGACATTATAGGTCCCATCAATCCTCCTTTGTCTAGAGGACATCGGTTCATACTAGCAATAACCGATTACTTCTCCAAATGGGCTGAAGCTATACCCCTAGCTGAAGTCAAAACCAGCAGCGTCATCAACTTCGTCAAACACCATGTTATTTATAGATTTGGTGTACCTCGAAGGATCATTCATGACAATGGACCACAGTTCATCAGTCAGAAGTTCACAAGGTTTTGTGACGATTATCGGATTGACAATGTCGCTTCAACAGCCTACAATCCTGCTGCTAACGGCTTGGCCGAAGCCTTCAACAAAACCATTATCAAGCTCCTCAAGAAGTTTGTATCTACGAATAAACGGAACTGGAACGAGAAGCTTGGCGAATGTCTTTAGGCTTATCGTACTACGGTCCGTAACCCCACAGGCTGTACACCCTTTTCTTTAGTATACGGCTGTGAAGCTGTTCTTCCTTTGGAACTTCAAATCCCGTCCTTAAGGATTGCCATCGCCAACGAGCTCACTACAGAGAACAACGATCTCCTTTGACTTCAAGAATTGGAGGCGCTCGACGAGAAACGGTTAATGGCTCAATAACATATTGAGTTGTACCAAGCCCGCATCTCGAAGACTTTCAACCGCAAAGTTAAAGTCAGAGCCTTTCAGAAAGGAGAGCTCGTTCTAACAGTCAAACGTCACATGACTATGACTCATTCGAGCAAAGGTAAATTCGATGCAAAGTGGGAAGGTCCATATATCGTAAGCAAAGTCTTCTCAATTGGAGCCTACCAACTCACAGAATTGGATGGTCGAGTTGCAATGATACCCATCAATGGCAAATTCCTCAAAAAGTATTATGTATAAATGTAAAAGAGTGCTTGTAATCATCAGACAAGTTCATAAATAAAATTTGATTTTATTTCATCATGAATGATAGTACATAATATCAAGGAAGGTCACTATCATCCTTCTCAAAATCGGGACGCGGGCCACTGCCATCCTTATCGAAGACATGGTCAGCGAAAGAGCTGAGAACATCCTTGCTCGAACCCACTAGGAACTTGCAAGCAGCCATCCTCATGGTCTCTTCTTCTTCCATCGTCCCTGGTTCAAGAAAAAAGTCCAAGATGTCCCTTGTTGGCTTGGGTGCAGACGAACCTTCACTCGTTTCTATCCGCTTTGGCTGGCTTGTATCGGCAGGATGTTCCTCCGAGCGTTCGACCTTCGGGGTGATCTCAGCCTTCTTGGATGCATCTCCAGACGACATTTTTGTGTTGAAAGTGAAAGTGGTCGTTCCATCCAAATTTCTGTTTTATTTATAGACAGAGATTCTTGAAAACAACGGTTCACCCGTTCATTCCATCCATTTGACGGTTCACCCGTTCATCACATTCATCCGATGGTTCATCCGTTCATTCCATTTATCCGACGGTTCATCCGTTCATTCCATCCATTTGACGGTTCACCCGTTCATCATATTCATTCGACAGTTCATCCGTTCATTACATTCATTCGGCGGTTCACCCGTTCATTCCATTCATCCGACGCTTCACCCGTTCATCACATTCATCCGACGGTTCATCCGTTCATTCCATTCATCCGATGGTTCATCCGTTCATTCCATCCATTTGTCAGTTCACCCATTCATCATATTCATTCGACGGTTCATCCGTTCATCACATTCATTCGACGGTTCACCCGTTTATTCCATTCATCTGACGGTTCACCCGTTCATCACATTCATCCGACGGTTCATTCATTCATTCCATTCATCCGACGGTTCATCCGTTCATTCCATCCATTTGACGGTTCACCTGTTCATCATATTCATTCGACGGTTCATCCGTTCATTACATTCATTCGACGGTTCGCCCATTCATTCCATTCATCCGACAGTTTATCTGTTCATTCAATTCACTTGACGGTTCATCTGTTCACCCCGACGATTTATTTCGTTCACACATTTTGATGATTCATTTTCGTTCATTCATCCATCCATTCACACTAGCAATTTATCATCTTTGATTAAGTTGTCTATTGAAATAATGATATTCAACAAATTATATCCTGCCATGTTCATATTACCTCTGAGCAGATATATTGAATATAATTATTTTCTAAAAATTAAGAAATATATCATGTCCTGTACCTCTGAATATATTTTCTATCGCTATTATTTATATCTGAATAAGATATGCAATAAATAATAGAGCCACAAAAAAATGGCTTTTTATTGATCAAAATTGAAAGACATTACAAAGATACATATCACAAAACAAGAAGATACAAAGAGTCTTTCTATTCGGCCGACGGAGTCATCAAGCTAGTCATCTGCTGCTTTAAATATTGCAGTCGCTCCTCACGAGAGTCCACCACTCGCTTTCTAGCTTCCTCCATCCCAGACTTATCGTCAAAAGACGGCATGGTTACTAGTTTGCGAGAGATTTCAGCTTGATAAGTTGCAACATACTCATCTCTTTCTTGAGTCAGAACACCCAGTTGTTGAACTGCATCCTGATGTTGGATGGCCTCATACTCCAGAGCAATTTGAACAAGTCTTAACTCTTCCTGAAGGCGGGCAGATTTCGCTTGCAGCTCAGCAACTCTCCTTTCCTTCTCTTCAGCAACAGATGCCACTATTTCTATTTGGGAATTATACTCAGCGGACTTAGTAGTGAAAGTATCCATGAGAACTTGGAAATTAACTTTCGCTACCGCAGCCTCTTGAGACATCTTTTCAAATTCGGCCTGCACCAAGGGTTCCACTTCCCCCTATTAAGCTCTTTGTAGGTCCTGACTGATGCCTCCAACTCATCCAGTATATGATCAAGAAAAATAGCCTGAGCTTCGTTGCCTTGACTGCGGATGGCATTGACTAGATAAGAGGTTGGACCTCTAACTGTGGAAAAACCAGCTTCTTCTTTCTCTACCACCCTATCTACTAAGGGTCCCAATGATGTAAAGAAGAGTTTGGTGTAGGAGTTTATGATAAATTGGTTAGTAGCCAGGGCCCCAGGCGTAGCAGCTACTCCTATTGACGATGAAGCAGTAGGCGCCTGTACAGATGGACGTACAACTTCTTGCACGTTAGTGGAGGGCTCTTTAGATAAGGGAGCCATGGTTGAGGTGGCTACTCCTCCCAGATGTTCTTCTGCAAACCAAATGAACATTATCATTTTGTTGTTGTCGTTAACAACTAATCGAAGAGGATCAAAAGTAAAAGCAATCTTACCATGGCTTAGTCCAGTAACAGGTCTGTCGTCTGCTGGCACAGATTCCAACTGTGCAGAAGTAGCCTCAGACATCACTGCCTGGCTACTACCTGCCTCGGAGCCACCCGAAAAAGGTCGGCTACTACTAGCTATTGCCGCTATTGGTACTATATCTGTGCACAGAGGAGGAATTGGAGATGATTCGATTTCTGTATGGATTAAAAATAGAGATGTCAGCCATTTAATCTATGAAAAGAAAATTGATAATCTCATTCAATACCTTTGGGATCGGCAGTAGTAGTTTTCTCCGGTGCTACTTCTTCACCCGCAATCTTTTCTGGAGACACATGCATCTCAATATCCTTTTCAGGATCCAGTGTGTCATCAACAGGTTCGGGAGATATATGGACATCAGCGTCCTCTTCTGGATTTAAAGTATCATCAACAGCTTCTGTTGATGTATCTTCATTGCTTATACTATCTTCTGGTGCTTCCTCGCTAGCAGTTGCGGTGGTGGCTTGATTGACATCGTCTTGTAGACCGAAGTCACAATCGTTTAGAGCATCAATCATTAAACGATCTTCTTCTTCACGGAGTGTTCCTGGTGTAGCAGGAAGCTGAGTAGCTTCCACCGCAAGAGAAGGAGATCGTAAAATTTCATCATCCCTCTGCTCAGCTTCAGCCTCATCCCTCTGTTCAGCTTCAGCCTCATCCCTCTGCTCAACCTCGTCCCTCTGCTCTGGACTAGGAGTTTCCTGCCTAGGCTTGGGGGCAGGTGTAGGGGATGACATGGTGATTCCAGCAACAGCACTAGCCACCACCGAGGACAAGATTTGTCTCGGAGGAGTGACCACCCTCTTTCTTCTTCTGGATGTAGAGGTCTCTCTGGACTCTCTACATCTACTACATCGACCTGCCTTGGAAGAGAAGTCGGTGTAGTCGCTTCTTCTCTTTGGGTCGACTCGGCCAGTTACCGAGATTGTGACCTGGTGGTGACCTTCTCTGATGGATCTAGGATAAGCTTCTTCTTTGCAACCGGAGAAGAAGGTTCGTCAATCCTTCTTTTTCTCTCCTTGGCTGGAGACTTGACAACTTTCAAGGAAATTCGTAATGGTTCGTTGACTTCCTCGGGGAAGTTAGCTTCCCTTGAGGCTTCCAACGGGTCATCCACTGGTTCATGCTCTTCGTCATTACCTGGAGCTGATATAACAGTTGCTCCCTTTTTCAATCGCGTCGCTGTCGCGAATCTATCTACAAGGCTGAAGTTCTCGACGAATGTATTCGCTGCTGTATAAAAAAACGAACATGTGTATAACATCCGGGGGTCGTGATCGCTCTTGGTCGGCATCGAAAACATTGCTCTTGTGTCTCGAGCGTTATAATAAGCCCAAGCCCTGGCGCCATCAATCAGATAACCTTTTCCTTGCAGGCAAGTTATAGCATTGCCTACGTGGAATTGGTCATAGCCGAATTGCCGCACAAAACGGCTGGGAAGATAAGGTTCCAAGTAACATTCCTCTTCAAATCTGTAAACCAAATGTGACGGTCGGATCGTCTTCAGCCACTCAAATATTGCACGACCTAGAGGCTGCCTCCCAAGATCAACCAGATTTGTTGACATTGTAGAAGCATAGAATTTCACAACCAGAAAGCCCATGCGCCAGGCATTATATGCGCCAGAACTCAGACAGCTAATCAAATAAGCCATAGACATCCGAAGAAGGACTTTTTATTTATATATATAAAAGTCTATTACATGTCTAGAAAAGGTTGTACAAAGGAGAATTTCTACAAAGGAAGGATCCTAGATCTACAGCCAACAGCCACCATGCGCCTTCCAGATAGGCGCAGCAACCACCATGCGCCTTCCGATAGACGCAGCAGTCACCATGCGCTGCCAGTCAGGCGTAGCAGATGTCATGCGCCTCCAGCCAGGCGCATCCTAGCATCTCTTCAGCAGCTCAGTTATGTGCATCCAGCTCAGTTATGTGCATCCCTTCAGCAGCTCAGTTATGAGCAACTCTTCCAACCAGGCTCACCTGGCCGAGCAGAGCCCAGTTATGTGCCGCTCTTCCAGCCAGGCTCGCCTGATAAGTGCTTCGCCAAGCAAAGCATTTAACCCTCTGGCTGGAACCAAGGAAGAGAAGAGCACCGCAAATGCTGTGGCCAGGGGAGGCTTCGAAAGAGCCTCCAAAGACCAAGGAAGACCGTGATCGAAATCATGGCACAAGGAGCTTTCAACACAATCAAAGTGGGCGGCACCCACTTTGAAGGAAGAGAGAGCCTAGCACCACCATTCCGATCTACGGCTCTTCCGGAACAACGGAGACGAGGCCCGAACATCCTTATCTTTGGATGCAACAGGCACCTTCCGCCTGCCTCAGAAGCCCTCGACTCCGTCTTTTGGATGTAACAGTCACCTTCAAGTGCATCGAAGACAACACGACGTCTCATCTTTACCCTCGGGAGCACTTCGTCAACAGAATGCATATCCAAGTTCATGTTGGAAGTACGTGAGGGAATGAGGAGCAGACCTTCTCTCCATGCCACTATTTATAGGCCGGGCAAATCAAACCCACGCGCCAAGTGGATGACTCTCCGAATTCTGTGCAATAAATTTGCATTAAATGGATGAACCGAATGCCTCGAATTCAGCCAAACGGCTATTTATAGCACTCGAGGAGCGAGACAGCCGCGTCATTAAAGGACATGTCAGATGCGCCAGCCAAACAGCGCATCACACGGACGCGCCCTCCAGCATCAGGCGCATCACACAGACGCGTCCTACAGTACCCGGCGCATCACAGAGGATGCGCCCTCCCTCACATCTCCATGCCAAGTGGAACACCAACCAATGTGCCCACTCAGCTGTCCATCGAACATTACAAACATTAAATGCTGAACTGACACCAGAGTTGGCAGCATGCTTCCCAAAGTCTGAACAGTTGACAGCTTTTTCAGAGAACGAAGCGTCGGCAATGTCAGCATCATCATGACTCTATTCCGACGGCTACTGCCACGTGGCCATCCGCACGCGCCTCTACGGCCATGCGTCCAAACCAGCATGCGCCTCAAAAGCCATGCGCCTCAGACCCTTCACTGATCCCTAAAGACAGAAGAAGAGTCTCCAGTTGAAGCTTTGCATGCGCCTCAAAAGCCATGCGCCCCAGACTGATCTCTGATCCCGAAAGACAGAAGGAAGGTCACCTGCATGCGCCTCAAAAGCCATGCGCCCTAAATGGTTTGTAACTCCTAAAGGTTATAAGCCGCAGCCTCCTCCTGCGCCCAGATCCAAGGTGCAGCTCACCAGATCACTGCCCCCCCCAAATCCGAGATCTTCGAGCCATGGGTCGATGACACGTGTCCTTTGACTCAACTCGTCCAAGATTTCAGCAACAGAAAGATCTTCTCCTCTGCTACGTGCCGGCTCACAACAGCAGTATGAAGAGTTCTTCCCCTCAATCAGGGCGCATCATCTATGCGCCTCCATCAGCAACTTCCACGTGGCGTTCCCACACACCGGCGTATCCTACATGCGCACATGAGCAGCCAGCCTGCAAAACTATAAATAGAGGGATCTTCTCCTTCACACACACACACAGAATCCACAACGAACATACGAGGAATCACCAGAGAGGCAGATACAGACATTCAACGTCTTCCTCCTCTCAGCAAGCTCCAGCGCCCAGAACAATCCACACCTTCAGAGAACCGATAACCGTCGTCAGCCCGTCAACGGAGTCAACGCATTACCACTCGCTCCATTGGCACTAAGGACCCAGCTTAAACAAAAGGTACTCCTAGGACTACATCTAAGTCCTACATTGTAACAATGTTCTGTTTGTATTAAAGTTTTCAATCAAACAATTTTAATGGCAAACAAGCTGGCGACTCTGCTGGGGACTTCTTTCTCCTCTTCCGAGAAAGTCGTGTCACAGGCCGACGACGTGAAGGTGGGCTCCTCCCACAAGACGCTGGTCGTGCGCCTCAATCAACAGGCGTACGAGGAGTTCATTTCTGAAGGAAGTGCGAGTCCTTCGAAGCGGCTACCAAAGCCGAAGAAGATCCGCACGGCCTGGGTGCGCAAGGTCGACGCCTCGGGCACCACCACTGAAGGGGATGCAGCAATCCAGCCTTCCCTTCCTGCTGACGTTCTCAGCAACCAAGGTGCGCCCGCCGATGCAGCACATCTCTTGGGGAAGCGTGCGGCCGACCACGTTCCCCAGCTATCTCCCTCTCAGGCGAGGAAGATACGTCGACGGAGCAGGGGCGCAGCCAATGCCCCGCGCATCACCTCTGATGCGCCACAGAAAGCCTCTGTCTTTGACAGACTCACTCGCTGTAATGGCGAGGAGAATTTGGATGCTGAGTACTATGCGCCCCAGCGGGCTGGTACGAAGAAATCTAAGGCGGCACGGGCCATGCGCCACAAACGTGCTATGCCAGCAGCTGGCCAGAGGCACGCGCTCGTCATCACGCACGCTGCCGATGGCAAGCTGTACAAGGTTGACTCAAGTGCTCCTGCACCAACAACGAGTCGATCTTCAAAGCCCTCATCTCTCTTGGGCGCATCTACTGCGTGTACAACCAAGTCGAGAGAGGCAAACTCAGTGGTCTTGAACTCCCGCGCCTCCTCTGGTTGTGCGTTTGAGGTCCGTTCAAGTCACTTCAAATGTTGTGGTTCTCCCACTACTGATCGTGATGCCTGCTTGGTATTAGATCAGGGGGCGCAGCACTCACCTGACCACCCCGACGTTTGGCCTTGCCATACGTCTGAAGGGGGTGTGAAGGCACCACTCTCCTCCAACGACCTGCGCAACGTGATCACTCACAAGCGCCGGTCAGGAGAGTCGACCAACAAGCACGATGCGCCTCTTACGGGGCATACTTGTGCGGTGTCACCATCAACTGCTGTTGCAAGGCGGCAGCTCCACCAAGACAGTCGGTCTTCCAACGACTACAATCATCGACACCTCTTCGACGTCGCCTTGGGACGAAGGTGTCAGCTGAAGAGGAGCCAAAGGTCGCTTCATGTAACGTGGTCTCCAACTCCTCATCAATCCGGAAGACGACTGCCAATTCCTCGTCTTCATCCAAAAGCCAGCCGAGGAAAACCAAGGCAGCTGTCTCGACCTCTGGAGTGTTTGAAGGCACTCGGTCGAGGAAGAAGTCCTCGGAGGAAGCTGGGGGTAGCCAGACCCTTGTTGAGCCTCCTTCCGAAGACGAAGATGTCCAAAGCACAGCTGCGGCGGATCTTCATCATCAAGGCGAAATTACTCTCCCTGAAGCCCCTCAAAATGAGGATGTCCTCCAGGACACTGCCGGGGGTAGTTCTGGAAACGAAGAGGTCCTTCAAGACGGAGCTGAGGGCAAGCAGACCCTTGCAGATGCGCCTGTTGAAGATGAACTCCAGAATGTGGCTGGGGGTGGCCCAACACCAGGAGAAGTGACTCCCCCGCATGAGAGTGAGGCCGAAAGCGAAGCCTCAACCAATCCATCCACTCCTGGCCGTGTTAGGACAGTATACATGGCTGGGGATGATGTCGAGTCTGATGCGCCATCACAGGACATAGTCCAGCGCATAGACTCATTGGAGGGAGGACTCAAAACCCTCTCTGCCTCAATGCAAGCACTGACTCAAGCAGTGTTTGAGATGCGGTCGGCCTTGATCAGGACACCTTCAACTGGTCCTGACCCAGGAGCTAATGGGGAGTCGAGTGTACCCCTTCAACGGGCACCCTCAGATACAGAAGCACCCCGGACGTCGGAGCCCTCAAGCGCTCCACTCCAGGTAGTACCACCTTCCCCGACTCCTAGCTCCACGGAGGATGTGGTCGAAATGATCAAGGACTTGCGGGAGCGCTTCGAGTCCAAAAACAGGCAAGAGGAGCGCCAGAAGATGGGCATTCCCCAGCCTTATCCCCTCGAATGGAACAAGGTGGTTTATCCTCCAAAATATAAACCACAAACACTCACGCCGTACGACGGGAAGGACTCTCCACGTCGGTACCTGACATATTTCCAGTCGCAAACGGGGCATCTTCCAAAGGAGGATGCGCTCCTCACCAGCATCTTTGTTGGGGCCCTAAAAGGGGTGGCGTATGACTGGTACTGCAGTCTCCCCGACAATTCCATATCGTCCTTCGACGACCTGACGCGCCTTTTCCTCGACCGCTTCTACGACGGCGGGAAGGACATGACGATGGCGTCTCTCATAGAGATACGTCAGAAGGAGAAGGAAACGGTTCGGGCGTTCATCGAACGCTTCCGACAGGCTTGCTTCAGGCTACCTCCAGGCATGCCAGAACATGCGCTCCTCTCCGCTTGCAGCATGAACATGTTGCCTGCAGTAAAGCTCTGGCTCAACTCTACTCCCCCTCCTGACTGGAGCTCCCTGATCATCGAAGCTGAAGCTGCAGAAAAGAAGGCGGCCAATGCACGTCTTCTGGGTGTCAGCTTCCCCGCCTTTGACGATAAGGGAAAAAAGTCCGCAACTAACAGCTCCGGACGAGAAGCAAAGGGGAAACAGGCATTAACTGTTAATGCCTCAAAAGGCGCATCTGCGCCTACTCAGAAGCCTCCACTGGCACCGAGACCCAAGGAGGTTTATTCATTCAATGATGACGACACCCTGCAACTTTTCGAGATACTGAAGCAGGGTGACAAGATCAAGCTACCAGACCCAAAGCGGCCCGATGAAGTTGGGAAAGTGGACAACCCAAGGTACTGTCACTACCATCGGTTTGTCGGACACCCGACCAAGGACTGCTACGTCCTCAAGAATTACATCCAGCGCATGATCAATGCGGATGTAATCTCCGTCGACTATGAAGAGAAGACGGTGTTGGCCAATGTGGTTTCACTTCAGTTCGGCACCTTGCCGCCAACTACCACACAAGATGGCGTCGTCCCCATCCCTAAGGCGACAATGGAGGTGGTAAACTTACCACCTACTCGTGACAATGTGAGTGGACTCACCCCGCTCACTACATCTCGAGGAGAGGTCCTCTGGGTTCACCCCGACCTCGTCTCCGAGGTGACTCAATCGGAGGTACGCCCTACCTCCAAATCAAAAGGCAGGAAGATCATGTCTTGTCGCACAGTCTCTTCTTCAACAGAAGAGGCACTTCCAGTACAAACACGTGCACAACAGAGCTCCCAATTCGGCGAAGCCGCCGCCGAGGTGGTGCCTCCTAGCACCATCCCTGAAGAGGGTCCATCTAAGCCCTCAGCAGCCAATAAGCAGAAGCAGGTGGAGGCCCGTTTTGACAGACCTCTACGAAATGAGAATGCTTCGGGGCTGTCCAAGCCTCACAACTTCGACATTCTGGCACAATTAGCCAGTACACCTGCGCGCCTGTCTTTGTTCGAGCTCCTGCATCTTTCTAAAGATTCCCGAGAAGCTCTCTGCGAAGCTCTGAAGGACGCTGAATCCTTTCTCAGTCAGATCAAGCAGCCTGAAGACCTCCCAACTACTTGTGCGTACTGTCATTGTGCGGATGAAGTTATCCCAAACATAACTTTCACCCAATAAGACATGCTGCTCAAGCATCACCGACATAACCGACCGCTGTATTATATAGGGTACATTGGCTCGGTCAAGGTGAGCCGAATTCAGATCGATCCTGGGTCTTCCCTAAGCATCATTCCGAAGGCGCTGCTATCAAAGCTGGGGATCCCGATGTACCGGCTGGTACCCTCCAATACAACCATCAGTGGCTTCAATGCTAGCAAGAGCGAGCCATTGGGCAAGATCCGACTGAAGTGTCACATTGGCAGCCTCAAAACTGAGGTGACTTGTTATGTAGTAGATGCCGAGGTCAAATACAACATCCTGCTCGGTTGACCATGGCTGCATGAGTACATGGTGGTGCCCTCCACGCTCCACCAGTGCATGAAGTATGTATCCACCAATGGCGTCATCCGGACGGAGTTTGCAGACATCGATCCTTTCAAAGGAATTGAAGCCTACTTCACCGATTCCGATTTGTACAAGCCCATTGACGAGGAGGAAGCCAACGACGCCGATGATGAGGCAGAGACGGCAACAGAGCCGGACATGGAGCCTGAGACGACTCCCGACGCCCCCTTGAAAATTCGACTGAAGGGGAAACCACCCCAGAAGGCGCCTCTAATGAGCATCAAGCTATCAGGGAAAGCGCCGGCTCGCGAAGCACCCCTGAAGATACGCCTCAAGGAAAAGCCACCTCAAACATCGGCTCCCCTGGTGGCAAAATTACAAGGGAAGGCACCACTCACCGGAGGCGCAACCGAGGCGCCTCTCAAGGTGCGTCTCAAGGGCAAGCCGCCGCAGTCATCCAAGGTGTCAGAGAAGGCTCATATAACCCTCTCAGACCCCAAAGCTGTGTTGGACTCTCCTAGTCCGCCCCTAGTTCTTACAGACGAGGAGCTTGGTGATTATATCTCGGCTGACGTAGAGGCACCCTCCTTTGACAATGTAATCCCACGGGATAAGATCTCGTATTTTATCAATAATAGAGTGTCTGTTAATTATTCTTGTCTTCCACACTGGAATGCCATGTATACATTAGACAACGCTCTACGGTCGTTGCAAACACAAATAACGACCGTCTACCATAATCGAGTAGTCCCGTCTCAAGGAGTCTTCATAGTCCCTCCACGGAGCCGAGACCAAGGCACCATCATCTCGGGCAAAGTCGAGCGTCATCGGGACCTCCCGTCAATCGAGCCCGAACCTGATACCGGCAGAGTACAAGTCTATCGGTACACAGATGCGGCTAAGCACATCATCCAAAAGATGGGCTATGACCTGAAAAGCAACAAAGGCTTAAACTACGGCAAGGGTCGGCATCTCCCTGTCCGGCTTTCGATGCCCAATGGAAAGCCACAGGACTATTATAATCGGACTGGACGAGGGTTAGGCTATGTCACGCCGCCATCAACCCCAGAGAGTTCAGATGCAGAAGACATAGAACATTCCCACTCGTCCGAAGCATCGACTTGGGATTCCGATACCAGTATCGGATCAGTCTTCAAGAAAGTGCTGTCAGCTAACATGACGTCAGCACAACCTCAAAAAGGTGAAGGTGAAGACCAAGCGCCAGAACCCTTCGAAGAAGAACCCTGGGCCCAACGCCTAGGGGAACAATGGGAATCTCGTTTTGAGCTTCGTGAACCTCCCACCGAAGACGAAGTCGAGCAAATCGACCTCGGGGAGGGGTCTTCTTCCAAACCCATCTTCATCAGTAAAAGCCTAGAAGGAGAAGATCGAGAATCTTTAATCCAACTGGCTAAAGAGTATATCGACGTCTTCGCCTGGAGCTATGAAGACATGCCGGGACTCGATCCATAGATCGCAATGCATAGGTTGAACATCTTACCTGATGCCAAACCTATCAAACAACAGCAGCGACGCTTCCGTCCGGACATCATGAATGCCATCGATCAGGAGGTAGACAAACTCTTGACTAGCGGCTTCATCCGTGAGGAACAACACCCGGATTGGGTAGCCAACATCGTTTCTGTCACCAAGAAGAACGGGAAGATACGAGTCTGTATCGACTTCAGGGATCTTAACTCTGCTTGCCCGAAGGACGAATTCCCGCTTCCAATCACTGATGTGATGATCGACAACACATGTGGCTTTGAGCGCATGTCCTTCATGGACGGGTATTCAGGCTACAATCAAATCAAGATGTTTCCCGATGACGCAAAACACACGTCATTCAGGACTCCAAAGGGTGTTTTCTGCTACACATTAATGCCCTTCGGCTTGAAGAATGCCGGTGCAACGTACCAGCGAGCTATGAGCACCATCTTCCGTCAACATCTTCGCAAGACAGTCGAATGCTATGTTGACGACATCGCAGTCAAAAGCCGCCTCAAAAGAGATCACCTACAGGACCTGAAGACGGTCTTCGATCTCATGCGGGCGCATCAACTCAAAATGAACCCCGCTAAATCCTTTTTGGGGGTTTCTAGCGGCAAATTCTTGGGCTTCGTCATCACAGCGAAAGGCATTCATGTTGATCCTGAGAAGACCAAAGCCATCCTCAACATGGACCCTCTGAAGAACCTTCGAGAACTTCGAGGCCTACAGGGACGTCTGGCATATATCCGGAGGTTCATAGCAAACCTTTTCGGTAAATGTCAACCCTTCACTCAGCTCATGAAGAAGGGAGTCTCTTATGTCTGGACAGAGGAGTGCCAGAAGGCTTTCGACGACATCAAAGCCTACTTGACAAGCCCGCCAGTCCTGGTAGCGCCAGTCACCGGCAAACCATTTCTCCTCTACGTCCGTGCCATAGATCATTCTCTTGGCGCTCTGCTGGCTCAAAACAGCGATACAGGCTACGAGCAAGCAATCTACTACCTCAGTCGAACACTCATCGGGGCCGAACACCGGTACAACTCCGTCGAAAAGGAGTGCTTGGCTTTGGTGTTTGCCATCCAGAAGACTCGTCATTATGTCTCGGGTCAGACAATTTATTTCCCGAGTCAATCCGCTCAGAGTCCTCATGACGAAGCCAGGATCATTGAACTCCCGGCTGGCTATATGGGCGATCTTGCTAACACCGTACAACCTGGTGTTTGTGCCGCAAAAAGCTGTTAAGGGTCAAGCTCTGGCTGACTTTTTAGCTGCGCACCCCATCCCAGAATCCTCAAAACTCTATGAAGATATCCCGGATGAGGTCCAAGAATCCAACGTCACCGAAGGAAGCTCCGTTTGGCGGATGTTCTTCGATGGCGCTTCGAGAATAGGCCCCAAAGGCCAAATCATCGCAGGAGTGGGGGTAGTCTTAGTCTCCTCCGATCAGATGGTCATCCAGCGTGCGTACTCTCTTTCGAAGCCGTGCTCCAACAACGTTGCCGAGTACAACGCACTCGTCATGGGACTCCAGCTCGCACAACAGCTGGGGGTCGACCATCTGGAAGCTTACGGCGACTCAAAACTCGTCGTAAACCAGGTTCGGGGATAATACGAAGTTCGCCATGAAGACTTAATCCCTTATCATGAAGTCACGTTGAACATCATTTCAACCTTCACCGGGTTCTTCATTGAACATGTCCCCCGTTTACAAAACTTGGAGGCCGATGCTCTGGCCGGCCTCGCAGCCTCATTAGCAGCGCCCTTTGGGACTCAACACTATATCACGGTAACAGGACGAGATCTGATTTGTCCCAGAAACAACCTATGCTTGCGGGTGGCTCACGCCATGCCGACAAACACTGGTGTTAATGTCCGAGATTGGAGGTTCCCGTTCATCGACTTCGCTGTCTACGGAATCCTTCCAGAGGACCCGAAGGAAGCCGTCTCAGTCAGGAGACGCTCTCTTCGATTCTACTACAATACGGCTACCAAAACGCTGTACCGACGCTCCTTCGATAGGCTCCTCCTTCGATGCCTGTCCAACGAAGAAGCAACCGAAGCTCTTCAAGAAGCTCATGACGGAACTTGTGGAGCTCATCAACCCGGTCCCAAGTTGCAAGATCGACTGCGACGTATGGGCTACTACTGGCCAACCATGGTTGCCGATGCTGTCGAATATGCCAAGAAGTGCCACGCGTGCCAACTTCATGCAGACTTCATACATACACCATCGGAGCCGCTACATCCTACAGTCGCCTCCTGGCCCTTCGAAGCCTGGGGCATGGACATTGTAGGGCCAATCATCCCTCCTTCATCGAGAGGACACCGTTTCATCCTGGCCATCACCGACTACTTCTCCAAATGGACGGAAGCAGTTCCACTAGCAGAAGTAAAAAGCTCCAGGGTGGTCAGCTTTATCAAACACCATGTCATTTACCGTTTCGGAGTACCCCGGCGGATCATCCATGACAATGGTCCTCAGTTCATCAGCCACATTTTCAGCAGGTTCTGTGACAAGAATCACATTCAGAACGTGGCCTCAACCGCCTACAATCCGGCAGCAAACGGATTGGCTGAGGCATTCAACAAAACTATCGTTAGGCTGCTCAAAAAGGTCGTGTCATCCAACAAACGCGACTGGGACGAAAAGCTTGGCGAATGCCTTTGGGCCTACCGCACAACGGTACGGACCCCAACAGGCAACACTCCACTCTCCCTGGTCTACGGGAGCGAAGCAGTACTGTCTCTCGAGATACAGATACCTTCGCTCCGCGTAGCAATCACAAACGAACTCACAGAAGAGGACAATCAACGTCGTCGTCTGCGGGAACTGGAGGCACTTGACGAAAAGCGTCTCTTAGCTCAACAACGCATCGAGCTCTACCAAGCCCGTATATCACAGGCTTTCAACAAAAAGGTCAAAAAGAGGACTTTCCAGGTTGGCGACCTGGTTTTAGCAGTCAGAAGACCAATGGTTTTGACCCACAAGACACCAGGAAAGTTCGAGCCCAAGTGAGAAGGACCTTTCATCATAGAGACGGTATACTCAAACGGTGCTTACCGCCTCGCCAAACCCAATGGGGACTTGTTCATGATGCCCATCAACGACAAGTTCCTAAAGAAGTACTATTCTTGACATCCTCCAGACATGTACTTCCTCAAACAACCTCTTTCCACAAACTCATACGCCTCCGGAACCCAGCTGTTCCGTGGCATCTTCCAGTAGAAAGATAACCACGTCCATAATACCTCTGAGTTGTCTCTCTACACCCTACAAAGCAGAATCTTACACTTCGTAAGCCTACGCTACCCTCCATGTTTACTACGTCCACATTACCTCTGAGTAAACATCTTGTACAAACAACCCCTGCGTTATAGTACATTGATCGCAGAACTTCCACGTCCATATAACCTCTGAGTTGTTCAGCGTATCCCCCAAGATCATTCCTACCACGTCCATAATACCTCTGAGTAGGGAGATTCTATCATTTCGAACCCAATGATTGCCATGTCCACATTACCTCTGAGCAAACATAATGGTTCCTTCAAACTTATTATCTATACCTAAAAACCAAGGTGCGCAAAAGATAATAGGTCCACACAAATCATCAAGTTCATGACAACAAAAGATGAACACATCACAAAAAAAGGTTGTAGACTTCTTTATTCTTCTGAAAAAGGAGTACAAGAAACTACATCACCCCCCAGTAAGGGTTGCAAAAGAACACAAAAGAAAAAAGGAAAAAGCTATGGTCCCTGAATCTCCCCAGGATGGGCTGAGAGCTCCCTGACTCGAAGCTTTAAGTCAACTGCGTGGGCCTCCACCGTCGCCAGGACTCGTCGCTCTGCTTCTTTGCGCATCAATTCAACGGCCCCAGCGGAAGTATCACTTGCATGCTTCTCATCAAGCTGTTGTCGTTGCTGCGCCAAGGCAAGAGTCCGCTGAGTAAAGGTCGCCTCATCCTTCTTAAATGCTGCATGTTCAGCCCGGACACGCTCGACCTCTAACTGGAGTCGGGCCCGTTGGTCTTCGAGGCGGCGCATCTGGGTGTCGATATCCTCGATATTAGCTTCCAATGCAGCTCGAGTTTCCACCGTCGTCTTCATGGACTGAGACAACTGCTCTACCGCAGCCTCAGTCTCGGCCACCTCGTGCTCCCAAACGCCCACGGTGGCCTGGTATGAAGACTCGATCTCGGCGATCAGCTTCCCCTTCTCCGCATCTATCAGGACAGAGAGATCGTTTCGCTGGATGCGTTGAAGTTCCGCGAGCCGCTCATCCAGCTCAATCACCGAAGCCTCCAGAATTTCGGCCATATGGTCGTGGCCTTGGTGAATACGAATCAGCTCGATGCAGGGCATTGCCAGAGCTTTTGCCGTCGCAAAACTCCCATTGGCATCCATCACAGCTGATACACCCTTCTGCAATATTTTGTACACCCCCTCGACGAGGAATTTTACATACTCGTCTACATCCGCCAGGACCTGCGGCGTCATCGCGGGAGTTGGAGGAGCTACTACAGTTTGCGGACCGGAAGAAGATTCGCCAACCTCAATCAGCGAGGCTTGAACCTCGGCATCAATGGGCTCTTCATCAACAGGGGCTGGACTTCTAGCCCGAGGAGCCGAAGCAACAGAAGGAGCCGGCACAGGCGTCGAGATGGTCCCCCAAGTAGAAGGAGCGACACAGGGTTCTACACCCTTACCCTTCTCAAGTCCGGAGGAACCACCGATGTCAACGGCCACCTCTTCTATCCCCAACGTCCTCTCAACGGTTGGCACCTCCCTTGGCGGAATAGGAAGATTATCACTTGTCTCTTGACCCGTCGCAGCAGTCTTGACTGGCAGACGGGTCTCATCATCGAGTCCCTCAACAGGGACAGAATCTGTCGCTACCTCCTGAGTGGTAGCCGCCTCAACTTCCACGGTTGAAGCCGGAGTGGGACTCGGCAATGATGCAGCCGACCTTCCCTCATCATGATAAAGAGGGGATTCAACCCTCTCCTCTGTCTCAACTACTTCTGTTGCCTCCGCAACAGGCTCTTGCAGCTCTGGAGCAACGTCATCGGAAGACGACGAACTCCATTCTTCTTCACCACCAGGAAAATGGCGTGCTTGTTAAACCTTCGGCACTTGAAGCTTCCGTTCTGGCCTTTGTCGTCTCGGAAGCTGCTGCATCCTCAGTTTTCCTCCTGACGTAATCTGGGGATACCGGAATCTCCACGTCAACAGCATCCTCCGGATCTTCCTCCATGGGAGACATCATGGTCGGCGGGATACGCACTTCAGACGAGCCCGCCATCCCTTCTCGCCTGCTCCCACCTGACTTTGGGGTGCGAGGTTTTCTTTTTAACGGTTCCTACAAGAGAAGATGAGGCCTCGTAAATAGTGGAACCAAAATCAGATTATGTGGGACGCCTTTACCTCTGCGGACGTTGAATCCGATGACGCCGTCGGTGACGACGCCTTCTTCCGCTTCTTCGGTACAGGAGATTCAATCCCTTCGTCTGCACATCGCTTTGATCGATCGCCCAAGGGTTCTGCTTGAGAGGCGGAAGGGGCACTCCGTTGACCTATCCCTGACGGACGATGCGATCGGGCCTTCACCGGCACGTTTCCGGTCATCGCTAACTGGGTGCCTGCAATAAGACTGGTCTCCCTGTCATATCCGGAGGGCGCAGCAGCCATAGCACAGTAAAATTTGGCGGCTGAGTAAAGAATGGGCGGCCGCGGATCTGGGACGGGCAACGTAAAACGAGCCCCAGTACATCCGACATTATAGTAATGCCAAGCTCGTGCACCATCCAACAAACTTCCAATATACCCCAGAGAAATACTGGGGTTATCCAACATCATCTGGGCATAACCAAATTGCCGCGCAAAACGGCTTGGCAAGTATGGTTCCAGGTAGCACTGATTCCTGTTCCTGTATACCAGATGAGACGGCCGGATACTCTGCAACCAGCGGAATCCCCATTGAGGCAGAGTGGTGGTACCTTCGCCCAGATCCCTTAGATCTTCGTTGTAGTGCCCCGTCCCTACATCGTGCCCCGTTGTCCGTCTACGGGGTGCGCGAGAAAGGAACAATGTCGCTATCGACTCGGTCGGGACCGATAGGTCGGGATCGATCGAATCGATCGAACGGGAACGGTTGAATTAAGATCCATTCCACGTTATGGAATGGCTTCTTCGGAACCAAGTCCCACATTCAGCGGGTAGCGCCTCGAGGATTGACTCTGCGGCTGAGTCGGGAGAGACCTCCCGTTGCTCTGCCTTTCACGCCGCTTGCGTTGGTTTTGGCTTTGGTTTTCTGAATGCGTTTTCGTGAATGTTTTCGATGGTTTTCATGGTTTACATTTCGAGCTCGCATTTCCTATCGAACTCTTGCATAATACAGTGTTCTAATAGGTTGCTTGTGCGATTTTAGGTGATCGCGTAGGCGACGTCTAGCGCAGCCAACAAGTCCCTCGCCTCAAGCAAAACTTAAGGTGAGTGGCTGACCTCCTTCGTCTCGACCCTCTATTTCAAAATGTGAACTCAGGTAATGATATCGTAATTGAATGAATTGCTTAAAGAATACAAGTCCTATGGGTTAGAGGAGAAAAAGATGTGTTGCGTAGAAAAGAGATAGAATTATTACAAGCCTGCAAAACAAACAAGTAAATGAATCGATTACGGTCTTGGACAACTTGTCGACAAGGGCGATGGTTTCTTCGAGCGGCAACCCGGGGCCACGGGACCGTCTCGGCCTAGGAAGAAACAGGTTATAGCCGAGCTGGGTATGAAGCAACCGGTAAGACGGGGACTTGCATCGGAGCTCGCTACTTGCGTTGCAAGGGTCCCGTATTACCAGGCTATGTCCAAATGGCTAGTTATTGCCAGTGACCTTCACATCAAACACTTGGTATAATTGTTAACAATGAGCATGGAAGGTAACGATAACGTCAAAATGCTTTGTATAAAATGTTTAGGGTGGCTAGAAAGATCATCAAAAAGGAAGTCATATGATTTTTATCTATTCTTGAACCAAATGAGAGCCCGGAAATTAATTAGTCACTCGCCAGTACATGTTGATTGTACTGATCCTCGCTCTCTCCACAGGTACGCTAAATCAGGAGGAGCGTGCCACGTGAAAGAAGGAAACGCTCGTGTGTTTTGAAGCTTCGTTCGTGCGGCCGAAGCTTGGATCCAATCTCTTTTGAAGACTCCGCTGTTGAAAGCTAGAAGACAGATGGAGCGACTGCCCACTATCCCAGGTGGTTTTGAAATGCTGGTTGTAATCAGGGATGAAATGTATGGAATGGCTATCTCATCGGCCTTCATTTTGTAATGGAGTCAGTTTGTAAAAAGCCCGCGCGGCGTCCTTATATCGAGTCTGTAACATGATGTTCATTATCAATAAAGCTTGAGTTTTCCTTCTATATGAATGTGTTCAATTTCTCTGCGTACTCTTATATGTATATGCTGTTGTATCGGATGACCTTATGAACCGCCTTGTGCAAGCACAACTTAGGTTTGCACGGCATCACGCCCGGGGGACGACTATCGATTCTACCGAATCGGGGCGTGACATAATGGTATCAGAGCACGGCTTTACGTCCTTGGCCTCCAGTATCGAGTTTCTAGTCTCAAAACCGTTGGTCTCGTGTCGATGAGATATGTCATTCCATACGAGTGAGTCCGTGATAAGTATTATGACTAATGTATTTTTGCCTTCAAATTTCCAGAAAGTGCGACGGTGAACGAAGAAAGTGCTTCGAGCGGCTCGAGTAGCTCGAGGCCCGGACCCTCTAACGATGCCATGGAGCGGATGTTGCGCATGCTGGAAGCGCAACAACAACAAGCTCAGGAGAATCAACGCCTAAATGAGCAACATCGACGGGAGACTGAGGCACATCGACGGGAGGTAGAGGCACGCCAGACCCAGTTCGAGGCCCGATTCGATGCACAATTCAAGTTGCAGCAGAAGCAGCTTGATACTCTTCAGCAGATTGTACAGACAGTGGTGGCCAACAACAACAACTCCGCGACGACTCCTGCCGTGACCGAGCCTGCGGCCAGACAAAGCGAAATCGAACCGGAGGTACCCGAGCTTATGCCTGCGGCACCGAGAAGTTCCAACTTCGACGTGTCAAAATTCACAAAAAGCTTCCGTACTTCCTTTTGCGGTACTGAAGACCCTTCGTTGGTAATCGATTGGCTGGAGGAGTTGGAAGACCGGTTCGAGCTTCTGGGCGTCGATGAGTCCAAGAAAGTCGCTTGCGCTCAACTTCTACTCCGATTGAACGCGCACGACTGGTGGGCCGTGCAAAAGCGAGCAATCAGACACGACAACGAGGCAGCGACGATATCTTAGGCTACCTTCCGAGAGGCGTTCGAGATCGAGTACCTTCCCGATGCCATTCGACAAGAGAAGGAGAATGAATTTATGCAGCTAAAGCAAGGGAATATGACGGTGCGGCAGTATGCAGCAGAGTTCAACAAGTTAGCCAAGCTGGACAATACCTGCCTTCCATGGCGAGTCGTGCACGACGGTTCGAAGTGGGCCTACGACCATCTATCGCCGCCCATGTGTCTGTTCTCAAATACCAAACGATGGGGGAGTCTCTCAACCACGCCCTCCGCCTTGAAAGCCAATACCCTCCAAGTGCTGCCGGCGCTGTGCATACCTACAATCACAAACGCCCTAGCCACGTGGGAGGAAACAATGGGACCAAGCGTCCAAACAATAGGCAACAAGGCGGGTACCAAGGGCGTAACCCATGGCCATATTGCATCCGCTGCCGCCGGAACGGTCACACTATCGTCGATTGTCCGATACCAGTGGATGGATGCTGGAACTGTGGCAAGAAGGGCCACATTCGTGCTGAGTGTCCAAGCAGAAGGCCGAACCCAACGGCGCCCCAACAGCACCGTCCAGCGGTACCTCAGCAACACCGCCCAGGGAATCAAGTTCCAGCGCCTCGAGCCCAGCAACCTGTACCGCAAAATGGCCAAGACCGTCGCCCCAATGCCCAGGGCCGCGTCTACGCCATGACTCGAGATGAAGCGCTGGCATCAGACACGGTCGTGACAGGTATACTTAGTTTTAACAATGTGCCTGCTCGCGTACTATTTGATTCAGGTGCTTCGCATAGTTTTATAGCGGCGGACTTTGTCGTCGAGCACAAATTTCTATTAGTATCATTAGACCTCGACCTTAGCGTGAGCATACCTTCGGGCACACCTATACTTACTAATTCAGCCTGCACCGATGGGATTATCTGTATCGGCGGTCAAAAGATCGGTCTGGACGTGATGGTCCTAGACATGAATGACTTCGATATCATTCTGGGAATGGATTGGCTCGGGCCGTGCAACGCAACCATAGACTGTGCCAGGAAGACGGTCACTTTCCGCATACCAGGAGTGTCTGAATTTTGCTTTTCGTGTGGTGAGGCGTCGTCGACCTGCATGTTGATCTCGGCAATCTCTGCTCGGAGGATGCTGCATTCTGGGTGCGAAGGCTACTTGGCGTCCGTCCGAGACATGCGACAGGAAGGTACAAACGTAGGTCAAACCGACGTTGTGGCAGAATTCCCCGATGTGTTTCCGGACGAGCTACCCGGCATGCCCCCCGACCGAGAGATCGAGTTCAGCATCGATACATTTCCCGATACTCGACCGATTTCTAAGGCCCCGTACAGAATGGCTCCCGCCGAGCTGAAGGAACTCAAGGTCCAGCTACAAGAGTTACTCGATAAAGGGTTTATTCGGCCTAGTGTTTCACCGTGGGGAGCGCCCATATTGTTCGTAAAGAAGAAGGATGGGTCCCTGCGTCTGTGCGTCGATTATCGGGAGCTGAACAAAGCCACCATCCGGAACAAGTACCCATTGCCCCGCATAGACGACTTATTCGATCAACTGTAAGGCGCCTCGGTATTTTCGAAGATTGATCTCCGCTCAGGTTATCATCAACTCAAGATCAAGTCAGACGACGTATAAAAGTCCGCCTTTCGCACTCGTTACGGCCACTACGAGTTCCTGGTGATGCCATTCGGCCTGACGAACGCCCCTGCCGCCTTCATGGATCTGATGAATCGGGTATTTCGACCCTTCCTTGATAAATTTGTCGTAGTCTTTATTGACGATATTCTGGTCTACTCGAAAGACAGGGCGCAGCATGCAGAACATCTGCGGACCGTGCTCCAGACACTTCGAGAAAATCAGCTATATACAAAGCAGAGTAAGTGCGAATTTTGGCTCAGCAGCGTATCCTTTCTGGGTCACATCATTTCGTCCGAAGGTATTGCAGTCGATCCGAAGAAGGTGGAAGCCGTTGCTGATTGGAGGCGACCTGCGTCTGCTAGTGAGATTCGAAGCTTTCTTGGTTTGGCGGGATACTATCGACGCTTCGTGAAAGACTTCGCGAAGATTGCATCGCCATTGACTCGCCTCACTCAAAAGGGAGTCGCGTATGAGTGGTCGGATGACTGTGAAGCTTCATTCCAGGAGCTAAAATGGCGATTGATTTCGGCACCTATACTCGCGCTTCCGGATGGGCCAGAGGGTTTCCAGATATTCAGCGATGCTTCAGGCCAGGGCTTGGGATGTGTGCTCATGCAGCGGAACAAGGTGATATCCTTCGCCTCGAGATAATTGAAGCCGCACGAGAAGAACTATCCTACGCACGACTTGGAGTTAGCGGCAATTGTGTTCGCGTTGAAATTGTGGCATCACTATCTATATGGTGTGGCGTGCGCGATCTATACCGACCACAAGAGCCTCAAGTATCTCTTCACTCAGAAGGAATTGAACTTACGACAGCGGCGCTGGCTCGAACTGATAAAAGACTATGACTTGACGATCGACTACACTCCGGGCAAGGGAAATGTTGTGGCGGACGCTCTGAGTCGGAAATATCTTGCCTCGCTCTCCATCGACCGCAGACTACTACAAGATTTAGAAGAAATGGGCATCGATCTCCGGGTTCGATTCAGGGATATACGGTTGGCGCAGCTGCAGTTAGAGCCGAGTTTGCTGGAAAAGATTAAGACCGCTCAGAAGGATGATCCGTACCTGAAGAAAATGCGCGAGCAAATTTCAACAGGTAGTGCGACCGACTTTGCGGAAGACAAGACCGGCGTGCTGAGAATGAATGGCCGACTATGCGTTCCGGATGATAAAGAACTACGAAGGGAGATAATGTCGGAGGCCCATTATACGAAATATACATTGCATCCAGGCAGTACCAAGATGTATAAGGACCTCCGCACGACCTTCTGGTGGCACGGAATGAAGAGAGATGTGGCGCTCTTCGTGTCGCAATGCATGGCCTGTCAGCAGGTGAAAGCTGAACATCAACGACCGGGCGGGGAGATGCAGAACCTTGCCATTCCAGAGTGGAAATGGGATCATGTCACGATGGACTTTATTGTTGGCCTGCCGAAGACTCCACGGGGGAACGACGCTATCTGGGTCATCGTCGATCGACTAACCAAGTCAGCGCACTTCATTGCCATCAAAGTTACTTGGAGCGTTGATCGCCTGGCACAGATTTATCTTGACGAGATAGTACGGCTGCACGGAGTTCCAGTATCCATCGTCTCTGATCGGGATTCACGGTTCATGTCGCGATTCTGGAGTAGCCTTCAGTCGGCGCTGGGTACCAAGTTGCAATTCAGCTCAGCTTACCATCCTCAGACCGACGGCCAAACGGAGCGCGTTAATCAGATTCTCGAAGACATGCTACGGCTCTGCGCAATTGACTTCAAATCAAGCTGGGACGTCCACCTACCGTTGGCAGAATTTGCATACAACAATAGCTATCAGTCCAGCATCCAAATGGCGCCGTATGAAGCTTTGTACGGCCGGAAGTGCAGATCGCCCATTTGCTGGGATGAAGTCGGGGAACGGCAGATACTCGGCCCGGAGCTGGTGGAACAGACTGTGGAGAAGGTCAAGCTCATTCGGGAAAGACTGAAGATTGCACAGAGTCGGCAAAAGAGCTACGCCGATACCCATCGAAGACCGCTTGAGTTCCAGGTGGGCGATCATGTGTTCCTGAAGGTGTCGCCTATGCGAGGAGTTACTCGGTTTGGCGCGAGGGGGAAGCTGAGCCCGAGATTCGTTGGGCCGTTTGAAATACTCGAGCGGGTCGCCCCAGTGGCCTATAAAATTGCCCTACCGCCGGCGCTCGAAGGTGTGCACAACGTCTTCCACGTCTCCCAACTGCGGAAGTACGTGCACGACCCTAGCCACGTGGTGGATTTTGGCCAGCTGGAGCTAAAGTCTGACTTATCCTACGTCGAAGTGCCAGTTCAAATCTTAGAACGCAAGGATAAGCTGCTGCGGAATCGGACGATCCCTCTCGTTCGCGTACTTTGGAGGAACCATGCGGCAGAAGAGTCGACATGGGAACTCGAGTCTGAGATGAAGGAAAAGTTCCCTTCATTGTTTTCATAGAGGTAGGTTCTGTTCTTAAGTTTCGAGGACGGAACTTATTTTTAGTTGGTTATGGTGTAGTGCCCCGTCCCTACATCGTGCCCCGTTGTCCGTCCACGGGGTGCGCGAGAAAGGAACACTGTCGCTATCGACTCGGTCGGGACCGATAGGTCGGGATCGATCGAATCGATCGAACGGGAACGGTTGAATTAAGATCCATTCCACGTTATGGAATGGCTTCTTCGAAACCAAGTCCCACATTCAGCGGGTAGCGCCTCGAGGATTGACTCTGCGGCTGAGTCGGGAGAGACCTTCCGTTGCTCTACCTTTCACGCCGCTTGCGTTGGTTTTGGCTTTGGTTTTCTGAATGCGTTTTTGTGAATGTTTTCGATGGTTTTCATGGTTTACATTTCGAGCTCGCATTTCCTATCGAACTCTTGCATAATACAGTGTTCTAATCGGTTGCTTGTGCGATTTCAGGTGATCGCGTAGGCGACGTCTAGCGCAGCCAACAAGTCCCTCGCCTCAAGCAAAACTCAAGGTGAGTGGCTGACCTCCTTCGTCTCGACCCTCTATTTCAAAATGTGAACTCAGGTAATGATATCGTAATTGAATGAATTGCTTAAAGAATACAAGTCCTATGGGTTAGAGGAGAAAAAGATGTGTTGCGTAGAAAAGAGATAGAATTATTACAAGCCTGCAAAACAAACAAGTAAATGAATCGATTACGGTCTTGGACAACTTGTCGACAAGGGCGATGGTTTCTTCGAGCGGCAACCCGGGGCCACGGGACCGTCTCGGCCTAGGAAGAAACAGGTTATAGCCGAGCTGGGTATGAAGCAACCGGTAAGACGGGGACTTGCATCGGAGCTCGCTACTTGCGTTGCAAGGGTCCCGTATTACCAGGCTATGTCCAAATGGCTAGTTATTGCCAGTGACCTTCACATCAAACACTTGGTATAATTGTTAACAATGAGCATGGAAGGTAACGATAACGTCAAAATGCTTTGTATAAAATGTTTAGGGTGGCTAGAAAGATCATCAAAAAGGAAGTCATATGATTTTTATCTATTCTTGAACCAAATGAGAGCCCGAAAATTAATTAGTCACTCGCCAGTACATGTTGATTGTACTGATCCTCGCTCTCTCCACAGGTACGCTAAATCAGGAGGAGCGTGCCACGTGAAAGAAGGAAACGCTCGTGTGTTTTGAAGCTTCGTTCGTGCGGCCGAAGCTTGGATCCAATCTCTTTTGAAGACTCCGCTGTTGAAAGCTAGAAGACAGATGGAGCGACTGCCCACTATCCCAGGTGGTTTTGAAATGCTGGTTGTAATTAGGGATGAAATGTATGGAATGGCTATCTCATCGGCCTTCATTTTGTAATGGAGTCAGTTTGTAAAAAGCCCGCGCGGCGTCCTTATATTGAGTCTGTAACATGATGTTCATTATCAATAAAGCTTGAGTTTTCCTTCTATATGAATGTGTTCAATTTCTCTGCGTACTCTTATATGTATATGCTGTTGTATCGGATGACCTTATGAACCGCCTTGTGCAAGCGCAACTTAGGTTTGCACGGCATCACGCCCGGGGGACGACTATCGATTCTACCGAATCGGGGCGTGACATTCGTTGGCCTCAAAGCCCAAGTAGATTGGACCAACTTTGGTAATTTCCCAACCCTGAAGACGGGATAAAACCTTTCTACAAACAGGGACACCAGTATGTGACCAGCTCCTCCGATTGAAACGACGAAGGAGTGCATCTCCAGTCTTATAATCTTCTTCCGAGCTTGGACTCATCACACTGGGATGATGCAAAATCAGCCATCCCATCAAATAGTAAAACGGCAGTTCGGCGCGCGGGAAGTTATTGTTTCGGCCTCTGTCATGAATCACATTTCCAGCAAACTCTCTCAAACCTCGCTGCAGGTTACATACCATTGCGGGGAGAAGAGCCAAACGCCGGCCGAAGACCAGCTTCACGGCTGACAGGATTAAGTTTCGGGTTACCCTCTCTACGGCACCGGATCCGCCCGCGAACACGCAATCCCGGAGCCATATCATCAGGTAGGACGCCAACACCGCCTTGGGTGACATCCGATAAGCAAGATGCCAAAAGCAGCTGTAGGAGCGTGCATCTGACTGCTGGTCCTCATTTCCTCGAGGATTTTTCTCCCCTAACCTGCTCATTTCGGACAACACTTCGCTACGAGAGAGCGCCGGTGGAGTGGAAAATTGTGAGGGATCCTCCTTGTCTTGTCTAAAGACATAATCTCTCCAAGCGGTCACATGAGGTTGCGTCCCGTTCCTATCCCGTCTCTGCATATAGTAATGATGACTCGCCACTTCCTTGAAGACGGCCGTCATCTCCTCAGCCCTGTCCCCCAGGACTTGAAGTTCCTCGTTGGTGGAAAAGTACTCTTCATAGGGTTCCGACCCCCAAGGGAGTTTTGACACCTCGTACATCTCATGAAGTTGGAAACCTAATTCCCCCACCGGAGTAAAAAAGGTCCCGGTATGGACATCAAACATCTCCAGTAGTGCGAGGAACATGTGCCTGTTGAGATCAACACCCGCCTGGGTAGCACGGATCGCGGCAGTCAACCCAATCTCTCGAAGCTCGGTCCGAAACCGTGACAAGATCCAGAGTGTCAGTTTATCCCACTTGGAAACGTAATGGCACCAACCCTCTACCCGAAAATCTCCTTTCGGGTATGAGCGTTCCATCAAAAGCATACGATGTGTAAAGGTCAAAGCACTATAAGCAAACGTATCAATGGGTACGTCACTGTAGAGGCTCCCGGGGCGTAGAGTCCGCCAGGTGAAAGAAGACCCAGACCGTGTGGCGGTCAAAGTATCCCTTTGGTCGAAGGTAGAATCAATTTGGATGACGCCAGTCACCGCTCCCCCCTGAGAAGGGGTAAGATCCCAAGACATCCTCCTCTGGGAAACAAGGCGACAGAAGGATGTCAAAGACCATTGACGTTCAAGTTGCTTGACAGTCATATGCACCCCATTCGCTGTAAAGAACCAGTCCTCCTTGACCTTCTACACCGTCGCATCAGTAGTAGTGAGACGGTCTCCGAATAGGAACTCAGGCTTCAAGAAGGTCAATTTATCAGATGTGGAAGATTTTAAAATACCACGTTCCATCATCCGTTTGAGGAACCCGTACTGTTGCTCACAGATTTGGGTCATTCTCTCGGGAGGCTGATCCAGCATAAGAGCCTCTTGAGCAGGGTTTATCACTTCCTCATCATACTTTACTCCCATCTGGTTGAAGACAGCCTCCAAGAACACTTCATTCAAAGGCGGGATCGCTACTGACACTAGCAAAGATCAGAAAAATGTTAGAAGCAACAAGAGAAAGAAGAGCTTCGGCGCATTCAGGGTTTAAACCCATGCGCGTCAGCAGCCTCGGCACATCATCAGTGTCTAAGCCCATGCGCGTCAGCAGCCTCGGCGCATCATCAGGGTCTAAACCCATGCGCGTCGGCGAACAAAGACCGCGGCACATCATTAAAGACCCAAGGCCTATGTGCGTTGGCGTACGGAAAACGAGACTTACCAACCACCTCCGGCCGAACTTCGACAGGCCGTCGAGGAACGTCGGCCGTTACAATTTTCGCAGGCTTCTTCGCTTTCTCCTTCCCCTTGCCGGCACCACCGCGAGGAGTCTTGGGAGCCATTCTCTCAGAGAAGAAAAAGTTAGGGTTTTGAAGAAAAAACTCTAAAGAAAGCAAAGGCACAGAGCAGATGAACTCTCTCTCTCTCTCCAACCCTTACCTATTTATAGGGCTTGGTCGCACGCGTGAACCGATGACGTGTAATCTCAGCCGTCGCTTCGGGTTCCGTGAGGAGATAACAACAAATACAACCAAAAGATCATCATTAATCTTTTGGGTTACCAAGGCGTCATCATCATCAACTGAAAGGAGCATGCGCCCGAACAAGCATGCGCCCAAAAATCATGCGCCCTGACCTCCATGCTTCTTATTCAAAGTATTCCAAAACTTATTCAAAAGTTTTGAAAACTTTGAAGGGGGTCTTGTAGAAGCATAGAATTTCACAACCAGAAAGCCCATGCGCCAGGCATTATATGCGCCAGAACTCAGACAGCTAATCAAATAAGCCATAGACATCCGAAGAAGGACTTTTTATTTATATATATAAAAGTCTATTACAAGTATAGAAAAGGTTGTACAAAGGAGAATTTCTACAAAGGAAGGATCCTAGATCTACAGCCAACAGCCACCATGCGCCTTCCAGATAGGCGCAGCAACCACCATGCGCCTTCCGATAGGCGCAGCAGTCACCATGCGCTGCCAGCCAGGCGCAGCAGATGTCATGCGTCTCCAGCCAGGCGCATCCTAGCATCTCTTCAGCAGCTCAGTTATGTGCATCCAGCTCAGTTATGTGTATCCCTTCAGCAGCTCAGTTATGAGCAACTCTTCCAACCAGGCTCACCTGGCCGAGCAGAGCCCAGTTATGTGCCGCTCTTCCAGCCAGGCTCGCCTGATAAGTGCTTCGCCAAGCAAAGCATTTAACCCTCTGGCTGGAACCAAGGAAGAGAAGAGCACCGCAAATGCTGTGGCCAGGGGAGGCTTCGAAAGAGCCTCCAAAGACCAAGGAAGACCGTGATCGAAATCATGGCACAAGGAGCTTTCAACACAATCAAAGTGGGCGGCACCCACTTTGAAGGAAGAGAGAGCCTAGCACCACCATTCCGATCTACGGCTCTTCCGGAACAACGGAGACGAGGCCCGAACATCCTTATCTTTGGATGCAACAGGCACCTTCCGCCTGCCTCAGAAGCCCTCGACTCCGCCTTTTGGATGTAACAGTCACCTTCAAGTACATCGAAGACAACACGACGTCTCATCTTTACCCTCGGGAGCACTTCGTCAACAGAATGCATATCCAAGTTCATGTTGGAAGTACATGAGGGAATGAGGAGCAAACCTTCTCTCCATGCCACTATTTATAGGCCGGGCAAATCAAACCCACGCGCCAAGTGGATGACTCTCCGAATTCTGTGCAATGAATTTGCATTAAATGGATGAACCGGACGCCTCAAATTCAGCCAAACGGCTATTTATAGCACTCGAGGAGCGAGACAGCCGCGTCATTAAAGGACATGTCGGATGCACCAGCCAAACAGCGCATCACACGGACGCGCCCTCCAGCATCAGGCGCATCACACAGACGCGCCCTACAGTACCCGGCGCATCACAGAGGATGCGCCCTCCCTCACATCTCCATGCCAAGTGGAACACCAACCAATGTGCCCACTCAGCTGTCCATCGAACATCACAAACATTAAATGCTGAACTGACACCAGAGTTGGCAGCACGCTTCCCAAAGTCTGAACAGTTGACAGCTTTTTCAGAGAACGAAGCGTCGACAACGTCAGCATCATCATGACTCTATTCCGACGGCTACTGCCACGTGGCCATCCGCACGCGCCTCTACGGCCATGCGTCCAAACCAGCATGCGCCTCAAAAGCCATGCACCTCAGACCCTTCACTGATCCCTAAAGACAGAAGAAGAGTCTCCAGTTGAAGCTTTGCATGCGCCTCAAAAGCCATGCGCCCCAGACTGATCTCTGATCCCGAAAGACAGAAGGAAGGTCACCTGCATGCGCCTCAAAAGCCATACGCCCTAAATGGTTTGTAACTCCTAAAGGTTATAAGCCGCAGCCTCCTCCTGCGCCCAGATCCAAGGCGCAGCTCACCAGATCACTGCCCCCCCCAAATTCGAGATCTTTGAGCCATGGGTCGATGACACGTGTCCTTTGACTCAACTCGTCCAAGATTTCAGCAACAGAAAGATCTTCTCCTCTGCGACGTGCCGGCTCACAACAGCAGTATGAGGAGTTCTCCCCCTCAATCAGGGCGCATCATCTACGCGCCTCCATCAGCAACTTCCACGTGGCGTCCCCACACACCGGCGCATCCTACATGCGCGCATGAGCAGCCAGCCTGCAAAACTATAAATAGAGGGATCTTCTCCTTCACACACACACACAGAATCCACAACGAACATACGAGGAATCACCAGAGAGGCAGATACAGACATTCAACGTCTTCCTCCTCTCAGCAAGCTCCAGCGCCCAGAGCAATCCACACCTTCAGAGAACCGATAACCGTCGTCAGCCCGTCAACGGAGTCAACGCATTACCACTCGCTCCATTGGCACTAAGGACCTAGCTTAAACAAAAGTGTACTCCTAGGACTACATCTAAGTCCTACATTGTAACACTGTTCTGTTTATATTAAAGTTTTCAATCAAACAATTTTAATGGCAAACAGACATATGTTCATAGCCAGTTGGAGGGGAAACACAGTAGAAATTCTACCCCTTTCCAAGATTCAAAGCCCGTCTGCAATCTTTCAGACTGGTGTATATCTATTTACCCCGGAAGAATCTCCGCAGATAGCTACCGCCGACTGCCCCCATATCAGGGTTCATCAATTACGGATGGTGCAGAAGCAACCATCCGAACAAATAAGTATAGGGCAGCTCCAGCCGAAGAAAGTTCCCCTTCTCGCCCTTCTATTTGAGCATCGATTCAATATAAAGACGAAGACCAGCATTTACTCTGTAGGTCATCGCCGATAGCAGATCCATCCGGTAGCCAAAGACTAACCGGACAGCAGCAAAGAGCACGCCGCGGTGGAACGATCGACAGCGCTCGCTCCGGGAACGACGAATCATCGAAGCCAATATGTGAGGAAACCCGCCAGCTGGGCTTCCTTTGACATGGGCCTATAGCCCAGCCTTATGAAACTTTCAATAACATCTCCTGTCTTGAAAGGAGGATATTAAAGTTCGTCATTGACCCTGATGTCCATTTCTTTGTTCTCCTCCATCAGTCCGATCACCTCACTATGGCTGAGTGGTCTGAAGAAACTAGGGTTACACTTATCATGATCCTTAGTCTTCTTCTTTATGACGTGGCTAAGAAATAGATAAGGCAACCACTTTGACGAGTAGCAAGTACCAGAAGAACCACTCTTGTAATACAAAGAGCAGATCTTATAATGGCACAGCAGTTCTTCAAAAACATCCACCATTTCAGCATTTTCCCGACGAAGTCGGTCCAATTCATCATTTATTGGAACGAACTCCTCATAGGGGAATTCCCCCATTGGCAAGCCTGAGATATACTTCATCTCATGAAGAGCTAGTCCAATTTCTCCACAGGGTGTCATGAACGTCCCTGTCCTAAAGTTATACCTCTCTGCCAAAGCAAGGAACAGATGAGGGTTGGGATGAAAGCCGTATACGGTAGAGAATATCGGCTGGTATAGCTCAATCTCCTTGAGCTTATCTTCGAACTGAATCAATATCCAATTGGCTATGTAGTTCCATCTTTTGTTATCTGGGTTCACCAGACCTGTCAGTCGGATGTCCTGATCCGGGTATCTTCCTTCAACCCTCGCAAACTCGTTTGGGCAGATCGGTGTTTGTAGGCCTTTAAAAATGACAGTCACGCTGAGTTGATCAGAACAAGTCTAACAGTCACGCTGAGTTGATCAGGGCAAAGTCAAAAGTCACGCTCAGTTGATCCAGACAATATTTATAAATCACGCTGAGGGACAGCTCATCATTTAACAGAGAGTAATTATGACTAACAGCACAACAGTCGAAGAATGTCTCTTCGTATGCCACGTATGCACAGAATTCGAGAGATCACAGCCGTCTATTGCGTGATTTTCGAAATCTTCTTCAGCAAGACTCAACCTTCGTCATGTTGGCGTACTAAAAGAGTTTCTTGTCATTTAATGCGACTGACAAAAGCAATCACTGTCAGAAATTTTGTGTCAGTCGAGGCACGCCAAATCAAGACAGCTGGCAGTTCTATCTCAAGTCTGCGTGTATTTGTGAGATCTTCATCTCAAACGTGCGTGGATTCTGAAGTTTTCTTCCTCAAGTCTGCGTGGATTCTGAAGTTTTCTTCACCAAATCTGCGTGGATCCTGAAGCTTCTTGCCCCAAGTTTGTGTAGATTTTGAAGCTTTCTACACCGAGTTTGCGTGGATTTCGTCTTCAACAAGTCTGCATAGATTTCATCAAATTGGAGTATGTGGCAGCCATGCCACTGATCTCTCGCCTGCGTGTCCTGTAACTTGCACACGACTCATGCATGATCGCCATGTGTCCAACAGTTACAGGCCACGTCCAGTAACTTCTCACAACCTTGCGTATGTTAAATCCTGCGTGATTTTTAACTAAGCACAGGCTGTGAAGACAGTTATCTTTTCAGTTTTATTTTTGACTCTATAAATAGAGTTCTTTTTCTCATTCATTGTACATATACATAGTTATCTACTGTCAAAATTTTGAGATCTTTTCTTCTTCGCATAGTCCAAGGGATAAAGTGATCGTCTTCTAGATCAGATTCCCACAGTTGTAATTTTCCCAGATACACAATAAATAAAGGAATTTATTTATGGAAAACAAATTGGCGACTCTGCTGGGAAAAACCATCTCCTCTTCTGAGATGGCAACAACTCAATGCGACACTTCGTCAATCGGCTCGACGAAGAAGGTGATGACGATCAAATTCGATCAACTCGCCTATGAAGAAATACAGCGGGCTAAGAGTGGTAAGCCCACTACAGCCTCCATCATCACTGCCAAGTCGAAAGGACACTCTGTCTATGTCCCTAAGAATCAGTTGGCAGCCAATGGTGAAGTCTCTGCCACAGTGTCTACTCCTAACACTGGCAAGAACTCTACTGCAAGTACGTACACTCTTGTGCGCTCGAAGATGACAGCAATCAAAAGTCACGCTGACAGTACTGGCTCTTTAGCCAAATCTGTTCCAGTGTACAATCTCACATCCAAAAATCACGCTGACAGTACTGGTTCTTTAGCCAAATCTGTTCCAGTGTGTGTTTCTAAAATTAAAAGTCACGCTGACATTACTGGCTCTTTAGCCAAATCTGTTCCAGCGTGTATTTCCAAAGTTAAAAGTCACGCTGACAGCACTGGTTCCTTAGCCAAGTCTGTTCCAGCGTGTACTTCCAAAGTCAAAAGTCACGCTAACAGCATTGGTTCTTTAACCAAGCTTGTTTCAGCGTGTATTTCATCTAAGAAGAATAGCTCTTTAGCTATCTCTTCTTCTTTGCCAAGTTCCACTAGAACTGGGGGTGGTCTTCCACACAAAGTCCCTTCGAAAAGGAATAACTCTTTAGTTGTTTCTTCTGTTCCTGTAGTTTTTACTTCAGGAACAGCTTTGACTGACAATTTTGTTAGTCAAAGAAAAGAAGATGGTCTTTTGACTACTCTTCCTTCTGGACATTCTATGTCTCAAAACTTGAATGAGCCTAAGAAGAAACATTCCTTAGTGTCTTCTTCTATGACTTCTTCGAATTGGGCACAGAATCTGTCCATAAAAGAGGGTTTGTTACCAACTCCTAATCAAGGGGGTGGTTCAACTTTTCCTTCTCTGCAAATATCCAGATCAATGGAAGGAAAACTCCATGTTTCCAAAACCAATGTGTCACCTCCAATTGATCTAAGAACAAAACTTAGCACTTCTGGTGTTAAGAAACCATACCAGTTGGAAACAAGGATAAGAGATCCAGATGCAGAGTATGCAAGAAACTATGTGGCTCATATTAATCATTCTCTATATAATCAAGAGCCATCAAGAACCAAGAACAGGAAATATACTCCTCAATCTTCACAAACAGATTTACGAGAATATCTTCAACAGAAGAGAAGAAGTAATTATGTGTCAAAAGAACATGCTGAATGTGACTTCCAGCCAAGAGTCATAATTTAATGCAGATGTCAATCAATGGCTTATGACCATGTTGATCATGAATGTGACTTCCAGCCAAGAGTCACAATGCAATGCAGATGTCAAACTAAACGACAATCTGTCTTCAATCGGATTCAGTGTGAACCTATGCCTGATGAAGATGAGCCTTTGTTTGCTTCTGTCAACATGACCTCTCGGGATGCTGGGGGTAGAGCTGATAGTCCAGATGGAGTATATAGAAACACCAGAGTAAGAGTCCTAGCTTCTAGTCAAAGAAATTTGATCTCTGAAGATGATTCTGAATTTCTGGGAGAATCTAACTTCCCACCTCTTCCTACTGGGGGTAGTTCTCCTATAAATGACTTTGATGCACGAAGCAGTGATTCAGAGCATACCACATCCACTACTTCATCAATAATCCCTCGTACAGTCACTACATATATGGTGGATGGAAATACTGAATTGAACAATGAACCTTCCTCTTCGGTGACTCCCCAAGATCAAAGGATTGCTTCTTTGGAACAGCAAATGAAGTCTATAGCTGATACTATGAAGTCGATGTATGAACTCATGACATCTCAGATGCAGAATCGACAGACTATATCAGATGCCATACCAACTAACACTGATATAAGTCCAGTACAAGTTCCTCCAGCAGTACAATCCAATACTCCTGGACAGCTCAACCAAATCCTAGTCTTTCTGGAACTGGAGGTAGTGCTTACAATGCTGTTCCTCCTCCCACCTATTCTCTACAAGTTACAACTCCACAATCTTTCGGAGTTGTTAATGAAGAATTGAGGAATCTCAAAACTCAATTCGAAGCATTCAAACAGAAAGATGGTTTACAAAGGTTAGGCATCAAGCAACCTTATCCGATAGAATGGAAGCAAGTATCGTATCCTCCTAAATACAAGCCTCCTACTATCTCATTCTATGATGGAACCACTTCTCCAAGTCAGTTTATTAATCACTTTGAAGTGATGACTGATCAATTGCAACCAAGCGACGCCCTCCTTACTCGGGTGTTTGTTGGATGTCTCAAGGGAACGGCTTATGAATGGTATAGAAGTCTCTCAGATGGGAGCATTACCTCATTTGCCGGTTTCAAACAGATGTTTCTTGAACGGTTCTATGAAGGGCTCAATGACATGACTATGTCTGCTCTTATTAGAATCAAACAGAAAAATAATGAAACTACAGAGGATTACATTGAACGGTTTCGAAGAGAAGCTCTGAAGATGCCTCTTGGAACTCCTGATGCTGTCACCATCGACACATGCAAATCAAACTTGTTACCTATCATCAGCATGTGGACAGGATCCACCCAATTCCAAGACTGGCCTTCTTTCATAGTTAGTGCCAAGGCTGCAGAAATTAGTGCTAAAACCTTCAAAGGTTTAGGAGTGCAGATGACTCCCAAAGAAACAGGTCAAGGTACTAACAATAAAAACAATGCTCGCAAAGGAAAAGAAACTCTTGAAGTTAATCTTCAGAGCAAAGATGCATCAACGGTTCCTACCTCTACAACTCAACAACCAAGAACACCTCGCCCCAAAGAAGAATACTCTTTCGATGATGACGATGTCCTTGGTATCTTTGAATGTCTGCTGAAAGGTAATAAAATACAATTACCTGAAATCAAGAAACCTGATGAAGCTGGTAAGACAGATCATCCCAAATACTGCCCATATTACAGAATGTTGGGTCACACAATTCGTACATGTTATGTACTGAAAGGAAAGATCCAAGAAATGATTAAATCTGGAGCTATCTCCCTTACTCCAAAAGAGAAGACCGTCACCTCCAATGTCGTCTCTATGCAATTCGGAGATTTCCCTCCTTAACTCCTTGAAAGTGGGATTGTTCCTATTCCCAAGGCAACTCTTGAAATAGTGAACATTCCTCCTCCACAATCTGAAGGATTAGTACCAATCACTTTGGAAACTGGAGAAATCATGTGGATTCATCCTGATCTAGTGACAAATTTTGAATCGCCTTCTCCTCAAAAGACTACTTCTCGAAAGTCCAAGAAGGCTGGAAAGATTAAGTCATGTCATATGACGTCTCTTGGATCTACCTCCGACACAGAGCCAAAAGATAAAGAAGAAGCACTTGTTAGTGCTACTCGAACGGGGAAACCTTATCTAAAGGATTATTCCAAGAATCCTGAGGATACTTCTGATATCCCTCCAGCTGATAAAGATGCTCCTAATATTCCTCCTGAAGAAGAATCATCTACTGCACCTGTTCCTTCAACTACACCGGTTGAACCTGTTCCTCCCAAGTCTACAGCTCTGGAGAAAGGCAAACAACAGGCTCGATTTGATAAACCAATCAAGAAGTCCTCTCCTCTTGGGCTTCAGAAGCCTTTCAACTTCGACATTCTAGCTCAACTTGCTAATACTCTAGCTAGAATGTCCCTCTTTGAACTTCTACGTCTTTCCAAAGAAACTCGGGAGACGTTAAGTGAAGCACTTCTTCAAGCAGACTCTTGTCTTGCACAATTGAAGAAGCCAGATGCAGAACCTGCCACTTGCTTACATTGCAACAGTGTATTGGAGATTATCCCAAATATCACCTTTACATAAGATGACATGCTACTGGAGGATAATCGACATGATCGGCCTCTCTACTACACCGGTTATATCGATACGATGAAGATAGATCGTATCCTTATTGATCCAGGGTCTGCTATAAGCATAATGCCAAAGAGTCTGTTGGATGAACTGAAAATCCCTCTTCACAAACTCTCCAAGACGGTTACTACTATCCTGGGATTCAATCAAAGCCGAAGCGAGCCTTTGGGAAAGATTCATCTGAAGCTTCAGATAGGCGATTTCAGATCCAAAGTCACTTTCTATGTGATCGAGATTGTGGGATCCTACAATCTTCTTCTTGGGAGGCCCTTTCTTCATGAAAATAATGTGGTGCCTTCTACTCTTCATCAGTGTTTTAAATACATTGATAGCAATGGAAGAGTACAAAAAGAAGTTGCTAATATAAATCCCTTCCATGGGATTGAAGCGTATTTCAATGATTCCTGAATGTACAAAGAAGAGTATACAAGGGTCATACAAGCTATGGAGAAAGAGGATGCACAAAGTGAGACCTTAATAATTCCTGTTAAAGGTCGAACTACTCAGCAACAATCTCCCAAACCCTCTGGAGAAGGTTCTTTCATCATTCCAGTGACTGGACGGATCTCTCCGTTGCCTCAGTCGTCTGCTCAAGACACAATGATCATTCCTGTTAGTAGGCGTACTACAGTTCCTGTATCTTCACAGGATACTCTGCTAATTCCAGTTGGAGGGCGGACTACTCTTCCATCTCAAGCTTCAAGGGAGCTCACCTCTTCTGAGCCATTTGTTATCGATCTTAATCGAAACAAAACTTCTTTTTCTTCTCCCCCTTTAGTCATTGACTTGGCTAAAATCTCTAAGTCTCAGCCTTCTCCCAATGTAAATACTGCTGCTTTTACATTTAATGAAAAGTCTCCATCTTTGCAGTACGCTGATGTATGCAATTATGTTCATAGTTATTTACATCTGTTAGATGACTTGAGCACAATAACCATAGGAGTTGTACAGACTGTTCATACAGATGTATCTCTAGAACCTGTACAATCTTCATACTTTCTAGTTCCCAGCAGAAAGCCAGGAGACATTTCAATATTCTTCTACAAAGGCCCTCAAAGTCCTTCTGATTTAGAAGATCATGACAGAAATGATGATACTGGAAGATTACAACCACGTCGTTATAGTCAGCAATCTAAAGACATCATCAAAAATATGGGCTACGACTTCAGGGCTGGCCTCAATAGTGGAAAAGGAAGAAAAATGCCTGTTCGTATTCCTCCTCTGAAATATGGAAGGACGAAATGCGGATTGGGCTATATAGTTCCTACTCCTTTTATCAATATTATTCATGAAGATCCCGAGTCTGATGAAGATAAGAGATCTGATTCTTCCAGTACCACTTCTTGGGATTCCGATACGAGTATCGGTGACTTCCACTGCAACCTTCTGTCTTCCAATATGGTTTCCATTGACCATTCTGAAGAAAGTGATGAAGACAAAGAAAAGTTTGAAATCTCACCTGAATCAGAACAATGGGCCCAAAGATTAGATAATCAATGGGAGTTCCATTTCGAGCAAAAAGAACCTCCGACTGAAGACAAACTTGTTCAAATAGATGTTGGTGAAGAGGGATCTCCCAAACCAATATTCATCAGTGAAAGTCTTTCAGAAACTGATAAGCAAGACATGATCAAACTCATTCGTGATTACATCGACGTCTTCGCTTGGAGTTATGAAGATATGCCAGGGCTTGATCCCCAAATTGCAACTCACAGGCTCAATATCTTGCCGAATGCTAAATCGGTCAAACAACAACAGCGACGATTTCGTCCAGACATTATGGATGCAATTGAAGCTGAAGTTAATAAACTCATAGCCTCCGGGTTTATTAGAGAGGAACAACATCCCGATTGGGTGGCTAACATCGTTCCTGTCCTTAAAAAGACTGGCAAGATCAGAGTATGCATAGACTTCCGCGATCTCAATGCGGCATGTCCTAAAGACGAATTCCCTCTACCAATCACTGATGTCATGATCGATAATACCTGTGGATTTGAACGAATGTCATTCATGGACGGGTATTCTGGGTACAATCAGATTAAAATGTTTGCAGACGACGAGAAGCACACTTCTTTCAGAACGCCGATTGGTACATACTGTTATACAGTTATGCCATTCGGTCTCAAGAATGCAAGAGCAACTTATCAACGAGCCATGAGCACTATATTCCGTGAACATCTGCAGAAAACAGTCGAATGCTACGTTGATGATATTACAGTCAAAAGTCGACAAAAGGAGGATCATATCCAAGATTTGAAGACTATTTTTGATCTAATGCGTAAGCATCAATTAAAGATGAACCCTACTAAGTCCTTCTTAGGCGTCTCTAGTGGTAAATTTCTCGGCTTCGTCATTACCTCTAAAGGTATACACGTGGATCCCGAGAAGATCAAAGCCATCCAAGAGATGCGTCCTCCACGCACCTTAAAAGAGCTACGAGGATTTCAAGGAAGGATCGCTTATATCAGGAGATTCATCTCTAATTTATCAGGACGCTGCAGACCATTCAATAAACTTATGAAGAAAGGTGTTTCTTTTGTCTGGAATGATGAATGTCAGAAAGCATTCGATGATATAAAACAATATCTGATGAGCCCTCCAGTATTGGTACCTCCCGTTTCAGGAATTCTATTTCTCCTATATACTCGAGCAATGAGTCATTCAGTGGGTGCATTACTCGCTCAAAAGAATCAAAATGGTCACGAACAAGCCATTTATTATCTCAGTCGTACTATGACCGGAGCTGAACCTCGTTATTCACCGGTCGAAAAAGAATGTCTAGCCTTGATGTTCGCTGTTCAAAAGACACGACATTATATCATTGGCCAGACTATTCATGTCATCTCCAGGATCAATCCTATACGGATCATGATGAAGAAATCCAGTGTTTTGAATTCTCGACTGGCTAATTGGGGAATCCTACTTGCTCAGTATGACATGCATTATGTTCCTCAGAAGTCAGTCAAAGGACAAGCTTTAGCTGATTTTCTAGCTGCTCATTCAATTCCAGAAGATTCAAAACTCTATGACAAAATTCCAGATGAAGTCCTAGATTCAAACCAAATTGTTGAAGAAGATCCTACTTGGCGTCTATTCTTTGATGGAGCTTCAAGGATAGGTCCTAATGGTGATATTGTCGCTGGAGTTGGAATCGTTCTTGTATCGCCAGAAGGTCTTGCTATCCAAAGAGCTTATTCTCTCGATCAACCATGTTCAAACAATGTAGCTGAGTACAATACATTACTCATTGGTCTTCAACTCGCCAAATATCTGAATATTCAATATTTGGAGGCGTATGGAGATTCTAAACTCATTGTCAATCAGATAAGGGGTACTTATGAAGTTCGCCATCAAGATCTGGTTCCTTATCATAGATCAGCTATATCTATGGCTTCTTCGTTTGAAGAATTCTTCATTGAACATGTTAGGCGAGCATGTAACACAGAAGCTGATGCTCTAGCTAATCTTGCAGCGGTGTTGGCTATTCCGATCAAACGACAACAAATGATTATTGTTCGTAATCGAGAATTATTTCATCTTGAAAATAACCTAACTCCAGGGCTTCCAATTGACATTGAAGAATCAACATCTCATGACGTCAACACAACAAGAGGATTTGGATTCAGTCGTAAATCGATGTCGTCTTCATCTGATTCCAGCATAGAATTCATCTTCAGTAATTCGGCCGAGAATCAAAATACGGATAAAGATTGGAGACTTCCTTTCTTAGATTTTGTATTGTATGATATTCTTCCGGATGATCCGAGTGAGGCAGCATCTATCAGACGACGATCACTCAGATTCTACTACAATCATACAACAAAGACCTTATATCGTCGAGCTTATGATGGTTTACTTCTTCGATGTGTTGCCGGTGACGAGGCTCAACAAATTATTCGCGAAGCACATGATGGAATTTATGGAGCGCATCAGCCTGGACCAAAACTTCAAGACCGTATTCGACGTATGGGTTATTATTGGCCCACTATGGTATCAGACGCCATCAAATATGCAAAGAAGTATAAAGCTTGTCAAATCCATGCGGATTTTATTCATCAACCTTCGGAATTTTTACATCCGACGACAGCATCATGGCCCTTCGAAGCTTGGGGCATGGACATTATCGGCCCGATCAATCCGCCGTCATCCAAGGGTCATCGATTTATTCTCGCAATAACCGATTACTTCTCCAAATGGGCCGAAGCCATTCCTTTGTCTGAAGTTAAGACGTCCAATGTCATCAGCTTTATTAAGCACCACGTCATCTACAGATTTGGTGTTCCTCGACGCATTATTCATGATAATGGACCACAGTTCGTCAGTCAGAAGTTTACTCGATTCTGTAACGATCACCGGATCAACAATGTGGCTTCTACCGCGTATAATCCGGCAGCTAACGGATTAGCAGAAGCTTTCAACAAGACCATCATCAAACTCCTAAAGAAGTTTGTCTCTACTAACAAACGTAATTGGAGTGAAAAGCTCGGTGAATGTTTGTGGGCTTATCGCACTACAGTTCGTAATGCTACTAAATGTACACCCTTCTCTCTGGTGTATGGTTGCGAAGCTGTTCTTCCATTAGAGATTCAAATTTCTTCTTTAAGTATAGCAATCGCTAATGAACTCACTGCTGAAAATAATGATCGTCTTCGACTTCAAGAATTAGAAGCTCTGGATGAAAAGCGATTATCTGCTCAACAGAATATTGAATTCTATCAAGCTAGAATCTCAAGAGCTTTTAATAAGAAAGTCAGAGTTCGATCGTATCAAAAAGGAGAACTTGTTCTAACAGTCAGACGTCCTATGACTATGACTCATATGAGCAAGGGCAAATTTGACGCAAAGTGGAAAGGACCCTATATTGTGAGCAGAGTTTTCTCAAATGGAGCTTATCAACTCTCAGAATTGGATGGTCGAAAAGTTTTGATGCCTATCAATGGCAAATTCCTTAAAAAGTACTATGTATAAATGTAAATGCTTGTAATCATCAGACAAATTCATGTTTAAAAAATAAAAATTTTATTTTATTTTAATCATGAATGATGGTACATGATATTAAGGAAGATCATTATCATCCTTTTCTACATTTGGACGTGGTCCACTATCATCCTTCTCGAAGACGTGATCAGCAAAAGAGCCGAGGATCTCCTTGCTGGAACTTACGAGGAACTTGCAAGCGGCTATCCTCATGGCTTCTTCTTCTTCAGTCCTTCCTGGTTCGAGCAGGAAGTCCAGAATATCCCTTGGTGGCTTGGGTGCAGATGAACCTTCGCCTGCTTCCGCCTTCTTGGATTGAACTGGATCTACAGGGTGTTCTTCAGTGCCTTTCTGAACCTTCATGGCGATTTCAGCCTTCTTGGATGCTTCTTCAGACGACATTTTTATGTTTGAAAGAAGAAGCGTTCGTTCTTGTCAGATTTCTGCTATATTTATAGGCAGAAGTTCCTCAAATAATGAAGCGTCACATTCATCCGACGATTCATACATTCATTAATACTTGACGGTTCATCCGTTCATTTATTACATTCATTCGACGGTCATCCGTTCATCATTTCCTAAACGGTTCGTCCGTTCATAATCTTCTATCAATTTATTAAGTGAGGATTCGTTATTGATCACGTTTTCATAACCTCTGAATCAATTCCGAATCTACTTGCTCATTTGTCATTTTTGACCTCTGCATAGAAATCAATCTATTTTCTTTTGAGTTCCTACATATTATCACGTCCATAATACCTCTGATAATATCATATACTCTAAAACAGAAAAGAAGATTTTATTATCTATCATGTCCACAATTCATCCACAAATACAAATCTTTGAGCATAGAAGAATTATCATTTCCATTCTCATTTCACCACAAAAAGTCTATTACATTTTCTTAGACTTGCTTACAAATCATAATGGAAATCTACTACAAATCTTAGATTTTCATTCTACATCACAACAATAACCTAATAGAGATCTATCTTCTTCTTTGGATCTTCTCCGTCGGACCTTCTCCGTCAGGTTCGTTGTTGGTGGCAGTTCCTGACTGTCTGGGTCCCAGTCACGACCAGATCAGCAGGAATCAAACTCTGGTCTTCTCTCTCAGACGAGAGGAGAACCACAGAGTATGGCAGCCCGAAGTCGTGGTGCTGCCAATACAATTGGTGGATTGGGGGTAACCTCTCAAGGAAGACATGAATGTATCCAAACCTTGGGATACAATTCCTAGTTCTGCCTTGAAAGGAACTCTACTACCCGATTTCTCGGGGTAGAGTTGACTCCACCATCCAACTCTCGTGTATAAAGGCTCTTCCTACCATCTGAGGAAGACCCTTCTATCCCACGAAGAGTTTTGAGTTGTCTGATGTACGCGTCAAAAGCGTATGAGCTCCCTGATGTAGGTGTCAGCAGGATATTCTCCACAGCATCTACATCACCAATGCCAGTTCTGAAGAAAATTTTCAACCGAGCTTCTGCAGAGAACAGCAAGGAAAAAGAGAATTAATCAACAGAAATGTCATTTGGCACGCATTGGCTAGTCAAGCGTGCATTTTTCAGTCAGAAACATAAAAGCCTATCTTCAACAGCAACAAAAATGGTACGCGGACTTACCATCAAGTTTGGTGCTAAGGATTGGCAAACCCATGCTTGATACAGTGCACAGAAATCGAACATTAGAAAGCATTGCTTTCCTGTTTGAGAATGAAATCTCCCAAAAATTTCATTCTCAGAGAAGAAGAAGAAGAATGGGAGATGAGTATCTTTGAAACTCAGCTATCTATTTAAAGGACAAAGTACAAGCTTATTCTTGGAAAAGATCCGCGTGAATAGCGCTCGTAAACCATGGAATGAATGACACGTGTGTTTTGAAAGACAGCGCAACATTAGAAACAGTCAAAGAGTGCTAATTAACATTCTTCATTAATGCACGCTGTTCAAACACAAAAGTTGTACTACATTCTTCAAGACAGGCACTGATGGCCTTACAAAAGACAAAAAAAGAAGTGCAATATTTTCAAAAGAAGACAAAAGCATAAAAGACACGCTCTATTTTACAGAGCGGCTGAGCTTAGTGCCTAATTCTTCTACACTCTTAACCCCCATGCGGTGTACAGAGCCTTCAACATTTCACGCTGCTCTGCAAAGCTGCGTCCATCAGAAGAAGACGAGCCATCCAAGCCAAAATAGCTCAAGAAATTCTTGGCTAATTGCATGGGATCGTCTGAACTCGAAAACCAGAGGCTCCGGTTCTTTACCCTCAAAAGTGGGATCACCATGGGAACAAAAGCCCAACTTGCGTGCTTCTTCCTCAGCTTTCTCCTTTGGTGTCATGTTGACGTAAGATGAAGATTAAATGAATCCTCTCCTTGTTTATATAACAGAGCTCGCCGGCGGTTCATATTCCACCATAAACTGGATGCAATCAGTCTCGAAAAATGAAGAGTCATCATGACATTTAATAAGTTCATTTGGATGTTTTCAAAGAACTTCGAAGTCTTTCCGACTTCCGAAAAATTTGAAGTCATCTCAGCGTGACTAAGTTCATTTTATTATCTTATTTTTCAAAGTATTTCGAAAAATTTTGAAGTCTTTTTCAATTTTCGAAAACTTTGAAGGGGGTCTTGTAGGCCTTTAAAAATGACAGTCACGCTGAGTTGATCAGAACAAGTCTAACAGTCACGCTGAGTTGATCAGGGCAAAGTCAAAAGTCACGCTCAGTTGATCCAGATAATATTTACAAATCACGCTGAGGGACAGCTCATCATTTAACAGAGAGAAATTATGACTGACAGCACAACAGTCGAAGAATGTCTCTTCGTATGCCACGTATGCACAGAATTCGAGAGATCACAGCCGTCTATTGCATGATTTTCGAAATCTTCTTCAGCAAGACTCAACCTTCGTCATGTTGGCGTACTAAAAGAGTTTCTTGTCATTTAATGCGACTGACAAAAGCAATCACTGTCAGAGATTTTATGTCAGTCGAGGCACGCCAAATCAAGACAGCTGGCAGTTCTATCTCAAGTCTGCGTGTATTTGTGAGATCTTCATCTCAAACGTGCGTGGATTCTGAAGTTTTCTTCCTCAAGTCTGCGTGGATTCTGAAGTTTTCTTCACCAAATCTGCGTGGATCCTGAAGCTTCTTGCCCCAAGTTTGCGTGGATTTTGAAGCTTTCTACACCGAGTTTGCGTGGATTTCGTCTTCAACAAGTCTGCGTAGATTTCATCAAATTGGAGTACGTGGCAGCCATGCCACTGATCTCTCGCATGTGTGTCCTGTAACTTGCACACGACTCATGCATGATCGCCATGTGTCCAACAGTTACAGGCCACGTCCAGTAACTTCTCACAACCTTGCGTATGTTAAATCCTGCGTGATTTTCAACTAACCACAGGCTGTGAAGACAGTTAGCTTTTCAGATTTATTTTTGACTCTATAAATAGAGTTCTTTTTCTCATTCATTGTACAGATACATAGTTATCTACTGTCAAAATTTTGAGAGCTTTTCTTCTTCACATAGTCCAAGGGATAAAGTGATCGTCTTCTAGATCAGATTCCCACAGTTGTAATTTTCCCAGATACACAATAAATAAAAGAATTTATTTATGGAAAACAGTGTTCTAACCGGCAGTAGCAAGGAGGAGTTCTCTGGCGGAATGTAGCCAGGCTTCAATCCTCTGAGCAGTGAGCTGTGACGCTCAGAGGAGTTGTAGAACATATCCTTATTGTTCGGCCCCTTCTTTACACAGATGTTCCCTGTTCTGGCTTGCTGGAGAGGAGTAATATCCCAGTCCATTCTCCTGGGATAACTCGCATGAGCATAGCGAGCTAAGGGAAGACACCTGGAAGTCTCAAGCAAGAGTATCCTTTTCTCGGCTCTCTGAAGGAGTCTCTGCTCGACACGAGGTCTCAGCTGAGAACACTTATCAACAGCCTCACCAAATAGAAACAGGGGTTTCTTGTGAATAATGGCATTGGCAGTCTACAGAGGTTGCCCGTTCATCAGACTAAATAAAGTTTCATTGTCTTGTGCTACTAAGATGGCTTGACGGGAAGATGGCAGAGCATATTGGGGAAATGTTATGTGGGACAAATCTTCTTTAAACTCTGGTTCAGTAAGGGTCCCTGCAAAGACTTCATAGTTCGGGTCTTCCCTGATGTTAACTGCATCAAACAGAAATATAGAATTCAATACATGCAAAATCAAAGATTCTTTCCAAAAAAATTAGCAAATTGCGCAAGCATCAGATTGCGCTGTCTGTAAAACATTAGATTGCGCAACAACAGCTTCTATGCGCAAACTGTCCAGTTGCGCCAACATATTCACTTGCGCAAGCCATCAGATTGCACTAACAAGCTTGCGCAAGGCAACAGTTTGCGCTGACAGACTTGCGCAAACAGATAGAGTGCGCTGACTTTTGCCAGTGCTTTCCAATCGATTGTGCAAGAAAATAGTCTTCATAAAAATGAAAACTATTAGGTTTATGCAACCGAAACCCTAAACAGGGCGGCGCAATATAACCAAATCTCTAAAAAGAGATAGGTTTGAAGATTCAATTATGTCGAAGAACCCTAAAAAGGGTTTTTGATCGATCGACTACCTTGCAGTGCGGGATGACCAACTTCGTGTCGTGAAATGCGCGGCGCAGCTCGAGTCGAAGACTCGGCGGAGGATTTGCCCTTGTTGGCGGCGGATCGTTTTGGAGCCATTAGTGTCGACGGAGAAGAAGGAGAAGAGTCAAAGTGGGCTCAAAAATTCTCTCTTGAATAAAGTGGAAATATGTAACTCCCAAAATCATGTTTGGTAAATTTTAGGATTTTTCTAATTTTTTTGAATTTAAATATTGTTTCTTACAAAAAAAAAAACCTAATTTCGATTGAATAAATTGAGTAATAGGAATTTCTACTATTAATGAATTTTCCCATTTGAAAAGTATTTTTGTATACTAATTCTCTTGAAGTCCTAAATAATTTGATTTTAGAAATTATTATTGTTCTTTTGAATTGTTAAGAAAAGATTTGCTAATAATTATTTTCGTAATTAATATGTGTGACAGCTATGATTTTATTGACTAAGTTGGTTATTAAGTAATTATTTAATAACTAATCCTATTATTAGGCTAGTATTTTTTGTTTTTTGAAAACTGTTGGATATTTGAATTTGGAAAGGTGTGAATATTCGGATTAGAAAAAATGTGTTGAAACAGTTATTAGTTTGAAATCTATAAAGGGAATGTTTATTTTCGAAAATTCCATTTTAAACTGTTTTGAATTTTTGTTTTGAAATATGTTCTTTTGGAGATCTATTGGAGGGAATATTAGTTTTTTGGAAAGCTGCTTTGAAAATCATTTTGAATTTTGAAAATTTGTTTTAATTGCAATTCTGTTACAACTATTCTAATTACCCCCAGATCTATTTTTAATTTCAACACTGCCACTATTCTAATTACCCCCAGATCTACCCTAATTTACCTACACTGCCACTAATTATTACACTATAAATAATACTAAAATATTATACGTAGTATAATGCAATTCTGACACCACAGTACACTCTCTCTCTCTACACGTCACCTCTCTCTCTCATCTCTCTTTGTTCCCTCTCTCCTTTCTGCTCGAGGATCGACCACCGCCGTCGTCACCGGAGTTCGCCGACCACCGTCGTCACCGCCATATAACGCAGCCTCGAGGACTGTGCCGCCACTCCAGTGAACAGCAGAAGCCTCGACTGCAGTGCCACCGCCATCAGAGGACAGTACTGCCTCGACTGCAGTGCTGTCAGCTTGAAGAGACAGCCACCTCGGGCCGTGTGCATCGCCAGAGAGCCACCGCCATCAGTACTCGAACGGACATTCCGAGGAGTTTCATCGAGCTCGCTGCCACCGACCGGAGAACCAAGCCACCGTCCTCGTCATCAAGCACCGCCGCTCGACCTTCGACGACAGCATTACAGAGAAGTCGGCTCGGGCCGTTTAGCCGCTCGACGTCGCCAGATCAGCTCCACCGCGTCGAGCCACATTCGGAGCTGTCGATCGCCAGGGACGAAGTCATCGCCGACCAGCTGGATCTCTCGCCGTCGTGGATCGACGACCCCGCCGGCCAAAGTGAGCTTTCCCCATCGATCTCCTTGACCCCTTCTCTTCCTTGTTCCTCTGTAGAATCTAGGGTTTGTATTTGTAGATCTAGGGTTTCCAGAGTAGAACCTAGGGTTTGTGGAAGCTGGGGAAGAACCTAGATCTAGGTTTTCCAGCAGAGTGAAGAAGAAGGATCTAAGAAGGAAGAAGGAGGAAGGAGAAGGACCTAAGGTTCAGATCTAGAATTCTAGGGTTTGGGACTGGGCTAGAGGGAAGAAGACGTTGAACTTAGGGTTAGGGTTCGGGTTTATGACTGTGAGGAAGGAGGAGTAGTCGACCGGAGTTGGAAAACCTAGGGTTAGGGTTTGTAGCAGCAGCCATGGAGGAAGAAACCTAGGGTTTTCCTTCGAAGTTGCCAGAAGAAGAAGATGATGGAGAGAGACGAAGGCTGTGGCCATAGAGGAAATATTTAGGGTTAGGGTTTACTTTGAAGTCGCCGGAGAAGACGAGTTCTTCGCCGGAGTCGACGGAGAAGACGAAGAGAAGGGGCGGAGTCTTCGGCTGGGTTCTCGAACGTTTTGTTCGTTGAGTGCAAATGAGAAGAGAGGGAATGAGAAATGGGATTAATATTGGTAAGCTGATGGGCCGGGTTTCTGGGCTTCAGGATTGGGCCGTTCCTGATTAAAGAAAATTAAGTTAAATTTTTTAGTTAACAGAGCTGGGCTGGGCTGTAACAGTGGGCTCCAGTCTGCTCGGTTTTAACAGTAGGAAATTAATAGGATTGAGCTGGAATTTTAGAAGTAGAGTTGGGCTGGGCTGGGATTCATTTATTTGTTTTCTTTAGTTGTTAATTTAGATCTTGGACTGTGAGTTTACAGATTTACATTAGTTATATATTGTTGTTATTTCTATTATTGTTAGAGTTACCATTATTGCCAGTAATAATATTATTATTACCCTCTTAAAATATTTTGGATAGCATAGTAGTATTTTAAAAATATAAACTATTTGCTAAAACTTAAACTACTTTTATTAAAAAATATTTCCTTGATTAATTACTGTCTAAATAATAAAGTGATTCTATTTTTTTACACTTTACTAGTAAAATGTTCTAATAATTTATAAAATATTAGATGTATGTTTCATTAGCATTTATAGTGACTAAAATTATAAAATAAATAAGTATTTCCTGAAAATGAAATGTTTTCCTAGTATTTATTTTGATTAGCATATCTAAAAATTCTAATTATTACTTGTTATAATTATTGAAGCATATTAACAAATGTTACTTCCAAGTTTTTACTAAATATAGTTAAAAGATAATTTCAAGCTATATCAATAAGTATTTTCTATAAACATTTTCTTGGTTTATTAATTAAAGATTTGGTAAGTTAATCATATCTAGCTAAATGTCATTATTCAAAACCCTAATAATTGTACAAATATAACAGGTGATTCATTACAACCATGCAGTACTACTCTCGTGCAAACAAATCGAGGCAAGTACACTGACTTGACTTGTACCTTGTTTTCTGTCTTACCTTCATGTGCCATGTTCTCATATCGGACACGAGATACACACGATTGTCTTGTACCCTTGTTCATTGCTTGTGAGTTATTGTTTATTGCGGGGATTGGGGGAAATATTAGCTTTTGTGTGACCACACCCAACATAGGAAATTGTGGATAGCCTAATCGTACACTTCACGTACGATGAAGCCGGACCTTGTAGAATTGACTCATTGACTCATTGCCTCATTGATTGATTGATTACTCCTAAGCCGGTCACACATTAGTTTTAATATTTCAAAATTTTCACACTTGCATATTGATTGTCGTGATTCATTGCCTTGTACATTGATAGCCGTGTTCATTGTCTAGCATATTGATTGTCGTCCATTGCCTGCAGTTTTTACATTTCATTTCTGGTACCGCAGTTTCACTTTCATTTCATGTTCTAGTATTCCGGTATTCTAGTTTCACCTTGTACTCTGGATCACAGATTACATTGTATATTGTCTGGTCAGGGTTGTACTTTGCTCTTTTTCTGATAGGATCGTTGCAGGTAAGTAGGAGATTACATGGAGCTGGTGATTGCTTGGATATTGCAGCTTTTATTTTAGTTTATTTTTTTCTGGAGATTGTATTATAGAGATTCATTATTGTATATTATTTTATTTGACCGGATTTGTCTCCGGCTGAGTTTGTATTTAAAACACTTGATGGATATTGGTGATTTTTGGGAACGTTATAAAAGCTGTGTTTTGTTTAATTACATTGTGACTTTGAGTTTTCCTTAGTATTGTACAGCTTACTTCGTCGTGTCCAATGACGAAGGCTGGGCGTGTCCGACTCGTATCCGATTATTCGGGAGCGGGTCGTGACAAAACAAGTAAAGAATGACAGAAGGAAGAAGAAGAACTATTTATAGTTCTTCTAAAGTAATGATCGCCTCGGATTGCACCGAAAAAATAGGAGCTGACTCCTCCAATTGCGCAGACAAGTCATTACGTGCGCAACTTGATTTAAAAATCAAAATTCAAAGTATTTCGAAAACTTTGAATATTTTCAAATTTCGAAAACTTTGAAGGGGGTCTTGTAGGTCCTAAAAATCAAGTTGCACCCATCAACAAAGCCATGAAAATCAAAGTGTGCATCCTTCAAATGAACTGCACAGAAGACAGATTGCGCACCACCTCAAATTACGTAAGCTGAATTGCGCACACTTCCAAGTGCGCTAGCTGACGTGGCCGCATCATCACTACCTGACAGAAAATCAGATCTTCTGACAGCTGACAGCACGAAGAACGAAGAAACTGTTCGTTTTTCGTGCAGCACAGCGCTCGAGAACAGCTGTACAGCCAGCACAATTCAATCCAGCGCAGTTCAATCCAGCACAATCCAAACCCAGCACAATCTGAAGCTAGCGCAATTCATGTGGCGCAGTCCATCAAGATAAACTGAAATTTTATACGTGGCATACATGCCATCAATTGCTCACCACGTGGCAACCGTCTGTATACGATCATGCGCATTTCAATCAAATGATGCCATGTGTCCAATACAGTTGGCCCACGATCAAATAACTGCCACCGCAGTCTGATGTCTGCGCAGTCCAATATATGCGCAATCCATCCTGCGCAATCCAGAATAACTAAAAATTAGTTATTTCCAGAACTCTATAAATAGAGTTTCAAGTCCTTCCTAGGGGGGATCACAAAGAGATCAGAAAAATCAGAGAGTTCAGGAGTTCTTGTCCAAGTGCTGCTGTATTCTTCAGAGGCTATCGCCTTCAACTTCAGAGGCTATCGTCTTCAAAGTTCACATCGTCCAAGGGATAAAGCGATCGTCTTCAGATCGGATTCCTACAGTTGTACTTTCCCAGAATTCTATTGTAATCTTCTTACAAAGTTTGTGAAATAAAGATAAACTTTTGTTTTTACAAACAATGGAAAATACAGCAATAGTAATAGGTGCATTCCTCCAAACTGTATATAGCAGCAAATGCAGATACGGACTGCTGTGTTGTAATGCTTGGGTATACTTGATGTGTCTGGTTAAAGGTCTAAGGGGTATCCAAAGGGTAATGTGGTATCATGGCACACATGTACCTTGAATAAAGTAGGGGAGGTAAGTTGAAGGATGAGCATACTAGGTAAGTATAAGCACGTGTTAGTGTCAAGATATTGGAAAGGTGTACCTAGGATACTTACTTATGTATATAGGAATATGTAGATATAGCTTTAATATACCAAGTAGGTAATAATGAACCATAGGTATGTAGGATGTACCTAGTAACCTAAAAACCCAAGTAGATAGGGAAATCTTGATTTGGTTTTACTCATTAATTTTATAAATTCCTAAAAATATGTTACTCGGACTCGAGCTTGGCACCGGAACCATACCGTCAACTCAGGACACCAGGCGAGTACATTTATTGTTTGTTTCTAATATTGTTAATTACTATATCTTATTGTTAGTTGTATGATATTTGATTTCTCGACACGCTCATTACCGGATATCACATCATGGATTTTTTTTCATATCTTGTCATACTTCTTACATGTCTGTCGGGGAGGGGAAGTACCAAGTAGATGTGCGATCAGACCAGTAGGCTGTGCTTTATTTTATTTTGCTATTAAGTCCGTGAGGATGCAAATTCTATGTAGGTCGTGCGGTGTAACTGGCCCAGACCGATCGCATATCGAAATGAGTACTTCAACACACTTACATAGCTATATTTCCTTGTTTCACTCTTTTCATGTTTTCATATGATTTCATGTCTATTGTTCATTATATTACCATCTTGTAGTTGTTTCCTTTATCATGTATTTTATGACTAACCTATATTTTATAGTCGTTATCATATACTTGGAACTGCACTCAATGAATTGTACTCGTTCTATCCTGACTGGATAAATATTTTAGGTGATTATGATGAGGATGGGTGCCCTAATCAATACGGTCCATGTATAGGAGATATAGCTGAGCCTGATCTTACGTCACAGAAGGAGTTTGCAGCACCTGACCTAGCTGTTTTTGCTTAGTTAGATCAGTTTTAGTTTGAGGTCGGATTCGTCTCCGAATTTTAGTTGACATTACTATTTGACGTTTGATTGGACATGTAGTTATGGAGTTTTATTTAGTTTATGACTTTATATATCTTTTTTTTCTATTCCATCTATCTAGAGCTGTGATTGAGTATTTATTGGTTATGTGTTGTCCTTCCAATTGGAGTATATATTGCGTGGTTGTCATCATATTATGATTATACATCGTTCTACCGTCGACTATGTAACGTAGGCTGGGCCTGCATACGACTCATGCACAAATTATGGGTGCGGGTCATGACAAAAGATGTGATTTTAGGATACCATAAGCCGACTGTAGAAGTTCCTTTAAGGTATTAGAAGATACCTTAACGGTGCATGTGTGATTTCTTAGGATTAGCTTGATATCGTGCACAAATGCAAACTCTATATATTATATCAGGGCGACTAGCCGTTAAGTAAAGTAAACTACCAATCATACATCGATACTTATGCTGGTCGACTGGTTTGCCACTTTTATTAATGTAAAGTCGTGTTGATGTAGCCATTGGCGTGCCGATAGGTTTTACGTTGTCGAAATTATACTTCTTTATTAAATCCTTCGTGTAATTGGCTTGATTGATGAATGTTTTCTATGAGTATTGTTTGATCTGGAGTCCTAGAAAGTAGTTTAGCTTTCCCATCATACTCATTTCAAACTCACTCTGCATACACTTAACAAAGTCTTGACAAAGTTTTTCATTAGTAGAACCGAAAATAATGTCATCTACGTAAATATGCACAAGTAATATACTATCAACTAAAGATTTGATAAACAAGGTTGTATCAACTCTTCCTTTTGAAAAATCATTTTCAAGTAGAAAAGCACTTAGGCTTTCATACCAAGCACGAAGTTCTTGTTTGAGTCCATAGAGCGCTTTTCTAAGTTTGAAAACGTGATCAGGTTTTTGAAAATCTTCAAAACCAGGGGGCTGCTTCAATCCGTTCAAAAATGCACTTTCACGTCCATTTGAAAAAGTTTAAAATTATGAAAATATGCAAATGCACAAAACATACGAATGGATTATAGTCTAGCAACGGGAGCATATGTCTCGTCATAATCAATTTCTTCTTCTTGATTCTAACCTTGTTGGACTAGACGTGCTTTGATGTGTAGAACTTGTCCATCATTACTTAGTTTATTTTGGAACACCCATTTGGTACCAATTATCGATTGACCAATAGGTTTAGGAACAAGTTCTCAAACTTGGTTTCTCTCAAATTGATTAAGTTCCTCTTGCATGGCGTCAATCCAAAACTCATCAGAAAAAATATCTACAACTGTCTTAGGTTCTACTTGAGAAATGAATGCTACATTTGCTGCTATATCTCTAGTAGAAGAACGCGTACCTACGCCTTTAGATACATCACCTATTACAAGTGTCTCTGGATTATCTTGCATGAATTTTATCTTCTTAGGTAGACTTTCCAGATAGCCCTCGTTAGTAGCAGTATCTTCGGGTGTCTTGGATTTATTTTATACATCCTCATCGTCACTATCGCTAGATCTCCGACTATTGACATCATCATAAGTAACGTTAACAGATTCTTCAACAATCATAGATCTTTTATTAAAAATTCCACTACAAAAATTTGTCAGATTAGCGACGTCTAAATACGTCGCTAATCTCAGCGAAAACGTCGCTAAATCAATTTAGCGACGTTTAGGGCGACGTTTCAGGAACGACGGAAAAAAACGTGTCGCTAAACGAGAAAACGTCACAAAACGTCGCTAGGGCGACACCATTTCGCGACGTCAATAACGTCGCTAATTCGCAATATAATTTGCGACGTTTGTTATTTGACGCTAATCAGCGACGTAAAAGGCGACGTTATTGCGTGGTCGCCTTTTAGCGACAGTTTTGCGACGTTTTGGCGACAACGAGCTGACATCAGATTTGGTGCCACGTGTTGCCATGTCAAAATTTAGCGACGCTTTTAGCGACATTTACTGACGTCGCTAATATGTAGCGATGAATACTAACGTCGCTAAAAACGTCGCTAAATTAAAAAAATATAAAAAAATAGGTTCCAGAAAGCAAATGATGCTGGAGCTGGAGCCTGAGCCAAAATACAGAATACAGAATCCAATCCCTGGGTTCGTCGACCCCCTCGGTGGAACACTCAACACCGGCACGCACAATACATTCCAGAATATACAAAAAATATAAAGAAAAAAATACTATCCGCAACGAACAATGTCAATATATAATATCCTCAACACAACCAAATCAATATCCGCAAATACGTACAAACTCAGTATCCTCAACGAAAAAACTGAATATCCCCAAATACGTACAAAGTCAAAATACAAAATACAGAATATAATTCCTGGGTTCGCCGAAAATACAAAAACAAAGATTGACACACAGTTCTAAATCATATGTGTTTTAAGTATGAGAACGGATGGCTCAGAACACAATCCAAAATTCATTCTAGCATACATTAGTGTGAATCATCTATGTTCTGTACATATGGTGTAGTATACGTTCTTATCGAATCTAGTATCTAGTATCTGAAGAATGTAACAGAATCAAGATGAACTCACATAATGTAATACTAAGACATCATCTACTACTATATAAGATATAGTGATAGGTTGTCGTATCATCATTGCCGAGGGATGAGGGTCGGAGGACAGTCAACTTTATCTATGGCTACATAGTTTCTGCCTCGCCAGTCGAATGGCTGCAGGGACTACGTCCTGATCACTATGTCGTACCGTAGATTTATGCAAATGGAGCTGGAGATGGAGCCAAAATACAGAATCCAAAATACAAAATACAGAATCTAATCCCTGGGTTCCCCCACTAATTCATTTCTTCCTATTTTGCTCTCTCACTCTCTCTCTCCTCCCCCTCCGGCGCTCTCACTCTCTCCGGCGCACTCACAGTACTAATTCATATCTATTTAAGTGTGAGAACAAATGGTTCAGAACACAACGCAAAATTCATTCTAGCATACATTAGTGTGGATCATTATGTTCTGTACATATGGTATAGTATATGTTCTTATCGTATCTAGTATCTGAAGAATGTAACAGAATCAAGATGAACTCACATAATGTAATACTAAGACGTCATCTACTACTATATAAGATATAGTGATAGGTTGTCGTATCATCATTGCCGAGGGATGAGGGTCGGAGGACAGTCAACTTTATATATCTACGGCTACATAGTTTCTGTCTCGCCAGTCGAATGGCTGCAGGGACTATGTCCTGATCACCATGTCGTACCGTAGATTAATACAAATGGAGCTGGAGCCTGAGCCAAAATACAGAATATAAAATACAAAATCCAATCCCTGGTTTCGCCGACCCCCTCGGTGGAACACTCAACACCGGCACGCACAATACATTCCAAAATATACAAAAAATATAGAGAAAAAATTCTATCCGCAACGAACAATGTCAATATATGATATCCTCAACAAACCAAATCAATATCCGCAAATACGTACAAACTCAGTATCCTCAACGAAAAAACTGAAGGAAGGATAAGTGCTTTCTAGTTCTCTTCCATCAAACTGAAGGAAGGATCAGTGCTTTCTAGTTCTCGCCAGTCGAATGGCTGCAGGAACTATGTCCTGATCATCATGTCGTACCATAGTTTCTGCCTCGCCAGTCGAATGGCTGCAGGGACTATATGTCCTGATCACCATGTTACCAATTAACCAACCAACAAAACTACTTGTTATAAATATTGGTACTATCGGTGCGTTCGAATCGTAGTATCATATTTTTCGGTGTCGGAAGACAAATAATTATTACTAAATTATCAGATTTTTCGGCACTATCGGTGCCCCTGACCAAGCCACCCGCCCTATACCACCCCTAGCCCTAACCCGAACCCTACTCCTAGCTCCCCTCTCCCTGCCGCCCTCGTCCTCCCTGCCCCACCCCCCCAGCCACCCCCACTCACCCCCGAACCACCCGTATCCCCTTGTCCCTCCCCCCGAGCCACGTGCACCCCCCAACCATCAACAACCAAAACAGCCGAAGAAAGAGAGAGAGGGAGGGGAAGAGTACCACGTACCGGAGAGGGAGGAGAGTCGCCGGAGAGAGTGACAGTGCCGGAGAGAGTGAGAGCGTCGGAGGGGGGAGGAGAGAGAGTGAGAGCGCCGGAGGGGGGAGGAGAGTCGCCGGAGAGAGTGACAGCGCCGAATGGGAAATGAACCCTAATCCGAACCCTAACCCTAGCTCCCCTCCCCTAGCCGCCCTCGTCCCCCCTGCCCCACCCCCCCAGCCACCCCCACTCACCCCCAACCACCCGCATCCCCCCTGCACCTCCCTCCGAGCCACCCGCACCCCTCCAAACCACCAACAACCAAAATAGACGGAGAGAGAGAGAGAGAGGGAGGGGGAGAGTCACGTACCGGAGAGGGAGGAGAGTCGCCGGAGAGAGTGAGAGTCGCCGCCGGAGAGAGTGAGAGCACCGGGGGAGAGGAGAGAGAGTGAGAGAGAAAAATGGAGGGAAATGAAACGTTGGGGCGGGAATATAATTAGAATTTAGCGATGCTTAAACTACCGTCGCTAAATTCGTCGCTATTAGCGACGTCCCAGCGACGTTTCATGACGACTGGGTCATGTGCTTAATATATGTCGTTGTTACGTCACTTAGGTCGTCGCTAGTAGCGACTATTAGCGACGTTTATATAAAATGTCGCTAATGTACACAATTTAGCGACGTTAATCGAACGTCGCTAAATATACGTCGCCAATTAAGCAGATTTTAGTAGTGTTCTATATCCCTTACTCTTGGCAGCATACCCGAGAAATATTCTTTCGTCTGTTTTCGAGTCAAACTTATCCAAGTTGTCATTGGTGTTCAGGATAAAACAGCGACAACCAAAAACTTTGAAATATAAAATGTTTGGAATCCTTCCAAGCCATAATTCATAAGGGGTTTTCTTCGAGATAGGTCAAATTAACACCCTATTTAAAACATGACATGCAGTATTAACAGCTTCTACCCAAAATATTTAGAAAGATTATGTTGATTCAACATGACTCTAGCCATATTGCTTAGAGTACGATTCTTCCGCTCCACATCACTATTCTGTTGAGGAGTTCTAGGACAAGAAAACTCGTTGTAGTATCCATTATTATCACAAAACTTTTTGAAATCAGCATTTACAAATTTGCCACCATGATCACTTCGGATTCAAGTAATCATGAAGCCTTTTTCATTTTATACCTTTTTGCAAAATACTTGAAATTCAAAAATGGCATCACTTTTGTTCGATAAAAAGAAAACCAAGTATATCGAGAGAAATCATTAACTATAACAAAAGCGTAGAGTTTATCGCTAAGACTAGCGACTCTACTAGAACCAAATAAATCCATATGAATTAACTACAAAGGTCTAGAAGTACTTACAACATTGATGGATTTAAAAGAAGGCCTAGTTGCCTTATTTTTTCTTCGTTGCTTTTGTGGATGTCTTTCTTCTTTCGGTTTGATCTCTCAAACTTCAAGAATTTTCTAAAGTTTTTGACCAGCAGGGCCTGTTCATCACCATTGGATGATTCTTCGTTAGAATCATTGCATGAGACTCTTCTGGCTTGAGCTTTGAAGGCTATTGATTTCTCTTTGGGAGGTGCTTCTTCAAATTCTTGCAAGTCCAGCTCATGGGTCATGAGCTTGCCTATCAGTGTCTCCAATGTCATTATGGTGAGGTTATTTTCTTCTATGATCGCGGTGGCCTTCGGGTTTCAGTTCTTTTTTAGAGCCCGTAGTACCTTCTTGATCTTCTCGTGATTGCTGTAGTGCTTACCAAGAGATTGTAAAGGACTAGTAATATCAAGAGAACGAGTGAACATCTGTGTAATTGACTCACCAGGTTTCATCTTGAAAGATTCATATTCCTATGTTAGTCTAATGATTTTGGATTCCTTCAATTGGGAAGTCCCTTCATGAGTTACTCAAGAAGTCTCCAAATTTTATTAGACGTCGTACAAGTTGTTACGCAATTAAACTCGATTTTTTCAACTGCACAGAATAGTGCATTGATGGCTTGTGCATCTAGACTAGCATGTGTCTTTTCATGCTCTGTATATTTGTCATGTGGCTTGTCTACAAGTACACCATCAATCACTGTTCTAGGCGGTTTCTTATAAACCGTCTATTTACTATCGATCAAAAATTGAAGTCCAATAATTTTAGAAAGAAACTCATCCGTATTTTCCAGTATGTGTAATTTGTTCCATCAAATAGTGTGGGTCTATTTATGGATTATCCTTCACCGTTGAATATAGATTTAACGACTGTCATAAATATATACTCTCTAGATGGTTATGTATATATATAACCTGCTCTGATACCAATTGTAGGACCGTTGAGCACCTCTAGAGAGGGGGTGAATAGAGTGTGTACGTCTGCAGCAAAAAATATCACCAATTAAAAATTATCCAGAACTTATACTATGGCAGGTAAATGACAGTAAATAAATTGCAGTAAAGTAATAGTCAAGAAAATCAAACTCAGCGACACAGCTACATTTGTCTAAAAAGTTAAAAAAATGTCGAGAATTTCTATGCCAACATTTTTGACCTTTTTCCCGACATTTATAAAACGTTGAAAAAAATCAATTTTCTTGTAGTGTCTAGAGGAGGGGTGAATAAAGTGTATACGTGTGCAGCAAAAATTATCACCAATTAAAAATTAAGCAGCTCTATACTATGGCAGATAAATGACAGTAAATAAAATGCGGTAAAGTAAGAGTCAATAAATCAAACTTAGTAACACATCGATGTATACTAGTTTTCCTTTGAGAGGACTAGTCCAGTCTCGAGTACTCTTGCTCGATGTTAATCCACTATAGCACAAGCTAATTGAGAGCTTGTAGTCTCTTACAACATCGTGCTTGGTGACAAGCGCACGACCGACTCCAGAAGGCGATTTTGAAAACTGGAACATTTTCTGAAATGTAGCCACTGATACAATTCTTCAGTACCAAAACTCTAGTTTGAAATGAACAGAACTGTACTAGCTTTGGCTAAGAGTGGTATAGGCTTGATTTGAAAGCTTTGCTCGTAGAAAACACTTAAGAATAGATAAAGAATAGAGTGAATGAGTGATTTGAAATGGTAAAGGTTCATCTCTATTTATAATATTTTTGCAGACCGAATTCGGGCAGAGTTCGGATGCAGAAATCTCGCATTCGAACGTTGTAGGCAGATTTAGAGGGATTTCAAAACTAAATTCAAAATTGACCTGGTCGAACTTGGGCCGAGTTCTATCCGACTTCTGCCTAGGTTTGGTTAGAACTTTTGGACCAAATTTGTTGGATTTTGGACTTTTTGGATGTGTGGACTTTTTGCATTTATATGGGTAGGCTTATTTTTGCTTGTGGACTTGAGAAAAATATAAGCCAGTACCAATCCTGATCAACCTCACATATTTTTCTAATAAAAGTTAAAATTACAGAAGAAAATATGAAAAACTTGATCTTGATTCCAGTATGATTGGTTCTTGATGACGATGTGATGTCTATATTTTGTAGCAGTAGGATGTAGATGCAGACATTCTTCTCATTTGAAACCTGTAATCCTGTAGCAGTATGTATATTTTGTATATCGATTAAAGTTGACGTTGATTATCAAAATCAGGTGTGATCATTAACAAATGGGCCAACACTAGTTTCCTGGAGGACGGTCCAGTCCCATAATTCTCTCCGGCTTAATCCACTATTTGAGTAAATAGTACAACACGAGATTTGATCCGAAGATTCATCAACTTCTTACACACGAGTTTTGATCCGAAGGCTCGTCAACTTCTTACACACGAGCTTTGATCCGAAGACTCATCAACTTCTTTTACGAGGAAGGGTTTTGATCTTCGAGAACACTTGGAAGATCAAGATTACAACTCTTGAACAACTCTAACACTTTGGTGGATAGCAAATTAAAACTTTGTAGAGCAATGGAGAGACTCTTTGGTAGTTGAGAAAATTTAAGACTCGAGTAGATGAGCATTTATAAAGAATTAGAAGTCTATTTATACAAATCCAAGAGCATAAAGTAATTCCTGCAGACGTTTGGAACATCCTTCGGTGATCCGCGGACGTCCGATGGATTTTTCAAAGTCAACTGTAACAGATATAGTTATACCCGTTGGATTGCAATAAATGCACTGACATGATGTCATTGGATTTGAATTTAAAACAGCCAGCAGTACCATTGGGATTATCCGAAAGATATTCGCAGATTTTCGACGGATGATCCGCTTCTTCATAGTAAAAGATAAATGTATTTAAATAGTATAGTTTTTGGTTTGACATCCATTACCAATGTGTTTACAAGATTTTTTAGACACTTACAAACATTAGAGAACTAACAATGGGCATGCTTTTGATCTGGAATATTTGAGTGCAATTTTTAAGCTTTGTTAATACCTCATGCTTGCTTCTGTTCTATTTGTCTTTGGCATTGTCTTGATGCTTATTTCTTTTGTTCTTATAGAATCTGTAGAATAATTTGACTAAAACAGTACGAAAGTTAACCATAGAAAATTATCGAAATCATGGATGTGCCAACAACCTACACACTAAGAGCATCATTAGCAAGGTCCATACCAGAATCTAGATTCTAGATTCAAAATTTAAGAGGTTGTTTGGTTGAATAGTAAGGCCCATTCCAAGTTCCATTTTTAGATTCTCAGGTCCAATCCACCCACAGGAGCAAGAGGTTGGGCCTGAGAATTTCTACATTAAAAATGTAGAAAATTATTTTGTATAATAGTAAGTCCCAAATTAGACTCAAATTTTTTAGATTCTAAATTTTATATTATTTTTTATAGAAGATTTATGAAATGCCCAAAAACTAAAAAAGTTTTATGTAAAACCCACCGCTAAAAAAACTTTCATCGCGTGCCCAGAATTAGAGAAACTTATCCAAAGCGGGTTCCAAATGACCCTTTTGCCCTTCCTTTTAATTTATTGGAAACACCCACAAAACTGCTCTTAAAAAAACGTTTCAATACTCCATCTTCTTCCATACGCTGCTCACTTTCGAATCTAGGTTTTTTCCTCAAAAATCTTCAAAAACTCGTCGAAAAATTTCGGAAAGACCGGGACGAACGACAAAAGTGCTAAAACGGAGGTCCAAACATCATTTTTTTGCGAATCTAAAATTTCGGAAGGCCATCTAACGATAAAGCTGTTACTTTCAGTCTCCTCGACGATACGCTCATTTTGCGACAAACGGGACCTCGTTTCGACCTCCCAGTCAAAAGTTATGGCCCTCCAAAGTTTCAGCTAACCATAAAATGCAGGAGAATGGCATTCTCCGTCTTAATTTACACGGAGAATGACCATTCTCCGTCTTAATTAGGACGGAGAATGACATTCTCTGTCTTAATTTACACGGAGAATGGTCATTCCAGTGTTAAAACGCAGGAGAATGACCATTCTCCGTGTTAGAAACACGGAGAATGCCATTCTCCGTGTTAAATGAAACGGAGAATGTCATTCTCCGTGATAAATTACACGGAGAATGGCATTCTCCGTCCTAATTAAGACGGAGAATGGCCATTCTCCGTGCTAAATTAAACGGAGAATGACCATTCTCCGTCTTAATTAGGACGGAGAATGCCATTCTCCGTGTAATTTATCACGGAGAATGGTCATTCTAGTGTTAAAACGCAGGAGAATGACCATTCTCCGTGTTAGAAACACGGAGAATGCCATTCTCCGTGTTAATTAGGACGGAGAATGCCATTCTCCGTCTTAAATAAAACGGAGAATGCCATTCTCCGTCCTAATTAAGACGGAGAATGACATTCTCGGTCCTAATTAAGACGGAAACGGAGAATGTCATTCTCCGTCTTAAATAAGACGGAGAATGCCATTCTCCGTCTTAATTAAGACGGAGAATGCCATTCTCCGTCCTAATTAAGACGGAGAATGGTCATTTCCAGTGTTAAAACGTGTAATTTAGTTTTTTCAGGAATAAAGAGTTTCGTTCTTCTTTCAAAGCGATGATAATTCTTATGGAAAAGAAGAAGAAAGATCTTCTCTCCACAATTGAAGATCTGAGTTCAAATGTCTCCACGATGAAGATGATGATGATGGTGATGATGATGACGAGCGATGATCTGAGTTCGACTGAAGAAAAACACACCGAACTACGAACGATCTTTGCGATCTCTGCTGAATATGAGAGCAATGGAATTCAGATTTCCCGTGAAGAAGAAGAAGACGAAAATCGCAATCCAGATCTGAGTTTTTTGAATTCAAATACATATAGATGACCAATTCGCGCGGAGGGGTAGTTTCGGTATTATAAAAATAGCAGTTTCTAGCGGGTGGCATCTAAAAGGGAATCTTGGAATATTTAACGTGAAAATACTTAATTCTGGGTATTTCATAAAACTTATCCAGCGGGTGGGCATTTCATAAAAGCCCACCCCGAAATTGGGTTTCTCAGCAATTTCCAGTATTTTTTATCATATTAATTTTTGACCATACATTATTTGTACCAAAGATCAATTTTTTCTTTTTCTATTATTCAGATGCATTATGGGCTCCATCTACATGCTCTAATAGAACCAGATATCATACCCACTTACTCCACCACCCATGGCTGGACCCGCGCCCGAGATCCACCAGCACCTTCGCCTCTGGTGGCGGCGCTCCGCCGCTCGCCACCGCGCGCTCGCCGTTGTCGGCGCCGCCTCTGTCATCTTCGTCCTCGTGCTCACCCTCAGCTCCCCCGTCCGCGAGTCCGCCGTCAAGTACCTGCCGCTGGATCTCGTGGGCCTCACTCTCCTCAGTAACGCCACCGAGAGAGGCGCTCGTATGAAAAGTTGTTCTGTTATTTGGAATATTAGGGCTTTGCTTGATTAGTTTGATGAGCACTGTTGTTTGTTTGTAGTTTGTTTGGATGGAAGTATTCCCGGGTATCATCTCCAGCGGGGATTCGGATCCGGGGAAAAGAATTGGGTGCTACACATAGAGGTAATTGATGATTCTTGATGTTGTTCGTTTTGCCTATTTTCTTGTAAGAGATAATTGATGATTCTTGATGTTGTTCGTTTTTCCTATTTCCTTGGAAGAAAATTGACATATCATTGATTTGTTTTTTGTTTTTTTTTTTTTTTTTTGATTGACATATCATTGATGAATGCATATTTACAGAGACTTTTTGCATTTTTAGACATTTGAGTAACATATCTTATCTTAAGAAAAATCCATGAAACGCTACTATTGAAATTCATTAACAAACTGTCTGTTCAGTTTCAAAACCTCTGAAATTGCCTTATTAAAATTCAATTTCACCGATGAACACATGTTTTTCCAAAACACAATTTTAGTCTAAGGAGGCGATTTTCACTGATGCTAAGCACGGTAGGTTGTTAAGAAGTTCCAAAAGTATTGTTCTTTATGGAATATTCTTTTTATCTTTTCAAATAACATTATTTTAGTCAAAAAAAAATATACATCTGGCTTAATTTCTCGGCACAAATTGGCAGAAGCAGAAGCCTTAGTCACCGTATCAGAAAAAAAAAGTTGAAGCATTCGTCTTCAAGAACATCATTTGTAGGTTTGGGATTATGCATATTGATTACTGACAGTAGAGCTCAACAAGTAGAAACTGATAGACTTCTGCGAGAAGTTTGGAATCAGCAGGAATTATTTGTCTCATCCCGAACTGACGAAGAACACGGTCTGCCGGGTGATACATTGTGAATCGATCGTATATAACATACGATTATGCATGCTCAAAAAATATGATGATCTTTTTATTTCTGGATCATCCTCTTTAAAAGGTACCCAAATTACCTATTTAATGACCGTGTATCAATGGTAACTATAATAAATTAAATACTTTTTACCAAATAATTAAATCATTACCTCGCTACACTCCAATGTATCAAATTGTTCACGATATAGTGACACAGCCTTGTATGTACAGTGCTGTTAATCGACTACATCTGTGGACCATCGCATAGCAACCGGAAATACTCCGTAATCACTAGTCATACTAGTGACCGGTCTACCAACAGGAAAATGCTCATATGACCAAACCTACAATAGATAAATATGGTATTAGAGATATACTAAAATAAAGATATGCTAAAGTCGCTTAGAGATTTACCTGAATTAGTGAAATACATCCGCAAATACTCTTGCGATTAGTTCCAGTCACAAATTCGGTCAACATTGCGTAGAGATATGCTAAAGTAGTAACTCCCCATGCATGACCAGTGGGTTTGGTCAAGTCATCTAAGAATGGTAGAAGTCTAACATTGACCGTACCTCCCGATGCATCAGAAAATAAGAGAGCACCACACAAACAGAGCAAGTACGTTCTAGTACATCGAATAATCTGAATATAGACATATTAGTAATCTAAAAATTAAGCCTTCACAAATGGGTCAAAATTAAGATACATACCCGTGTATCATCTACGTCAACCTGCTCCTCGTCGATGGTGATATATATCCATGAAGTTTTCACGAAGCCATGTTAATCTGACAAAACTGCTACCTCCTATATCTGATGGAGGCGCAACACCGAGATACCTCCTAATCAGATCGAGTGCAGTAGGCTGATGATCGAAGTATATGGCATCGCCTGTAATAGGCAATCCTAATATGTTTGCCACATCGCATAAGGTGATCGTCATGTCGTCCACTGGAAGCTGAAAAGTGTAGCGGTCTGGCCACCAGCGTTCAGCAAGACTGACAATAAGGTGAACGTCATGGATGAGAAACTTAATTTTATCTAAGTATTGAAATCCAAAAGACTGCACCAAAGCCTTTTGGGCCGGATTTAACTCCCAGGTTCGATATTTTCTTTGTCTCCGCCAGTTTCCATGCTCCCGAGTACGTAATTCAAGGTTATGATCGAATAACTATTGATAGTTTAACTAAATTAGATATCGAAAATTTCTAAATTAACAGTAAATGAATTGGACATTTAACTAAATAAACTATTTTTAACTAAGTAAAATTCATATATGTACGAAATATAAAAATTTATTTCAAATATACCTCTCCACTAAATATCTTAGAAGATATGTGATTTTTTCGTTGATTCTTAATCATTTAAGTAGTAGGTCCACCGGAAATAAGACCGTCATTTTCGTCATCCGTCTGCCGAAAAAATAATAATAAATATGATTATAATATGAAAATCTATAATAATTTTCTTACAATAAATATGGGAACACAAATAATTATTGCTAGTTAAAAAATTTTCGAAATTTTTTCTTACCGGGGACGACTTGTCGTTTTTGCTACAAGTTCATGTGGGATGGAGGGAGAGGAAATATGAGTGTGAAGGGGGGGGGAGGTCTTCTGTGAAAGAGAGGGGGAGAGGATGTGGTGGTAAGAAGACTTTGGGGGGGGGGGGGGGTAGAAATATAAGAAGGGGGGGTAGAAATGGAGGGGGAGGGGGTGAAAACGGGGGTTGAAATAGGGGGGCTGGGGCTGTCAGTTTGGGGAAACCGCAACACCCAGCCCGCCAACTCAGTTGGAGGCTCGGTTGCCTCCCCAACCCGCCAACTGAGTTGGAGGGCTGGCAGGAGCCGCCAACTCAGTTGGAGGGCCGTCCCCCCAATTGCAATTTTCCAAACGTGTCCCCCTACACGCAATATTATTATATTTTATTACCTAGGATGAAAAAAATCTGTAAATTTTAAGCTAGTATCTCCCTGTAAGACATGGTCTCTAAGAAAGTGATGTCTGATTTTTATATGTTTAGTGCGAGAGTGACATACAGGATTCTTCCTGAGATTTATTGAGCTAGTGTTATCACAATAAATAGGGATGTGGTTAAAAGATAGCTGATAGTCTTCCAAAGTTTGCTTCATCCACAAAATCTGAGCACAACAACGTCCCGCGACTATATACTTAGCCTCGGTTGTTGATAATGCAACAAAATTTTGCTTCTTAGAAAACCAGGAGACTAATGACTTTTCTCGGAAATGACATGTGCCACTGGTACTTTTACGATCGACCTTGCATCCAGCAAAATCTGCGTCCGAGTAACCTTTCAGGTCAAACGTTTTGGGATACCATTGACCGGTTGTTAAAGTACCTTTAAGGTATCGGAGGATACGCTTAACGGCGCTCATATGTGATTCTTTAAGACAAGCCTGATATCTAGCACATAGGCATACTGAAAACATAATGTCTGGTCGACTAGTAGTTAGGTATAATAAACTAGCAATCATACCTCTGTACTTACGCACTTTAGTTGGTGTACCACTTTCATCTATGTCAAGCTTTGTAGACGTTGCCATAGGAGTTCCAATTGGTTTAACGTTATCCATGTCGAACTTCTTCAACAGGTTTTTTGTATACTTTGCTTGATTGATGAATATCCCTTGTAAACTTTTCTTGATTTGTAGCCCAAGGAAGAATGTTAGTCATCATGTTCATTTAGAATTCACTCTGCATACATTTAGCAAACTCGTTACATAGCATCTCATTTGTTGATCCGAAGATTATGTCATCTACATATATTTGTACTAGTAAAATATTTTATCCAAGGATTTTATAAAAAGAGTAGAGTCAACCTTCCCTTTTGAAAAACCGTGTTCAAGTAAGAAGGCACTGAGGCGCTCATACCATGCATGAGGTACTTGTTTGAGACCGTAGAGAGCATTACGAAGTCTGAATACGTGATCAGGATTTTTGAAATCTTCAAAGTCGAGAGGTTGTTTTTACAAAAAAACTTTTTTTATAAAACCATTTAGAAAAGCACTTTTGACATCCATTTTAAAAAGTTTAAAACCATGAAATCTTACAAAAGCACAAAGTATACGAATGGATTATAGTCTAGCAACTGAAGCATGTCTCATCGTAGTCAATGCCCTCTTCTTCATTATAGCCTTGAGCTACTAGACGTACTTTGTTGCGTGTGACTGAACCATTCTCATCTAACTTAATTCGGAACACCCACTTGGTACCAATGATCGGATGCTCATTAGGTCTGGGAACGAGTTCCCAAACTTGATTCCGTTCGAATTGGTTTAGTTCCTCTTGCATTACAGAAATCCAAAATTTATCATTAAAAGCTTCTAAAACATTCTTAGGTTCTATTTTGGAAATAAATGCAACATTAGCAACTATATCTCTTGTGCTTGAGCGAGTACTTATACCTTTTGATACGTCACCTATTACCATTTCTTCCGGATGTAACATTTATCTTCAGATGTTTTGACTGAGGGAGTTGTCTCTTCTTCATTGTCACTGTCGTTGTTGCGTTGACTATTCAGTTCGTCGAATGTAACATTTATTGATTCTTCAACGATCAATGATCTTTTGTTGAATACCCTGTATCCTTTGCTCTTTGCAGCATACCCCAAAAATGCCTTCATCAGCTTTTTTTTATCAAATTTTCCGAAGTTGTCTTTAGTGTTTAAAATAGAACATCTGCAACCAAACACCTTGAAATAGCTGATGTTAGGTGTTCTATTGAACCATAATTCATACGGAGTTTTCTTGGATATTTGTCTAATAAGAACTCTTTCAAAACATGACATACTGTATAAACAACTTCTGTCCAAAAATACCTTGGAAGATTATGCTGGTTCAGCATAACTCTGGCCATATCGCCAAGAGTTGTATTCTTCCTCTCCACAACGCCATTCTGTTGAGGAGTTCTGGGGCAAGAGAATTCATGTGATAAACCATTTGAGTCACAGAAGGTTTTAAAGTCATGGTTATCAAATTCTCTTCCATAATCACTTCGTATGCGAGTAATCATGGTTAGTAGGTTATGTTTTAATTCTGTTACTAAACATACATTTTTAATAATGGGTGAGGGAGAAGTACCTATGTCGCCAATTCCAATAATATGTCCTTTCAAGTTATTTCTGAAGGAGACAAAGCTTTTCTTTATCGATAGAGTTGCAAATAAAGTGTTGTCGCCTGTTATATGCCTGGAGCAACCACTATCGAGGATCTATTTGTTGCTAGTGGGAGGAGGAAGGTCCACCTACAACACATGTTGAAGATGTAATCTTTGGTACCCACTTTCTTGAGGGTCCTGATTTGTTAGCTTTGGAACCCAACCATATACATGCATATCTACAAGCTTCCTAATCTTACGCTGATGTGATACATGTCCTTTTATACCACAATAATGACATGTAGCAAAAGTGTTAGTGCTAGGTGTTGTTCGAAGATCATGTATGTGTATTTTTGAAGATATGTGTGATTTCTTATGTGAAAACGTATACATGTATGCATGACTTCTAGCAGTTCTAGCAGTTTTGGTCGTGTTGTGTTTGTGTTTAGCCTTGTGACTTGTGTTCACTTGAGCTACAGGTTTAACAACCTGTTTGCCCAGCTTAATCTCTAACCTTTTAGAGACGTCACAGGCTTCATTGTACTTGGCCGTGAGTGTATCTAATCTCTGAGCAGCAATATTATACTTCTTTTTCTCTAGATCGTAGAGATCGTTGAGCTTTGCATTCTCTCGATTAGCTTTCTCAAGCTTTTTAAGAGTGTCATGTAGACTCAGTTTTAAAGAAGTAACCTCATCCGTGTTACTAGAAGAGTTTCTAATATCCTCTAGCATATGAGATTGCTTAGAAAACTCAAATTGTACAAATTTCAGCTCTTTCTTAGCACTTTTGTACAAATCCATCATTTTCCTCTGATCTTACAGTAGGTCAGTGAAGGCATCAGACAGTTCATCAAAGGTAAATTCTTCATAGAGGATTCGAGATTACCTTAGCATCTGTAGCCATAAAGCAGAGATTTGCTGTGTTGCGAGGTATTTCTTCGTCTTCAGAGTCACTAGTCTCACTTTCACACCAAATACTAGTGTTTGCAAAATTCCTTGTCGAAGTCCTTCTCTTGCTTAACTGATCATGCCTGCTTCCCTTTCTTACAACAAGACAGTCTTTCTTAATGTGACCTGTCTTCTTACAGCTGTAGCAGATTGGTCCTTCGTCGTCTCTGGAATCTTTTTTTCTTTCTGTTTGTCTTCTCATACTTAAGGAATCTTCTGAAGTTCCTTGTCATGAGGGCCATTTGCTCGTTGTCTGAGCTATCAGATTCACTCTCGTCATCGGAGGCTGTTTTATGGTGAGTTTTGAATGCTATAGCCTTCTCTTTTGGTAATGGCTCTTCGAAATCCTTAAGATCCAGCTCATGTGTCATGAGCTTTCCTATGAGAGTTTCAAGAGTCATTGTAGTGAGATCATTTCCTTCAATAATGATCGTCGCTTTGGGATTCCAGTTCTTTGTCAGCCCGCGAAGTACCTTTCTAATCTTCTCATGATTGCTGTATTCTTTTCCAGGAGAAGATAAAAGGGTTAACAATATCTAGAAACTGAGTAAACATATTGGTAATAGTCTCATTAGGCTTCATTTTGAAGGCCTCATACTCTTGCGTTAGTCGTGAGATTTGGACTCCTTCACTTGTGAAGTTCCTTCATGAGTTACCTCAAGAAGTTTTCAAACCTCGTGAGACGTGACACATGTTGATACTCTGTTAAACTCAGTTCTATCTACTGCACAGAAAAAAGCATTGATAGCTTTTGCATCAAGACTTGCTTGTTTCTTTTCATTGTCAGTATATTTGTCATTGAGTTTTTTCAACTAGATTATTATCTACCACAATAGGTAGTGGTTTCTTGTAACCATCGATGACAATCGACCATAAATCAAAATCAAGAGACTTGAGGTAAAAGCTCATGCGTCTCTTCCAATACGTGTAGTTTGTGCCATCAAATAGGGGTGACCTATTTGTAGATTGGCCTTAACGACTGCTTGTGTATAATGATGCCATATCTCAAGGAGATTAAATCTAACTAGAGAAACCGTGCTTTGATACCAATTGTAGGATCGATGACACCTCTAGAGGGGGGTGAATAGAGTGCAACGGAAAAATATTCCCAAAAAGAAAACTAAGCAGGTAAAGGTATATATATATATATATATATATATATATATATATATATATATATATAACTTAAATGCAATGAAGTAAAGCAATAAGTAAGTAGAGGCAAGAAAGCAATACGCAGACACCAAGGTTTATACTGGTTTCCCTCTGAGAGGACTAGTCCACTCGCGAGAACTCTTGTCCGCTATTAATCCACTATTTGAAATAGAGGTTACACCGTGTGCTTTACTCCGAAGAACACGCTGTAGTACCCCGTCCCTACATCGTGCCCCGTTTCCGTCTACGGGGTGCGCGAGAAAGGAATACAGTCGCTACCGATTGAGTCAGGACCGATAGATCGGAATCGGCTGAATCGGTCGAACGGGAACGATTGAATTAAGATCCTTTTCTCGTTATGGAAAGGCTTCTTCAGAATCAAGTCCCATATTCAGCGGGTTGCGCCTCAAGGATTGGCTCTGCAGCCGAGTCGGGAGAGACCTCCCGTTGCTCTGGTTTTTCATGCCGCACTTGCTTTGGCTTTGGCTTTGGTTTTCGTGAATGCGTTTTCGTGAATGTTTTCGATGGTTTTCATGACTTGCGTTTTCGAAGTCGCATTCGTATCGAATTTCCTTGAATAATACAGTGTTCTAATCAGTTGCCTGCTTTCTCATACCGTATTCACTTAGCTTATGCAAACCAAATGATGAATTGATTAACGTTTATCGCAACGATACGGCTAAAGTGCATAAATGACTAAGATCAAAGAAAGGGGCAGTTTCACACCTAAAAGAGAAAGTTAAAGGTTCTAGTAAAAAGATAGAATATTTCATGAATCTGCCAAAACGGTAATTAGACAACTTATGCATAAGGTGTAGTTTCCTCGAATGGTTGCGTAGGCCAAGGAACCGATCGGCCCGGGAGGAACGAGTTGTAGCAAGCGCCAGCCTTGAATCGGCGTGGGTGATTCGGGAACTTTCGCATAGGGCTCGCTACCCGTCGCGAAAGGGTCGCCGTCTAACCCAGCTATAGTCTATGATGGCTTGACATTGCCAGTGACCTTCACACCCTTTCACGGCATGAATCAATGCACGTGACACGGGATAAAGTTGGATAATTGCTTGCCTCAAAACATGTTAAGATGCAAATCGATCAGGATGGTTAGAAAGATCACAAAATAGCTAGCTAACATGTTTTATAAAACTGCTTGAACCAAATGCAGAGCCTGGGTTTAATTAGCCACTTGCCAGTACATATGATCGTATTGACTCTCGCTCTTTGCAGGTGACAGGAACCAGGAGGAACGCGCTAGCTAGCTAGGCGACGTTTCGTGCTTTTGAAGCTTCGACCACACGTCGAAGACCTCGCCGCCGAATTTTGAAGACTCTCTACCAATCCAAGAAACATGTCTTGACATCCCCCCAATCCAGGTGGCTGGAATACTTTTGTTGAAAATGAGGGATGTATGTATGGAACGGCTATCTCATCGGCACTCCTTTTGTAATCGAGTCATGTTGTAAAGCCCGCACGACACGATTGTAATGGAGTCTGTAAATGATGTCTATTATCAATAAAATGAAAAGTTTATTTGTCTCAATGTGCTATTCAATTTGTCTGCGCTCACTCTCTTAGATGCTGTGTTTCGAATTACCTTATGACTATGCCTTGTGCGTCGTAAATTAGGTTCGCATGGCATAACGTCTGGGGGACGACTATCGATTCTACGGAATCAGGACGTGACATAATGGTATCAGAGCACGGCTTTACGTCCTTGGCCTCCAGTGTCGAGTTTCTAGTCCCAAACCGTTGACCTCGTGTCGATGAGATAAGTTGTTCCATACGCTGAACCTAGGATATTTTCTGAAACTAACGAGAGTTGTCTTTCCTTTCCCTCCAGTTGCGGGACCTCGTGCAGAGAACGAGGCGAGCGCTTCCAGCGGCTCGAGTAGTTCCGGGCCCGAGCATTCCATCAACCCAACGAGGATGACGCCTACTATAGCCGGATCTTCCAGCGACCTAATACAACGGATGTTGCAGATGCTTAAAATGCAGCAAAGGCAGGCTGAGCTCCATCGACAATAGACGGAGGCTCGCCAGACCCAGTTTGAGAATTGATTTGAGGCACAATTTAAATTGCAGCAGCAGCAGCTGAATACACTTCAACAAATAGTTCAGTCAGTCGTGGACAACAACAATTCAACGATGACCTCTGCTATGACTGAGCCTGCGGTTCGATCTAATGAAGCTGAACCGGAGGTACCTGTGCTCTCACCTGCGGCACTGAGAAGTTCTACCTTCAACGTGTCAAAATTCACAAAAAACTGCCGCACTTCCTTCAACGGTACAGAAGATTCCTCCGTGGCGATCGACTGGTTGGAGGAGCTGGAAGACAAATTCAGACTTCTGGGTGTCGAAGAGTCAAAGAAAGTCGCGTGTGCTCAACTCTTACTTCGATTGAACGTGCACGATTGGTGGGCCGTGCAGAAGCGGACAATTCGACGTGAAGACGAGACGTCGACGATCTCATGGGCTACATTCAGAAAAGCGTTCGAGATCGAATATCTTTCTGCAGCCGTGCGACAGGAAAAAGAAAATAAATTCATGCAGTTGAAGCAAGGAAATATGACTGTTCGACAGTACGCGGCCGAATTCAACAAACTGGCCAAATTTGCTAGAGTGTACCTGCCTACTACTGCAAGTCGCGCTCGACGATTCGAAGTGGGCCTGCGTCCCTCTATCACCACCCATGTTTAAGTGCCTGAATACAAGACTATTGGCGAGTCACTCAATCACGCCCTCCGTCTAGGCCTCAGTATCCTCTGCCACTACTGGCGTTGTTCATTTCAATAACAAACGTCATAGTAATGCAGGAGGCAACAATGCACATAAGCGTCCAAACTGCGACAACGTAGGCGGCAACCAAGGAAAGGATGGGGTAGTCTGCAATTTCTACCACAAGGTTGGGTACGCGGTTAACGAATGCTTAATGAAAAGTGGAGCATGCTTCGGGTGCGGTCGAGTAGGGCACGTCGCATACAACTGCCCTGAAGGTGCGTCGAACCAGTGCCCGCCGCAACAACACCACCAACATCAAAACCGGGACCAGGCACCTCGGGCTCCACAGGCTGTACAACAAAATGGCCAGGACCGTCGCCCCAATGCTCAGGGCCGCGTCTATGCCATGACTCGAGACGAAGCTTTCGCATCTGACACAGTCGTGACAGGTATACTGTATTTCAATAACAAATCTGCTCGTGTACTGTTTGATTCAGGTGTTACGCATAGCTTTATATCGGTGGACTTTACCGTCGAGCACAAATTTTCCGTGACACCACTGGGCCTCGATCTTACTGTTAATGTACCGTCGGACACGCCACTACTTGCAAATTTAGTTTGCGGAGATGGAATCATTTGTATAGGTGGTCAAAGGGTCAGTCTTGATGTGATAGTTCTAGATATTAAGGACTATGACATCATTCTAGGGATGGATTGGCTCGGTCCGTGCAATGCAGCCATCGACTATGCCAGAAAGACAGTCACTTTCCGTATATCTGGAGTGCCTGAATTCAGCTATTCGTGTGGCGAGGCGTCGTCGACCTGCATTGTGATCTCAGCAATATCTGCTCGACGGATGCTGCATTCCGGGTGCGAAGGCTATCTAGCGTTCGTTCGAGATATGCGACAGGATAATGCAAATGCGGGTCAGACCGACGTTGTGGCAGAATTTTCAGATGTGTTTTCGGACGAGCTGTCCGGCATGCCACCTGATCGAGAGATCGAGTTCACCATCGACATATTCCCCGACACCCGACCGTTTTCGAAGACTCCATACAGAATGGCCCCTGCAGAACTAAGGAACTCAAGATACAGTTGCAAGAGTTGCTCGACAAGGGATTCATACGACCCAGCGTCTTGCTATGGGGAGCTCCCGTGCAATTCGTCAAAAAGAAGGATGGCTCAATGCGTCTTTGTATTGATTACCGCGAGCTGAACAAGGCCACCGTCCGGAACAAATATCCATTATCCCGCATAGATGACCTGTTTGATCAACTGCAAGGAGCTATGGTATTCTCTAAAATTGATCTTCGCTCGGGTTACCATCAACTCAAGATCAAGTCGGGCGATGTGCCGAAGTCAGCCTTCCACACTCGATACGGCCATTATGAATTCCTGGTAGTGCGTTCGGCCTAACAAACGTCCCAGCTGCTTTCATGGATTTAATGAATCGGGTGTTTCGACATTTCCTCGATAAGTTTGTAGTAGTCTCTATCGACGATATGCTCGTCTACTCAAAGGATAGGCAGCAACATGCTCTGCATATACGGACCGTGCTTCAGACCCTTCGAGAAAATCAGTTGTATGCGAAGCGAAGCAAATGTGAATTTTGGCTGAGCAGCGTCTCATTCCTCGGACACATCATTTCAGCTGAAGGCATTGCAGTCGACCCAAAGAAAGTTGAAGCCGTTGTCGATTGAAAACAGCCAACGTCCGTCGGCGAGATTCGAAGTTTCCTTGGCTTAGCGGGATACAACCGACACTTCGTGAAAGACATCGCGAAGATCGCATTGCCTCTCACTCATCTCACCCAGAAAGGAGTCGCATTTGAATGGTCAGACGACTGTGAAGCTTCCTTCCAGGAATTAAAGCAACGGCTCGTCTCGGCCCCGATACTCGCACTTCCAGAAGGGACTGAGGGTTTCCAGATATATTCAGCGATGCATCCGGTCAGAGCTTGGGGTGTGTGCTGATGCAACGGAACAAGGTGATATCTTTTGCTTCTCGACAACTAAAGCCGCACGAGAAGAACTACCCTACTCATGACCTGGAGTTAGCGGCAATTGTGTTCGCGTTGAAATTGTAGCGTCACTATCTTTATGGCGTGATGTGCACGATCTATATCGATCGCAAGAGCCTCAAGTATCTATTCACGCAGAAGGAACTGAACTTGCGGCAAAGGCATTGGCTTGAACTAATCAAAGATTACGACTTGACTATTGACTATACGCCGGGAAAGGGAAATGTTGTGGCGGACGCTCTGAGTTGGAAGTATATTGCCTCGTTATTCATAGACCGCAGATTGCTACGCGACCTAGAAGAGATGGGCATCGAACCTAATTTGCTCTGGTTTTTTATGCCGCACTTGCTTTAGCTTTGGCTTTAATTTTAGTGAATGCGCTTTCGTGAATGTTTTCGATGTTTTTCATGGCTTGCGTTTTCGAAGTCGCATTCGTATCAAATTTCCTTGAATAATACAGTGTTCTAATCAGTTGCTTATGTGATTTCAAGTGATCGCGTAGGCGACGTCAGCGCAACCAACCAGTCCCTCGCCTGAAGCAAAGACTGAGATGAGTGGCTGACCTTCTTCGTCTCGACCCTCTGTTTCAAAATCAATATAAAACAAAAGAAATGCTTGTCGCCATAGTGTAGAATCAATGAAATCATGGCACGATTCTTCACGTAACACTTGCTATCGAACTGCTTTGCCTGAAAACTGATGCCTGCTTTCTCATACCTTATTCACTTAGCCTATGCAAACCAAAGGATGAATCGATTAACGTTTATCGCAACGATACGACTAAAGTGCATAAATGACTAAGATCAAAGAAAGGGGCAGTTTCATCCCTAAAAGAGAAAGTTAAAGGTTCTAGTAAAAAGATAGAATATTTCATGAATCTGCAAAAACGGTCATTGGACAACTTATGCATAAGGTGTAGTTTCCTCGAACGGTTGCCTAGGCCAAGGAACCGATTCGGTCCGGGAGGAACGAGTTGTAGCAAGCACCAGCCTTGAATTGGCGTGGGTGATTCGGGAACTTCGCATAGGGTTCGCTACCCGCCGCGAAAGGGTCGCCGTCTAACCTAGCTATAGTCCATGATGGCTTGACATTGCCAGTGACCTTCACACCCTTTCACGGCATGAATCAATGCACGTGACACGGGATAAAGTTGGATAATTGCTTGTCTCAAAATATGTTAACATGCAAATCGATCATGATGGTTAGAAAAATCACAAAATAGCTAGCTAACATGTTTTATAGAACTGCTTGAACCAAATGCAGAGCTTGAGTTTAATTAGCCACTTGCCAGTACATGTGATCGTACTGGCCCTCGCTCTTTGCAGGTGACAGGAACCAGAAGGAACGCGCCAGCTAGCTAGGCGACGTTTCGTGCTTTTGAAGCTTCGACCGCGCGTCGAAGTCCTCGCTGCCAAATTTTGAAGACTCTACCAGTCCAAGAAACATGTCTCGGCATCCTCCCAATCCAGGTGGCTGGAATACTTTTGTTGTAAATGAGGGATGTATGTATGGAACGACTATCTCATCGGCACTCTTTTTGTAATCGAGTCATGTTGTAAAGCCCGTGCGACACGATTGTAATAGAGTCTGTAAATGATGTCTATTATCAACAAAATGAAAACTTTTTCTGTCTTAATGTGCTATTCAATTTGTCTGCGCTTACTCTCTTAGATGCTGTGTTTCGGATTACCTTATGACTATGTCTTGTGCGATCGCAAATTAGGTTCACACGACATCACGTCCGGGGGACGACTATCAATTCTACGGAATTGGGGCGTGACACACGCCAACTTCAACGCCGTCGTGTTTTTATCCGAAGCCCACGATCAAACTTCAACGCCTTTTGAAGAAAGCTTTTATACTCCAAGCTTGTACAACTTGAATACTCCTAATCGGAAACCATCGGCACTTAGAAGAACAGGAGTTGTCTTGGAAATAGGAAGTTTAAAGCTTTTTGTAGATAGGAAGGCCTTAGAATAGATAGAGAAGATGAAGAATGAATGAGTGATTAGAAATGGAAAATCTTCTCTTTTTATAGGAATTTTTTAGACAGAGTTCGGGCAGATCTCGGTAGGGTTAACGTTCATAAATTTGAACGTTGTAGGTCCACAAGAATAGATATTTACTGCTGACCAGGAGCAGTTTGAGCAGACCGAGTTCGGGCAGAACTCGGCCCAAGTTCGGTTAGGGGATTTCTAGGTCATTTTTGATTTTTGGGGAGTTTTTGAATAATCAAAGGATTAGGTTTTGTTTTGGGTCAGGAATAAGGATTTTGTGAGAAAAGTCTTCCAGGTTGCCAGTGATCTCGACTCACAATTTTCTAAACTCAATAAAAAGAAAAATACAGAATAAATTAGAAAAAAAATCTGCTTTGACGAAATTCGCTGCGAGCTTCTTTCTTTTCATATCCAAGTCGGAGTTTTAAGTCAATTATCGAAATCGGTTCGACCATGGCTGTATGGGCCAACATGAGTAGGTGGCCAACGGAGGATGGCGGCATAGGCGAAGGTGAGGCGGCGTAGGCGGACGCATAGGCGGAGCAATACGTAACAAGATATTTTGACCAAAAAAGTTTTGTAAGCATTATGGGCCTATGGTTCACTTTTACAAAACTAAAATTTTATAAATCTTCGTTCTACAACTTAGTTTTGCCTGAAACATCCTTAAAATATGCATATTATGCAATAACAGTAGTAAAATAGTAAAAAAATGTTTAAAATGTATTGACCGCCTAGGCGGTAGGTGGACTCTATCCGCCATGCACTCGCCTACCGCTGTTTAGAACCTTGCCCAATATACTCCTATAGATAGTCCTCTATCCTCAGTCTCTTGGAAGTACCTTTGGACTTGGACGACTCAGATTCTTCTAACTTGTTGCCAGAAGATGATAATAATATATCATCATTCAAGATAACATTAGAGGTGTAATGCCCTGCTCTTCTTGATGGATTGAGATGGGTTGTTGGCTCGAAAAATTGATTGGATTTGGGATCATTCAGAGGATTGTTCAGAGATTTGCTCGGTCGAGATAGAGTGTTTCATCAGGTGGGTGGTTTCGATAATTCTTTGCTTCTTTACCTTCACACCTAATGAAATGGATTTTGCATGTTCACAATGGCGTAGTCAGAATTTTCGTCTAGGGGACGCGACAATTACTATTAATTTTTTTATAATAAATATATTTATAGTTTCAAAAATATTATATATTTGTTGTATTCTTCTCATTGAAAAAATCAAGTTATCCTTTTTAGTCCCACGTTGACTAGGAGTTCTCATATTCGTCTTTATATTAGTTTCTATCACTTAATCACTTGTGATTTGTTGTGGACTAATCATGTGAGTCACACGTGCGTGTCGTCGCCGTCGCCCTGCCCGGTTCGGCGCGCGTAATGTGTACGCGCCCAATCTCCGTTAATGTCCCCATTTTAAAACACCAAACGTGTCCCTAAAAAAAAGGTCTCCATCGAACAATTTCGAAAAAATTGCCATGCCTAATGACATTTTTCTTTGTAGGTGAGTTAGGAGGCACGCATTATATATATAAAAGTGTGATAAAAATATATTATATATATAAAAGATGGTGATAAATTGTTTTGTCAATATACAAATATATCTTATGAACATTTTTTTAGTGATGTATATACTGCTTTACTAATTTCCTTTTTATTCTATGTGCTACTAAGGTAAATCTTAAACAAACCAACATATTTAGAAGCTTCCGTAGATTTTAGCATTTTGTTCATAGACATGTTCTTGAAAGTATACTGCTATGATTAGTTGATGTTCTGTTGTTCCCTAAATATATTATTTTACCGATCTGACATTACAATATTGTTGTAACACCGTGATAGTTTTTTCTATGTCCATAATTTTAATAAAATTATATATATAATACTTCACAAAAAAAATATAAATAAAAACTCAAAATTTGAGGGGGCGCAGCCGCACCCCCTCGGCTCCATGTGGCTACGCCACTGCATGTTCAATTTATATTATGTGAGTTTTGTTGCATGCTAATAAAAGAGACGAATCAAGATAGATAAGAGAGTAATCTCACTTGTAAGATGCTGCTATAGAACATGGAATCATTAATCTGAAAAGATATACTACGCGGTCTTTTTTGTTTGGTTTTCTCGCTACTTCTAATACACAACAAACATCCAATTCAACTTTTAGAAAGACACTGTATAAGTCTTCTCTTGACATATCGGAAGGTACAATAACTCGATTCTCTGAAACATCTTTGTCGTGTTTATCTCCACTCGCCTTTATATCAAATATATTCTTTTTTGCTCCATTTCTATCTCCCTAATACGATTATATCCAACTTACTAGCAAAGTTTCATCTTTTTTTTTTCTCCCTTATTGGAATGCATATAACTCACTAATTATGATTCTTCTTTTCTCTCTTTACCAGATCCTTACTGATAAAAGAGAGAATATAATTTCCTCTACTCACTGGATCACACACTGATAAACGAGAAGATACATTTTTTTTTATCAAATCACACAACGCTAACAACAATAAAAGGAAAGATACAATTTCCCCATTTACTCGATAACAGACCTATAAGAGGAATGTTCTATTATTTTTCTTTATTGGATCACTCATTGACATAAAGAAAGATACAAAAGCTTTCCCTTTACCGGACCACACATTGAACAAGGGATCTTTATGTTTTCCGCCTTCTCGGATTACTAGCGATGAAGGGGCAGTTGCAAGCTAATTTTGTTTTTCCTTTTCCTTCTTCCTCCATCGAATATATCTCAATTTACTTTTTTTTTTCCGTAGATCTACTTTCGTTCACGAAACTGGAAGAACTCGTTTTTTTTTTTTTCCTTTATCCTCCATCATCATGCCTATATGTTTGAGAAGCGCCTATGATCTTCACATCAGGAGATAGTATACCCAGAGGTATTGCCAGTTTGGTTCTTTGCTCAAATTCGTTCCTACTTGGGTACCATGTTCTTTTTTATTAGGTAGGATTCTGCAAGGTGAATATCCCTAATTCTAGAGAGGAAAATAAATTATTTGGAAAAAACCAAGATGGGAGTTCATTGATTCATTCTTGTTCATAATAAGTCAAGGGTACAAGTAGATATCATCTTTGACTAAATCTCCGTAGCTAACCTTGACACAAAAAGAATATAAATTGCTATGAAAGTGGTAGAAGAATCACAAGGACACAAGATTTACGTTGTCTGGAGATATTATCCTACATCCACTTCCACACACAAGTTATTTTATTATTTCGAGAGAGTTACAATAAATAAAGATTCAAGTATTCAACCACTATTTATAACAAACGATTAGGGTGATTATGGACTTCAACCTTATTTATAACAAGAGATTAGGACGACCTACGCTTTCAATATATTTACTGAAATATCCCTAGTAGCGTATTACCTAAACTACCCTTGTACGTCCTTTCATATATCACACCTTCCATCTAAACTGAGCAAAATTTTCTGTCCTTCCCTGGAATTCTGTCCAAATAACCTTTTGGTCCCAAGTAACGAATTTCTCGTCTCAAAGTAAATTATGTTTTATACCAAGATTATAGATTTTTTTAATTGCAATTGGTGGTATAATTTTTTGCAGAAACCAAATTGAATTGGCTTGAGTCGTTAGTGCATAGAGACGTTACACCAGAAATGGTCTTCAATTCAATTCATAATTGTTATAGGCACGTATAATACCTGTATTACAGCTCGTATAATACATGTATTATACACATACCTTGCCTTTTTTCTGTATAATATTCCTACAGTCTATGGCATGTGAATAATACGGAACCACAACAAAATCTTTTCCTGAAGCGCATTAGAGAAGTAATAGAACTTATATACTTTTTTTTAATATAATTTATATACATTATAAGCTTATATCAGTATATATCTTGACCTTTTTTCTCAAAAGGAAGAATATCTTAAACAACAGGATCTTAACTTGGTTGCTTTCTTAATCCTCAAAATTTAACTAACCACATCTTAACCAAAAAAGGTTCAAACTAATAGAATATATATACATTTGTGTCTCATGCGAAAAGTGTCGGCTCTCCTCGGTGCTTTCTAGAAGTATCTACATATACACATCCTATATTTTCAATTCTGTCCTTAGACCTATACTGCATGTTTTTTTTATGGTGTCTATGTCATAGACAATCTGGTTGATGCGGGACAAGACCTAAAGGGAAATCTGTATGGGTTGACCAATTGAACAATATCTAAAGGGCAATATATTGAACCAACTGTAATGAGGAATGCTAATTTGTAAATGTAGGATGCCATTGTCTGTAAAACAAATTAGTGCCAATAGGCCAGCTCATGATTCATGCACCCGTCTGGACAGGCAGTAAACAGTTTGATGCTGTTTCACTTCCCTAGACAAAATGGTAGGCAATAAAAAAATTTCCCCGCTATTACTGGTTTGCCCACATATGGATATAAAGAATAAACTCATTCAGTATCGCTGATAAACTCCATTACCATAAAGCATGATAAGGACAATTTGTTGTAACGAGTAGGCATGCAAATAATAAAGTCTGACAATATAAAGATGTCTCAATTGAAAATGTATGCTACAGAATGAAAAATTCCCATTGAACGAGCTTTGTTATTTTCCTCTTTCCTCTTAATTCGTCAGTCTCCTATGCCGCCTCATTTAAACGGAGCAGCCCCTTCTTGACCGCATCTTGCCTTGTTCCCCTTTCGTTGCTTGTGCTCCCTTTCCAACTGCCCCTGCTTCCTCTTCTTCCTTGAGTTGTACAGAGATGGAGTGTTTGCCGCATTAAATGTTGTTCGTGAGGTGGCTAGCAGATGGAGGTTCAACTGCATCCACAACAGTAAGGTGGAGCAGAGGAAGGCCCTTGACTGAATATCGCTTGACCACGTCAGAAAATATTTTAAACTCATTGTTTAGCTACCCTAACTCTAGTGTTTTTTCTTTCCTTTTCTCTTGGGACGATTTATCCACCACCGGAAGTCATTCTAACTATTTAACATATGAATTCATTTCATCATGAGGTGTGATGGGTAGTGTATTAAATCTGCCGCTGTTTCTGACTTTCAACAGTTATTTTGTCTTTTATCCTATAACATGATGAGCAAAAGTTAAGTTTTTGCTTATGTTAATTTTGTTTCTCAAGCTTTAGGGTGGAGGCTGGTGCAATTCTGTAAAATCATGTTCCTTCCGCCGTGGGACTCCCTTAGGGTCATCACATTTCATGGAGAGGGAAATTTTCCTTCATGGCATTCTCAGCCATGACCAATCTCAAAACCCTGGTATGTATTTGTCAAACTTTTGTGGTTAACAGGGGAAAGTGGTCCAAGGTTATGATTTTGCTGTGAGACTTGATTTTCCTTGTATTTGTTTATTGTCTCCACTGCACTTACATCTGCATGTTTTTTTTTTGTAAACTTCCATATTGCATAATGCCATCCGCGAATAATGGCTCTGTCCTAAAACCTTATATTCTTTAAATAAATAAGCTTAAGGTATCTAATAAGAGGATATATTTATGCAATGAAGAGTCCAGTGGAATGACAAGATGCATCTAGAAACAAACCAACCAAAGACAAGAACATAATCAAAATATCGATCTTGTATATGATAATTGTTTAGTGGATCATTGTAGGGAACTTCAAGCTACAGATGACCAAGCCATTTAATATCATTGGCAAGTGATTGTGGTGAATCATTGCTGCTTTTATTCTTTCAAGTTGCCCTTGATTTCATGCAGCCAAAAAGTATCTTTGGCATTTAGTAAATGCACAAGCCAAAAAGAAAAGAAAAGAAAATTCACTTCTGCGTATTTGTATATCACAAGATCTGCAGACATGATTTATAGAATATGAAAGGTTTAAATTGATAGAATAAACATATTTCTCCTGTAGCTATGTAGTTTGAGGAAAATGTATTAAATGCTTTAAAACAATGATTAGTTTGATTGCAAAATGAAGAAACGTCATGAGGCTCCTGCCAATGCAGACTACAACAGGGGTCAAGTTGCACACAACCTTACCCCATTTTTATGAGAGACTGTTTCCACTACTCGAACCTCCGTCCCCAGGATATTGCTAACTGCCAAGTATGGGCTAAGCAATACCTCTAAAATAAAGAAATTTAAGTAAGTGATTGAAAAACCAAATTAAGGTTATCCCAAGGAGTTGCATGTATCGATGTTATGTCTGTGCAGTACATGGTTTTTCAATGACATGCACAAGGGTATTGATGATGTTTTCTTACCATCAGGAATCTCGGAGCTCGATGTTGGGCTGGATCAATGGAATCCCTTTCGCTTTTGCCTTCTTCTCCTTAAGGGCATGCACACTAACATATGTGAGAGGGGTAGGGTAATACTTTGGTGTCAATCCAACGTTCAAGTCAGATTGAGATTGAGGTTAAGCTAGATCTTGGCAGAGTTTTAAGGTATAAAAGTGTGTTCCTTGTGAAGATGGTTGGGAGACTATATATAGTCCTCATTGGATAACCCTAAATTACTTGCTTGCTTACCAAATTAGGGTTTAAAAGTTGGTAGAGATAATCACGTAATCTTTGTGAATATTTGATGATTATCCTAATGTCTGTGCCCATTTAGGAAGCTGGCAAGCCGGACCTGGGCCTTGGTATGTATATTAACAAAAGCGCGTAAGACCTTGATCGAAGCCAAGCAACGAGTTCAACCGATGTCTTCCTTAGAAATATGCTCATTTTGTGGCTGTGTTGGACATATCCATATTCAAAAGAACGAGAGCTCGGGAATCAAGGTTCGATCTTTGCATCTATATTAGATCTCGTCCAAAAAAAATTCCGAGGGCTCAGCTTTAGACCTCGGACAAGTAGCCCTTAACATTAAACTTCCTCGACTCGGCAAAAGCAATTCATCTTCATTCCTTTTTTTGCAATTAAGACAATTATAGTGGTAGCACACACACAAGTTAAGTGGATTGTTTACATGTCGGTGCGGTGACCACGCTATCGCAACTAAGGTGCGAGACTTAACCTTCAATTGGGGATGGAGATTGGTTTGAGACTGAATTTGTGTTTCTATGAGAGGAAGCATACTCGAGGGAAGTGAACCTGAGGGGAATTAGATCCATTGAGTGGTTCTCCTTGTGGCCAAACATGTCCTTTAGAGGAGGATGATTAGTGAAATTTCTCATGCGATAGTATCCTATGTTGCTGAGGTATGTTCTCGTGCCAAGGAGGCTTAAGATAAGGCTAGGCTCCAGGTGAGAGGGGCTGGACTCAAGGTTGAGTTCCAGGTTAAGGGTCTGAGCTTAAACCTGGACTTGAATCCTCGTATAAACTGTCAAAAGGGCTCATAAGGGCTTGCCGAGGATTTGGGTGATTTGGGAGGACTCTGAACGTCTTGGCGAGGATCAAAACTAGCCATCCGAGGATGGTGAGAAGCATGCTGATAGTTCAAACAAACACCTTGGCGAGAATGCTTTGTAGCCGGAAAAGGAAAATTTTAGGCGAGGCTTGCTCTCATTTTACCTCAGAGGATGGAATGAAGGGGATGCTAACCCTCGAGGACATGGGTATTTGCCCCTCGCACTTATAACGTGCAAGGGTTGCCCTAGGCCAAATGACTGCTTATTGTTGAAGATCAACATATTGGCCATTAATTGTCACGTTCTGAATCCGACGAATCGATAAGCCGCCATCGGACGTGATGTCGTACAAGCCTAAGTTGTGCTTGTACAAGGCATATTCGTGCATATTTTGAAACGTCGAGATTTTATAGAGATTTGCAATAGAAAATAACATGGCATATAAATTGAATAACTATTTTTGTTGATAATTTACATCATTACATAGGATTGATACAGCTGAGTAGGTGCTGTACATGCTTACAATTTGAACAACAAATTGAGATACATCGTTTCATACATTACATTCCTTTACTAGAAATAAAAGATATACACCTTGTCAAAAGTCTTCAAATGCCGCTTTGGGAACTTCAAAAGAATATGAACAAAGCTTCAAAAGTGCGAGAAGGCCTCAGTGCAACTAGGCGCGCCTTCAGTTCCTCGATGCGCCTCCTTGGTTCGTAGTACATGTGGAGACGTGGGTCAATACATTGTACTGGTAGGCAACTATTTAAAACCCAGATCACCGAATATTATACAAAATTCATATTCAAGCACACACTATCATTAATGATTTTTCTATCTTTCCTTAGTTCAATTAACTGAATCATGAGACAGAAAATGTAACAACATAATATACGACGATTCTTATCCACGACAGTCTCCTTCCCTGCAATAGAACTTACCATATTTTTTTCATGTGAACTAGACATCATTAGCTAACAGTTTAAATACATGAAGATTACTGGCACCACAAGCCATCCTGGACCATAGCTTGGTTAGATGACGATCCTTTCAGTGCGGGTAGCGAGCCTAGTAAAAGTTTTCGAATCATCCGTGCTAGTACGTCAGCACAGCTATCTCTGTTCCTCCTAGGCCGAATTGGTTCCGTAGTGTGATAATTGTTCGAGGAGCCAATACCTTGTGCACAAGTTGTCTATGACCATGCATGCCTAAGAAACTCATTTACTCAAGTATAGCATGCAAGATAACAAAAAATTTGATATTCTCAGTGTATTCTACTTTCTTCGAGCAATCATACAAAAATACCATAATACAATTGTAATATTTATCCATGGATTCATATCTATTTTAATACAACATTTCCATAAGTATTTATATGACAAGCATGTAACAATAATATGGTTACTCTCTTTATCTAGTTCTTTTTTGTTAACGATGTTATTGGTCGATAGACAGTACATTGCCATGTACTAGTGAGCATCTATTTAAAATCCACATCACCGATTATTATTACAGAATTCATATTCAAGCATACATTATCATTATTGTGATCTTTCTATCTTTCCTTAGTTCAATTAACTGAATCATGAGACATGAAATGTAACAATATAATATACGATAATTATCACCTATGGCAGTCTCTCTTTCCTACAACAGAACTTACCATGTTCTTTTCTGTGAACCAGACATCATTAGCTAAACAGTTTAAATACATGAAGGTCGCTGGTACCACAAGCTATCCTGGACTATAGCTTGGTTAGATGACGATTTTTTAAGTGCGCGTAGCGAGTCCCACTGAAGTTTTCGAATCACCCGTGTTAGTACGTCAGCACAACTATCCCTGTTCTCCCTAGGCCAAATCAGTTCCATGGTCGTAGTAACCGTTCAAGAAACCAATACCATAAGTTGTCCATGATATGCATGCCTAAGAAACTCAGTTATTCAAGTATAACATGCAAAGATAACAGAAAACTTGATATTCTCAATGCATTGTACTTTCTTCGAGTAATCATACGAAAATTCCATAATACAGTTGCAACAATTATCCATGGATAGGGCCGGCCCTGAGTTCATGAGAGCCCTAGGCAAACTTTTAAAATGGAACCCATATATAATATAAAAAAAATGAACTAAAAGTAAATTTTAAAAAATGTTGCAGCTAATAATTAAACCTAGGACCTCTTGAATGCAAGTTTAACATACTAACACTACACCACAATTGTTTTGTGATAAAAGATGGTCACGTTACATATTAGTTCTATGTTCGATACAAGATTACTAATATATATATATATATATATATATATATAATTTTTTTTTGGACCCCCAAATTTTGTAGGGCCCTGGGCGGTCGCCCTAGGCCAGGGCCGGCCCTGTCCATGGATTCATATTTATTTTAGCACAACATTTCAGCAAGCATTTTATATGACAATCATGTAACAGTAATATGGTTACTCTGTTTATCTTTTTTCTATTAGTGATATCATTGATTGATAGACAAAACAAAAGAGTCAAGGGAAATAAGAATCAAAGCCACTCAATGTTGGAGAATTTCCGAAAGAAAGAGATCTCCAATGATTTGCTCAAGCTGCGCGTACGCGATTTCTTGCATTTAAAACAATCCTATGATCAATATTTTTCTTCTCTATTTCTCTTAGAATTCAATATGAATGTGTAAATCGATGAAGGCAATTCAACGAAAACCATCAAAAACGTCTACGAAACGTATTCATTAAACCAACAACGAAAGCAATAGCAAAACTAATACCGAAAACGAACACTGAAAATGTTTGAGGGTTTTTGCATTGGATCAAAGGTACGCCGGGGATAACAGGCTGATGACTCCAAGTGACCCTTATATAGAGCTCTTCTTCAAGACACGATCCATTGCATATGAGACCTGATTCCGAAGAGCCAATTCAAAGAGAGGAAGGATTTTAATTCAGCATGTCCCGATCAATCGATACCGATAGGTTTGTCAATACAGTGCCCCCGGCTGGGGAGCAGGGCACTACATTAATATAGCACGAGGATCTACTGGTAGGCTTCTTGTGGTCGAGAACTGTTGCTAGAAAGAAGGATAAACCCTCAGTTTATTACCCAATGGTAGGGTCCTGAACTTTGAATGAGACGTACTGAGCTCGAGGCTGGATTATTAGCCAAAGAGAGGATTCAGACCAGGCTTCCGGCTATTAAAGTTGACTACGCTGCTGAACTTCGAGTTATGAAAGTTGAGTTTTGAAGCTCTTGGCCTTAGCTCACTCTGTGCCATGCTTGTATTTTAAGGAGCTCCTAAACTGAGAAGGAGGCTTATGCTAGGATTCAGAAGAACCTTCTTGCTAAGGAGGCTAAGATCAACTGTTTAATTGAGGAACTATTTGAAGTACCATGCTTGTATTTTAAGGAGCTCCTAAACTGAGAAGGAGGCTTATGCTAGGATTCAGAAGAACCTTCTTGCTAAGAAGGCTAAGATCAACTGTTTAATTGAGGAACTATTTGAAGTCAGGGTGGATCGAGAATCCCTTGGGAAAATGTCAAAACGATTGACGCTGAGGTGACCTCCTTGCAAGGTCTCGAGATTAACTAGAGAATGTACTCGCAAGTTTGGCCCATAAACTAGAGAGAGTGCTCAACTCTCCAACTTTAGTGGAGAATCTTTCGGAGAGGAAAATTCGTCATTACGCTTATGTAGCAGAAAGGTACGAAGCTTTTGACGTGGAGTTCGATTTTCTGGATGACATGGTTCAGTTGGGCTTTCAGATCATTCTTCGACGGGTGAAGAGGAAGAATCACATGCGCCTAATGCATGCGGATTATGATTATCTTGAGGATATGGGAGTGGTCATCCCTTCTCGAGACTCGAGCCCTCAATATTATGAGGCTGAGGATAATGCTGAGGATGTATATTGTTTTCCTTTTGCTCCTCTTGTGAAGACTCATGAAGAGTTTGTATTGAAGTCCTTTTGCCAAGAAGAACAATAATGGAAGCTTTCTTTTGATTTATGTGTCAAATTTGAAATTGCTTTTTATTTGCTTGCTTCTTCAATTTCTTTTGAGTGTAGCTTAGGTTTATGCCTCGGTCTATAGGTAAGATAGTATTTTCCTATGTTGATGAAACCCATACAGAGGTCGAGGGATTGCTGCAAACATTGACTTGGTGTCTGGCCTCACGTAAGGGTCAAGGATTAGTCTCTGAGTGTCTCACTCGCAAGGGTAGAGAGATGAGACCTTTAGTAACTATGGTACCTTGCCTAGTTTAGAGTTCGTCGTCTAGACCCACGTGAAGGTGAAAGGACTAATCCCCGAAGGCCTATGATGCCTCGTCTAGTATAGAAGTCATCGTCTGGACCCATATAAGGGTGGAGGGTAACCCTTGAGGGCCTATGACGTCTCGTCAAGTTATAGAGTTCTTCATCTGGACCCATGTAGAATAGAGGGAGTAATCCTCGAGGACCTATGGCGCGTTGTCCAATATAGAAGTGTCGTCTAGACACATCTAGAATGTAGAATGGAGTAATCCATGAGGGCCTATGATGTCTCGTCTAGTTTAGAGGCATCGTCTAGACCCATGTAGAATGCAGGGAGTAACCCTCTAGGGCCTATGACGCCTCGTCCAATGTAGAGGTGTCGTCTGGACCATGTAGAATGGAAGGAGTAATCTTCGAGCTCTTATGGAGCCTTTGTCCAATGTAGAGGTATCATTTAGACACATAAAATAGAGGGAGTAATCCTTGAGGGCCTATGACGTCTTGTCCAGTATAGAGGCATCGTCTGGACCATGTGTAATATAGGGAGTAATCCCTGAAGACCTATGACACATCGTCTAGTGCAATGCTAATCATCTGGACCTACGTAGAGTGAAGAGTAATCCTTGAGGGCTTGTGGCTCCTCGTGCAATGCAATATCCACCGTCTGAACCCATGTAGAGTGGAGGGAGTAATCCATGAGGGCTTGTAGCACCTCGGCTAGTATAGAAGTCGTTGTTTGAGCCCACACGAGGGTAGAGAGACTAACCCCTGAGGGCTCGGGGGCGCCTTGCTCAATTCATGGTCGTCGTCTGAGCCTATGGGGTGGAGTAATCCATGAGGGCTTAGGGGCAAGGTTCTAAACGGCAATAGGCGGGTGCGCAACAAAGAGGGTCCACCTACCGCCTAGGCACCGCCTAGACGCTTGATTCACTTTGGACTTTTTTAAAACTATTTTATCACTTTTTATTGCATAATATGCATATTTTAAGGGTGTTTTATGCATAACTAAGTTGTAGAACAAAGATTTATGAAGTTTAAATCTTGTAAAAGTGAACCATAGGTCTATAATTCTTGCAAAACTATTTTGCCAAAACATCTACTCAGGTATTGCTCTGCCTAGGCGTCTATCTATGCTGTCTTATCTCCGCCTATGCTGCCAAACTTCCGATGGCTGCGTAATCCACCGCACAAAAGCGGTGCGGAGAGCGGCCGCCTAGCGCCTAGGAGGCGGCCGTCTCGACCGCCATTTATAATACTGCTTAGGGGCACATTGCGTAGTGTTTACATTGTATGGACCTATATAGGGTTGAGGGTTGGGAGTGATCCCGAGGACTTGGGGTTACTTCTACAATAATAAATTCATTGTCTGGGCCCATATATGATGGAGGTAGTGATCCCTGAGGGCTCGGGAGTGCCTCCAGAATAAAGTTTATCGTTTGGGCCTGTGTAGAAAGGAGGGCGGGATCTTCTAGGGTTTGGGAGCACCTCGACCAGAATAAAGTTCATCTTGTTCTATGTAGAATGGAGAGTAATTCCTGAGGGCTCGGGGGTGTCTCTACCAGAATAAAGTGCGTGTCTCTACCAGAATAAAGTGCATGAGAGTGGAGGGAGTAATCCGTGAGGGCTTTGGGTTGCCTCGCAGTATAGAAGTATTTGTGTGACAATTACGTAGATTATGCATAGAATAACAATGTTAGCACATGATAATATCATAGGGATGAGAAGAGTTCCTATGATTCTTGTAGGACCTCGTGGAACTCGGATTGGAGGGTGCAAAGCTTTGACATGAGTTCGGTAGGTTGCCACTAATGGACATCGGAACTAATTTAAGGGTGAATATGACAATGTCTCTTTTGATAATGTCCCTTTTCTTTGTTGTAACTAGTCGGAGTAGAAAAATCCAACATGCGTAATATCTTTTGACCAGGGAGATTGATAATATAAATTTCATGAAGCAATTGGCCTCATACGGACGAGCGACGAACGAATTTGGTTACACGCTTATGACTTCGCAATAAAATCTATTAATATGAGCATTTAAGTTGTCTATGTGTAGAGGCTGTTCATAAAGAGCGTCCATAGATGTATGCCTGCATTAGCATGCCGACCCGTTCGGACGAGCTAAGGCTAGTTGCCGAAATGATTTTATGATGTACAAATCATTCTAATACCAAGTTTTGTATGCTAGTCTCGGTGAGAGCTAATAAGTGTTACAATTTTGAAACTTTAAGCGAGCATGTACTCTTAGATGGGTCGAACTATTTGACAGCGCTCTGATTTGATGACGCAAGGCTTCCAATAAGGATGCTGCTAGTATCTAGATGCCAATATGAGGTGAGAGGTGAGTTGTTACATGCTTCTTGAATGACAGAGGTAAAGGTGGGCGACCACTATGGTCTTATGTATCACAATTTAGAGCCAGAGGCCCAATAGTAGTGATTGGTACATGCAGATTTATTCATTGCAGGAGTGCGCTATTGAGCATATACATATACTAATGTGTATGGACATTTTAATGCGCAAGCATAAGGTGCAAGTATGCGTGAGCTGATCAACCATTCAGGATGGGTGTTGGATGATGTATACATGCTGCCGACGGCTTCCCATTTCCGTGATAAAATGGTCGAAGAGGTAGAAAAGAGGACTGATGATCCTGTGGTTGTATATCGTGGGTGTGCTCAGGTTGGTGGCTAGGTGTTGGTGTTAATAACCGAGCAGAGTGAGCTATAGTTAACTGTATGCCTAGAAAACTGACCAAATCCTTTGAAGATTGGCCAAGAATACAAGCCTAGAAAAATGACCAAATCCCTTGAAGGTTGTCCAGGAAGACAAGGCATATGTTCCGCCTGTACATAAATATGAACTTGTATATTTTACGAGGTTATTTGTCTTGTAACATGGTCCAAAAATGTAAACACGCTAGACGTGCGAGTATGGAAGTGTCACCATGTGCATCCAGTCATTGTTATGCAGTATAATGTATTTCCATAATCAGATTAATGCAATTAAGTAAAGGCAATGGGCTTAACCATTGGTTGCGGTTTGCATCCATTCACTCCAGAGGTCCCCATGTAGGCATAACATGGATGGAGCTGTTTGTTGAGTGTCAACACAAGGTCGGTTGCCATAAGCAATTGGCTAAGTCTTATGAGTGTATACTACTATGGCAACAACTTTAAGGTAGACATGAATTTGGAACTAGGACATTTGGGTTGTAATGTGTGTATGGTGCACTTATTCTGGAGGCACACTGAACATGTAAATTTGCTTAAGTGTATGTGTGCATGAGAAAAACAATCATGGGCTGTGTTTTAAACACATAGGATGGGATAACAGTGCATAACAGTATGTACAAAATACGTTTAGCGACTTACCAGAGGAGCAGGAGCGCACGGTAGAGCTGGGTACTAGTAGCACTTGCTACTGTAACCACCACTTTTCTGAAATGAGGGTAATTTTGAACTTTTGTAATTTTTATCATTTAATAATAATATTTAAATCATATTATGATTTTTGGTGATTTTTCTTTATTTATTTTATATTATTTAGATGGGTGAATTGTGATTTTGGTTGTTGCTAGCTTAACCCTAGAGACTGCTTGACTTAGAGACTAACCATGACCAAGGAGACTCGACCATGTGACTAGATTGGCTAATTACCTATTTTTAGGCTAAGGGTATTTTAGTCATTGTGCATTACTTTGAATTTTATTAATTTATTAATTAAATTGATTGTTGTGTGGTTTGGATTGGTGTTTTGGTAGGATCAAGATGGTATCACCTTAGTCAGCCTTGACTAGAAGCCTAATAATGTAATTAGAAGTATTATTGGCCTTTTAAAATTTAAATTAGAATTATTGTTTATTTTTAGAATCATTTATTTTATTTTAAGCTATTTTCTCTTAAAGCCTTTTTAGCCTTTTTGACATGGGCCTTTTTAGCAACTCATGGAGTGCTTGGCCCATGCGCAAACCCTAACCCTAACACACACCCCTAGCATGGCCGGCCACAAGCAGCCCTCCCCTCTCATTTGTAAAACATTAGCCTCCATAGAGCAAACCCTAATTTCCTTTCCTCCAAAAACCCTATATTTCTCATCCGGAGTCCGTTTCACCTCAAACAAATTCCGTTGCGCTCGTTGGAAAGAGCACTTGCTGGAGTATTTCTAGCAAGGAGGTGGATGCATTTGCTCGGGAGAAATCGGCCGACAAAGCGCTCGGGAATTCCTTTTATTGAGATTCCGACTCTCAATAGGTAAATCCCGATCTACCTTTGTTTCTCCTGAATTTTCTTCATTATTGCATCCATATAGGCACCCTTGATCTGTGTATAAAGTTTGGTAGGATTTCGGTTTCGTTTGATAGCGGTATCGGACACGTATCGGTCTTTTGTTGCACGTGTTCGGCAAAATGCCACTTAGAACTGAAAATTGTTAATTTTCGATTCTGTTTTCACGAATTACTTCCTTATATGATTTGTAACAACTTTCGTGAAGACAGATCGGAAATCGACACGATTTTGGCATCCGAACGGACACGGACACACGTGCACGAGATCCCGTGCACGGTCCCGTGCACGTCCTGCTGTCTGTGCGTCATAACTCGACGCACAGAGCTCCTTCTCGCGTGAAATTTTATGAGCACGTAGGGGCATCCTCTGCCCACATGCTCGTAAAATTTTACGACGTTTCGTCGAGCGAGCGCGGAGAAATCCATCGCGCACTGGTCGGCTGAACTGTGCACTCAGGCTGAAATTTGCCGCTGACACGGCCTTCGTACGCGAATACGGCGCGTCGAGGACCCGTACCAGGAGTTAGAACACGTAGCCCTATACCTAGACTACCCAGGGACTTAGATCCCGAGTCATGGCGTGGCCCGACGTGCGAGCCACGAGCGGCGACCCGTACGCACGAGCACGCACGCACGCACGCACGCACGCACTGTTGCGCGAGCCGCTGTATCGCGTCACTGCGACTTCGTGTCGTGTTGACGTGTCCTAGACCTATTCCGTGACCCTACCTAGCTGTGTGCACGAGCACGAGGTTTCTCGTTGTGCGTGTGACGCACAATCGAGCGTGAACACCCTCTTCGACACGCGGTATCAGTTTCCGATACGCACTCCGTGGACACGACACGAACACGGTTTCGACTCCGTGAGTGCCCGAGCACGTCACGTATGTCGAGACTAACATGCTTGCCGAGTTTCGTGATTTATTGTTGAGTATTTTGTGATTTGGGTCGTTTTGTTGAAATTGGGTTTTTCAGGTTCAATAGTTTGAATAGAAATGTGATATTTTGATTCTTCGACTTTTAATCGATATTTTCTGACTTGTTAACTTATATATGATATTTTAGACTCGAGGGAAGTGATCCGCGGGATTATTACCTATTTGTTTGCCTTTTTCAAGTATAATTGGTTTTTTCCTTCAATATAAAATTGAATAGTTTTATAGTATTTTGATTTTCTGGATTTTATGTATCAAATTCTGAGTTTATGATTCATAGATGACATATTGAGTTTGTGGGAATTGATCCTTGGTTTTATATCCTATTTATTTACCATTTACATATACAATTTGGATTTTCCTTTATATATATAAATGTATATGTGAGTTGATATATATATTTATATATAAATGACTCGTATATATGTAAATATGTTGGAATGAGAGTTTAAGGTTCTGATTTCCAGGTTTGAGTCTACTTCTCGGATTCGAGTAATCTATCCTCTTTACCTATATGAGTATGTATATGTATATTATGCATATGTCTACATATATATATATATATATATATATATATATATATATATATATATATATATATATATATATATATATATATAGTTTTCCTTTAAATAGATATATGTGTATATGTATTTATATATGTGATATATCCCATAGTTGAGAACTTGGTTTTTAATCTCAGATTTGAGTCTTTACTCAACAGTCCTTTATCGCATTTTTCCTTCAAGTCTCATATTATATAATTATATGTGTGTGTGTGTATATATATATATATATATATATATATATATATATATATATATATAACCTTAATGAATGTGAATATACCTATATGTATGTGGATTGATTATGAATGTAACCATAGGGTATTGGGACAGACTAGGATCAACCCTATAAGCTTAGTTTAGTCGAGTTGACCGACAAGTTGACCAAGTTGACAAAAGTCAACTTTGGGTCAAACTTGTTCCAAATCGACTCAAACGAACTCGGAATGACTTGTAAACTTGTGTGTGACCTAAAAATTAGTAAACGGACTAGTTGACTTAGTGTTGACCAGGTTTGATCAGAGTTGACCAGGTTTGACCAGAGTTGACCAAGGTTGACTTTGACCTAGAAGGACTTAGAAGCATGTAGAATTGCATTGTAGCCCTTTCTTATGATATGTTAGACTATGTTGTGACTTGTGGTTACTTTAAATAGGTTTACATCACTCCAGTTCAGTTACACATCCTCATCAGCAGCTCGGATTGTCAGGCGAGTACATTCTCTGACCGTTTCGTTCTTGCTTGGACATATTTACTTGTTATAGACTAGTTTACTTGTTGCTGTCACGATATTATCACGGATTAGTACTATATGGATCTCTTTATACGATGTTATCCCCTCGAATACATCGGGTATATTGTGCTCATATACTTTATCATGTGCATCGTCTACTCATTGTATTCGTATTTATTTATGTATACTCATGTGACATTCATGTACACTCATGATTATGTGAGCCTTCATGTATAACCCAATGTGCATGTGGACTAGCTATCCATGTGACGCACTACTTTCATGTGCAATAACATAACCTGGACAGATCCTTGTGTACTGATTGGGGCAGGGGGAGTATTTATTTGGTTATGTGATCTACACCATTTCATGTATAACTCCAAACTAGATTTAAGTCATGTATAACCTAAGCCTGTTTACATAACCAAACATGTGCTCTGAATCACGTAGTTACCTCAGTTTTCTTATCTATATCATGTATATCTATTTTCACTATACCATGTTCTTTTTTTTATAGTCTCTCTCTACTATTTCTTTACAACAGTTCATGTATATTATTCTATAGCTTGTTTCATATTTTCTTTCATGTTATGAACTGTGTGAGAGAGATGTATTCGTTCCTGTCCTGATTGGACCCGTTGAAAATATTAAAGATGATGAGGATTGCTGCGATACTTACTATGGAGCAGGCCTAGTTGACACAGGTGACCTGGACCCTCAGCAGGATCCAGTAGTCGCTGAGGACTTGCCATGAGTTAGATTAGACTTATATCTTTATCTAGTTGTTGAGATACTATGTTTGTATTGAGATATTATTATGGTGTGGTTTACATCGGGATTATTATTCATATTGTGACTCTCTGTTGAGATTATCTTTCTTCTATTCCATCTTAGTTATTGTGATTGAGTTGTACCATATATATATTATTCTCTAATTGGAGCATATTCTAGATTGTGTTAGACGTTGGACCTAGGACAGCGTTCTACCGCCGACACTGCGGCGTAGGCTGGACGTACCCACGTCTCGTGCCCTTACACCGGGTGCGGGTCGTGACAGCTACTACTTCCATTCTTTAGCTATGGTTGAGTATCCCCTTGATAGCTCTCTGAAAGTATGTCGAGGCTGAGGGTGACGGCTGTTGTCGGACGTTGCGCTCCTCTGTTGCTTGAAAACTGGGGAGCCTGGGGTAAACAGCGTGGACTGTGAAGTCCGAGACTAACCACAATTGGACTGCTGAGTTTGAGACTGAAATGTCGAGCTCTTATCTGATCTGTGGCTGAGCATGGATGACATGTCGAATATGAGGCCCAAACACTACAAAGGTGTAGGAGTGGGAAGCAGGTCATATCTCTTGCACAAGATCCGACACTTGTAGTCCTATATGGAGTTTCCCAAACATTTTGCAAGCATGAGATTGTAGGAGCTCGGGAAGATGGTGTGTTCTTGATAATCCTAGTAGCCCTTTACCATTGGTAGAATGACGTTGAGATAAACTGTCGAGCATCTCATGTGCAGATGTCCTAGCCTCGACCAAGCGCTGCAGGAATCCAGTTTATTGCTACTCATTAATTGTGGAGTGGGTCCTTATCGAGTTTGTGAAGCTTGAATAAGAAAGAGACAATGGCTGCACTTCGGAGGAGTAATGGCTTTCTCGTAGTAGCCGAGCTCCTTTTGGTATCCACCATGTTGCTTTCAGTTTCTTAAAGAGCTCTGTTGTTCAATTTTTTTGCTCTGGCATCATGGTGGTACGAGGTGCTTGTTGCCAAGGTCATGTTGTTGCTGGTGTGGAGTACCGAAGGCAGAGCTATCCGAGCTGGAAAGCATGATACCGAGGTGTGTCGAGGTTCACAACTGGCATCTATGAATATCCTAGTACGGGGACAGATGTCATGGATGACCGAAAGCAGGGCTAGACTTGGCGTAGGGAGAGATGTTATGGATGACTGAAAGCAGGGCCATACTTGGTGCTCTCTTGTAGTGGATCCACCCGCTCATGGTGGTCCTAACGTCGAGCTTTTCTTTGATGGTATCGAACCTTATCTTCTCCCAAAGAGATCCTAAAAGAGGTTAGTCTTTGTCTTCCAGGTCGAGGTAATCACTCGGGCTAGTATATAATCTATGAACTCTGTTGGGGATCACCGATACGACGCCAAAGCTCCCTGAGATCTTTGCTACCTCTTCGTTGTTGAGCGCGCATCAAAGCCAATGATGTAGTCGGTATAGGAGAAGAAGATGGTGTTCCTCCCCTCTTTGGTTTTGAGAACATATCTTAAGGAATCATTTTGTGATTCCTTCTTGAGTTCTTGAGCAATAAGTGAATTGGTTTTATCTTGAACTTGTGCATGCTCACCAAAGTAGATGATGTAAGAATTTATTGTAGAGGTGTTGGATGCATGGAAGAGAAAGTGAGAGGAAAGAGAAGAGAAGAAGATGAGGTCATCCTTTTGTTGACCTCCATTATTCTTTCTCTCTTTGGTTTTGGGGTGGCCATGAACATGGTACTCCAGACTAAACCATGTTGGTGAGGAGTCTCATTCGACCAAAGCCGGATGCAACGCGAAGCCATGGAGCTAAATGGTATCGTGCTCGCCTTTGAGGAGCGCATGACTTTGTGGTTATTGGTTCGGGCCCTACGATGGATGTCAATCTGGTGATGTTTCTTACCACTATGAATTTCGGAGGTCGATGTTGGGCTGGAACAATGGAATCCCTTTCGCTTTTGTCTTTTTTATCCTTCAGGGCATGCTTACACGAACACAAGTGAGAGGGATAGGGTAATGCCCCGCTCAAGTCAGATCATGATTAAGGTGAAGGTAAATTTAGACAAAATTTTAGGATATAAAAGTGTGCATCCTGTGAAGATGGTTGGAAGACTATATATAGCCCTTATTGGATAACTATAGAATACTTGCTTGCTTTCCAAGTAGGGGTGAGCAAATGCCGATCGATACCGAAAAATAGACCGAATACCAATTAAAAAAATTCCGAAAAATCGAACCGAAATTATGTATCGATACTGAATTGCCGAACCGACTAAAATATGGTATAATGGTAGTGTAATAGTAGTGGTAACGGTTTGAGTGTAATACCATACCGAAAATACCGAACCGATCCTCTCTCTCTCTCTCTCTCTTTCTCTCTCTCTCTCTCTCTCTCTCTCTCTATATATATATATATATATATATATATATATATATATATACTTTTTTTAGAATGTTGTTCGTGATTAATTTTATACTAATTTTTTTTTTAATCTTTATTTTAGTCAGTTTCTTAGAACTTAGAATGGATTTAAGTGGACTTGAAGTTAAGAATGCTAAGAATTGAGTTTTTGATATTTTGAGCTTATAGTTTTGTGTTCTCATAGAATTTTGAAGTGAATTTAGTTAAACTTATACTAAAGATTAAACTTAGTAACCGTGTTTGATATTTTAAGCTCATTTTTAGGTGTGTGACTTGTTACATATTGTTCTAATAATTTTGATTAATTGTTTGGTTGGTAGAGGCTTGGCTTTAAAATTTAATGCTTCCAAAAAAGTACAAAAAAATTATAGGTTAAGAGGCTCTATAATATTAAGTGTGTTGATTGATCAAATGTTAATTGGTAAAATACCGATACCGAGAATACCGATTTAACCGAAACTGAAAAAACCTATTCTAAATGGTACGATATTGGTATTGATTTTTTAAATACCGATTTAAAAAAGTACCGAAAAGTTCGACCAAATACCGACCGATTATACCGACACTCACTCGTATTTCCAAGTTAAGAGTTTAAAGGCCGGTAGAGATAATCACGTAATCTTTGTGAATATTTGATGATTATCCTAATGGGATCTTTGTGATCATTATTAGAGACATAATTTGGGTCGACTCGGATCTGAGCCCAATGAGGAAGTTGATAGGCTCGGGTCTGGGCCTAACTCTAGTCCTAACGTCTCCTTTTGATTATTATTTATCATTCCTCCTTTACCGGATCTATTAGTCTGCTTTGCACATGTCAAAACCACATAAGACGATTTTCTCTCATTTTATTCTCAATTGGCTCACTTCTAACTTTCCAGTATTACATTCCTTTTCTTATCCCATCTATTAATGCATTTCCCCTCACCCCTCTTGGATTTCTCATATCGGCTTCACTATTTTTTTGGACATGTTTCATAATTGCAATCTATAAAGCATGGGTGGTCGTATATTAGTCTTCTTCAAAAAAAATTTCAACTTAAAAGGTATCTTGCGATCACAAACCACTCTTTCATTTCAACCATCATGTTCTAATTTAATGCATTACATCTTCTTAATCCCTCCATAATTATGACTAGTTGATCATAAATACCAAAAACTATCACTCTAGGGTGTCCCTTGTCCGTCTAGATGTACTCAACTTCCTTTCTCCCTTGACTTCTAGTTGAATTTACATTTCTATTAATGTGTTACTATCCCAAAATTTTGGGATAAAGACTTGTTGTGTTGTTATTATTAACCTGTTTCAGATTTGTTCATTGTGTTGTACGCATATTGTTCGATTGATTGTCCATCATAATATGCAAAATGTAATTTATTTGATTCATTATATTTTCAAGATTCATGTCTCAACTGAAAAGAGAAAATATTTGAGGGTGAAAATGAAAATATAACCTTTCTAAAAGTAGTAAGATATATGGCAATAGTTAGATTTGGCATTGTCAAAGTGATAGTACATAGGACATATTACATAGGACAAGACCTATATGTCAAATTAATGAGTTTGACTCAAAAACTAACAAATTGATATTTTTGCGTAAGCTAATTGTGGATGGTTGTATGAAATCAGAACAGTAGCAAATCAGTACAGTAGAAAACCAAGCAATTCGCAGGAGAAAGACTTTGAGATTAACGGAAAATTGGGATGTATAAATTTGGTGGTAAGCGATGTTGTAGTGACACGGGATGACATGCTGATCGGCACGCCATATATAAGTGTGTGTAATGGGAGTTTGAAATATTTTCTGTAATTTAGCTTTTAAGTTCAAATTCTTTTGTTGTTTATGCAGGTAGCTTTAATACACAATAGGGGTCAGTTTGGGTTGGCTTTACATGTTAAATTCAATGTCAGTTAACTTAAGTTACAAGTCGGGTTGGGATGTCTTGCGGGTTCTATCAAATAACACTTAAATCACTTAAGTTGCATGTTCGGGTCGGGTCTATGACTTTGTGATCGCCTCAATCCGACCCATAACTTAACTAGTGTATAACGAGGATTGATTTAGATTTTTTTTTTTTTCCAAAATCAATAAATCCAGTTCATCTTGTGTCTTCTGCCTCTAAATCCCTTTCCATGAAGTGACGATGACGAACAACGAAGACGAGTCAGCGACCAACACGTGGACCCAGGTACGAATTTCTTGCACGAATCTGGTTATGTCACACACAAATCCGTGTCTGATTTGAATTTGGTATGGGTTCACCGGCCATCAGGTCTTGTCTTTGCTTCCCAATTGGTAGGGTTTTGTAGAAAAGATAAATTTGAAGAACATAAACAAATTCAGGATTAGGGTGAGAGTGTATGAAAAATATATAAGGAATTTGAGACTCCTATAATAGGTTTATTGGCAAACTCGTATAGTATATTTCTGAAAAGGGGGGGGGGGGGGGGGGGGGTGGAGGGTGTTGGTCTTGCCCGTGGATTCCTCTGACAATTAAATTAGTCACCTGAATAAGAGAAAGAAAATGAGTAGGTAATTTGATAGGGATCGCCTTGGGATTTGTGCTTACATTCTTACCATTTTATGGGGGTATTTATAGTATGAGCGAGGGAGCATGTGCTTGCTTCCCAAGTTTCTCTATTTACAGGTTTGCTATAGGATATTTTGTTGTACTTGGGAAGTAAGCCACTTTATTTCCCAGTTTGCCATTAGGTCACTCCTTGGGCAATTAGTTTTATCGTTCTGCCCTTTGTTTCTTCTGGACCATCTTTTGTAGTGAGTAGTTCATTCTGGGCTCTCTCTTGGCTTCATTTGTTTGGTAAATTGGGCTCAATTTTACTGGTTTGTTCCTACTAGACTCAGTTATTTTTGGATGTATCCCTATATTTTGTCTCAGGCGTCAGCATTTAATGGTTTAAGCGCTTGCACACTCTGTAAAATTTTAGCCAAAAAATGACTCTGTTAACTGATGTGTTGGCTCATTTAGAGGCGCTCCCTGATTGAATGGAGTGTATAGGTACTCCCCGAGGAGTTTCACCATGATAAAAACATAACAGAATTCATTCAAGAAAAACGCAAATGGTCTATCCACGGAACTTGCTTGTTGAAATGTCAACAAACAGTTGTAGTCAAACAAAACTCGGTAAAAAAACGTAGATGGTATGTTTACAAAATTTGCTTGTTGAGATGTCAACAAGAAGTTTCAAACATACAAAACTCAGTCAGCAGACGTCTACCAATGGAACTTGCTTGTTGACGCAGACGAATAAAACTCGATTGAGAAAAACGCTAATGGTCTTCCTCCATAACTTGCTTGTTAAGATGTCTACAAGAAGTCGCAAACAAACAAAGTTCGGTTCAGAAAAACACAGAGTTTGTCCATGGAACTTGCTATTGCTCATTGAGAAGTCGCAAACAAACAAAACTCAATTAAGAAAAACGTAGACTATCTGTCTAAGGAACTTGCTTGTTGAGATGTAAATAAGAAATTGTAGACAAACAAAACTACCTTAAGAAAAACGTAGACGGGTTGTCCACAAAACTTGTTATTGAGAGGTCAACAAGAAGTTGTAGACGAACATAACTCAGTCAAGAAAAACACAGTCTACCCACGAAACTTACTTGTTGAGATGTCACCAAGAAGTCGCGGACAAGCAAAACTCAGTCGAGAAAACGTGGACATGCTTCCCATTGACCGTCTTCTTTTTTCTCGAATGGATTTTGTTATATTTTTATCTTGGTGAGACTCATCAAGGAGTGCCTGTACACTCCATTTGATCTTTTAACTAGGAAGATCGTCTATTGGCCTCTAAACAATAAACACATCAGTCTAGTAGAGTTATTTTTGGCTAAAACTTTACAAAGTGTGTCAGACTTAAACGATTAAACATTGTCATAGAGGACAAATGATTGGAATATACCAAAAGTAACTCAGCTCAGTAGGAACAACACAGTAAAACTGAACCCAAGTTACCAAAGAAATGTAAGTCCAGAGAAAGCACAGAATGAACAGCTCACTGCAAAAGATGAACTAGATGAAAAAAAGGACAAAATGGTAAGTGCATAATGAGTGACCTAATGACAAACAACCAATAAAGTGACTTGATCCCTAAGCACAACAAAATATTTAGTGGTAAATGTAGGAGCGTAAAAAGTGCTTTATTTTTTCAAAGGAATTGAAGACTTTTACGCAAGCAGTTCTCTATGAGAGCTATGTTTATGCCAGGATTATTTGCATTTTTACGCAAGCTAATCTGTACGCTAGCTACCCTCTACGCTAGCTACTTTACGCGGGGTAGCTGTCAGATAATGCATTTAATGCCAGAGATAATGACGCTGACATAATGATTTGCTGACAACATGCAACACAGAAGTCGAGAGGATTGGATTTTCACCAAACTCGATACTTGTCGTATGGTGTGCAGAGAAGGCTACTTTACGCTCAATAATTACTTCTTTTTACGCACGATAGTTATGTGAGCTTTTACGCTCAAGACTATTGTGGGCGTAAAGTCTATTTGGGTTAAGTTTTACGCTCAAGGCTATTTTAGCCACTTTACGTTGAGAAGTTTTAATTGTGTTGTTTTTACGCCAGTTGCTACTTTACGCTCGGAGCATATTTTGGGGACGTTTTTACGTCCGATCCTTCCTGACTACTTTGGAACGTGGTTTATCCACGTGGCTTTCATGCCACATTTATTGAGGAACGTGTATACGTGTTCCCTATTTTTGTTGGAATAATGGGACGCGTGTCAACATATTCAGAGGGTGACTTCCATCGTGGGTGACAGTTACCAGCGTACAAAACCCAATTTTGTTGCTTTTTTACGCACAATGGGTTAAGTCTATAAATAGACTTATTTTTTTTTACAACAAAGGCATCAGGAGCAGAGAGACATGAGAGAATACAGAAATCAGAGCCCAGAGACTTTGATTTTCCGGAGCATTCTTCTTCAACTTTTCTTCCAGAATAGAGTGAAGCAAAGCAGGAAAGCATTCGACCTCGCCATCAGTGCCCAAGTGCGTCGATACCTTTCTGGTGACTTAGTTCTTCCGGCTGTTCATCTTCTAGCAGTGATCTTCATCATCATCGTATGGTCCAAGGAACAAAGTGATCGCCTTCAGATCAGACTTCCATAGCAATACTCTCCAGAACAATTTGTACTTCTTGTACTTTTTTTCGTTTTATTTTCAAAAGCCAATTTTTAGGCATTTTGTTAAGTGAAACAAAATAGCGACTCTGCTGGGGATGACCTTCCCCTCTGACGAGGAGGCAATTGCTCAATACGATGATGTGTCGATCGGATCGACCAAGAAGACTGGTTGTATACTTCGACCAGACTGCTTACGAAGAAATGCTCCGAACTGGGGGTGGTACTCGCTACTTTAATGTTCAGAAATCGAGGAAGGCGCGAAAAGTTTGGATTCCTAAATCCAAGGCATCCTCGGATTTCCCTGCTGTCTCGGAAGGCAAAGGAATCCTTCCTACTCCTGTTGTAGAGGCTCCCATCTGTGATGAATTAGTCTCTACTTCGGTGATACATCATGGGCGTAAAAATCACTCCCATTTGTAACGTGGCAGACCCTCAGGTTTTACGCTCTGGACGTAAAAATCAAGTTTTACGCCCTGCACGTAAGAACAAGTCTCCCCTCTGTGACGTGGTAGACTCCAAAGCTGTACGCCCCGCGCGTAAGAACAAGTCTCCCGTCTGTGACGTGGAAGACACAATATTTACGCTCCACACGTAAAGGAAAATCTTCCGTTTATAACGTGGCAGATACTCATGTTTTGCGCTCGGTGCGTAAAGGTAAATCTCCTGTCTGTGACAGTGTAGATAAAATTCACAATGATGTTTCTGCATCTAAAGTGAATGTACCTGCACGCATGAAGCATAAAAACATAGTTGGTAAAACCCCTGTTTTCAACCAACAGCCTTCTTATACTGCTGTACGCAAGGTACCAAACCTTCAAATTATACGCAATGAAGATGGAGTCCTTTGTGCTCAAAAATCTCAAGATTTACGCACGCAACTCCAAGCTCGTAAAAATGTAAAGTTTTGTTCTGCGAATGCAGCCAGTAATCTTCTTTATACACAAGGGACTAAATGTTTTTCAACCCCAAATGTGATAAAGAAGACTACTCCTTCTATTCCTTCTGATTTACGCGAGTTGCTAATGCAAGAGCGTAAAAATAGACAATCTCCCGTGACACTCCCCCAAGAGAATCACCATTGTGAGTGTCACCAGATTGTGATTAAATGTTGTTGTTCGGCTTCTAAACGGTCAGTTTTTGATCGGTTAAGTTTCAATGCGCCTCAACAACAAGTGGATGACCAAGAACATGAGTTGTCATATGTGTCAGTCAATATGGCATCTCATACCAACAGAGGACAACGTCCAAGACGCAACACGTCCCAAACTCCAGGTCAACAACAATTCAACAGACTTCTTGATTCCTTTGAAGGAGTATATCAGAATACTCGGTCAAGAAGGCAAAGACAGTTGCAGACTTCTGATTCAGAAGCTGGGGGTACTCAATCTTTTGAGTCCGAAACTGATAGTGTCGATTCATACCTCTATACCAATCCTTCTGTATCTTCAAGAGAGGTTGAATCCTATGCTATTGGAGATGAACCGGAGATGTCATCTGCTAATACAGAACAACGTCTTACTGCCGTTGAGCAATCATTAAAGGACATGCTTACTATGATGCAAAGCATGCACCAGTTAATAATGACTCAACAAACTGCTCAGCCAGCAGTAGCAACACCGGTACAAGTTGCAGCACAAACTCAAGATAGTCAAGGGGTTGATATACCTTTGAATATTCAAGAACCTGTTGTTAACCAAAATTCTGCATCCCCAGATCCTATCATTCTAGAAGATGTGCCACCTCCAGTGGGGGTTACGGTACATCCAACAACTATTCAATCAAATGTGCTTCCTCAAACTAGTAAAGCTATTCAAGCAGTGCGTGAGCTCAAAGCACAGTTTGAAGTTTTGAAGCACAAGGATCAGCTCCAGAGGTTAGGGATTAAGCAACCTTATCCTCCTCATTGGAATGATGTACCCTTTCCTCCGAAATTCAAGCCACAATCAATGGTATTGTTTGATGGAAAGGCTTCTCCCAGTCAGTATATCAATTACTTTGATATTATGACTGTACATCTGCAAAAAGATGATGCTCTTCTCACTCGAGTGTTCATCGGGTGCTTGACGGGTTCAGCTTACGACTGGTATCGTAGTTTACCCGACAATTGCATTTCATCTTTTGATGAATTCAAAGCAATGTTTCTCTCCTGCTTCTATGAAGGAGGCATGGACATGAACTTGTCCTCCTTAATAGAAATTAAACAAAAGGAGAAAGAAGATACTCGGACGTTCATCGAACGTTTCCGACAGGCAACTTTAAAGATGCCCCCTGGTATGCCGGATTCAGCATTGATTGATACATGCAAGATGAATCTGCGACCGTCCATTGCTGTCTTCATGGGTTCCCAATTCACAGACTGGGCTTCGTTTATTATAGCAGCAGTTTCTGCCGAGAATAATGGTAGGTTGGCTCGCGAACGTGGGATGATTTTTGCCTCAGAGGATAAAGGAAAGAAAGGTAATCCTGGTAATAATTCCGGCAATCGTAATGGGAAGGGAAAGGATACTCTCATGGTTAATCTTTCCAAGAATAAAACGACGCCGAGTAATCAGGATTCTTCTAAGCCAAAAGAAGAGTACTCTTTTGACGAAAGCGATATCCCACGGATATTTCAATGTCTGGTAAAAAGTGGTAAACTCCAGATACCAGAGCCAAAAAGGCCTAATGAGGTGAATTTGACTGACAATCCTAAGTATTGTATCTATCACAGATACATAAATCATCCCACCAGGGCTTGTTATATTCTAAAGAAGAAAATCCAAGAGCTGATCAATGCCAATGCCATCGCTTTAACTAACGATGAGCATACGGTCACAACCAATATGATTTCTCTTCAATTCGGAGGTTTTCCTCCTCAACAAATTCCAGATGGAATTGTCCCAATTCCGAAGGCGATAATGAAGATTGTGAATATCCCGCCTGCCAGAGAGGAAAATGAAGGATTGTTGCCTCTCACATTAAAGAATGGTGAAATTATGTGGGTACATCCTGACTTAGTACCTGAAATGGAAGATGGAGGTAAAACTTCAAAATCCAAGAAATGTAAGAAAGTCAAAACCTGCAACATGATTTCTCATGTTACTCCAGATCCTGATGATTTGGATCAACTATGGGATGGCATTCTTTTAGAGGATCGACTGAGAGGTTTGAACATATGCCCTCCAAATCTAGCTCCTCCTACCAAGCTCAAGTTGACTCATCAGCAGTGGCTAGCTATGAACAGTGTTCCCTTATATAGAGCACAACAGGTTTTCGCTGCTTATGAAAAAGCTCCTACAGGGATTTCTATTCCTCATTCTCCTGTAGTTATAGAGGTTTCTGCTTCTTCTTCTGTTGAAATACCTGTTAAAAGTCCGCTGCCCATTCATTTATACAGTCAGCAATCAGTCCGTCTCATGAAAAAGATGGGTTATGACTTTCAGAAGGCGGAATGTTTGAACTATGATAAAGGAATGCGACTTCCTTTACAGATTCAAAATCAAAAATCTACTGTTGGATTGGGTTCTAAGCTTCCTCGAAAGAAGAAGGCCAAGGGAAAGAAGATTAAATCCTGCAATATGGTACTTTCTTCTCCCGAGTCTGAAGAAGAAAGCTTTGCTGGTACGAGATCTGGAAAAGAGTACCACAAGGATTATGAGGGATCTTCTAAAGAAACAGAAGACATAGCGGAAACACTCCCAGTTCAACCTTCTTCTGTTCCTGCTAAACCATCTGTGGTTGAGAAGGGGAAACAGAAAGCAGTACGCTTTGACGTCCCGTTGAAGTCTGCTTCCAATCAAGAGGTGATGATGAAGCCCTACAAATTTGATATTCTAGCCCAATTAGCTAATACTCCGGCTAGACTCTCTATCTTCGAGTTGCTTCGCCTTTCTGGAGAAAGTAGGAAGACTTTGAGTGAAGCTTTGCTTCAAGCAGATTCATGCTTAGCTCAGCTCAAGAGTCCTGATAGTACACCAGTATCATCTCCACAATGTCATAGTGTGATGGAGGCAATTCCTAATATTACCTTTACACAAGAAGACATGCTGCTGAAGCATAACAAGCACGACAGGCCTTTGTGCTATACTGGGTATATCGGATCCACTGAAATTGACAGGATTTATATTGATCCTGGGTCTTCTATTAGCATAATTCTTCAGAGTATACTAAGACCTTTGAGGATTCCTACTAGTGATTTGACTTACACTAGTACCACAATAGTTGGTTTCAACTCTGGTAGAAGTAAACCACTGGAGAAGATTCGTCTAAAGATTCAGATTGGTGATCTTCGAACTATGGCTACTTTCTATGTTATCAACTCCGACGTATCCTACAACATCCTTCTCGGGCGACCGTGGATACATGAGCATAACATTGTGCCTTCAACTCTCCACCAATGCTTCAAGTACGTGGATTCGCAAGGAGTTGTGAAAACTGAATTTGCTGATATCAATCCTTTCAAGGGTGTTGAAGCCTATTTTTCGGACTCAATGCTATACAAACAAGAGCATGTAAAAGAGATATCAGACATAGCTGAAGATCAGTCTGTCAATGAAGATCCTCCAGAAGACCAACCTTTGAAGATCAAGTTCAAAGGTCGAATCCAACCCCAACCTGTCAGTGATCAACCTCTGATGATCAAGGTCAAAGGAAGAACTCTAGCTACATCTGAGGAATCAATGAGTATTCCTGTCAAGAGCTAAGTTCAACCTCTTATGATCAAAGTCAAGGGACGTACTTCTCGTACGAATAATCCAGAACCATCATTGGTCATCAACCTTGACAAATCTACGCAGAAGACGGATGATGGTCCGTTAATGATCAATCCGAAGCGTAGTAGTCAAATTGTAAATGATATAAATATTGATCATTCTGTACTTTTTGATATCAATGAAGATTTCCTTTTTGAGTATATGGCTGTCAAATTTATTGAAAGAATGACTTTATCTCCTCATGATCAAAGTCATCAATATAAAGACGACATAGATACTGAGGAAATTTTATACATTGACCATAAGGAAAATTCTTTTCCTCCTCATGTTGATGTAGGACCTTATGCTCAAACGTTCTTAGCATCTTCTCCCTATCTTCTTCCTGTAGCTGCTTAATCACAAGCTTGTGTAACTTATAGACGTCACGAAGAATCTTATTTTGTGATTTCGTCTGATAAGAAAAACAAGCGCCAAATTGTGTTTGGCCTGGCTAGAAACATTCCTGTTGTTCAGACAGACGATCTTAGAGATAAAGATAAAGGAAAAATCCGAATTGACAAATATAGTCAACAATCTCTCAAGATTATCCAGAATATGGGATATGATTTAAAGACTATGCAAGGTCTCAATCAAGACAAGGGTAGACGATTACCATTATGTGGTGATCCGTTTTACCAGAAAACTCGTCATGGGTTGGGATATGATCCATCCCACATGTTTAATGATGATATACAAGAAGAATTCTCTTCTAGCTCTTCACAGTCCTCAGATCCGAAGAAATCCATTTTATCGAATCTGATATAACCCATTCCTCATATGCTGGAGGAGACTATTATGATGAATCTGAGTGTATGTTCTCAGTCAACATGGTTCAAACTGAAGATGAATCTGAGCTATTTGAAAATGACCCTTGGGCCCAACAGATGGACACTCAGTGTGAACTTCGTTTTGAACAGCGACAACCACCTACAGAGGGTGAGATTGTCCAGATTGATGTTGGAGATGGAACTTCGTCCAAGCCTATATTCATCAGTAAAATTCTTTCCGAGGATGAAAAGGAAGAGTTGATAAAACTGATTAAAGAATATATTGACATCTTTGCATGGAGTTATGAGGATATGCCGGGTCTAGATTCTAAAGTTGCTACTCATAAACTCAATATTTTGTCTAATGCCAAGCCTGTAAAACAACAGCAACGACGCTTTAGACCAGATATGATGGATGCAATTGAAGCAGAAGTCAAAAAGTTGATTACATGTGGCTTTGTTCGTGAAGAACAACATCCAGACTGGGTTGCCAATATTGTTCCTGTTATGAAGAACGGAAAAGTTCGAGTTTGCATAGATTTTCGAGATCTTAATGCAGCTTTGCCCAAAGGATGAATTTTCACTTCCAATTACTGATGTCATGATAGATAATACATGTGGTTTTGAACACATGTCTTTCATGGACGAAATCTCAGGATACAATCAGATCAAGATGCATCCAGAAGATAAGAAGCATACTGCTTTTCGAACACCCCTTGGGGTTTTCTGTTATACGGTTATGCCATTTGGTCTCAAAAACGCCGGTGCCACGTATCAACGGGTTATGAGTAACATCTTTCAGGAACATCTACGCAAGACAGTGAAATGTTACGTAGATGACATTGCTGTCAAAAGTCGATCAAAAGATGATCATATTCAAGACTTGAAGGCAGTATTTGAATTGATGCGTTGTCATCAATTGAAAATGAATCCTACTAAATCTTTCTTAGGGGTTTCTAGTGACAAGTTTTTGGGATTTGTCATTACTTCTCAGGATATTCATGTTGATCCTGATAAAATCAAAGCAATTCTTGAAATGCGTCCTCCATGTAATTTAAAAGAACTTCGAGGATTCCAAGGTCGCATTGCTTATATCAGGAGATTTATATCCAATCTCTCTGGGAGATGTCAACCTTTCTCCCGTCTATTAAAGAAAGGTGTATCATTTGTTTGGGATGAAGCATGTCAGAAAGCTTTCAATGACATCAAGCAATACCTTACAAATCCACCTGTTCTGGTACCACCAGTGGTAGGAAGACCATTTTTGCTATATGTCCGAGCCTTAGATCATTCGCTTGGTGCTCTTCTTGCACAGAAAAGTGATATGGGTCATGAACAGGCAATTTATTATCTCAGCCGAATGATGATCGGAGCTGAACACAGGTATACTCCTGTAGAAAAGGAATGTCTAGCTTTAGTCTTTGCTGTTCAAAAGACATGGCATTATGTGTCAGGACAGACTATTCATGTCATCTCCAGAATAAATCCTATTCGGGTACTGATGAGAAAACCGAACATTCTTAATTCCAGGTTAGCTACCTGGGCGATGTTGCTCACTCCTTATGACATGGTCTATGTACCTCAAAAATCAGTGAAGGGTCAAGCATTAGCTGATTTCTTAGCAGCTCACCCTATACCTGAAACATCAAAGCTATATGAAGATATTCCAGATGAAGTTGTAGATTGCAACATGACTTTGATAAATGATATTTGGCAGTTATATTTTGATGGAGCATCACGGGTTGGGCCTAAAGGCAATATTGTCTCTGGGGTAGGAATCGTCTTGGTTTCTCCTGACAAAATGGTCATATACCGTGCCTATTCTCTCAATGAGCCATGCTCTAACAATGTAGCAGAATATAATGCTCTGCTGATTGGTCTCCAAGTAGCAAAACAATTGGACATTGAATTCCTGGAAGCTTATGAAGATTCTCAACTGATTGTTAATCAGGTTAGAGGGACATATGAAGTCAGGAATCCTGATCTCATCCCTTATCATCAAGTGGTAATCGAATTAGTCTTTTCATTCAAAGGATTCTTTATCGAATTTGTACCACGTTCTCAAAATCTGGAAGCTGATGCTCTTGCTAGTTTAGCTGCAGACTTAGCTGTTCCAATTTGAAGACAAAACACAATTAATTTGTTGGACCGAGACTTATTCTGTGTCAAGAATAATCTGTATATTGAACAGAGTTATACTACAGAGTCAAGTTCTCAGCAGAAGGATTGGAGAAGTCCATTCATTGATTATGCGGTTCATGGGATTTTACCTGAAGATCCAAAAGAAGCTGCATCAATCAAGAGACGATCATTTCGATTTTATTATGATTTGTCTTTACATATGCTATACCGTCGTTCATATAATGGACTTTTGCTGTGCTGTCTCTCAGAAAGTGAGGCCAAACAAACACTTTGTGAAGCTCATGATGGTGTTTGTGGTGCTCATCAACCAGGTCCGAAATTACAAGACCGCATTCGAAGAATGGGATATTATTGGCCATCCATGATAGCAGATGCTGTGGATTATGCCAGACGATGTAAAGCATGTCAGATTCATGCTGATTTTATTCATCAGCCGTCTGAATTCCTACATCCTACAGCAGCCTCTTGGCCCTTCGAAGCTTGGGACATGGACATTATTGGTCCGATTAATCCTCCTTCTGTTAAAGGACATCGGTTTATATTGGCTATAACCGATTACTTTTCTAAGTGGGCAGAAGCAGTTCCCCTTGCTGAAGTGAAAACATCTAATGTGATCAGCTTCATCAAACACCATGTCATTTATCGCTTCGGGATTCCTCGACGGATAATTCATGACAATGGACCACAATTTGCCGGTCAGGCATTTTATCGATTTTGTGATAAAAATCGAATTCAAAATCTGGCTTCTACGGCTTATAATCCAGCTGCTAATGGCTTAGCCGAAGCTATGTTTATGGGCTTATCGAACAACCGTCCGAATTCCTACTGGTTTTACATCATTTTCACTGGTTTATGTATGTGAGGCTGTCCTTCCATTGGAAATTCAGATTCCATCTCTTCGAATAGCCATTGCTAATGAGCTAACTACAGAGAATAATGATCGCTTACGACTCTAAGAACTTGAAGGATTGGACGAGAAGCGTCTTCAAGCGCAACAGCATATTGAGTTATATCAAGCCCGTATATCTCGAACTTTCAATCGTAAAGTTAAAGAGAGGGTATTCAAGGTCGGTGAATTGGTTTTAGCTGTTCGAAGACCGATGGTAATGACTCATAAGAGCAAAGGAAAATTCCAAGCAAAGTGGGAAGGCCCTTATGTTATTGAGATAGTGTTTTCCAGTGGTGCCTATCGGTTATCTAAGACCAATGGAGATTTACTCATGATGCCGATTAATGGCAAATTTCCTAAGAAATATTATGTATAAAAAGAAAACACAGAATGAAAATAAAATCTTTTTTATTTTTGTTCAAGACAAAGGATTAAGGAAGAGGACCACTGCCTTCCTTATGGAATACATAGTCAGCCAATGCATCGAAGACATCTTGGCCTGAGGTCACAAAAAACTTGCAGGCAACTATTCTCAGCGCCTCTTCTTCAGGAGTTTTTCCTAGCTCTGTTAAGAACGCGAAAATGTCTTGTGGTGGCTTGGACGTAGAAGAGCCTTCGCCTATTCCGGTTGGGCCCGACACAATTGGTTCAACGGGACGCGTTTCAATGACATCCTCAACCTTCATGGTGACTTCGGTCTTTTCCAGCACGTCCTTGGAAGACATTTCCGATAGAAGAGTGGAAACAAGGATGAAACTTTACAAAAAGTTCTCATCTATTTATAAGAGAGAGCTATTAATGAACCGGTCTTTGAAATTGAAAACAACTTTTCATTCCCGAAAAGACCTGTCCATTCATTACATCAGATTCATCCATTTAATTGTGGAATTGAATTGACCTTTTCTTTTCCCGAAAGATACGTTGGTTCATTCATTCTTTTATCGATATTGGCATATATCCTCAATGACATCTGTCTTCTTATTCCCCAGCTACCAATGTTTGGTTAAGCTGATTACTTGTCTCCTTGGAGAGAAATTTTAATCTTCTATCTTATCAGTTGATTAAAAAGTTGGATTTATTATTTATCACGTTCTTATGACCTCTGAATAAATATTAAGTCTACTTATTTTCCTATCTATCATGTCCATTTGGCCTCTGAATATATATTAATCTACTTTTCTTTGAGTTGTTATGATCTATCATGTCCATATTACCTCTGATAGTATTGTATAATCTGAAACAGAAAACGAGATTTCATTATCTATTATGTCCATATTACCTCTGAATATATACAAATTATCGAGTATAGAAGATTTGTCATTTCCATTCTCACTTTATCATCATAAAAGTCTATTACATTTCTTAGACTTTCTTACAAATCATAATGGAAATCTATTACATCTTGGATTTTCATTCTATACGACAACGATGACCTAATGGAGATCTATTACTTCTTTGGATCTTCTTCATCGGATTCGTTGTTGGTGGCAATTCCTTGCTGTCTGAGCCTCAATGGCGACAAGAGCAGTAGGAATTAACTCTGGTCTTCTCTCTCAGATGAGAGGAGAACCCCAGAGTATGGCAGTCCGAAGACGCGTTGCTGCCAATACAACTGGTGGAGAAATGGCGGCCCTTCAGAAGAGATAAGAATGTATCCAGCATTGGGATACGATTCCTAGTTCTGCCGTGAAAGGAACTCTACTACCCAATTTCTCGGGTTAGAGTTGACTCCACCATCCAACTCTCCGTGTATAAAGGCTCTTCCTACCATCTGAGGAAGACCCTTCTATCCCACGAAGAGTTCTGAGTTGTCTGATTTGCGCGTCAAAGACGCATGAGCTCCCTGATGTGTGTGTCAGAAGAATGCTCCCCACAGCATCTACATCGCCGATGCCATTTCTGGAAAAGTTCTTTAACCAAGCTTCTGCAGAAAACAACGCAAAAAGAGAAACTAATCAATAAAAGTGTTATCATTATCAAGCGCAAACTGGCCCATCAAAGATAGGCATACTCTGTTTTTTTTTAAAGACACATGCTCGCGCGCACTTTGCTTAGACAAATATTTGTCTTCGACAGGCACACCTTATTTATCAAGGATTTTGCGCTCGCTTTTCAAGCGCACCTTATCTATTAAGGATTTGCACCCATTTTTAGCAGGCGTACCTTATCTATCAAAGATAGGCGTTTGTTTTCAACAAAAGCTCAAAGGCAGCCGATTGCGCACCTTGTTTAAATTAAAGAAGAGCGCACCCTGCCTCTTTTATGTAAATCAAATGCCTATTTTGGTGAAATAATATGCACGATGGGCTTACCATCAAGATCAGATGGTTCGGCCCTAAGAGTTGTTGAATCAACGTCTGGTGACCTGGCGTACAGAGGAACGACGTCGTAAAGTATCACCATTATCAGTCCCTTATTGGAAAATGGAATCTTGCAGAAAGCTATCTTCGGGGTAGAAAAAAAGTAGAGGAATGAGAATGTATAAAAATTCCTTAACTCAGCTATTTATAAAGGGTCGAAGAAACAGTTGGTGCAAGTCTATTTCGGAAAAGATCCTAATAAGAGGCGCTCATGACCATAGAACAGTTGCCACGTGTTGTTTTGTTTCTCTTGGGAATGAACAAACATGGAAACAGTCAAAAGAGATGTGAAATGATCCTATATCAATGCATCACAAGAATAAAGGTGGAAATAATATCAGGATTTTATTTTATAAAGAGTAGGCCCCTACAGATAAGTTGAGTGTCATAATACATAGATGACACTCTTATACAAAACATTATTTTTTCTTCTATCCTTCGTTGGGCTGACGAAGGGAGGCGCCTAACTCATGTACATTGTGGATTCCAGAACGACGCATTAAATTGAGGAATGCTTCAGCATCACCTGATCCTTCGTAGGCAGTTGAGGGACCACCATTTATACGATCGAAGGTCGCTGGAGTCAGTCCAAAGCACTCTATAAAGTTGCGCGCTCGCAGTGATTGATCGACCTCTGCCTCTAGGTCAAGCTTTGAGCCTTGAGCCTTTTTCTTGTCAGCATCTATTTCTTTCTTCGGTGCCATGACAATATGAGGATGAGAAGTGAGAATGAAAAGCTTTTTCTTATATATACAATCAATCAACCCTTCATATTCCCTATGGAAAATTGAACATTATCAATGCAACCCAGGGAGACGAAGAGGCGTTTGAATGTTTCGAGAGAAAATTCATTATGACGGTGAGTATTGACCGGCGCCATTTCTTGACTTTTCATATTCAAAGTATTTCGAAATTTTTGAAGTCTTTTCAAATTCCGAAAACTTTGAAGGGGGTCTTGTAGGAGCGTAAAAAGTGCTTTATTTTTTCAAAGGAATTGAAAAATTTTACGCAAGCAGTTCTCTATGAGAGCTATGTTTATGCCAGGATTATTTGCATTTTTACGCAAGCTAATCTGTACGCTAGCTACCCTCTACGCTAGCTACTTTACGCTGGGTAGCTGTCAGATAATGCATTTAATGCCAGAGATAATGACGCTGACATAATGATTTGCTGACAACATGCAACACAGAAGTCGAGAGGATTGGATTTTCACCAAACTCGATACTTGTCGTAGGTGTGCAGAGAAGGCTACTTTACGCTCAATAATTACTTCTTTTTACGCACGATAGTTATGTGAGCTTTTACGCTCAAGACTATTGTGGGCGTAAAGTCTATTTGGGCTAAGTTTTACGCTCAAGGCTATTTTAGCCACTTTACGCAGAGAAGTTTTAATTGTGTTGTTTTTACGCCAGTTGCTACTTTACGCTCGGAGCATATTTTGGGAACGTTTTTACGCCCGATCCTTCCTGACTACTTTGGAACGTGGTTTATCCACGTGGCTTTCATGCCACATTTATTGAGGAACGTGTATACGTGCTCCCTATTTTTGTTGGAATAATGGGACGCGTGTCAACATATTCAGAGGGTGACTTCCATCGTGGGTGACAGTTACCAGCGTACAAAACCCAATTTTGTTGCTTTTTTACGCACAATGGGTTAAGTCTATAAATAGACTTATTTTTTTTTACAACAAAGGCATCAGGAGCAGAGAGACAGGAGAGAATACAGAAATCAGAGCCCAGAGACTTCGATTTTCCGGAGCATTCTTCTTCAACTTTTCTTCCAGAACAGAGTGAAGCAAAGCAGGAAAGCATTCGACCTCGCCATCAGTGCCCAAGTGCGTCGATACCTTTCTGGTGACTTAGTTCTTCCGGCTGTTCATCTTCTAGCAGTGATCTTCATCATCATCGTATGGTCCAAGGAACAAAGTGATCGCCTTCAGATCAGACTTCCATAGCAATACTCCCCAGAACAATTTGTACTTCTTGTACTTTTTCTCGTTTTATTTTCAAAAGCCAATTTTTAGGCATTTTGTTAAGTGAAACAATAAACATGTAAATAGTGAAACTTGGACAACCCCTAGATGCCTACTATAAATATCCCCCCTCTCCAAAATGGTAAGAATGGTAAGAAGGAACGCCAAAGACGCAGGAGCTCCAGAGATGACTGGGTCAGGCTAGCGAATCAAGCTGGAGAAGTGGAGGCTTTCCTTTACAGATTTCTCTTATTCTCTTCAATGAACTAAAATAAAGGTTTACATCTCACTATATAGCTTTACAATGCTTGTCCATTAAAATATCAATCCTACTTTTACCAAATGAACATAACCATGTGCACCCATGTGCAAAAATAATTAAAACAAGTACACCCAAATAAACACCCAATAGCCTCAAATCTTAAAATTGGATCCATGTTCCAACTGGTCCTCCATTGCAAAGGCTTCTTTGAATGTTTTTCACTTAAGACTGCAGGCTTCTTCAGGGTTGATACAATTTAAGAATGATGATGATGAGAACATCTACCTTTACATGCCAACTAAATTAAACTTTTACTTTCGACGGGACATATAAAGTCCAAACTCTACTACTGAAAAAGGGCATTGAACACCACTATAATTAAAGAAGTATAAAGAGAATGAACAGTAAACTTCCTGTAAAAGGCCATCTCGATAGTACACCACCCTTAATATTAAATTATAAGATGACAAGCGTTGCAATAATTCAAAATATTCATGAATACTTCTACAGAATCTAATATTCCTATTTTTTTTTACCACTAGTAAGAAAATACAAAGATTCCACAATAGCTGCTTGATTGTCTATTGCATGAAGACTAGGAAAGATATGTGTAAGAAAACAATTAGCAACCCAAATATCATTACATAATTGTAGTCCCATCCCCACACTGTTTAACGATGCCAACTCTAACATAAGCACCACCCTCCAAATATCCTTCCTAAAATAATAAGTTGTTTGATGAATATTATCATGAAAGAAAATCAACTTATTTCTCCAATGATAGCAACTTGTCATCCATCTCTGCCTAATTGAATCAATTCTAATAATAGCTCTCCAAAACCCTTTCCCAATAAGATTTTGATTCCAATGTGTTAATCGCTCCTAAATCTCCCTTATCTTTTAGAATGATATACTATATTTCAAATAACATGATTCCTAGTTGTTTACAAAAAAATTGTTTTGCGTAAAACTGTAGACAACTATAGAGGAACGTCAAATCACAAGCTTGAATTTCAATTCTCCATTTATCTTGATAATTTTTTTCCTGGGTTGAGTTTGTACTTCATGTTTTGATCTCTAACAGACTAAACAAACCCATATCATGGAGCTTTTTTATTGGAAGGTCTCATCTAAAGGATGAAAGTAAAAACAAGGCAAAATCAGGTGTTTTGGTAAGCAAGTATGAGTTGAGTATTATTGGTTCTAAAGTAACACTTTGGCCTAACGACAGGCATGCATGTAGATCACATGTCACAATGATGTTCTCAGTTTTGGAGCTGAAAAATACAAGCCATATATGTAATGAAGGCATGACATATCTTGGGAGCATTATTGTTTGGTCCAACGGTAAGGCGCTTCTTGTTATGCCAACATTAACAAACTTGTTGATTTTTAATGAATTACAGGTTGTACCTTCATCTTACCATGATGCAAATTACAAAAATCTGATATCTGTAAGTTCAGAATAACATAATTTTGAGGTTAAGTATAGGATCTGTATTGTGGTACAGGTGCATGGTAAAGTTAAATTAAATCTGAAGCTGGTCCAAAAATTTAGAGTAGAAATTGAACATGTATCACATGGAATGTTTTACGGGGACTTGTACTGTTTTCGCACCGAGAGTTGTGTAAAGAATTAGTATAGCTGACTGCCACTTGCTTTTGAACTAAATGATAGTAAGAATCCCACCTGAAGGTTAGTCTGAAAAACTGATGTAATCTTACATTCTTACTGAGATCCATTGCTCAAGAAGTTCTATATCAGAGTTTTTTCTCCACTTAATGAAGTCAACCATATTTTCAAGTACATGATGATATGTTGAGATCACTCTAGGGAAAATTAGGAGATAAATTTAAAATTCACAATGAATTTGATGTACAGAAATCATGAAGCAGATATTGGCCTCAGCCTCGTAGAGCCTAAAGAGTTTCACATTCGAGGGTATCCTTTGCATGATCAAATTGATGATTTTGGGAGTTCTAGTACCAAGGTCAAATTGCTGAGGATTCAGAAACTGAACATGGGGTTTAGAGGTTTGCTGACCCTCTGAGGTTCAGGGAGTTTCTACATGGACAATGACCTCAATTCAGGTTGCCATTGACCCCTGGAATTAAGGGAAAAGATGAGAGATCAATCTGACTATGGCTTTAATGATTTTCCGGGAATCAGGCTCTTATAACAACTCTGTATCCAAATCCTACAATCTCATACTATGGATTATTCTTTTCAATGTTTGTAAAACTTGCTTGAATGGCATTGACATTCGAGTTGACATGGACCATTGGACTTTAGGGGAACATATGAGAGACCAACATGAATATGGCTTTAATGTTTTTTCTTGATTTGGCTTGTATCCAATTTGTACCATCATAAAATATGTGTTATTCTTTTGAATGTTTGCAAAACTTGCTTGAATGACATGTCATAATTTTCTACGCATATTACTTCTGTTTACATCTATCATCCTGTTTTGAATGCAGCAGTTAACCATTAGTGAATATTTGTTACTGTTTCTTGGCATACCTTTTAAACTCCTTTCCCTTCAGCATTCTATGTGAAACTTCTGTGAGGTTATTTATACACAGATGAGTTCAGTTCTTGCTGTAGATCAAATTCTGTTATTACTCGTAACTCGATGAGTTTCTACCATTAAAACTTTTGAACATTTCAATCCAGATTTCTATAACTGGAACCGAGTGAAGATACGATATTGTGACGGTGGATCTTTTTCTGGAGATGTGGAAATTCAAGTGCAGGTAGCTATCATGCGAGAATTCCTGTGTGCGCTTTATGGGTCTTATTAGTGTTAACGACTTCAAGGTTGTGTCTGTAATCTGGAAATTTAAGATCGTGTGTTAGTTCTCTGATATATTTTTTGTACATGTTGCATAGAATGGGAGAAAGCTCATTTTCAGAGGTCAGCGCATCTGGGAAGCAATTATGGATGAACTATTATCAAAAGGACTTGAAAATGCTAAACAGGTCATATTTGTTACCTTTTCTTGGGTTTCTTTTATTATTCAATGCACTTATGCTTGAAACTAGTCAATAAGTGTGATCACAGCTTGTATTTCTACAAAACACATGGAGGGCCATGTATCAGACTGTTAATATGGTGTGTAATCTTCAAAAGGCCATAAACCAAAGATGATATGGGAGTACTTTGCTTTATTAACAGGTGGTAGCCAGAACCATTATTAGATTATTTGAAAGTTATTTTCCTATTCCCACGTGGTCCCAAAAGTTGTTTTTGTGATATAAATGTAAATATGGTGTTGGCAGCTTCCAGTCACATGGATTCTTTTCCCATATGTGGCTCAGGATAGGTAGTCCTTGTTCTAGTATGTGCCATGTTACCAGACACTCCAATCTTTGTACAAAAGTCATATGGCCATGTGGCTAGTTACACGGAATGTTGATTCGTGGCATGATAAGTGGAGCTTCCGGATCCTGATGATCTGAGATTCCAGACAATGTTATAAAAGTCCTCATGTTAAAAGTGTCATTATGCCCAAACTATTGAAATTTGTGAGATAATCCCAATTTAAAAGAACTTTCCATCTGGTAGTCTTCTCAGTTATCATATTGATGCATGCTAATAAGAAATCTCAGAAACCTGTGGATCTTGTATAATGTGCAAATCGTCTTACTGCATGAATATAGTGAATAAAGCATAATGTTAATACATCTTTTTTCCCATTTTGCAGGCATTTCTTACAGGATGCTCTGCTGGAGGTCTTGCAACTTTCATACATTGCGACAGTTTTCGTGCACTTATGCCTAAAGAGACTGTTGTGAAATGTCTTGCAGATGCTGGGTTTTTCCTTGACGAGTATGTAATGTTTGTATGACAATTTTCTCAATTACTACATCTCCTTGCTAAAGGCTCAGGGAGCCATTAGAACTTGTAAATATAAGTTTCGCAAATAATTAATGTCCCTCTGATGGAGGGATCAACCTGAGTTGGCTCCACGAGCCATAGGGGAAGCACTTGGCTTATATAATTCTTTTTTTTTTTTTCCAAATTGATATACATTTATCTTCTTTACATTATAAATGGAACCTACATGCATGCATCTTGAGGACAGAATTTCTCCTAGTTATACACATCAATATAATAAACTGCTCATTTGTGTTGATCTTCCCTGGACCTCTTTTTTTGTTTTCTTCCTAAAGTGCCTTGCTTTACATAAATTATCTACTAGAAAAGAAGAGTGTACCCTCATTTCTTTTCTTTTCCATTTGGGAGAATATTCTCATTTCACATAAATCCTAAGTATTCTAAATATATGGTGATTTTCTTGTATATTATTGATCCTGATCAAGCTTAAAAATTCATGCTCTTGCTATTTTAGGGAGCGCAACTTTGTATTAAGTTATAGCAAGATTTCCAAACTTGTTATTTTACCAAATTCATAAATTCCCTGTAGGCACATGTACAAGTATATTAGGCGGTTAGTTGGAAGTCTTTCACAATGTTTTAGGGTCCGTTTGGATAGGTTTTCTGAAAATTTGTTCTGAAAACAATTTTCTGAAAAATAAGTTATAAAGTTGTTTTCTGAGTAAAAAATTTTTGACTTTGCGTTTGGTTACTTTTTATCTGAAAATGGTTTTAGAAAAAAAACTTGTAGATTTTGTTTGGTAAATTTTTTTTAGAAATTAATTTTTAAACTGTGTCCACAACTATTTGTATCCAACTGTGTCCCTCCCAAACGAGTCCAGTTCTCCTCTCTCTAAACGTGTCCCTCTCAAAGAAGAGACCACAACAACAACATCGAGAGCCCCAACCCTCCCCAAATCCAGATGTAGTTCGTCCAAAGGCAATCGAGGCAGGACGAGTCTATGCGGGAAGCCGGACTGACGAAGGTGGAGCTGGGGACGTGGGGGTTTGGGTCCCCCGGGAATGGCACCATGTCACGTTTGGGTGGCCGGGCGCGGGGCTGTTGAGCAGCTTGTGGGCCTCGGAAAAAGGCTCGGAGGAGGAGAAGAGGTGGGGCGAGCCCCCCAGGCGGTCGAGGTTGTCGTCGATGAGGCGAGGCGGGCGAACATCGTTGACGACGAGCTTCGTCCAGGAGGCGGTCGAAATTCGTTGGTTAGGTTGAGCCTTGGGACGAGGACTCGCCAGGAGGGGGTCGAAATTCGTCGACGAGGCCAACGTCGGTGAGGAGGCGCGCGTCCTTCACCGGCGTCGAGCGGCTCGGCTGAGCGTATCCTTCCCAAGGAGTTGCAGCTTCCGATCATGGTTGCTGCTTCTTCTTCCGATCATGGTTGTTGCAGCTTCCAATTCTATGAAATGAGGAGGAGAGAAGAAGAGAGTAGGTTGGAATGAGGGAGGAGAGAGAAGAAGAGAGTATACGTTGGAATGGGGGAAATATTTTTTTGAGAATTGAGATGAGGGGCCCACCAAGAGAGAACACTCGGAAAACAACTTTTTTAAGTTTTCTCAAAGCGGGTTTTAAACATTGGGTTTGGAGATTTTTTTTTTGAAAGTAGTTTTTAGAGTGTCGGCTACCAAACACCATTTTGACGTTTAAACTCAGAAAATTGAGTTTAAACAAGCAACCAAACGGACCCTTAGTTTCCTTATAGCTCATTATGTACACATGTTTCTACATTATATCTTCGATCTTGTTATCACCATTATATGTTAAACAAAATAACAAAAATGCTAGGTGATGTATGACGAGTCTTATAGGGGTATATATGCAAGGGTCTAACTTCATAGTCACTAACAAAAAAAGAGGAAACAAGTTAAAGCAATTATTAACAAATATTTAAAGCAAACTACTATCTAGATCACATAACTTCTATGAATCAAAGTCAAAGTATGAATGTAACGATTTATAAATTACCCGTGTGCTTCAAAATGGAAAATTGGGCAATAAGATCCATATTCCATGAACTTTCAGTGAAGAGCGATAACAATTTCCAAATAGATGCAATGTACGAGGAAATAATGAGATATATGTAGAGGAGAAGGAGAATATTATTAGGATTTCTCCTAAAATTTTAACACTAATTCTCAACTTTATCTCTAATGGAAATATAATTTGCTATACATGTGCATTTATACGAAAAAGAAAGAAACCCGAAACTAACTAGGAATCCAGAAAGAAACCCGAAACTAACTAGGACCTGAGAAAGAAACCCTAACCTACCTAGGACTCAAGATTAGGCCCATAAAGTGAACACAATCATATTACAACTCACTCAAAGCAAAATAACCAAATAAATAAAATAAAACCCAACTTGACTAGGACTCTAACTCGAGTCAAATTTGAATACAAAGATTGTTCTCATCACTCTCCTCGCTCCGAAAAGTTTACCACCTGATGAATTTGGTGATAACATCAGGAAGCTGAAATCGAGTCGACTGTTATGGCTATGATGGCTTGAACTCAGATGATGTAAACTCTGGTGAGAATGGTGCTGGACTTCTTCCACTACAACCTCGATGGAAGTAACGTTGAAGGTACAACATTGTAGCAAGCACTCCTAGAACTCGGGAAACCTGCATTGAAAGAGATGAAGATACCGAAACAATAAGCAAGGAGGATGAAGAAGGTAACATTTCTGATAGTAGATTGCTCTGATGGAAGGTTCGGAAAAAGATGTGCTAGTGGTCATAGCCTCGTGACAAGTACCAAGTATCTCGCAAAGAAGACCGTCAGATCCCAAGATCTCGCGAAGATGTCCATCTCATATTATTGTGAACCTACTATCCTGAGAACTCATATGCGTGAGAGCCTACTATCCTGAGAACTCATATGTGTGGGACCTATTATCTCAATTATTCGAAATAGGCCCATTCCTAACGCGTGGAGTTTCTTTGCAGCTTCTACTGACGTGCTCTTACCTGTACCCTGTCTCAACCCACAAATATGAGTAACATTTGGAAATAGTTTGCAGTAGATATATGATAATAATGGCTCATAGTCATGTTCCCACTAGTCTTGTTGTTTTGCGGTGTCTATTGCGGGTAGCTATGAAGCATAGGTACCTCTACCCAGTACCATAGGTACGCAGATACTATATATATATATATATATATATATATATATAGTCCATAATTTTAATGAAGTCTGCTAGGGTTTCCCCTATGGCGGCTACTACACCTCCCCTCCCCGCCCCTCCGATCCTCTCGTGGGGGGGGGGGGGGGGGGGGGTACGGCGGTTTGGAGGGAAGGGGGGGGGAGGGCGGCCTCTCCTGACCGGAGGAGGGTCGGGCGGCGGAAGTGGGACCCCCCCAGGCGGGGGGGGGGGGGGGGTCGGGCGGCGGAAGTGGGACAGGGTCGGGCGGCAGTAGAGAGACCTCCCCGGACGGGGGGGGGGGGATGGCGGCGGAGTGACCCCCCAGGCAGGGAAGGGTCCGGCAGCGGTAAAGGGACCCCCCCGAAAGGGGGGGGGGGGGGTCGGGCGGCTGCAGTGGGACCCCCCCCGGACGGGGGGGGGGGGTCGGGCGGCACGGGAGGATCCCTCTCCGGCGGAGGGGGGTCAGACGGCGGCGTGGGGTTGAGAGCGGGGCCAGGCGCCGGTGCTGGTGGGAACGATCAAGGTGGGGGAGGGTCGGGGACTTCGGCTCCAGTATTCGAGTTCGGGTCGGGGATGGACAACACTGGAGATGCGGGCTGGCAGACGGTGGCGAGACGACGGGCTGGAGAGCGACGAGGGACCCAGACCCAAGTATCGGGTCGGACAGGTCCAGAAAATTATGGGAATCGATCATCGATAGGCCCAGTTGATACCCGTCGTCGTGGGGGAGGTACGGTGCGAACTGTATTAGGATGGAGGTCAAAGGCGACGGCGGCAGAGAAGGCTAAGGGCATTGCTGTTGATGCCGACAGGAAAGGTCCGGGTCCTGCGAACCCTCCGACCAGGACACACACTGAGGAGCAGCGGCCTCGGTCTTGGAAGGAGGTTTGCACGCCAGTGGCGATGAAAAGTCCGATGTCGATGGAATTTGTCACACCGATGTCGGTTGGAGGAGGGCTCCGAGCGTATTTCCCTGCCGAGGAAATAGCGGTGGTTTCAGAATTCTGGAAGAACAGTCTGGTGCTGTATGTGTTAGGGAACAAGCCGTTCTATGGCCAAATCCGGGGTTATGCGGAGCGAGTCTGGAGACCCAAAGGTAGCATGGAATTCTTCTCCAGGGAGAATGGATTTTACTATGTTAAATTTGGACTAGCGGAGGATGTGACCAGGATTCTGCAGGGAGGGCCTTGGTCATTTGATGGGAGACTCATTATATTGAAGGAGTGGACGTCGGAGCTGAGATGTGAGAAGGAGGTGCTGAACGCTATTCCCATCTGGATCCGATTCCCAGAGTTCCCAGTGAAGTATTGGAGCATCCCGCTTCTCATGAGACTTGCCAACCTCGTGGGGGAAGCCGATCAAGGCAGACGAGGCCACTGCCTTCCGCACCAGACTGATGTATGCCAGGGTCTTCTTGGAGATCAAAGCGGGCTCGGAACTACCGAGTATGCTTGAATATCAGGTACCGTCTGGGGAGGTTCTGACACAGTCGGTGGAGTATGATTGGGTCCCCCCATGTGTTTATACTGCGAGTGCTTTGTGCACACTACCAGTGCGTGCAAATATAAGGGGAAGGAGGCCGCCAGGCCACAGGCGGTTCAGACGGAGGCACCCGGGATGGAGATGACTCCCAGTTACCTACCTGGGGAGACGTCGCCAGACAGACATATGGAGGAGGACACAGTGATGATGTCGACAGGAGGCTGGAGTCAGGATCACCGCAGAGACAAGAGAGCACGCAGGACGCACTGGTCCCTTTCAGGCCACAGAGGACCATGGTGACCAGGGGTATGAGTGCGGATGACAGTGGTCAGATGGTGATGGAGGCCTCCCCGGCGATCATGGTATACAGCAGCAGGAAAAGACATGCTCCGGCCACGCGGAAGGATATCCCCCAGGCGAGAGATCTGGACGACCTGACTGAAGCCAATCCTGACTGGGCACTTACTCTTAGCAGGATTCAGGCACATCTTGCTCCTTCCTCAATGGTGGATGCAGTCATTGATCAGACGGATGAGACACTTCCCTCGAGTCTTGATCCAGACGAGTTCCAGGGGGACCCCTCACCTATTAATTAAATGTTGGTCCTAGCATGGAACATTAGGAGGGGTGTTCCATTGGACGATGGAGGGAGATTGGAGGGGTTCTGAGGAGAGAGTCGTGTGACATTGCTATCTTGCTGGAGACGAAGATTAGAGGGGCCGCTATGCTCTCGCGTAGAACTCCGGCAAACTGGGATCACATTCACAACTTAGATCTTTGCGATATGGCAAGGATCTGGGTTAGGTGGAACCGAGGTAGCTGGGAGGGGGTGTAGATCCATAAATCGGAACAACTCATTGGCATTACTTTCGAGAACAAAGGTGGGTTCCGATTCATCCTGGGTGTTGTATATGGGCACAATGACCGGAGACTCCGGGAGGCTTTGTGGGAGGACATAGTGCACCTGGGTCTTACGGCGGACAGCATGCATCTTCCTCTGCTCATAATGGGGGACTTCAATGCTATGCTGCTTCGCCAAGAAAAGGTGGGAGGTCGCCCTGTCCCGGATTCGATCTTATATGACTTCCAGAGATGTCTGCTTATGTCAGGGATGCGAGGGCTGGAGAGAGCTGGATATATCTGGACCTGGCACAATAAGGCTACACATAATCGGATTGCTTGTCAGTTGGATCGGGCCTTGGACAATAGTGAATGGTTCCGGTGCTTTCCGAATTCGGTGGCGGAAGGTCTTGCGGCTGGTACTAGCGACCATTCTCCTATCCGGGTTGGCCTCTGTGAGAGACCCACTTTGCGGTCGGGACCGTTTCGGTATAACAACAGCTGGTATCTGTCGGCTGGATATGAGGATGTGGTTACGGGAGAGATGCAGCACTTCCGGGATGGCACGGCTCAGTTCTGCATGGTTCGTAAACTCAAGCAGATCAAGCGTGCTCTCAGGGGTTGGGTGAAGACGAGACCGCGGTCTTCTTTGGCGGATAAGGAAGCCGAGCTTCGGGACACTCAAGTGGCTCTCCAAGCTGACATTCTGAACGGAGAGTTGGCGGCTAAGGAGAAGATCCTGATTGAGGAGGTCAGCACCATGAGACTGCAGGAGGAGATTAGTGCGGCCCAGAGGGCTAAATGTACCTGGCTCAAAGATGGAGACCGCTGCACCAAATTCTTCTATGATGTGATCCGCACCCGTCAGCACCGGAACAACATCCCCAGACTTCTGAATGACGAAGGACGTCTTGTAGGGGACCCGGTGGAGATTCAGGAGGAGGCCGTCAGATTTTACACTGACTTATATCAGCAGACGGATTACACTAGCACGTTCCCAGCCCTTGTCACGAAGAGGCTGGTGTTCCACCATGGGAATAGCCTGCTTTTGGCACCTGTGAGGTTGGAGGAGGTGGAAGACATTGATGAAGGCTAATCCAAACAAAGCACCTGGGCCTGATGGCTTCTCTTCAGTGTTCTTTAAGCGACACTGGGGTGTGCTTAAGTCCCCTGTTCTGGCGGCGGTACAGGAGTTCTTCGCGGAGGACAGGCTTCTGAAGGAGATGAACCACACTTTCTTGACGCTGGTTCCTAAGAAGGAGGGAGCGACCTTGCTCGCAGATTTTCGACCCATTGCTTGCTGTAACTTTCTTTATAAGATTATCACTCATCTTATGTGCAGGCGTATGGAGGGGATTATGCAGGGATTGGTGCCCCAGAATCAAGCAGCGTTCATCAAGGGCCGATCGATAGCGGAGCACAGCCTTCTAGCTCATGAGATGGTGAGGGAGTTCAGCAAACCTGGGGGGATGAAGGCTTGTGTGAAGCTTGACCTCCGGAAAGCCTATGATACGGTCAACCGGGACTTCCTGTGCCACTTGATGCTTGCCATGGGATTTAACGAGAGGTGGGTTGCGAGGGTGAGGGAGTGCATTTGCTCTCCTACTTTCTCAGTCCTCATCCAGGGCATGCCACATGGCTACTTCAGGAGCAACAGGGGGTTGAGGCAGGGTGACCCCCTCTCACCGTATTTGTTTACCTTGGTGATGGAGTACTTTACATGCATGATGGACACGGCGGTGCATAGCAAGAGGATCGTCCCCCTTTTCCGGTTGGTGAGACCGGTTGTCTCCCATTTGATCTATGCTGACAACTTATTGGTGCTCCTCCAGCCTTCCATACGGGGCATGAAAGCGCTCTCTGACATTATGGAGGAGTTCGGGCGGCTATCTCGGCTCCAGTTAAACAGGAAGAAAAGCAGAGTCTACTTCAGTTCCCGGTGTACACTGCAGGAGGAGAGAGCCTTCGCCTTGGGAGTGGACAAAGGCGAGCTCCCAGTGAAATACTTGGGGGTCCCGCTGACGGTCAACTATGCCAGAGAGCAGGATTGTCAAAGCTTGGTAGATTTTGCTCAGAGGAGAGTGGAAGGCTGGCAGGCTGCGGGTCTATCATTTGGAGGACGGATTGAGTTGGTGCGTTTGGTTATTGCTGGCATCACGATGTTCTGGCTCCAGTCTATCCAGATCCCGACGGCTACTATTCGGAAAGTGGAGGCCATCTGTGCTGACTTCATCTGGAGGGGAGGGATGCATGCGATCTCCTGGGACCAGCTATGTCGTCCTCGGAAGGAAGGAGGAGTGGGGCTGAGGTCTCTTCATGCGGTTAGGAAGACAGCTTGTGTGAAGATGGCCTGGAGATTCATCAAGGGGGGTCGCTTTGGACAGAATGGATGGCGAACGGATACTTAAGGAGGACTAACTTCTGGGCCTGCAGGATAGACAATAATTTCTCGGTCACGTTTAAGGCCATTCTGAGGTGTCGGCCGGTGCTTAAGACCCCGCTATCTGCAGGAACATGAAAGATGGGACGACCACCGACCTCTGGCTTGATCCTTGGTTGAGTTCCAGATCCTTACTCGAGATATTGGGAGGTCAGCTGGACAGAGAGGCGGACAGGGGCTCACATGCAGTCGGATCATCAGAGATGGAGTTTGGAGGCCAGAAGGATATCCTTATACTGCTCAGCTTGCCGAGGAGATTCGCCTTATTACTATTGACGGTAGCCAGCATGAGGATTCCTGGAGCTGGGCTGGCCCAGGTTCGGGGGGAGGGTCAGGTCTATTCTGCTTTCGTAGCTGCTATAACTTGGTTCGGACCCACCACGAGCGGGCTGAGGAGGTGGACTTCATTTGGGGTAAGAGAATTGCCCGAAAAATGCAACTATGTGCCTACCGACTTCTACGAGGCAGACTGATGACGAGAGACAAACTCCTCAGGTTTGGGATGCAGATCCCAGATGCCAAGTGTGTGCTATATAATGGGGAGGACGAATCAATGGGGCAGCTCTTCTTTGTATGCCCGACGACCTGGCACATTTGGACTGAGCAGTGCGTGCAGCTGAGAGGAGGAGTTAGGGTGGATAGAGACATCCGGAGCATTCTTAGCTGGATCCGAGATCACATAGGCCGGGATCTGGGGTGGGCCAGAAGAGCCAGAGTCCGTCTCGCCACTTCCGTTCGGCACATCTGGAAGGAGCGGAACAGACGTATTTTCGAGGGCTTGACTACCCCCCTATTGGAATTCTACATAACATAGAATTCGATGTATCAGTAATGGCCCCATAATATTATAATTTGGGGCATGAGAAGTTGTGATATTTATGTATTGTAATACCTTTTCCGCTATGAGCGAGGAATAAATTCACCATTATTTCATATATATATATATATATGTATATATTTTTTTTTTGGAAAAAGGGTAAATTTTATTCCATCATCTCAATAAGGTTACAACATAAGATACAATCCCAACTCAGGGGGACATAACTAGTACATCCGACTCAATATTGTGGAGTATGCCCACCACTGGGGTGGATAGCCCCTCATAAATGCGCCGGTTCCTCTCCCGCCAGACATGCCAAACTGATGCAGCAAGTCTCAATCTAGCACGCCTAGCCCAGCTCTGCTCCATGCCCCTGCGATCACCAATCCACTTAAGGATTTCTCTGAAGTCCCGCTCCCTGCCAACCCCTCCCAAGTGTCCCGGTGGCTAGAGTATGACTTTGTCTGGGGGAAGGGGCTCGCCAGGAAGATGCAACTGTCTGCATACAAACTGGTGTTGGGTCGGTTGCTTACTCGGGACAGATTGCTTCGGTTCGGGGTTTCTGTCCCTGATCCTAAATGTGTTTTGTGTGAGACAGAACCTGAATCTATTGGGCACCTGTTCTTCCAGTGCCATATGGCGTGGAACATATGGGCCGAGCAGAGCCGGAGATATATATATATATATATATATATATATATGGAAGAGATAATATATATGGAAGAGATAATTGTTCATGTTTGTTCCCACCGGGATTCGGACACCGCCCACTCGGGTCTTATGTCTTCACTCTAGCCACTTGAGCTACCAAGTCTGGAGATATATATATATATATATATATATATATATATATATATATATATATATATATATATATATATATATATATAAGGGTATAGGTTAGTTGTATACTAAATAATTTTCCACTAAATCCCCTAAAGACTCATTGATTCTACGAGTATTTTATTAAAGACACTTTAATATTTTGAATTTTAAAATACATGGACATTAACTTTTCATTGGAAACATAAACTTGTCTCATTAGATGTGTTTGAACATTTAATTTCCTATCAAACATTAATGCATATGTATTTTAAAATTCTAAGAATTGAATTGTATTTAATTTCCTATCCATAACGTAACAACTCTTTAGGGGGCATTTAGTAGACAAATTTTTTGGGATACAATGTTAACCTATTCTGTTCTTTGGGTAGGGTTGCAAAACTTATATATATATATATATATATATATATATATATATATATATATATATATATATAAAATACAACTTTATGATTTCATAAATAAAACCAAGAGTCTTAAGTTATATATATATATATATATATATATATATATATATATATATACTATTCGGCGAGTGGAGCGTCTTTGTGCTGATTTCCTTTGGAGGGGGGGTATGCATGCGGTCTCGTGGGAGCAGCTTTGTCGTCCCAGGAAGGAGGGTGGTGTGGGATTAAGGCCGTTGCTGGAGATCAGGGAGGCCTCGGCGCTCAAGTTGGCCTGGAGTTTCATTAGCAGGGGGTCTCTGTGGGCGGACTGGATGCACAACAGATATGTGAAGCAGGGCAACTTTTGGACGTGTGCCCCTGATAACAACCATTCTGTCACGTTCAAGACTGTCCTAAGACATAGGGTTGTGCTCAAGACTGCTATCCGGAGGGTCATGAGGGATGGGTCGGGCACGGATCTCTGGAGGGACCCATGGATTGATAGGCGGTCCTTGCTAGACATCAGGGGATCCGCGACTCACACGGAGGACAGGCGAGGTCTGAAGTGCAGCCGGATCTTACGAGATGGAGTGTGGAGGCCGAAATCTTATCGGTACACTGAGGAGCTGGGAGGGATCATTATGTCTACTGCCATTGATCCGGCTTTGCCTGCAGATCGATGGATCTGGGAGCCTCCTGGAGCATCTTTGGGATCGGGGGAGTTCCAGTTCCGTAGTTGCTACAATCTAATCCGGCACACTTTTCCTATGAGTCCGGATTATGAGTTCGTCTGGTGTAAGGGTCTGGCCAGGAAGATGCAGCTGTGTGTCTATAAGCTTCTTCTGGGTCGCCTCTTAACGAGGGATCGCCTGAGTTCATTTGGAGTGGCGGTGCCGGATCCCATATGTGTGCTCTGTTCCTCTGCGCCTGAGTCTATTAGACATCTATTTTTTGAGTGCACTTTGGCATGGCAGATTTGGTCGGAGCAAAGCCGGGTATTGGGAGTGTGCGCCTCTGGTAAAAACATTGGGGATATCATCCCGGTGATACGAGGTAGCAGGGGTCGAGGTCAGGACTGGTTCCGCACGGCTAGAGTTCGTTTGGCGGCTTCGGTTTGGCATGTTTGGCGGGAGCGAAACCGCCGTATCTTTGAGGGACTAGTCACACCTCCGGTTGGCATTCTTCATAACATTGAGTTTGATGTAAATGCTATGGAGAATGTATGAGTGCTGAGTGGGAGTCCCACTCAGGATGTATGTTGTATGAGTATGACTTTTCATTTGGAATAAAATTTACTTTTTTCCAAAAAAAATAAATATATATATATATAATACAACTTTATGATTTCATAAATAAAACCAAGAGTCTTAAGTTTTTTTTTATTGTAGTTATTAAATAAATTTTAGTTTGGAAAGTGCGTAGTTTAAGTTTAAAAATAAGAAAAGTTTGTTTTCTAAACCAAAAGTAACAAAGCTATATTTTAGGAGACAAGGTTATATCCAATGACTTTGGACTTATACCCACAAAGTGTCAGAAAAGTACCCATGAAGTACCCAAATTTGAATTGAGAATACAAATAAATAGAATTTTGGGTGTGTATGCAGTAAGTACCCAAGGGTATCCAAGGATTACCAGTACCCCGTAAGTACCTGGTACGGGTACGCCTTCCTAAATGGATACCTGTGCTTTATAGGTAGGTGGACTCTACAATCATCTACAATCTCATCTGCCTAGTGACTCGATTAGTGTAGTTTTGCTGGGTATGTATATTATAACATGAATAATTAGTGACAAATTTTATAAGTTGGCGTCGCAATCACTATTTCCCTTTTTCGGTACATGAAATGTATACCTCTACTCTTCCTCTAGACATCGTCTGAAGTCTATCTTGACAGTAATGTGAATAATAAACATATCCTTGACACACAAAGCACTTTGAACCTTTTGTTTTACTTGAATCTCCTACATTCGTTTCCCTTTTTTCCTTTCAACAAGTTCATCATGTTTATTTTTATTTTCAGTGTCATCTAGATTGTTCCCCTTATTAGTGCATATCCAAGTAGGATTATATGAAGAATTTTTTTTGGGGAACATATGGATTGTTTGATTCAATGAATATTTGGCCGTGAAAAATTATATATCAGAGGTGATTTAAATGGTCATATTGGAAAGGAGAACAATGGGTTATGATAACGTGCTCAGAGGTTATGGATATGGAGGTAGAAATGAAGTGGACGATAAAATCCTTGTTTTATATGCAAATAAGACCTTATAATAACAAACACTTGTTTTCGGAAGAAATATGAATATTTTAATTATTTTTAAGAGTGAACTAAATATTAGCCAGATAGATTACTTTCTTACTATGAGGGTTGATAGCAATGTTTGAAATTTTGGCAGCGGAATCGGTTTCGATCCCTTTATATAAGTATTCATATTGACAGTTTTGGCTATTTTGTATCGGATTATCGGGTTAATCGTTTTCAGAAAGAAAAAAAATGATAGTAAGTCTTTTAAAAGGCTAGAAAAATATTTGATTAGATATAATTTTATATATTGTATGTTGCTTCTCGTTAGTTTTAAATGGAATAATATTAATATAGATGAATATTGTGGATTTATAGATATACAACTTTGACAAATATATTGGTAACATATATATCATTAGGGAATCACATCGATACACTATAACATTGTCATTGAATCATTGCGTTGACACTATTTTCTATTTTGCTATATTTTTTGTCATTTTTTTAATGTCGAATTGACTGGAAAAAAAGATCCTCAATGTCGATATCATCGGTAGTAGTCGGTATCGGATTGGGACGTGCAAAAACCATATCGGTATTGGTCGTATCGTATCTGTATCGACCAATATTGCAAACTATGATAGACTAGCATGTAAAGTTATACTAAGAGAGAGCTAACGACTCAGATGGTTTTAGATATTAGTATTAGGAAATAGAAAAGAAAAGACTAAGATGGAGAAGGAAATAGAACCTAATAGTGAAACTTGAAAGGAGAGAAGTTACTTTTAAGTATAAGATGATAAAGAAAGGAGCATGGTTCATAGAAGAGAATTCTAATATGTGGTATATGACAAGTTGTATCAGGAAAGTAGCAAACATATTTTAGGAGTGTTAAAAGGCAATGGTTGTACTTCAACAGAAAGTTGGTGGTAGTGGAATGATGAAGATCAAAAGGTTCTTAAGGCAAAAATAATTGCCTATAAAAATTGGCAAAAGTGTAAAAGCGAGAATTTTTTTGAGAGATTAAGTAGCAAAAAAGGAAGCTAGAAAAGTAGTAAGTGAAGCTAAATCTAAGGCCTATGCTCATTTATATAGGAGGCTTAAAACAGAGGGAGAAAAAGATATTTATAGGCTTACTAAGAGTAGTGCAAGGAGTAGAGACTTAGGTAATAAGCGTATCGAGAGCGAGGACCAAGGTATTGGTAAAAGAAAATGATATTAAGAAAAATAGAAAAGTGATTTTCATAAATTATTTAATGAGTTTTTTCACAAGCTTTTAATGAGGGCAACCTAGAAAAAATTAGTTTAGATTAAGAGTTAGCTTAGTTAAAGTCATATTGCTATTGTTGTAAACTTAGAATAAGTAGTAGGACTTGATGATATTTTTATTGAAGTTTGAAAATGTTTAGGGAAGAAAGATTTGATGTGGCCAAATGAATTATTCAACAAAATTCTAAGGACCAAGAAGATGTCAGACGAATGGAGAAGCAATATTATAGTAGCCATATGTAAGAACAATGAGATATACAATGTTGTCATAATTATCGAAAAATTAAGCTTATGAGTCATACTATAAAACTATAAGAGAGTGATTAAGCATAGACTAAGAAAAGAGACCATAATTTCAGAGAATCAATTTGATTTTATGTCAGAAAGTTCTACTATGGAAGCCATTTATTTACTAAGAACATTAAGAGAAATATTAGAGAAAATAAAATTTACATATGCTTCTTATTGAGTTAGAGCGTACAATCGAGTTCCAAGGGAGATATATGGTGGGGTTTGAAGAAGAAATAAGTCCTAGTGTTATATTGAGACTTAAGAATATGTATGATAGAGTTACCACGACTGTGAGAATTATTCAAGGAGGTAGTAACCCATTCATTATTATCATTGAGTTACATCAAGAATCAATGTTGACTCCTTACCTTTTTGTGATAGTTAAAGATGAAATTACTAGGCATATTCAAAAGGAAGATCAATGGTGTATGATGTTTGTTGATGATATTGTGTTTGTTGATGAGAGTAGAGAAAGTTTAGATGCTAAATAGAAGCATGGAGATACTTCGATCCAATAAATTTAGGATTAGTAGAACAAGACATAGTAATATCAAAAGTACTTTCAACCCAAAGTCAATAAAAAATGAGGTAGGGGTCCAAATAGATGGACAAGAGATACCTAAGAGGGATATAATTTGATATTTAGGATCAATCCTTCATCATGATGGAGAGATTAAGATGTATGTTATGCATAAAATTAAAATTCGATGGTTGAAATTGAGTACTTTTGGAGTACTTTGTTATCGCAAAATACCTCTAAAGTTGAATGGATTATACAAAACATATATAAGACTAATCATGCTTTACGGATCAGAGTGTTGGATAAATTAAGGAATATATCCAAAAAGTTAGTGCAGACGAAATGAGAATGCTAAGATGGATAGTGACTATACTTTAGGATATGATAAAAAATTAATGTATATGTAGGAAGTTAGAGGTGATACCAATTAGGACAAGATGAGAGAAAACATACTTAGGTGGTTTGGACATATGCAACGCAGACTAATACATGCTTCGGTAAGGATCGGTAATATAGTAGTTAATGGAGTTGTTGGGACTAAAGGTAGGTCTAGACGAACATGGTGTGAAGTGTTAAAGAATGATAGAAAATTTGTAACTTTACATAAGACATGTCCCTTAAGAGAACCAAATGCAAGAAGAGGATTCAAACAACTGACCCCAAAAATTGGGGATAAAGACTTTTGTTGTTGTTGTTGTTGTTCATCTAGATTGCTCCCCGACTTTGTAGTCTTTTTATGAGTTCAAATAGTCCTCTATCCCTTGGACTAACTAAAATGTATGGTCTAAAAAAGCTACCGGTGGGGATAACATCTCATATTGGATATGCAGTCTCAGTCATTCTCAGTCAAAAATAAAATCATGCGACCGTAAAACAAGAATTCTCGGACACGTCATAACAAAATAATAACTTGTCAAACTTCCTCGTGTACTCGTGAACAGACTACTCCCTTTATGAAGATTAGAAAATTAATCCATCAAATGGTCATTGGAGATATCGGAATATACTTTTCCTTACGTTTCTCTTTCATCTCATCCCAACATTTTTTGGGCTCTCTTCCGGAGCAGTCAAGATGTCTCTCAACAAAAGCTCAATAAATCCTAGCGGCTTTATGTAACTTCAGCTTGGTACTCTTCACTTCCCACACCTCACTCATGTAGTACCACTAAAAATAGTTGTTCATCAGATAAGTGATAATTATCCACTAATATAACTGATAATTAACAAATAACTAGTTACGAGTATTATCAAAATGCAAATGCCTGAACCTTGACCTTCCTAGTAATATCGTCCTCTCTAGACCTACTTTTACACCTAGGATTATCCTTGTACCTAGTTGGAGCTCGATACATGTGTTCGTGCCTGTCAATATGTTGCTAGATTTGTCTAGTGCCAACTTTAATAGGTGGATCGTGCATACTGTAATCAACTGTAATACATGAGTCTAGAAATCTGGGAATGTGTCTAGCGGGAGCTCGTGAATCCTGCGTTGTCATCAACCTCCGAACATTATGTGTAGTGACCTCGATTTGAGGCTTCTCAAGAACGACCTTGGCATTTAACTCGTTTATCATATCACTCATTGTGGTATTCCTAATATTTAATGCATGGACTCGGGTATCTACCTTGTCGTTCGTCGTGTCTACCATGGTCATCATTTCACCACGACTGGTATTTCGCATTATGGTCCTCAATTTGTTCTTTCAACTCACATATGTCAGCACGTATCTCGGTACACAATTGTACAAATTTGCATCTTGTTCAGCTGTTTACCATATAATCCTCCCTCATTGTAACTGCATAAACTAGCATAAACTTAAGGATCTAAACCAAATTTACACAAGACATGTCTTATAGAGTAATATATGCAAGGGTGAAACTTGATATAATTAACAAAATAAGAAGAACTATGTTGTAAACAATGATTAACAAATATCTAAAGCAGACTAAATATCTAGGTAACAAAATATCTGCGGATCTAAGACATAATTCCTACCCGCGATAGCTATGAGCACGAGGGACATGCCATAAAACCTAGGTGGCCAGTTGGTAGGTAGGTAGATCTACCTTTTGGGTTACATTTTAAGCTCATGCAACCAAAGAACACTCTCTAAGTTTTTGTAGACTACAGAGAGTCCAAACGAAGAGGTAAGTATACAATTTGCTTTAGGTAATTGCATTCTCTCTTACACATTACGCCAAAGAGTGAAGGAATGACAAACCCATAATACATGCCTTGAGATGAATGAGGAATGACAAACCCATAATACATGCCTTGAGATGAATGAGGAATTATCTTATAGTCCTTCACCGGGTACATTAATACTATTTTGATGATATGTTGAATATTTGATAATTATTGACGTAGAACTTGCGGAGTAAATAATATTATGAATTTGGCATGTATAGATAGACATGTAGCTTAAATTATCATTTCAGCAATAGTCTATAAATGAATATTCCTATGATGCATGGATACAAATATGATATAAGAAGAGACATGGACACAACACCTATTTTTGTAATGTCCTAGTGTATTTTGGAGTGGCTATGTTGTATCAAATACATGTCTAACATGACATGACACCGACATAGGTACCGATTTTAGAGTGTATATGCTTCCTAGTAAGATCCATTCCTTTGTTACAGTTTGCCTTAGTCCTAACCCTTTATGATTGTTAGTCCCTGCCACTACACAAAAGTCCCTGCCACTACACAAAATCTCTAGAGTTGTTGTAAGGACTGAGGGTTAAATATTCATATTTTTCCAACACACTCCAAGTCGAATGTCAATTTTATGGCCGACAACTGCATTTAAACAAGGGTAGAGTTATTTTTATAAATATAGTATTCTAAAAATTGGCCTAGACGGCCGTACCGAAAACCCCCTGTTTGGTACCCCTGTGCGTCTATTCGGCACCTAAGCGGGCTTGTTCGGACATGTGCGGCCCTGTTTGGGCATGTGCGACTGCTCGAATTTTGAGATTTTTTTTGGTTTTTTTGCTAGTTGTATTGTGGATATGTTGTTTGGATTTTAAGATTGAATTAGTTTTAGAACATCGAAATTTCAAATTTGTAATATGGATTTAAAATCTAAAACAATTATGAATTGTAATGGATTTAGAACATGTTTGGATTTCAAATTTCAAATTTGTATAATGGATTTCAAATTTCACAAAAAAAAAAATCAGTTCGGCGCCTAAGCTCTAGGCAGCCCCCGCCGCACCGAATCCTCCTAGTGAATTTTATAACACTGATAAAATCTGCTTAAATGTGCTCCAGAGGGATTTGAACCTAGGTCGCATGTTGAAATCCTTGTCACTTCACCAAAACACCACTGTTATATCCAGTAGCCAAGGACTTGGTACTTATTATAGGTCCCATTGATCAATAGTTTCATATCTTTTATGCAGAAAGGATATTTCAGGGAAGAGGACCATGCAATCTTTCTACAATGAGGTTGTACACCTTCAGGTATGCATTCTGTATCTGTCATCTCCCTTCTTGTCCTATTGTTGTCAATTGTCAAATTTTTAAATATTTTTCTTCATTCCTAAGCAAAAAAATTATGAGTGAGAACGAGCTGGGTGTAAACTGTTCGCTGTTGTATTCTGGCTTGCAACCATCATTCATTATATCATACTTGATCTGTTGATAGCCCCAAGTTCTCAAACTTTAGACTCAGGTTCAACAGGAAACTTTAGACTCAGGTTCAACATCCTGCATTTCTTCAATGTTTGGGATTGAGCCTACCGACACAACAGTCCATACAGGACTTTCTTGAAGTGCATTCTCCAGGTTATGTTTGGCATGTAGAATTTATTAGGCTCACTCAGGGTCATAGGAATGTGATTCCTTCTCACACTTTGGCTTATTGTTTCCTAGAGATGAACGCAGTTCTCCATAGCAAATTGTATCATCTTACATCTTGCTCTAGATTCTTGATAGTTTTGGGAACTTGGAGGGTGTTCCTTGGTTGTTTGAGCTTAAACTACATAGCAAAAGGTACATCTATCTACCTGCATGACTGGCCGGGTAGGTTTTGTGGCATGACCCTCTCATGCTCATAGGTAGCATGTCTAGAATTTGGCACCAACGTAGAAGGTTGACATTATGTTGACATCCATATAAACATTGTCAATTCCTTTGGGGAGCTTTATTATGCTTTTAAGACAACCTATCTGATGGAAGGAGGCATTGATGATGACGGCGACGACGGACGATAAGTACCCAAGACAAGGTTTACATGGAATTGCTAGTGTTAGTGAGAGTTGGCCCTTGATAGAAGAGCATAACTGAAAGGAAAAAAAGATTCAAGTAGCCAACCACAAGCATTTGAGATGAAGGCTTTGTTACTATGGATGAGATTCCCATGATGTATATTCCTGTGTGGAAAATGTAGTTGATGGTTATGCAAGATATGGGTTAATCATAAGATATAAACTGTAGAAGTTTTATACTCAAAAAATTGTAATTACTAGTGATGATGACGGGTTACATAAATGTAGCTTTATCAAAACTTTGGGAAGAGCCAAGGGAGCAAATAATTATTATTTATGCTGTGGAAATACATAATAGTGACCATTTGCTACTTAGGGTCAGTGGCTTTGTGTAATGGGTGACATGAGGGTGGTGTCTATAAGGTGAAATCAAGAAATTTGAAGTAGATACTTGTTTCTTAAGAACCTATCAAGCCAAAAGGAAATTAGAGAGAAGCAGCTATATGACCAGACGTGCTTATGCTGTCCAGAACTTTGGTAATCAATAACCTGCATCTCAAGTTGGGATGCGTGAGCATCAACATGAGAAGACTTGGGAGTATTACTGCATTAATAGAAAGTTATGTAGTCTAAAATTGAGATAAAGGTCAGGACTATTGTTAGATATGTGTACAAACTCCTAATTATTGGTATTTGTCCAACCTGATTTTCATTCACTTAGGTGGGGAATATATGTACAATGATAAGTGTTGCCCTAAAGCCTATAGGGGTATTGGGCCTTATGCTACCACTCCCCCTCAAGTTGGAGCATAATTAATCATGTTCAACTTGTTACAAAGAAATAGGAAATGAGAGACAGAAAGAGGTTTGGTGAAGGAGATCAACAATGTGGTCTTCAGAACGAGTAAATGGTGTGCTGACCAAGTTAACCATTACAACATCACAAACGAATGAGAGTCCACCTCAATGTGTTTGGTCCTCTCATGGAAGATCGGGTTGATGCTATAAAGATGACTTCTTGGTTGTCATAGTGCATAGGAAGAGGATTAGTATATTTAATCCCAAGGTCGGCCAAGAGTCTTGAGCCACATCATCTCACATGTTGTGTGAGGCATCATTTGTACTTTGCTTCTGCACTCGACCTAGTCACAACTATATGTTTTTTGTTACGCCAATTAACAAGATTGCCGCCATCATAGGTACAATATCCACAAGTAGAACTCTTGTCACTCTTTGACTAGCATAATATATTTGAGGAGGAATCTATCTTGAGATGGCCATGATGTTTGTATAGAAGTTCTTTTTTCCGGAGATCCCTTCACATATCTTAATATTCTAAGGGCCGCATTCCAGTGACACTACTTAGGATGCTCCATGAACTGACTGATCAAGCCTAGATGTCCGGACGAGTCACGGTCAAATAGATAAACTTCTCCAAGAGTCTCTTGTATTGAGACTCCTCAATATTCTTGTCATTTTCGGGCCACATGTTCAGTTTGGGTTCCATAGAAGTATCTACAGGTTTAATACCGAGTAGACCAATATTCTGCTTTGTACTATATTCCCGATGGAGAAAATCATTCCTTTAGAGCTCCTAGTTATCTCAATCCCAAGAAAGTATCTTGGGTGACCTATGCCTTTAGTAACAAAATGCTTGTGAATATGGGCCTCGGTTTCCTCGATGTCTGCGAGATCAGATCCTGAGAGCATAATATTATCAACATATTCCATAAGAATAACTATTGAGTCTTGTTGTTCTGGATAAAAACTGAATATCATGTGTGATTGTTCCTGAATCCAATTGCAAAGACCAATTAGCTAAACTTTTCAAACCAAGCGTGAAGACTGTGTGAGTCCATATATAGACTTTTTGAATTTGCAAACTACATTCTCCTCCTGAGCAACTAATCCGAAGTTGGCTCCATGTAAATCTCCTCAATAAGATCACCATACAAGAAGACATTCTTTATGTCTAGCTGAAATATCGGCCAATCACGGTCGACCGCAAGGAAAAAAAATGGCATGAGTGGAGCTAAGTCTAGCAATTGGAGAGAACGTCTCAAAGTAATAAAATCCACAAGTCTCAATAAAATCCTTCGCCACAAGTCTCGCCTTGTAAGTAGCAATGGATCCATTAGGCATATACTTCAGAGTAAAAATCTATCGGCAAGAGAGAACATCACAATCTGTAGAAGCTTGAACTAGCTCCCAAGTACACCACGAGATAATAAGGCATCAATCTCCTCTATCATGGTTTGTTTCTAGATGGAGATAGCAAGTGCCTCCGGTGGTGTCCGAGGAATAGAAATATAGATAATGATAGAACTATCTTACGAAAAGAGGGAACCAAGACGAGCAAAAGAGTTATCCACATGATGAGGATACAGACTGTATTTATCCTTTCTGAGAGCAATAGGAATGTCAAGATCAGAAGCTGGATCAAGACCTCCGATGGGAAGCAGAGGATGGACGGTAGTCGTGGTGGGGTGTCTAGGCCGAGGACGACGACGTAAGCCACGTAATATACTACAAGCTTGAGTCATACTACAAGCTTATCTTCATTCCATATTGTTCATTCTGATATTTTGGGTCCCAATTTTGTTGCATCTTTTTTTGGTTATCGACACTTTACCACTTTTATTGATGACTATCCTCGACCTATATTGGTCTTCATGTTAAAGTTCATGTCTTAATCTTGTAGTATATTTCAACTGTTACACCAAGAAATAAAAACTCAATTTTGGTGCAGTCTTAAAATTCTTTGCTAATAGTGCCTTGAGACTTGGACTTTAACAGTATGAAGAATTTAATATTGCACCCAAACTGAGTTTTTATTTCTTGGTGATACAGTTAAAACATACTACAAGCTTGAACATGAAGATCCATTTAAGTCAAGGTTAATCATCAATAAAAGTGATAAAGTACCGATAACAAAAAAAAAAGATGCTACACGATTCGAACCTCAAATATCCTAATGAATAATGTCGAACGGAGATAAGATTTATTTCTCAACTCTAGGGTAATAGGAGGCACAATTATGCTTGCCAAGCTGATAAGGGCTCATACTGAAGAGATGACAAAGAGAACTTTGTAGGAAGTAGCTTCTGGAGCTAAGAATAGAAGGGTGACCAAGACTACAATACCACTAGATAGGTGAAACAGAAGAACTGGATGAAGCAACAGTAAAAGTGGAAGCTGCTAAAGGTAGTACGAATCGTTACGCCTAAGACCCGCCAATCCTCGTCCTTGTGTGAAGATCCCAAAATACACAAATGAAACAGAAAAATGTCACGGAGTAGTTAAGAGATTGTGTAAAGTGACTAATTGACAAAAGATAAACTAGAAACCAAGGAGCATATATATAGAACACGATCATGATTAATAGAGGGTGATGGTCTAACACTACTCGTCCCAGCAACCGGAGGCGGCTACCCATCCGCAATATAGACGACTAGAATAAGACAGTTAAGTAAAAAAAGAAAGGTATCACGTGTCAGATGAGAAGAAGCACTAGAGTCTCAAAGCTACCAACTAGACTGACTCGCACGAGATGCACTAGTATATGTGGAGGAAGCCTAAGAAACAGTATAAGAGTAAGGTAGAATAGCCTCATATTCAAGGACACTCAATAGTAGAAGAACGAGGAGTTAGTGGTGCAGAATTAACCACGAATGGAGTAAACTGAAATGTATCGGACTGGTGATGTGTACAGTTCGTCTTGCCAAACTTTACCCACAAAAGTTTGAAGCGTTGTTCATCCTCTTACAATGAATGAACGACGGGGTGTGATAGATGTCACGCCCCGATTCATAGAGTCATTTATTCACATATTTTATCTCTTGGAATCGATCGTCCTCGCTTGGGCGTGATGCCGTACAAGTCTGGTATTGCACTTGTACAAGGCAAAGATGGTACATAATCGATTATTCTTCAAATAGGAACACATCGCAGCGGCAGAAGCAGATAAATTGAATTTAATGAGGACAATCTTTCTTATTGAATAGAAGTACATCACTTCTTTATAGCAGCGGAGGAAAAGAGTAACTTGAAGCCACACAGAGATATGTAGAACTTTATTCTTTTATTGATAATTGAAGAAGAGTACAAGACTTGTATTGAAGTACAATGATTACAGCACATCTCACTTTACATTGGAAACCAACTGAACAATGCTATACAGCTTACATTTGATATTTAGATACAATGGATTACAACTCGATATACCGACTTGACTTACAATCTCACTGGTACAACTGATTACAATGTTCCATACATTATGCCCTTTATAAACAGAAGACATCATCTTATGCAAGGAGAGCTTCTGTATGTCCAACAAATCTTCGATGCCGCGGGACCAATCAAGCCAATCTTCGTGTGTAGAACATTCCAAGCACGAGCACCTGCCCACAAAACGTGGGTCAGCACATCATCTATGTACTGGCGAGCAGAATCCAACCCACTCGCATAAACCAACATTTTAAGTGATCATTTAAGCAAGCATTTATTAGAATGATCTTTCTTCTTGGGGCCTAACATCAGTTTACAGTTCATGGGCAATAATCAGAGTGAAGCATGTAAACATATTCTTAGTAGCATTCATGTGGACATATCATTTCTCATTCTTGGTGTTATCATGCAAAGGCATCATTGAGGCATACTAGGTGTTATCATGAAAAGGCATCATTGAGGCATCGTTAACATTAACATTTTAAACATGTTATAACAGTTCTCACTTCAAGCATCACTTAGCATGTATGTTGTGTTTGAGCAATGATTATAGCAAGGCATCTTTCTAGCATACTAAATAGAACATGTTAAGCAGGCAAGTTAAACCAACTTATACAATATCACAATTATGTGATTTCTTACCGATAGCCGACTCCTCGTACCTGTATCAATTACAGGTTATCTGATATACTTACTCTGCCTGCACAAAACATTCATTAGCATGCATCCTGACTACATGGTCACTGGTGTTGTTAAACCATATGGACTCTTCTCATTTCATTTCATTTTAAGATAATGCGGTCAGCATAGTAGGTGGCGAGCCTCTATGCCACCCCGTCTTATCCGTGCTCTCATAGCACTCATCATTATTTCCTCCTAGGCCGAATCGGTCCCCAGGGCCCTAGGAACCGTTCGAGAAAATTATTACTCAAACCTTGTATACAAGTTGTCCATGACCATGCGAATGCGTGTCCGACTCGATTGTGAACAAAATCGCATGGTAAAATATATTAAGGAAAGTAAAGGCAACAGTGCATCATTAGTCATATTCAACGACTTATTCTTTTCATCATTACCATCATTTCACTTGGTGATCTCAACGATCCCAGCTTTATCATTTCTCATTCATTGCTTCATTGCAACGTATCTCATATCATTCCTTTCTTAAGAGGAACTTAACATTCATTCATTTCATAGGGACATTTATTCATTCATTCATTTCTTATAAGGGACAGGCAACATTTCATATTCTTGCAACAGCTATACAGATAGTACATGATTCTAGTGTTTCATTCAGTTCATTGGTTCGATAGCATGGCCAGTTCATTTCTTATTCTATCATTCATAAGGCATCTCATTATTCAAGTGTCTACTTGTTCCAGCAGTGTTAAGCATAAGGGGCAATGTTATCAATTTATTCTCAGGCAGCGAATCACATTAACAGTTCAATGCGTTGTACATTTCAATAATTCTCAACAAAAGCATCTCTATTATTCAGCAACTAACATAAGGGACATTTAGGGGCCGTTCATAGCATTTCAATACTTCATCTATTAAGTATAAAGGAGTAAGGAGGAGGAAGGACAGTTCCACTCACTTGCAATAAAGGGTCTTCCTGTTCCGATCACACACAATTCTACTATGCGTAGCTCCACCAGCGAGCCACGTTTCAATACCCATTCCATCTAGCCAGCTAAGTTAGACTGCATCAGTCTCAATTCTCCTGATTCCCAAAATAAGTCATGGTCCAATATTCTGATCCCATCCAATAAGCCAACCAAATGCCTCGTACGGAGCGGGGCATTACATAATATACCACTCAGAAAAAGTTTCGTCCTCGAAACTTAAGGAAACAAGTCTTCCATAAGATTCACTTAATCACCATGAGTTTACTCATTCAGCTTCCAATTAATATTCATTTCAGCCCACTCGGTCATTTCAAAATATATATCCAACTGTACCATTTAAATCCATCAACGATTCGATCTGTCTATCTCTTTTTCAATTACTTGTAACTTCTCATTGATTCGCCAACATTTTCCTTACATTTCTATTTCGGTCGCAACATATCATTTCGTTTGGATCCATACACATATTTTAGGCGTCCCCAAAACATATGCATTTCAGCCAAAGTCCGTGCTAGTGCGATAAATTCTTCCCATAATGTTATCTCAGTCACAACCAATCACTTCTGCTGGATCCATACACATATTTTAGGCGTCCCCAAAACATATGTACTTCAGCCAACTTCCATGTTAGTGCGATTCGATCAGCCACAATATAACTCTCTTTTCTAAATCCGACTTAGCATCCTTTCAATCGACTTATCACTTTATTCACTTTGCCACAATCAGTATCTTTCCGGCCACAATATTTAATATCAGGGACAACTTGGTTAAGCTCTATATCCAAGCATAACATTTCTAACATTCGATCAAGGGTCTAACTTAGAGCCGATCATATTAAGAGTTCACAACATGCAATCACATTCCTTTCTGAATCCAACGATACTTCTCACCGAGGCAACTCATCTTTTCTATAAGACACAATCCGACGTCACCCACTATCGATTACCCGAGTCAGGGTATAATTCTATACAACAGTCAAGGTTAACTTAGCTACCCGACTATAGGTATACTCAAGCCTTACCTTACGGTTGCAATTCCCACTTATAGCCGACAAATAATCCTCAAGGGTCAAATATCTCTTAAGACACAAGTTGAAACATACATTCCCTTAGGTCAATACTCATTATCGTTGTCTCTCATTCAATGCCACAAGGTCATCCTATGGGTCTCCAATGGTCACCTATTATTCAGTCAGTCTCTAAGGTTAGCTACATTGATAGCTAAACTTAATCGTTCAGGTGACTTCCCTAGAGTGGACGGCTACTAGGGTTATACTAGTTTCTTATTCTTAAGGCCAACAAGCAACCAACAGTTCTAAGGAACTCTACCCAAACCTATGGGTTTTAACTCAGTCTGAATAACTAATCGCCATTGTTGGTTATGCCAACAATTGGTCATGCAGCCCACAGTTTCTAGGGTCAAGTCTATCTATCTAGTGTCTTCCTCAAGGAATAATTCCCACAGAGGCTCACTCTAGACTTACCCAACGATCGACTAAGATCGATCTATCAATATTACGGTCAAATTCCAACCCGACATACGATTCTCATCGTTCTAATAATCCATCAAGTAAGTTCCTAATGATCCATATTTCTATTCAAATTCCTTTGTACCCACACGAACCCATAAGCCAATGCTAACTATTCAAGGGTCATCGATTCCGATAGTCTTAACATAATTATGGAATCATACTATTCGGTCCGTATGACAGAGTCAAACCACTAAGTCATAAGCCAACAATCTATATCCCAACCAATAATCACCTATACCGATATTATCCAACATGTTTGTAATTTCTCGTTTCCATTTGTTTCTCAATCATCAAACTATCTTACGGCATTCTTAATCTCATGCAGTAATGGTCAAGTAGTTCATCCCATTCAATCCGACAATTTATGTATCACTTAACCATCCTCTAGGCAACAACAGTATTCTGAGTCACTACTTGTTATTTTTCTAGTACAATTCAATTCTTCAGCATCATGCATCTATGCAATGACTATCCTTTGGTGATCAAGATGGATTGACATCTATTACACCTTAGGATCAAGGCACAGATTTCTAATATCCCTTTGATTCACCGACAATATTTTTAAACTTTCATCTTAGCAATCAACTTTGTATTAGCCACATTTGATTTGTATCCAACCAATCGAAGTCAACATTCAGATGTTCTAAGCCACAATATTCTCTAGCCATCATTTACCCGTAGCATACTAACTGTCTTACTAGTCTGAGTCATCACTCGACTAAACAATTTCTAACCAAGCCAACTGTTACCATTTCTACAATCTCACTACCCAACATAGCATCACCGTCAGGGGACACTCGAGTCATCTAGCAACAATACATGACTCCCAGCTAAGTCTCGATACTACCCAGTACCCACAGATAGTCTCATCGCTGTTCTATGGAAAGGTAAACATACATCTCGTTCTGAGGTGGTAGAGGCAATATACCACTCAGAAACGAAGCCATCCTTAAACAATATCAACTCAATCCATTCCGGACATTCGTGATCTATAATGGTCACAGCACTTAGCCAACATCTCGGGGTCTCAATATCACAAGCCAACATTCTTAGGGTCTAGAAAGCAGTAGCCAGCACGCATGAGTCAATTCACCAATTCTGTTGAACTCATCCATCAATTATTTCATTCCCAACTCTTTCTGCATCACATGCAATTCTCAACTTATTGCAGTATACCCAGCCACTTTTCTATATTCCCACATTTCTAACAGCATTCACAATATAGCATACTATGGCATCGAGTCATTGTTGGGTTATTTGTGTCCACACCAACAACAATCATTCTTTCAGGGGCATCACGATGTATATAGACTTATTGTATGGAACATCCAGTGAACAGCCAAGAGGGTCAATGATCTTTCAGACACGAACAACATAGGATGATTACAGAACAACAACAATATAATCGCGGAAGCAATCTTTGATTTAATCGCGGAAGCAACGTTGAGTGATCGCGGAAGCAACTTTGGTCAATCATCGATGCAACTTTGATTTGAAACGAACCAAAGAAGAGACCAAGGACGTAAAGCCGTGCTCTGATACCAATTTGTCACGCCCCGATTCATAGAGTCATTTATTTACATATTTTATCTCTTGGAATCGATCATCCTCGCTTGGGCGTGATGCCGTACAAGTCTGGTATTGCACTTGTACAAGGCAAAGATGGTACATAATCGATTATTCTTCAAATAGGAACACATCGCAGCGGCAGAAGCAGATAAATTGAATTTAATGAGGACAATCTTTCTTATTGAATAGAAGTACATCACTTCTTTATAGCAGCGGAGGAAAAGAGTAACTTGAAGCCACACAGAGATATGTAGAACTTTATTCTTTTATTGATAATTGAAGAAGAGTACAAGACTTGTATTGAAGTACAATGATTACAGCACATCTCACTTTACATTGGAAACCAACTGAACAATGCTATACAGCTTACATTTGATATTTAGATACAATGGATTACAACTCGATATACCGACTTGACTTACAATCTCACTGGTACAACTGATTACAATGTTCCATACATTATGCCCTTTATAAACAGAAGACATCATCTTATGCAAGGAGAGCTTCTGTATGTCCAACAAATCTTCGATGCCGCGGGACCAATCAAGCCAATCTTCGTGTGTAGAACATTCCAAGCACGAGCACCTGCCCACAAAACGTGGGTTAGCACATCATCTATGTACTGGCGAGCAGAATCCAACCCACTCGCATAAACCAACATTTTAAGTGATCATTTAAGCAAGCATTTATTAGAATGATCTTTCTTCTTGGGGCCTAACATCAGTTTACAGTTCATGGGCAATAATCAGAGTGAAGCATGTAAACATATTCTTAGTAGCATTCATGTGGACATATCATTTCTCATTCTTGGTGTTATCATGCAAAGGCATCATTGAGGCATACTAGGTGTTATCATGAAAAGGCATCATTGAGGCATCGTTAACATTAACATTTTAAACATGTTATAACAGTTCTCACTTCAAGCATCACTTAGCATGTATGTTGTGTTTGAGCAATGATTATAGCAAGGCATCTTTCTAGCATACTAAATAGAACATGTTAAGCAGGCAAGTTAAACCAACTTATACAATATCACAATTATGTGATTTCTTACCGATAGCCGACTCCTCGTACCTGTATCAATTACAGGTTATCTGATATACTTACTCTGCCTGCACAAAACATTCATTAGCATGCATCCTGACTACATGGTCACTGGTGTTGTTAAACCATATGGACTCTTCTCATTTCATTTCATTTTAAGATAATGCGGTCAGCATAGTAGGTGGCGAGCCTCTATGCCACCCCGTCTTATCCGTGCTCTCATAGCACTCATCATTATTTCCTCCTAGGCCGAATCGGTCCCCAGGGCCCTAGGAACCGTTCGAGGAAATTATTACTCAAACCTTGTATACAAGTTGTCCATGACCATGCGAATGCGTGTCCGACTCGATTGTGAACAAAATCGCATGGTAAAATATATTAAGGAAAGTAAAGGCAACAGTGCATCATTAGTCATATTCAATGACTTATTCTTTTCATCATTACCATCATTTCACTTGGTGATCTCAACGATCCCAGCTTTATCATTTCTCATTCATTGCTTCATTGCAACGTATCTCATATCATTCCTTTCTTAAGAGGAACTTAACATTCATTCATTTCATAGGGACATTTATTCATTCATTCATTTCTTATAAGGGACAGGCAATATTTCATATTCTTGCAACAGCTATACAGATAGTACATGATTCTAGTGTTTCATTCAGTTCATTGGTTCGATAGCATAGCCAGTTCATTTCTTATTCTATCATTCATAAGGCATCTCATTATTCAAGTGTCTACTTGTTCCAGCAGTGTTAAGCATAAGGGGCAATGTTATCAATTCATTCTCAGGCAGCGAATCACATTAACAGTTCAATGCGTTGTACATTTCAATAATTCTCAACAAAAGCATCTCTATTATTCAGCAACTAACATAAGGGACATTTAGGGGCCGTTCATAGCATTTCAATACTTCATCTATTAAGTATGAAGGAGTAAGGAGGAGGAAGGACAGTTCCACTCACTTGCAATAAAGGGTCTTCCTGTTCCGATCACACACAATTCCACTATGCGTAGCTCCACCAGCGAGCCACGTTTCAATACCCATTCCATCTAGCCAGCTAAGTTAGACTGCATCAGTCTCAATTCTCCTGATTCCCAAAATAAGTCATGGTCCAATATTCTGATCCCATCCAATAAGCCAACCAAATGCCTCGTACGGAGCGGGGCATTACATCCTCTTACAATGAATGAACGACGGGGTGTGATAGAACCGCCCCTCTCCCTCTAGAAGTAGGAGCTCATCCGACATCCCGACCATGACCAACGACCCCTAACAAGAGCACACCCTCGACCACATTATGCATAGTGAGCCGTAGAGTCAACATGAGAAGAATTGGGAAGTATCAGTAATCGAAATCGAGTCAGGCCAAGTTGTAGCCGTAGTCGTGCTCAAAAAATCTATGTATCTCAATCACATTATTGAACTCCCAATTAATGGTATTTGTCCAACCTAATTTTCATTCATGTAGGTGGGAGAATATATACACAATGATAAGTGCTTCCCTAAAGCCCATAGAGCTATTGGACCATACCCATATGCTAAATATATGGTTTGTGTGTTTGTGCTAGAGGCCGCGATAGATGCCCCTTATGAGTCATGAATTGTAGTTGGAGGTGTCAAAACAAGATGAGAAATTGTTTAATAGGCAAGAGGTTACCATGGTTGCTAATTTTAGAGGAAACACAGGTGAAGGAAGAAAACGGATTGGTATTTAAGGTAAATGATATGTTATTGCTTCTGCTATTTTCTGCATGATAGATGCCACATGTATTTCTTTTCTATTTGTCTTTCTGTTTTATTTTTTTTCATTTCTCTTTCCTTTATTTTTTGACAATTATTTTCCAGGTTGCCTAACAATCCATCATCATATTTGGCTGCTTCCTTTAAGAAGAAATTGATATATTTATTCAAATTTGTGTCCTTGTTTTTTTCCGGATATCTGAAGATATCTCTGATTGTTTTGCTTCAGGATATAGGGAAAAACTTGCCAAAGGATTGCATCTCAAGATTGGAACCATCTGAGGCAAGCCTTCTATTTGGTCCTTGATATATATAATGATGGTGTTTGTTAGGCATGAACCTTGGGTGTCTGTTGGGAGCTATGACTGTTGAACTTTGATGCATCTTTTCTGAAATTTGATTGTCAGTGTATCTTTCCTCGCGAACTTGTCAAGAGCATAAAGACCCCATTTTTTATTCTTAACCCAGCATATGACTTTTGGCAGGTCTGTCTAGTCGACTATTCTTCCTTTTCGTTTATTATAATGTATACTTTCTAATATATTGTATTTATGAATTGCTCCTTAGTATTCTCCAGATACAACACATTCTGGCAGCAGATGCATCTGATCCTCAAGGACATTGGTTAAGGTGCAAGCGAAATATTCATGAGTGTGATTCCAATCAGATTGAAGTCCTGCAAGGTCATAATTGGAAACTTATGTGTCACTTGTGTTTCTGCTTATTCTGCTGGGACAATCAGATTATAATACAGAATCACATCGATTGTCAACAGATTTCAGGACATCCATGCTTAATGCCTTGAGTGAATTTCAGCATAACAGGGATGGCGGGATGTTTATTAACTCCTGCTTTGTGCACTGTCAGACAATGAGTAATATCACATGGCACTCGCCAAACTCTCCAAGAATTAAGAATAAGGTAGATGTTATTGAGTTCACTCTGAGATTTGCAGTATCAGTTATTGATGTTTGGCATGCCCATACTACCACGTTCATTGCTTTTTAATAGTCTAGCCTTTGCCAGATTTCATTTGAAAAGGTATCATTGTTCACTGTAATTGGCTAGTTGGTACTCAAATTAAAGACACAAGCATAACTATAAATATAATGGTAATATACAGAAACATAGTTATGTAATAGGATAAAGCAAGTTGGTTTCTGCTGCAATAGCCTTTACTAACTGATGCAGATAGTGATTGATGAAGCAGACTATAATAATCTCTATTAATAAATTGATAATCTAATGGATGTATGTGGTAAAAGTGGAAGAGTTCCAAATGCTTTAAATGTACAACTTTTTTTCTTATCATGTAAGTAGCAGCATGTTTTGCTTGTATACTGAGTTGCTTAACACTAATTATAATCTGAATAGATCCTGACTTCAATATATGTAGTACTTTGTTTTCTCAAATTGATGGATCTTTATCAAATTTTGACTACTCAAAATTGTAGAGTGGAATAATAGAATAGTTTATTAATGAATGGGAGTTATATATAAATAGGAGAGGCTAACCCCTCTCTTTTGTTGTAGGCAATGTTGGACTAAAGCCCACTACTATTATTATTAATATACTCAACACCCTCCCTCAAGCTGGAGCATAGATGTCAATCGTGCCCAGCTTGTTATATAGAAGTTGAACCCGATGACCTAAAAGAGGCTTCGTGAAGATATCAGTTATCTGATCACTGGTTCTTACATGGTGAAATTTTATCATCCCTTTTGTATGCTCATCACGGACAAAGTGGATGTCGATTTCAATATACTTCGTCCTTTCATGAAATACATGATTGGTAGCAATGTGGATGGTAGACTGATTATCACACCACATATCTGTTGTGTTCGTTCCTGTTTTTTCTCCCAATTCTTGTAGAAGATGTTTCATATATAACACCTTTGTTGTATCATGAGCAATGACTCGATACTCTGCTTCTGAACTTGACTGGGCTATTACATTCTGCTTCTTGCTCTTCCACAATACCAGGTTTCCGCAAATGAATACCAAGTAGCGAGACGTAGACCGTCGATCTGTCAGACTTGCACCCTAGTCAGCATCAGTAAAGCACTCAACACGAGTGTGTCCATGATTCTCCATTCGAATTTTTTTTCCTGGACTGAGAACTGCCTGCCAGTGTAGAATTCTTGGAGAAGCCAGAAATTTACTTGCAACACTAACTGCGAAAGAGATGTCCGGACGAGTCATGACTAGCAAGTAGTTGAGTTTTCCAACTACTCATCGATACTGATCTGGATTGGTCACCAGGACCCCTTGTCTGGAAGTAACTTAGCCCTTGGATCCATAGGTGAGGTTGCAACCTTAGCTTGCATCATTCCTGCATCATTCATGTTAAGTGTTATATTAGAGTTATGAGTTAATGGACTTTAGTCCCACATTGCTTAGAATAATAGGAGAGGAGGCTAGCCTCTCCTATATATATGTAATCTCTCCCTTAATAATAATCATCCTATTATTTCTTCCTACATGGTATCAGAGCCAAAATTCTAGCCTCTCCAAAAAAAAAAAACTAGCCGTCTTTCCCCCCCCCCCTTCGCGCTGCTGCTCAGCCCCCCCGGCATCCGCTCTAGTCAGCCCCCCTCCTCTGTCCGCTCCTGTCAGCCCCCCCCCTCTGTCCGCTCCTATCAGCCCCCCACCCCCGCGCTGCTGCTCAGCCCCCTTCCCCCCCGCTCCTGTCAGCCCCCCGCCCCCTCCGCTCCAGTCAGCCCTCCACCCCTGCTCCTGTCAGTCCCCCCCCGCTCCTGTCAGCCCCTCACCCCTCCGGCCTCTTGTCAGCCACCCCCCTTCCCCGATGCCTCCAAACCCTAACCCTACCCAAACCCTAACCATCTCCTTCCATCAACCGCCACCCTCTAAACCCTAGTTTATTTCTTCCAAACCCTAGTTTATTTCTTCCAAAAAAAAATCATTGTTGGATACTCAGAGGGGAAACATTTGTATGAACCTCTGCCCATCAATGCTGAAAATTTAACAAGAGCACACATATAGTTTGTTGTGCATGAATCTTTGTTTCTTTCTTTGATCTTTACACCAGGATCTATCAGAGCTTACCATGGATTATCTCTCTGACCTGGCTTGTGATTCACACTATCTGCTTTCTATGCGTGTATCACGGTTCTGGCTCCGTTTTTAGCGTATTGGCAGAGTTGTTGTGTTTATCAAGTGGAAAGAACACATCGACAGTCGAATCTCTGACAAATGGGAGACTCTACGGCGAATAGCAGTGCCACAGATACTAGTGTCGGCAACACACTATCGGACACTAGCACAACAATTTCCTCCATTCGACTTGTCGATCGACATTTGGAAGGGCCAGAAGGCTACTCGATATGGAGAAAGAAGGTCGAGAAGACACTTCGGGGTATGCAGTTGTCCAAATATCTGACTGACAACCCTCCAGCAGACGATGATCCTATCTTTGAGCAATGGGAGACAGATGACAGTCGACTGTTTACACAGTTGATGAACTCCATGGAACCATCGATGGAAGACATGGTTCAAACTACGGACTCCGTGAAGGAGTTATGGGAAATGTTGGCGGCAGCGTTTGATGGTAAACGCGATTTGTCTTGTATATATGACTCGGTCGTTGGTGTGTACCGAGCAAATCAAGGAGACAAATCTCATAAAGAGCATTTTCGGGCCTTCAAGGCTATGCCGGATGAGATCGACCGCGTACTACCTCTTACATCGGATATTAATGAAGCACGGGCTCAACGTGAGCAGCTTCATGTCATGGGTTATTTCGCCTCTCTTCGTCCTGATGCGGACTCTGCTCGTTCTCAGATTATTGCTGGATCTGATGTAACATCCCTGTTGGAAACACACTATCGTGTCCTTCGTGCTGCCAAAGTCGTTGAGACAACTCCGAGTGATACTCCTGCTGATCGTTCTATTCTCAAGGCCGCTCGTACATGATTTTGTGGTGGTCGTGACGGCCGACGGGGTGGCCGTAATGCTGGTCGTGATGGAGGACGAGGCAATGGCGGTCGTGATGGAGGAAAACCGCGCACATGCTTTAACTGTGGTCAGCTTGGCCATTTCTATTCGCAATGCACTAAATCACCTGCTGCTAATATCACCACTGACGCCCCTGATGATGGTGTCCGATCTATTCTGATGACTTCGGACTCATATATAGAGTTCCTTGATTTCCAGGCTCAACGTCGTAGTTAAGCATCCACGTCTGGTTCCATAGCCGGATACTCAGCCGCGTGCATAGTAAAACCCAAGCAATGGGTAATTGACTCTGGTGCATCCTCTCACATGACTGGTGACGCAGGTGTGATACATAATTATGTACCTGTACGTCGTGATTCTGGCATTACTGTTGCCAATGGAGGTTCCCTGACAGTCCGAGGCCGTGGAAATGCCAATCTTGCTTCCGGACTGTCACTCAATTATGTACTGCTTACTCCTGGGAACCCGTTCAGTTTAATTTCTATTAGTCAAATTACTCGTGAACTACATTGCTCGGTAACATTTTTTTTCTTCTGATGATTGTGTTTTTCAGGACCTAACAACTGGGAATACTATCGGTAAGGGGCATGTGGCTGGAGGCTTGTACCTGTTTGACGCAACTCCTTTCGTTGTCTGTGCCAGCAAGAAACCCGACCTTGTTGAGTTACATTGTCGGTTTGGCCATCCATCGTCCCAAGCTCTCCAGAAAATGTACCCATCTTTAGAAATTCTCACTTCCTTTTATTGCGAGCCATGTAGTTTAGCTAAACATCATCGGGTTCCTTATCCGGTAAGTCCAAATAAAATTGCTTCTGCTCCTTTCGAGTTTGTGCATTCTGATATATGGGAACCCTGTCCGTTTGAATCTGTCATGGGATTTAAGTACTTTGTTACTTTTGTCGATGATTACTCACGTGTCATCTTTATTTATTTGATGAAAAATCGCTCTGAATTATTTAACATCTGGTGCAACTTTTATGCCGAAATAAAAATACAATTTGGTCTTCCCATCAAAATTTTTCGGAGTGACAATGGCCGTGAGTATTTATCACATGATTTCGATAAACATCTTGCCCTCCATGGCATCATCCACCAAACTTCTTGTGCATACACACCACAACAAAATGGTGTAGCCGAATGCAAGAATCGTCATTTATTGGAAACAACACATGCTCTTATGTTTCATGCACGTACTCCCAAGCGATTTTGGTCGGATGCGGTTCTTACTGCTTGTTATCTTATTAACCGCATGCCTTCGTCCGTTTTCAATGGTAACACTCCTTTTTCTAGACTTTTTCCTGGACGAGAGCCATTTCCTCTGCCTCTCTGAATCTTTGGCTGCTTATGCTATGTATGGGATACCCGACCATCCCTTTCTAAATTAGATCCTAAGGCAATACAATGTATTTTTTTTGGGTATCCTAAAGATCAGAAAGGGTATCAGTGTTTCTCCCCTGTCTTAAAGCGATATTTTTTCACTCGGGATGTTACCTTTGTAGAAACCGACTTTCCATTGCTCCCACAATCAAAGGGTCCGGCTCCTCTGGTCTATCTCGAAGATGATTTTTTGTTATTTCTTCCTCAAACACAACAGCCCTCCGTACGGGTGCCCTCCCTTATCGAGCCAGTCTCCCAGTCAGATGGTCCACATACATCGATTCAGCCATTGCCAACATCGTCCACAGATTCATCCTCCTCTGGTTCGATCAACAGTTCCAGCTCAAATGAGTTGCCTCCTTCTGTTCCACCAGCAGCTCCACCAGTTCTGCCAGCAGCTCCGGTGGTCCCGCCTCCAGAACGTCCTCGTCGTGCCTGTCGTGATTATCCCTTATATGTTGACAACTACAAAGGTCTTACCAGTCACACTCAGTCTCTGGTGGCTACTATTGATGGGATTCAGATTCCCAAGACCGCTGAGGAGGGTCTCCGACATCCTGGTTGGCGTGCTGCTATGAACGAGGAGATGAAAGCTCTCCAGGAGAATCATACCTGGGACTTAGTCGACTTACCTACTGGTAAACAGGCAGTCGGCTGCAAATGGGTGTTCACGATTAAGGTCAAACCGGATGACACCCTTGATCGACTGAAGGCTCGGCTGGTGGCCAAAGGATTCTCTCAAACCTATGGTGAGGATTACTTCGAGACATTCTCTCCTGTGGCCAAAATGACATCCGTTCGTGTCCTCATGATCTCGTGCATGGTTTGGTCGATTTACGCATGTTGTTACTCAATTTGGCATGTGTTAATCGAAGAAGGACCATTCAATCTTCTATCGATACACATCTGCTGGAAGAATACTCCTTGGAGTCTACGTTGATGATATTGTAATCACGGGAGATGACAGCCAGGGCATTGCAAGCCTCAAGAAGTTTCTTGGAGAACAATTTTAAACCAAGGATATGGGATCCTTGAGCTATTTCTTGGGCATTGAGGTCACACGGGGTAAGAAGGACATTGTAATGTCTCAAAGAAAGTATGTGTTGGACATTCTAAATGATGCAGGCATGATGCAAGCAAAGGGAGCAACCTCACCTATGGATCCAGGGGCGAAGTTACTTCCAGATGAAGGGGTCCTGATGACCAATCCAGATCAGCATCGTCGAGTAGTTGGAAAACTCAACTACTTGGCGGTTATGACGCGTTTGGACATTTCTTTTGCAGTGAGTGTTGCAAGTAGATTTATGGCTTCTCCAAGAATTCTACACTGGCAGGTAGTTCTCAGAATTCTGTGTTATCTAGTAAAGAATCTAGGAAAAGGAATTCGAATGAAGAATAATGGACAAACTCGCATTGAGTGTTTTACTGATACTGACTGGGGAGCAAGCCTGACAGATAGACGGTCTATATCTGACTACTCAGTATTTATTGGTGGAAGCACGTTCGAGCTCAGAAGCAGAATATCGAGCTATTGCTCATGGCACGTCAGAGATATTATATATGAAGCATCTCCTACAAGAACTAGGAGAAGATGCAGGGTCTCAAGTGGCAGATCTATGGTGTGATAACCAGTCTGCTATTCACATTGCCACCAACCCAGTATTTCATGAACGGACGAAGCATATTGAAATTGACATTCATTTTGTTCGTGATGAATATAAGAAAGGAGTGATAAAGTTTCTACATGTGAGAACCGACGACCATATAGCTGATATATTCACAAAGCCTCTTATGGGTCCTCGGGTTCAATTTTTATGTAACAAGCTGGGCATGATTGACATCTATGCTCCAGCTTGAGGGAGGGTGTTAAGTGTTATATTAGAGTTATGAGTTAATGGGCTTTAGTCCTACATTGCTTAGAATAATAGGAGAGAAGGCTAGCCTCTCCTATATATATGTAATCTCTCCCTCAATAATAATCATCCTATTATTTTTTCCTACAATTCAGTATGTCCAGTACATACTTTGGGACATTACAATGTCCCGCTTACCCCATATGACCTCAATGCCTAAGAAATAGCTCTATGATCTCATATCCTTGATTTCAAATTGTTCTCCCAAAAATTTCTTGAGGCCTGCAATATCCTGCACGTCATATCCCGTGACTGCAATATCATCAATAAAGACACCCAGTAGTATCCTTCCAGTTGATGTCTGTCGGTAGAATACTGAATGATCGTTCTTTGATCGACACATGCCAAACTGAGTAACAACATGTGTAAATCGACCAAACACGCACGAGGTGACTGTTTGAGACCATAAAGGGCCTTTCGCAAATCACACTTTACCCTCCATTGCAACGAACCCGCGAGGTTGCATTACATATACTTCTTCATCAAGATATTCGTGGAGGAAAGTGTTCTTGATATCCAGCTGGAGCAATGGCCAGTCATAGCGAACAACCAAGGCCAAAAGTACACGAACAGACGTCATTCTGGCAACTAGAAGAAGGTCTCAAAATAATCCTTACCATAGGTCTGGAAATATCCTTTGGCCACCAGACGAGCTTTTAGGTAATCAAGAGAGCCATCTGGTTTTCCCTTGATCATGAACACCCATTTGCAACCTACTGCCTGTTTACCGGATGGTAAATCGACCAAGTCCCAAGTATGATTTTTTCTGAGAGCGTTCATCTCCTTGTTCATAGCAGCACGCCAACCGGAATGTTTCAGACCCTCCTCAGCATTTTTGGGAATCTGAATCCCATCAATAGTAGCCACCAGAGACTGAGTGTGATTTGTAAGTCCTTTGTAGCTGTCAATGTACAAGGGATGATCACGACATGCACGACGAGGATGAGTTGCTGGCGGAGAAGGCGCCGCTGGTGGAGTAGGCGGAGCTGCTAGTGGAATAGGCGGTGGCGAACCAGTAGAGCCAGAGGAGGATGACTCTGTAGGCATCATTGGCGTTGTTTGTGCAGGTGACGTTGGCACAGACAGAATCGGTGTCTCCGGACCATTGGATCGGGGAACTGGCTCGGTAAGGGAGGGCACCCGTATGGGGAGCTGTTGTGTTTGAGCAGGAAATATCAAAAAATCCTCTTCTGGATAAACTTTAGGAACCGGATCTGTTGTTTGTAAAAGTGGAAGAAATTCGGTTTCAACAAAGGTGACATCCCCAGTTAAAAAGTCTCTCTTTAAGACAGAGAAAAAACACTGTTACCATTTCTGATCTTTAGGATACCCAAGAAAATAGATTGTATTGCCTTATGATCTAATTTAGAAAGAAACGGTTGGGTTTCCCGAACATAACATAAGCAGCCAAAAATTTTGAGAGGCAGAGGAAATGGCTCTCGTCCTGAATATAGCCGAAAATATGGATTATTACTATTGAAGACTAACGATGGCATGCGATTAATAAGATAACAAGCGGTATGAATCGCATCAGACCAAAATCTATTGGGAGTACGTATATGAAATATAAGAGTATGCATTGTTTTTAAGAGATGCCGATTCTTGCGCTCGGCTATACCATTTTGTTGTGGTGTGTACGGACAAGAAGTTTGATGAATGATGCCATTGCGGGCCAGATGACTATCGAACTCATGAGATAAGTACTCACGACCATTGTCACTCCGAATTTTTTTAATTGGAATACCAAATTGTGTTTTTATTTCGGCATAAAAATTGCACCAAATGTTAAATAATTCGGAACGGTGTTTCATCATATAAACAAAAGTGATAAGTGAGTAATCATCAACAAATGTAACAAATTATTTAAAACCTTTTACTGATTCCACCGGACATGGTTCCCATACATCAGAATGCACTAACTCGAAAGGAGCGAGTGCAATTTTATTATGACTCACCGGATAGGGAATCCGGTGATGTTTAGCCAAACTACAAGATGCACAATGAAAGGAAGCAGGGATATCTAAAGAAGAGTACATTTTCTGGAGAGCTTGGATAGATAGATGACCTAACTGACAATGTAACGCGAAAGGATCGAGTTTCACGTCGACATAGACAACAGAAGAATGTACATCAAACAAGTACAAGCCTCCAGCTATATGTCCCTTACCGATAGTCTTTCCAGTTTTCAGGTCCTGAGAAACACAACTATCAGAAAAAATGTTACCGAGCAATGCAGTTCACGAGTAATTTGACTAATTGAAATTAAACTGGACGGGTTTCCAGGTGTAAGCAATACAGAATTGAGCGACAGTCCGGAAGAAAGATTAGCACTTCCACGTCCTCGGACTGTCGGGGAACCTCTATTGGCAACAGTAATGCCAGAAACACGACGGATATAGACATAATTATGTATCATACCTGCATCACCAGTCATATGAGCAGACGCACCAGAGTCAATTATCCACTGCTTTGGCTTTACTATACATGCTGCAGAGAATCCGGCTGTGGATCCAGACGTTGAAGTTTCACCATGACATTGGCCTGAAAATCAAGGAACTCTGTATATAAATTCGAAGTCATCTGAACAGATCGGACACCATCATCAGGAGCATCAGTTGTGATATTTGCAGCAGGTGATTTAGTGCATTGCCAGTAGAAATGGCAAGCTGACCACAAGTAAAGCTTGTGCGTGGTCGTCCTCCATTGCGACCACCATTACTATGGCCCCCATCACGACCAGTATTGTGGCCACCACATCGTCCACCACGACCACCACGAATGCTTGTCTGAGCAGCGCTAAAAGCAGAGCGATCAGCAGGTCCATCACCCGAAGTGGTCTCTATGACTTTTGCTACTCGAAGGACACGATAATATGCTTCCATTAAAAGATGGAACTTCATATCTAGCAAATGATCTGAGATCGAGCAGAGTCCGCATCAGGACGTAAGGAGGCAAGGTACGCCATAACATAAGTTGTTCACGTTGAGCCCTAGCTTCATTGATATCTGTTGTTAGGGGCAATATATGATCAACCTCATCAGACATAGCCTTAAATGTCTTGAAGTGATCCGTATGAGATTTGTCTCCCTGATTTGCTCTGTATATGCCGATGACAGAGTCATAAATACGAGATAGATCGCGTTTGTCATCAAACGTCGTTGCTAGGACCGTCCATAATTCCTTAACGGAGTCCGTGTTCTGAACCATGTCTTCTACCTATGGTTCCATTGAGTTCATCAACTGTATAAACAGTCGACTATCATCTATCTTCCATTGCTCAAAGATATGATCAGTCTTTGCGGGCGGTTGTCAGTCAAATGTTTGGACAACCGCATCCATAGAAGCATCTTCTTGACCTTCTTACGCCATATCGAGTATCCCTCTGGTCCGTCCAATTTTCGATCGACAAGTCGAATTGAGAAAATCGTTGTACTAGTGTCCATTGGTTCCGCCATTATATTTCCAACGCTAGTACTATAATCACTAGCATTCGTCCTAGTGCTATCCATCCCTCAGATATCGGTTCCAAGTTTCGGAAGAAAAGAAAAATGTCGTTCATAGCAATATTCACAGTAGTGATGTGGATCACACAAGTCAGGATAGAGAGGACACTCACGAGGTAGATCCTGATGTGAAGATCAAGCAAGGAAACAAAAAATCATGCAAGACAACCATTGTGTTTGCTCTTTGTTGAACCTTCCCGAAGCTAATCGTTGGAGAGTCAGAGGTTCCAACATGTTTCCTCTAAAATGTCCAAGTCAATGGCAAACTTTGAGAATCGGAGGTTCCTGTAAACAACCACGTTATTTACCCTTGAAGATTCCCAAGTTAATTGTTTAGGGTAGAGGTTCCTGCAAACAAACTTGTTTACCCTCCGTGAATTCCAAAGGAGCAATGTTGGAAACTGAGAGGTTTCTGCAAACAAATCAATGTTTACCCTCCGAGGATTGCAACATTTTTTTCCCAGAAACTTAGGGTTTCGATGGGAGTGGACGACGGCTAGGGTTAGGGTTTAGACCCATGTGGAGGTGAGGAACGTCGGAGGGGGGGGGGGTCGCCGGGTGGGGGGAGGTTGTGCCGGTGGCGGCAGCAACAGCAGCAGCGGCCAGGCGGGGGGGAGGGGGTCGCCGGGGGGGTTGGGGGGAGAACACAGCAGCAACAGCAAGGGGCGGTCGCCGGGGTGGGGGGCGGATCGCGAGGGGGCGGGGGGGGGGGGGGGGGTGAGGGGGGTGAATCGCCGGGGCGGTGGGGAGGCGGGTGGGCAGCGGGAGGGATTAGGGTTTTTTTCCTTTGTGGAGAGAGGGGGGTGGATAGGTTATGGCTCTGATACTATCACGCCCCGATTCGGGGAATCGTTCGCCTCCGCTTTGATTCACGTCGAATCGTTCGTCCTCGCTAAGGCGTGATGCCGTACAAGTCTGGAATTGCACTTGTACAAGGCGTGCTCGTGTTCCTTTTATAAAAGAGACATTTTGAATAGAGATTCGCAGCGGACGATAAAGAGGTTTTGGCAACACAGATATGATCTGAAATAAGTTCTTTATTGATATCTTTGAAATTACATTGCATAAAACATAAGGCTCTCAAACAGCCGAGATGAAATGCCAAACTTGGCTACAACTTGCAGAAATATTGAAATGAGATACAACTTGTTCCATACATCATATTCCTTTATTAATAATGCGGCAATAACCACCTTCAGCAAAATGCCTTCTTCTTCCAGTGGAAACTTCAAGATGTACGAAGCTTCTAAAGAGTCAGACAGCAAGCCTTCAGCGTCTATGATTATCCACTAGGTTCCCGGCACCTGTGGAGACGAGGGTCAGTACATTGCCACATATGTACTGGTGAGCGGCCGTAACCAATCTCATCATAAATCAACAGTAGTAAAATTACATGAATGTTCACTATTGATTTGTATTCTTTCTATCTTGCCTTAGGGTCCATTAACAATTCATATATTTGATGAGAAATATAAGAAGCATACAGTGATGTTAGAAACATAAGTAATTCATGTTGTTCTAACATAAACAATTCATATTGATCACCAATTTGGTGAATCTTACCCACGGTCGATAGCCATCCTGTAAATATTTATGAATACCACTTACTCTGCCTGCATAAGACATTGTTAGCTATGCCACCTGTCTATATGAAGGTCACTGGCGACACGCCATCTTGGACCGTCTTACTTGGTACAACGGCGCCCTTTCAGTGCGGGTAGCTAGCCCCACTGCAAGTCCCGTTTACCGATGCCAGTACGTCGGCATAATTCCTTGTTCCCCCTAGGACGAACCGGGTCCGTGGCCGCGGATTACCGTTCTGGGAACTACCTTGTATACAAGTTGTCCATGACCATGCATGCAATGCAACTTAACTAATAAGAGACATGACATGCATGATAATAGTATCTTCCACACATATTCGTAGTTATCATTTCATCTTTGCCATTTTCCCATCTTGCCATCTTACCAACTTGCCTTGAGCCATAGGCTCGCATATTCGTTCATCCAACCAAGGGACTATTCATGTTTAACCCATTCTTTCGAACCGAAGTCCAATATACTTACCGCCCAATGCTTGGGTCTTTGCATCACCTGTTAAACAATTCATATAGCATACGAGCATCATTCGATTTGCAACATAAGCCTAGCCATGTGATAATTTATCTTTCATTATCTTTCCCGTATTATTACTAGGCATCTTTTATTAAGCACCGAACGCAATAACAAGTCTACCATTGTTATGTGCGAAGATCAAGGATCGTCGAAGGATCAAAGCCACTCACTTGTTGGTGAATTGTCGAGAGAAAGAGGTCTTCCACGCAACGTCTAGCTCGGTCTACTGCGTTAGCACCTGCATTGGCACCAACGTCTGGTCAGCATACTTCTTCTCTTTCTCTCAGTGATTCGATATGAAATGCGTAGACAGTGAAAGTAAATCCATGAAAACATTCATCGAAAACAATCACGAAAACGCACACAAAAGCCAACAGCAAAAGCGACATCGAAAACCAGCAGGGCAATGGTCGCGGGGCAAGCAACTCTTATATAGAACTCTTCCCCCAAGACGCGCGCCACTGCATCTTGGGCATCATTTCAAAAGAGTCCAATCCATAACGAGGAAAGGATCTCAATTCATTATCCCGCGATCCTGGTAAAGTTTTCCCCAAGTAAGTTCCCCAATTCTCATCCGACTCGGCCATTCGGCCGCTAGCCCGCACCGTGCTCCGCAACGGATTCAGGGCGTTACATATTATTACACTAACAAAAAGTTTCGTCCCCGAAACTTAAACACAAACCCACCTAGGTCAAACAACGAAGGAAACTTTTCCTTCACATCCGCCTCGAGTTCCCACGTCGACTCTTCGACGGAATGATTTCGCCAAAGCACTTGAACCAAGGAAACAACTCGGTTCCGTAAAATTTTATCCTTCCTATCCAAGATCTGCACGGGTTCCTCCACATAAGACAAGTCAGCTCTTAGCCCCAGCGGACCGAAGTCTACCACATGGCTTGGATCGTGTACATACTTTCGTAGTTGGGAAACATGGAAGATATCGTGCACTCCATCCAATGCCGGTGGCAACGCGATCTGATAGGCGACAGGGCCAACTCGCTTAAGAATTTCAAACGGGCCAACAAATCTCGGACTTAGCTTCCCCTTCGCACTGAATCGCATAACTCCGCGCATCGGTGACACCTTCAGAAATATGTGATCGCCTACCATAAATTCCAATGGTCGTCGATGAGTATCCACATAACTCTTCTGCCGACTTTGTGCCACAAGTAACTTCTCCCGAATCATGCGGACCTTCTCGACGGCCTGTTCCACCATCTCCGGACCAAGTACCTGTCGTTCACCGACTTCATCCCAACAAATCGGAGATCGACACTTTCGCCCGTATAATACTTCATACGGAGCCATTTGTATACTTGACTGGTAACTGTTGTTGTAGGCAAATTCTGCTAGCGGCAAGTGAGTGTCCCAACTAGTTTTCAGATCAATAGCACAAAGCCGTAGCGTGTCTTCAAGTATCTGATTCACCCTCTCGGTCTGGCCATCGGTCTGTGGATGGTATGCAGAACTAAATTTCAATTGTGTTCCCATGGTAGCATGTAAACTGACCCAGAAACGCGATACAAATCGCCCATCCCGATCCGACACTATTGATACCGGCACTCCATGCAGTCGCACAATTTCGTCCAAGTATAGCTGAGCCAACCGGTTGACGCTCCAAGTGGTTTTCATTGCGAGAAAATGTGCAGATTTGGTTAATCGATCAACGATGACCCAAATTGCATCATTCCCCTGCTGCGTCTTCGGCAAGCCAACTATAAAATCCATGGTTATATGATCCCACTTCCATTCTGGGATCGCGAGGTTCTGCATCTCCCCGCCGGACCTCTGGTGTTCCACCTTGACTCATTGACACGCTAAGCATTGCGAGACAAAGAGGGCCACATCTCGTTTCATGCCGTGCCACCAGAAGGTCGTGCGCAAATCCTTATACATTTTTGTACTTCCCGGATGCAAGGAATACTTGGCATAATGGGCCTCCGTCAAGATTTCTTTCCGGAGTTCCTCATCCTTTGGGACACATAGCCTCCCCTTGAGTCGCAACGATCCATCCCCGTGCCTGGTGAAGTCGCTGGCTTTACCCTTTTCCAATATTCCGCCAATCTTAATCAAGAACTCATCCGTCTTCTGTGCTGTCTTTATCTTTTCCAACAAACTCAGCTCAAGTTGAAGTTGAGCCAGTTGTGCATTTCGACCACGAATCTGGAGCTCAATTCCCATGCTTTCTAATTCCTCCAGTATTCGTTTGTCAACACTGAGCGATCCCACAAAGTTTCGACTCAACGCGTCCGCCACCACATTGCCTTTTCCTGGGGTGTACGCGATCGTCAAGTCGTAATCTTTTATAAGCTCCAACCAACGTCTTTGCCGTAAATTTAAATCTTTCTGAGTAAAGATGTACTTCAGGCTCTTATGATCGGTGAAGATCTCGCAAGCCACTCCATACAAGTAGTGCCTCCACAATTTCAATGCAAACACTATCGCTGCCAATTCCAAATTATGCGTTGGGTAATTTTTCTCGTGCGGCTTAAGCTGTCTCGAGGCATACGATATAACTTTCCCTCTCTGAGTCAACACACATCCCAAACCCAATCCGGACGCATCACTGTATATCTGGAATCCCTCGACGCCGTCTGGAAGTGTAAGGATTGGAGCTGATACGAGACGTTGCTTCAGATTTTGAAAGCAAGCCTCGCACTCATCAGTCCAATCGAATGCCACTCCCTTCTGGGTTAGCCGAGTTAAAGGCGCTGCCACTTTTGAAAAATCCTTGACAAACTTCCTGTAGTAGCCTGCCAAGCCGAGGAAACTTCGGATCTCGCTCGCCGATGTGGGTTGCTTCCAATCCACTATGGCTTCAATTTTCTTTGGGTCAACGGACACACCTTCCGCCGAGATAACGTGCCCTAGGAACGATACGCTACTCATCCAGAACTCACATTTGCTCAGCTTGGCATAGAGCTGATTGTCCCGTAGAGTCTGTAACACTGTCCTCAAATGTTCTGCATGGTCTTCTCTGTTCTTCGAGTATATTAGGATGTCGTCGATGAACACGACCGCAAATTTATCCAAAAAGGATCGAAAGACTCTGTTCATCATATCCATGAAAGCGGCAGGGGCGTTGGTCAGTCCGAAGGGCATGACCAAGAATTTATAGTGTCCATATCTAGTTCGGAATGTGGACTTAGGAACGTCATCGGGTTTGATCTTTAACTGATGATAGCCTGAGCGAAGATCAATCTTTGAAAATACAGATGCCCCTTGCAACTGATCGAAGAGGTCGTCTATTCGAGGCAACGGGTACTTGTTCCGAATTGTAACTTTGTTTAGCTCGCGGTAGTCGATGCACAGCCGCATCGATCCATCTTTCTTCTTCACAAATAGCACCGGAGCACCCCATGGTGAAACACTGGGTCTGATGTATCCCCTGTCTAATAATTCCTGTAGCTGCACTTTGAGTTCCTTTAATTCAGCAGGCGCTATCCTGTATGGTGTCCTTGAGATCGGACGAGCATCTGGAAATGTGTCAATAGTGAATTCAATCTCTCGGTCCGGAGGCATTCCGGGTATCTCGTCAGGAAACACATCAGGAAATTCTGCCACGACTTCAGTGTTAGCTGAGTCTGCACCATTCTTGCGTGTGTCTCGAACAGAAGCAAGGTACCCTTCGCAGCCAGAATGTAACATTCGTCGGGCCGTAGTAGCTGAAATCACCATCGAAGCCTTCGTCGACGAACTGGCCGAGTAAGAGAATTCTGTTCCTCCAGGTAGGCGAAACAAAACTCGCTTCTTCGCACAGTCAATCGTTGCACAACATGCACTTAACCAATCCATTCCCAGAATGATATCATAATCTTTCATATCTAGCTCGACTACATCCAATGGTAGCCTTCTCTTTCCGATACATATGTAACCATCCCTACATATCATGTTAGTAGGCATCTCCACTCCTGATGGAGTACTAATACTAAGATATACATCCAACATTGTCATTTTTATTTCATGTTCCTTAACATAGTCTTTAGATATAAAACTGTGTAGCACCAGAATCAAATAAAGTACGTGCAGGAATGCCATTAAATAACAATATACCTGTCACGACAGTATCTGATGCAAATGCTTCCTCCTGAGTCAATGCAAAGACTCGGCCCTGGGCACCGGGCCTCTGATTCTGTGGTGGTTGATGGGGTCGTGGTGCCTGCCCACGATTCTGTTAATACTGTTGGTGATGCTGCTGCCTTGGAGGGTTCTGGTTGCCCCTCCCTGGACAGTTGCGAGACATATGGCCGAATTGACCACACCTATAACATCCTCCCTCTAAGACCTTACAGTCGTTAGCAAAGTGCCCTTTGTTGTGGCACTTGTTGCAGTACGGCCCAACCGGATTGGGTCGATGATAGCCACCGTAATTCTGACGCTTTGGCGCCTCATATCTGCCACCGTTGTTCGGTCTCTTGTTATGCAAATTCTATACCGACGCTTGCACTGGCGCCGTCGCAGGATAGTGTGGGTCCAGTTCCTTTGCGTGCTCATAAGACTCCTGAAAAGTCTTATATTTCTGAACCACAACTTGAGCCTTCAGAGCAGGCCTCAAGCCCTGCTCAAACCGACGAGCCTTAGATGCTTCGTTAGTAAACTTCGTGATTGCATATTGAGACAGTCTTGAAAACTCTGCCTCATACTCCTTCACCGTCAAGTTCCCCTGCTCGAGCTTCTGGAACTCCAATTCCTTAGCTCGCTGCTCAGTCGAAGAGAAGTACTGAGCCAGAAATGCCTCACGGAACATCTGCCAAGTAATTTTCGTTGTCCCATTCACTCCTGTAAGAATCCTTTTCTGACTTTGCCACCAGTAGTGTGCGTTGGAAATCAGCAGTAGTTTCACACACGAGACCCTCTTGGATCCAACAATACCCAAACTTCCAGGTGATCCTCCACTTCAACTAGCCAATCCATAGCAATGGTGGCTTCTTCTGTCCCTTTGAATTCCTTGCTGCAGATTTTCTTAAACTTTGTAATGTCGGCCACAGCAGTGGTTTTCTTAGCCGCCGGGGGTTCCTCTGCCTCCACAAGTTCGCTCTCTCGTGAGACTGGAGTGCCTTGAGCCCCATTGTTCACCACTGATCGGACCAACTGTTGCCGGGTATCTAGCTGCTTCTGTTGGGCTTCGAATTGCTTTGCGTTCTGCCTCTGCTGGCTCTCCATCATAGCCAGCATCCTCTCCATAGGGTCGGTTGAGGCTACAACCCTTGAGCTACTCGCATTGTTCGTTGTACCCGCCTTGGTCATCTCTGCAAAAACAGAGAAGCTTGTTAGTCTCATAAAATATTTATGGACTTATTGTATGGAACATCTCATTTCGGGACATTTAAAACCAAAGTTGTTCGAGAAGCGATAAAGCTTGTGTCATTTTCAAAATCTTAAAACCAAGAAATTCCCAAGGACGTAAAGCCGTGTTTTGATACCAAACTATCACGCCCCGATTCGGGGAATCGTTCGCCTCCGCTTTGATTCACGCCGAATCGTTCGTCCTAGCTAAGGCGTGATGCCGTACAAGTCTGGAATTGCACTTGTACAAGGCGTGCTCGTGTTCCTTTTATAAAAGAGACATTTTGAATAGAGATTCGCAGCGGACGATAAAGAAGTTTTGGCAACACAGATATGATCTGAAATAAGTTCTTTATTGATATCTTTGAAATTACATTGCATAAAACATAAGGCTCTCAAACAGCCGAGATGAAATGCCAAACTTGGCTACAACTTGCAGAAATATTGAAATGAGATACAACTTGTTCCATACATCATATCCCTTTATTAATAATGCGGCAATAACCACCTTCAGCAAAATGCCTTCTTCTTCAAGTGGAAACTTCAAGATGTACGAAGCTTCTAAAGAGTCGGACAGCAAGCCTTCAGCGTCTATGATTATCCACTAGGTTCTCGGCACCTGTGGAGACGAGGGTCAGTACATTGCCACATATGTACTGGTGAGCGGCCGTAACCAATCTCACCATAAATCAACAGTAGTAAAATTACATAAATGTTCACTATTGATTTGTATTCTTTCTATCTTGCCTTAGGGTCCATTAACAATTCATATATTTGATGAGAAATATAAGAAGCATACAGTGATGTTAGAAACATAAGCAATTCATGTTGTTCTAACATAAGCAATTCATATTGATTACCAATTTGGTGAATCTTACCCACGGTCGATAGCCATCCTGTAAATATTTATGAATACCACTTACTCTGCCTGCATAAGACATTGTTAGCTATGCCACCTGTCTATATGAAGGTCACTGGCGACACGCCATCTTGGACCGTCTTACTTGGTACAACGGCGCCCTTTCAGTGCGGGTAGCTAGCCCCACTGCAAGTCCCGTTTACCGATGCCAGTACGTCGGCATAATTCCTTGTTCCCCCTAGGACGAACCGAGTCCGTGGCCGCGGATTACCGTTCTGGGAACTACCTTGTATACAAGTTGTCCATGACCATGCATGCAATGCAACTTAACTAATAAGAGACATGACATGTATGATAATAGCATCTTCCACACATATTCGTAGTTCTCATTTCATCTTTGCCATTTTTCCATCTTGCCATCTTACCAACTTGCCTTGAGCCATAGGCTCGCATATTCGTTCATCCAACCAAGGGACTATTCATGTTTAACCCATTCTTTCAAACCGAAGTCCGATATACTTACTGTCCAATGCTTGGGTCTTTGCATCACCTGTTAAACAATTCATATAGCATACGAGCATCATTCGATTTGCAACATAAGCCTAGCCATGTGATAATTTATCTTTCATTATCTTTCCTGTATTATTACTAGGCATCTTTTATTAAGCACCGAACGCAATAACAAGTCTACCATTGTTATGCGCGAAGATCAAGAATCGTCGAAGGATCAAAGCCACTCACTTGTTGGTGAATTGCCAAGAGAAAGAGGTCTTCCACGCAACGTCAAGCTCGGTCTACTGCGTTAGCACCTGCATTGGCACCAACGTCTGGTCAGCATACTTCTCTTTCTCTCAGTGATTCGATATGAAATGCGTAGACAGTGAAAGTAAATCCATGAAAACATTCATCGAAAACAATAACGAAAACGCACACAAAAGCCAACAGCAAAAGCGACATCGAAAACCAGCAGGACAACGGTCTCGGGGCAAGCGACTTTTATATAGAACTCTTCCCCCAAAACGCGCGCCACTGCATCTTGGGCATCATTTCAAAAGAGTCCAATCCATAACGAGGAAAGGATCTCAATTCATTATCCCGCGATCCTGGTAAAGTTTTCCCCAAGTAAGTTCTCCAATTTTCATCCGACTCGGCCATTCGGCCGCTAGTCCGCACCGTGCTCCGCAACGTATTCAGGGCATTACAGATACTATGTAGAGTGGAATAATAGAATGGTTTATTAATGAAGGGGAGTTACATATAAATAGGAGAGGCTAACCCCTCTCTCTTTTGTTCTAGGCAATGTGGGACTAAAGCCCACTAATAATATTATTATTATACTCAACAAAAATCCTCTCTTGTTTTATTACCCAAGGTTTATGCTGCAATAATTAGGCATATCGTGCGGGTAATAATCTGCAGCACTACTTGACAGTTTATACTAGCATCATCTGATCAGCTGTTCAGAGTATGTATGATATTGTATAAACATGAAATAATGGTATGTTTTATTTGTTTGATAATGTATAATGAATTAATAGTACCATCATGTTATGCCTGTAATGGTGTGTCCTATAGTGTTATAAAATGTTTATACTAGCATCACCAACGACTTATGTTGCAATAATTAGGTATAGTACGCATATAATAATCTGCAGAATTACTTGACAGTTTATACTAGCATCTTCTGACCAATTGTGGAGAGTATGTGTGATATTGTAAAAACATGAAGTGATGGTATGTTTTATTTGTTTCATAATGTACAATCGGTTAATAGTATCATAATGTCATGTTGCCTGTAATGGAGTGTCCTATAGTGTCATAAAATGTTTGACCTCATAAAATCTTGAGTAACGAAGGCTTAGGCTTAATATGCCTCCCAATCTTGATATCTTATTCCAATAAGTTTCTAAAATTATCGTCATATAATGCTGGAGAACAAAATCTCCTTTGGCAATTTCAGATTGAATCTGTTTTCCTTTTAGGCTTGCTTATATGATGGAAGGTGTGACCAAGTTTTCTGTCCACGCTTAGCCATAATTTCTCATCTTAGCAGTTGGTTAATTGACATATCTGTTATGTTCAACCTTTTACGTTTTCCGTAACTGTGCTTTTATATGTTGATAGAATCAGAGAGGAAATAATGAAATAGAAGATCTGCATTCGGCCTATGTCCAGGTGTATATATATGTTGAATATTTTTGTTATGATTTCATTGATAATTTCATGGCTATATATAGCATTACAATCCTCCTCATTAAATTAAATCCTCTGTGGAATATCCTGTGGCATATTCTGACATACCAAATATACCAACAGGATATTCCAATATACTTATTCTAATATACCAATACCAAATATACCAACACTCCCCCTCAAGATGGGAGAAAGATTCACTAAGCCCATCTTATCACATCCTCTAATCATGCTCACAGAGCTAAGTCCCTTGGTCAGTTTGTCTGCTACCTGATCCTTGGTTGGAACGTAGCCCAGCTCCAGTAGTCCACTATCCAACTTCTCCTTGATGAACAACCTATCGATCTCGATGTATTTGGTTCTGTCATGCTGTATTGGATTGTTGGCGATACTAATAGCTGACTGGTTGTCACACCACAACTTTATCTTGGCTTATTGATCCAGCTTCAGCTCCACCAGCATATTTTTCGACCATAGCAGCTCTGCAACTCCCAAAACCATAGCTCTGTACTCCGCTTCAGCTGTCGATCTGGCCACCATTGACTGCTTCTTACTCCCCCAAGAGAAGACCAAGTTGCCTCCTACAAATATACAGTATCCCGAGGCAGATCTTCCGTCATCAGCACAGCTAGTCCAGTCAGAATCACAGTAGCCCTCGATGCTCACGTAATTATTCTTCCTGAATATCAGTCCCTTTCCGGGAGCACCCTTCAAGTATCTCAGAATCTCGTACACTGCGTCCATATGACCCTTCCGTGGGTCATGCATGTAGCGGCTCACCACACTTACTGCAAAGCAGATATCAGGACGGGTATGGCTCAAATAGATCAACTTGTCCACCAGCCTCTAGTATATCTCCCGATCAACTAGTTCCCCAGCCTCAGCAGCTAGCTTGAACCTCTGATCTAGTGACGTCGCTCCAGGTTTGTATCCCAACATCCCTGTCTCTGTAAGAAGGTCCAGTGCATACTTCATCTGGGAAATAACAATCTCCTTTGCTTCTCGAGCAATCTCAATCCCAAGGAAGTATCGAAGAAGGCCAAGGTCCTTCACCTTGAATTCCTTGCCAAACTTTTCCTTGAGTCGGACGATCTTCTGCTCATCATCTCCTGTGATAATCATATCGTCCACATACACCGCAAGCATGGTGATATGGCCTCTACTCCGATAGAAGAACACAGTATGATCAGCATTGAACTGTCGATATCATATTCCTATCATCGCCCTCCTGAATCTATCAAACCACGCTCGAGGAGACTGCTTCAGTCCATAGAGGGACTTCTTCAACCTGCAAACCTTGTCCACTGTCTGATTAGTGCCGAATCCTGGTAGTATCTTCATGTATACCTACTCCACTAGATCTCCATGAAGAAACGTATTCTTCACATCCAGTTGGTGTAGCTTCCATCCATCATTTGCTGCCAGAGAAATCAGGATCCTGACAGTGCTTATCTTCGCCATTAGTGCAAAGGTCTCGTCATAGTCAATGTCGTACGTCTGATTGTATCCTTTTGCCACCAGTCGAGCTTTGTAGCGCTCAACATGTCCATCTGGGTTCTGCTTCACAGTAAAGATCCACTTGCATCCGACTGCTCTCTTCCCTTCTGGCAGTTTTACCAGCTTCCAAGTGTGGTTCTTCTCAAGAGCCCCCAACTCCTCGTGCATCGCCGCTTTTCATTTTGGATTGTTCTTAGCAACCTGCCAATTGTTAGGTATAGTAATACTATCCAAAGACACAATGAATGCTCCATGAGAAGAGGAGATATGATCATATGAAACAAACTGAGCAAGGTCCCAACCATATCTAACAGGAGTATTTCTCGCGTTGCTACGAGTGGTCCTCCGTACTGACAATGGTGTGGGAGAAGTAGGTGTGGGAGGAGTAGGAAGAATGATATCACCTGAAGGGGACTCTCGTGGTAGTGTAGGTGTCTCAGGAGTCAAGACGGACGCATGCAAGGGACTTGACACTAGCACTATAGGTACTGGTCCTGCAGTTTGCTTCCCTCTGCTGCTGTAGGTAAGTATCTTCCCCTGAGCCGTGGGCCTAACACCTCTCATCTCCTTCCCCTGTTCCTCTTCACCTTCCTCCTCCTCCTCAACCGCACCTCCATGCCATGCTCCTAAATCGGTTACCAGGCTTTTACCAATCCCCCCTCTTACCTCATACTCGCAGTATCAGGTGAGTTGTTTAAGGTTCCCTCCTGACGGTAGTATGGCTCATGCTCCCTGACGTGAACATCCATGCTCACAAACTTCTTATTCTCTACTGGACTCCAGCACACATACCTCTTCTGAATCGTCGAGTAGCCCACGAGAAGATGCACTTGATTGCTCTACGATCGAGTTTTCCAACTGATGGTCTGTTGTCCTTCACAATACACACGCAACCAAACACCTTCAGTGGGAGTATCCCACTATTATTTTCTTGCAATATTTCACATGGAGACTTCCATCCCAGTACCTTCGAGGACATCCTATTGATTAGTTGAGTTGCTGTCAATACTGCATGTCCCCACAGACTTTGTGGGACATTCATATCGAGCATCATGCTTCTAGCCACCTCCAGAAGGTGTCTGTTCTTTCTTTCTGCTACTCCCTTTTGTGCTGGTGTGTATGCACAGGTGGTCTGATGCTATATCCCTTGGGACGACAAGTATTCCGTAAGTGCTCTGTTGGTATACTCTGTTCCATTGCCAGACCACAGTACCTTCACCACTGTCCTATACTGAGTCTGGACATGTTTATGAAAGTCCCAAAAATAGGTAGATACGTCACTCTTATTCTTCATCAAATACAGCCAAGTGACACGAGAAGAGCAATCAATGAAGGAAACAAAATACTTGTAACCATTCATAGTAGTAATGACGCATGTCACGCCCCGATTCCGTAGAATCGATAGTCGTCCCCTGGGCGTGATGCCGTGCGAACCTAAGTTGCGATCGCACAAGGCATAGTCATAAGGTTATCCCAAACACAACATCAAGTTAGAGTACGCAGAGAAATTGAATGACACATTTGGAATAGAAATAGACTTTTTCATTGATGATAATAAAACTTTGCATAGACTCCTTTACAATCATTGCCGCGCGGGCTACAACATGACTCGACTTACAAAATGAACGCCGATGAGATAGTCGTTCCATACATTACATCCCTTTTTACAAGCAAAAACCATTACACTTTTCCACCTGCGAACGAGGGAAGCCGAGCCGCCATTGGTCTTCTTTTGTACTGAATGCGGAGTCTTCAAAAGGAATTCAGAAACAAGCCTTTACACGGACGAGGCTTCAAAAGTGTCCACGCCGCCTTGAGATTTTAGGTGGCACGCCCTTCGTGGTTCGGGGTACCTGCGTGGAGAGCGAGGATCAGTACATTACACTTTGTACTGGTGCGTGGCAAGTTAAGTTCCAAGCTCTCATTTGGTTGAATGAGTTTATATGACTTAGTTCATGAATGTTTCTAACCATCCTAATGAATTTCAAGCGAGAAATGACAAGCATAATGTAATTTACGTCGGAACTTACCCCCGGCGGACCGTGCCGCGCCTTATGAAACTTACCATGTTCTTCCCTGTCAATTGTTATCATTTTCATACCAAGTGCAATATTACGTGTGATTGGTCACTGGCATAACAAGCCATCCTGGAATCTATAGCTTTTGTTAGCCGGGGCCCTTGCAGCGCAAGTAGCGAGCCCCGCTGCAAGTCCCCGCTTAACCCGTGCTATCATCCAGCACAGCTATACACCGTGTTTCCTTTCTTGGCCGAAACGGTCCCATGGCCTTGGGTTGTCGTTACGGGGAAACTTTACCTTGTCGACAAGTTGTCCAATGACCGAGTTCAGACAATATTTAGTTATTAAGGTCTAGCCTACATTCTCTTTGAAACTTGATCATTTCACCGTGTCCTTGCCCTTGCATTCATTCTTTCATCCGCAACAACACTATTGATTTGCTTAAGAAGGGGTCGAGAAGAGAAGGGTCAGCCACTCACCTTGAGTTTTACTTCGGCGAGAGGACTTGTTGGCCGTGCTAGACGTCGCCTATGCGATTACCTGAAATCGCACAAGCAACCGATTAGAACACTGCATTATTCAAGAAGTTCGATAGGAAATGCGAGTTCGAAATGCAAGCCATGAAAACCATCGAAAACATTCACGAAAATGCATTCAGAAAACAAAGCCAAAACCAACGCAAGCGGCGTGAAAAGCAGAGCAACAGGAGGTCTCTCCCGACTCAGCCGCAGAGTCAATCCTCGAGGCGCAACCCGCTGAATATGGGACTTTGGTTCCGAAGAAGACATTCCATAACGAGGAATGGATCTTAATTCAACCGTTCCCGTTCGATCGACTCGGTCGATCCTGACCTATCGGTCCCGACCGAATCGATAGCGACTGTGTTCCTTTCTCGCGCACCCCGTGGACAAATACGGGGCACGATGTAGGGACGGTGCACTACACCATAACCAACTAAGAAAAAGTTTCGTCCTCGAAACATAAAATAGAACCTACCTCTACGAGAATAATGAAAGGAACTTTTTCTTCATTTCTGACTCAAGCTCCCACGTCGACTCTTCGACCGAATGGTTCCTCCAGAGGACGCGGACGAGGGGAATAGCACGGTTGCGGAGAAGTTTATCCTTGCGCTCCAAGATTTGCACCGGCTCTTCGACATATGATAAGTCCGCCTTCAGGTCCAGCTTACCCAAATCCACAACATGGCTCGGATCATGCACGTACTTCCGCAATTGCGATACGTGGAAGACGTCATGTACTTCTGACAACGCAGGCTGCAAGGCGATTTGGTAAGCTACCGGGGCGACTCGCTTCAATATTTCGAACGGGCCAACAAATCTTGGGCTCAATTTCTCCTTCGCACCGAACCTGGAAACTCCCCGCATGGGCATAACGTTCAAGAATACATGGTCGCCTTCCGAGAACTCGAGGGGGCGTCGGTGCGTGTCGGCGTAGCTTTTCTGCCGGCTTTGTGCTATCTTTAATCTCTCTCGTATTAACTTGACCTTCAGCACGGTCTGCTTCACCAACTCCGGACCAAGTATCTGCCGTTCCTCGACTTCATCCCAGCAAATGGGCGATCTGCACTTCCGGCCGTACGAAGCTTCATACGGTGCCATTTGGATGCTGGACTGATAGCTGTTGTTGTATGCAAACTCGGCCAGCGGTAGATGGACGTCCCAACTTGACTTCAAGTCGATCGCACAGAGTCGTAACATGTCTTCGAGAATTTGGTTCACCCGCTCTGTTTGGCCGTCAATCTGAGGATGATAAGCTGAACTGAACTTCAACTTGGTCCCCAGTGCTGAATGAAGACTACTCCAGAAGCGCGCTACGAACCGTCCATCCCGATCAGAGACGATAGAAACTGGGACCCCGTGCAGCCGAACTATTTCATCAAGGTATATCTGAGCAAGGCGGTCGACGCTCCAAGTAACTTTGATGGCGATAAAGTGCGCTGACTTGGTTAGTCGATCGACGATGACCCAGACGGCGTCATTTCCCCGCGGCGTCCTCGGCAAGCCAACAACGAAGTCCATAGTGATGTGATCCCACTTCCACTCTGGAATGGCGAGGTTCTGCATCTCCCCGCCTGGTCGCTGGTGCTCGGCTTTGACTTGCTGACATGCCATACATTTTGACAGAAAGAGCGCTACGTCCCTCTTCATGCCGTGCCACCAAAAGACAACGCGGAGGTCCTTATACATCTTGGTGCTGCCAGGATGCAAGGAATATTTTGCATAGTGCGCCTCCGTCATTATCTCCTTTCTAAGTTCTACGTCGTCCGGTACGCATAGCCGTCCCTTCACGCGCAACACTCCCGACTCGTCCTCTGCAAAGTCGGACGCTTTTCCTGTCGATATTAGCTTCCGCATCTTCTCCAGGTATGGGTCGTCCTTCTGTGCAGACTTGATCCTCTCCAGTAGGCTCGGTTCCACCCGCAGTTGCGCTAGTTTCACGTCTCTGAAACGAACTCGGAGTTCAATGCCCATTCCTTCCAAGTCACGCAGCAGTCGATCGTTGATGCATAACGAAGCTAAGTACTTCCGGCTCAGCGCATCTGCTACCACATTTCCCTTACCCGACATGTAGTCGATTGATAAGTCATAGTCTTTGATTAGTTCGAGCCATCGCCTCTTCCGCAAATTCAGTTCTTTCTGGGTGAAGAGATACTTGAGGCTCTTGTGGTCCGTATAAATCCTGCACGCCACGCCGTAGAGATAGTGACGCCACAGCTTCAACGCGAACACAATTGCGGCTAGTTCTAGGTCGTGCGTGGGGTAGTTCTTCTCGTGCGGCTTCAACTGCCGGGAAGCAAAAGATATTACCTTATTCCGCTGCATGAGCACACACCCCAAGCCCTGGCCAGAAGCATCGCTGAAGATTTGAAATCCCTCTATCCCTTCAGGAAGAGCAAGTATCGGGGCCGAAACGAGCCGTTGTTTGAGCTCCTGGAAGGAAGCTTCACAGTCGTCTGACCACTTGAATGCGACTCCTTTCTGGGTGAGGCGAGTCAACGGCGATGCGATCTTCGCGAAGTCCTTCACGAAGCGTCGGTAGTATCCCGCCAAGCCTAGGAAGCTTCGAATTTCGCTAACTGATGCAGGCCGTTTTCAATCAGCAACTGCCTCTACTTTCTTCGGATCGACTGCGATGCCCGCGGCGGAGATGATGTGCCCGAGGAATGAGACGCTGTCCAGCCAGAACTCGCACTTGCTCATCTTCGCATACAACTGATTCTCTCGAAGGGTTTGGAGTACCGTCCGCAGATGCTCTGCATGTTGCGCTCGATCCTTCGAGTAGACGAGGATGTCGTCGATGAAGACTACTACGAACTTGTCAACGAACGGACGGAACACCCGATTCATTAGGTCCATGAAGATGGCAGGGGCGTTTGTCAGACCGAACGGCATTACCAAGAACTCGTAGTGGCCGTAACGAGTGCGGAAGGCAGACTTCGGCACGTCATCTGGCTTGACTTTGAGTTGGTGGTAACCCGATCATAGATCAATCTTCGAAAACACCGTTGCACCTTGGAGCTGGTCGAACAAGTCGTCGATGCGGGGCAGGGGGTATTTGTTTCGGACGGTGGCTTTATTCAATTTCCGATAGTCGATGCAGAGTCGCATCGATCCATCCTTCTTCACGAACAGCACGGACGCACCCCACGGTGAGACACTCGGACGGATAAACCCTATGTCGAGCAATTCCTGAAGTTGTGCCTTCAATTCTGCAGGGGCCATTCTGTACGGAGCCTTCGAGATCGGCCGGGTGTCGGGGAATGTGTCGATGGTGAACTCTATTTCTCGATCGGGCGGCATGTCGGGTAGCTCGTCCGGGAACACGTCTGGGAATTCTGCCACAACGTCGGTCTGACCCACGTTTGCACCATCTTGTCGCATGTCTCGAACGGAAGCTAGATAGCCTTCGCACCCGGAATGCAGCATCCGTCGAGCAGATATTGCGGAGAAGACATTCCATAACGAGGAATGGATCTTAATTCAACCGTTCCCGTTCGATCGACTCGGTCGATCCCGACCTATCGGTCCCGACCGAATCGATAGCGACAGTGTTCCTTTCTCGCGCACCCCGTGGACAAGTACGGGGCACGATGTAGGGACGGGGCACTACAACGCATGGCCCCCAAACATCAGAATATATTACATAAAAAACAGACGAGCTGCTATGACCTGTACTAGCATATGAGCTCCTAGTAAGTTTGCCTAAATCACATGGATCACATACTAGTTTCTCCTTATTTGTTTTATCATGAATAAATGGATACAATTTACTTAAAGTAGCAAAAGAGGAGTGTCCCAACCTCTTATGGTGGAGTATTAATATATCCTCGGCACTCATCTTCAGTCCTCCCATTCCTGCCTTCTCTGCCATAGACATCATACTGAATCCAGTCCTTCTCGATCCAGGTACCACAATTCCTCATGCCAAGTGTCAGTCCCAAGTCTTTGTCCCGTCTCTTTCTCCTGGAAGATCACCTTAGGAATATCAAAAGAGACAATGCATTTTAGTTGGAGGATTATAGAACTGATGGACAAAAAACTGATTGGAAAAGATGGAGCATGCAAAACATTGAATAATTTTACTGAATCTGTACAATTTACAGTACCCTTACCAACCACTGGCTGGAAAGTACCATCGGCTATTTGAATGTTGTCTGCCGATACTAGGTAAGTGTAGGAGGAGAACTCACTAGCATTCTCCGTCACATGCCGAGATGTCCCCGAGTTGATAATCCAATCTGACGATTTAGGGGAAGACATAGATGTAAGGGCGAGTGAGTCGTCAGTACCTGCTGATGGATGGGCATACATGGCGACGTTCCCTCCAGCGAAGAATGAGGTGAACGCCGCCTCGGTTCCACTCATGTCTCCATCGTTTGACGCTCTGTGCTTCCTCCTGAATGCCTCTAGCATGCCCATCAGGCCTGATCCGCCTCAGTAAAGGTATCACCAGCTCCCTCATCCCCTTCTGCTACCAGCAGGTTTGCTCGACAACCTTCTCGACTACCCCGTCGACCTCTACAACCATGACCATGTCCTCCAAAATGTCCACGTCCACCATCTGGATCTCCCTCCTTAGGTGGTTTGGTACAAGCATACCGATGATGTCCCATCTCCCTGAAATTGTAGCACTGTCGGTTGTGCTGTCAGGTCTCTCCCTTAGGCCCTATGTCGCTCGAAGTGGTAGCCGCCAGTGCTGACTTTACTTCAGGAGGACAACCTGTCCCTGCCTGCAGCTTGATACGAGTCTCCTCTGGATCATGGCCGAGATAGCCTCCTCAAGGGTGGAGATCTTCGGTTGGGCTAGAAGTAGTGTTGTCCTCTGAGCAAAATACTACAGCCAGCCCTTTAAAGAACTTCATCGTCTTCTCCTGCAGACATACATGTCTCTCCTTACACTTCGGGTTCCCGTAACTCGTCTGATCTGAGGAGTGATCGTAATCCAACCACAGACGCTCCAACTCTATGGCATACTCCTGCATCGTCTTCTCTTCCTGTACGGTGTTGTCGATCTCCCCCTTGATCGGAAAACTTGCAAGTTGTTCCCTACACCATCATAGGTCCTCCTCAATTTCTCCTACACGTCCTTCACCATCTCGATGCCATCCACTATGGCGGCGATCGACTGGACTAAAGAATTGAGAAGCCAAGTGTAGATCACCATATGAGTGGACTTCCACTCGTCGCGTCTTGTCGAGCCCTCGTCTGGCTCTGTTGTCTCTCCTGACAGGATACCCTCCAGATTTTTTTCTGCGAGGGTTCTTCTCACCTCTCGTGACCAACTCAGGTAGGTAGCTGGTCCATCAAGCTTCAGATCGGTGGATGGAAGCTCCAACTTCGTCGATATTCGTGTTGCGCTCTCACCAGCCGACAATTTCATCAGCTTCATCAACGTTGCAACCTCCGCAGAGTCCAACTTCTTGATGATCTCCTCCATCGATCATCCTCTTCACCGATCACCTCACACCTGTTCCACGATTCACGCTCGTCCTCTTCATCCTCTCCTAGATTCGATCATGTCCCTCTCCTAGATTCAACGTCCGGAACGACCCTGCGGGAGACTTTGGAAATCACGGCTTCGCGGTTGTGGGGACGATGGGCTGACTGACAGGTGAGTGGACGCCGTCGGACGAGTGTCTCCGAGCAGCGGCAACAGCCGCGCACGTGCGGCGAAGGTGCCCGCGAAGCAGCGGCCGGCTCACGCGCGAGGTGGTCGGCGTGCGGCCGTGTAGTGGATGGTGGCGGCGAGGTCGGTGTGGCGGGGGCGGTGTGCAGCGGCTGGTGGCTATAGTGGCTGTGGTGGTACAGATGGTGATGGCGGTGACGACTGGGTTAGGGTTTGGGAAAGGTGGCGGTGGCTAGGGTTTTAGTGGCTCTGATACCATGTTGAATATTTTTGTTATGATTTCATTGATATTCTCATAGCTATATATAGCCTTACAATCCTCCTCATTACATTAAACCCTCTGTAGAATATTCTGTGGCATATTCTGACATACCAAATATACCAACAGGATATTCCAATATACTTATTCTAATATATCAATACTAAATATACCAACAATATATCCCATCGGTTGCCAGCAGTCTTGTTGTCCAGCAGATGTGGGACCAAACTGTGTCTCTAACATATGTACGCATCCAAGTGTTTTTAATTCCGAATGCAGACTGTGGTCCAATTTTATTGCAAGTTTGATCACTGTTTTATATTGTACAAGAATGAAAGAGGTGTCAGTAATAGAAATCTTATGGAGGAGTTTGTGACAAACGACACATGATCCTTAGTTGGAAAGATATTTGTTGAATTTATGTTTCCGTAGAATCAAATTGCCCTTTGACTGTTGCAACAAATCTCTTCTAAGCATCAAGCCATTTTAGCTGATCAATTATTTTGTGGAGCAGACAATTGCTGAGGCTGTTGGAGAGTGGTACTTTGGAAGAAGTGAAGTGAAGCTAATCGATTGCCCTTATCCCTGCAATCCAACATGTTATAACCTGGATTTCAATTGAAGTTTCATTTGGGATAAAATTGGCATTGTACAGTACTGCATCTCTATAAAATTCCTGGCACCAGCTCTCCTGTTATAAACTTTGCATTATGCATCTTATGGGGTGAGGTGCTGAGAAATGATCAAAAAGTTTGCTTCTCTCTTGCTTATTGTTATGTCACACATAATGAAGCTCATACGTGAGGCTGATGATCTGTTTGATTTGGTAAGCTATTATTTAAACTTGTGTATCATGGAACTGCAGAAACTCTTTTGATTAGATGTTAGTTGATGATTGTTTTGCAAAAATTGTGTTGGTGATGAAATTGTAATCTACTGTCCTAGGAGTGTTTTTAAAAAAAGAATTTTTTTGGTTCTTTCTTGCAAAATGTCACTCATTGGGTCGTTTCCTCAAAGCCTTATGTTGCTTCTTCAATTATGAGTATTTAAAGCTAAAAAGAAACATGATTGAGCTGTAAGACTTGAGATTTGGTATTAGTTACGTTTTTTATGGAGGTTTTCCCACTGTATCCCAATTCAAGTTCAGGATATATAAAGCTGTTGCCAACATACAATTGCGCAAGTTCAAAGCAGGTCAATCTTGCATGTTACAAATTTGTTCTACAGCGTCAGAATGCTTTGATGTTTCTTTTACTATTGATTAGAGTTCTCACCCATCCGGACCTAAAGTGCTATTTAGTGGGTTTTTGAAACTTTAGGTCTGCTTAATCCCTAGAGCTTTTTCTTCTTGATTCTAGATTGTAGTATTCTTTTTCTGATGCTCTTCCAGGTTTTTTTTAAGGTTGCCATCTTTCCTATAGATTCACCTGTTTTGTGCTTAGACTTGCATTCGGAGTTTACAGGTATCTAAACTTGCTAGTTAGATGTTCTGAAGCTATCATTGTTGCTTTCCGTATCTACTACAAGCATGGGCCCAAGAGAGCCCATAGAGTCATATGCCAAAAAAAAAAAAACAAGAAGCCTCTGCTTAGAGAAAGCAAAGCATACTATCAGAAAAGAACATGTACAAAATAAGGGAATTGTACAATTTCTAGACTGATTGTTCATTTGGGTCTGTTGCTACTGGGAATCAAAATAAAGGAGGCAACATGTACAAGTTTATTCAAGTTTCCAACTCAGAAACATCACAACAAACAATACCTAATGGAATAATCAAAGTTTATGCCATCTCTGCCTCTGCCATCCAGAGCATGAGTGAATCACGGAGGTATCAACGGGCAACTAAACATTAAGCAATGGACAAGACAGGCACCAATTAATAACTAATTTTGGATATAATATCCTACAATAGTTTATTGTATGACACATGAATATCACAGAATTGATCAATTTGGCATACATAATGTAATGTATCTTGCACTTAACCGGTGGCGGTTTTCTCACAATGCGGAATTTGGTACAGTAACAGAGGATAGAACCTTTCAAATCTGACTTCAAATGTTTATGCTTATACTCAATTAGTGATATACAAACCAACCCAGCAGTTCTCAGATGAACGGAGGAATTATCACCCATCGTGATGGATATTTTGGTCTTCCATCTCTCCCATCAAATAACTGCAAGAGAAGCGATGATAAATTGCAAGGGAAAACGCCCCCAATATTTAAGAAACTATTGTGCCACACGCGACTAATTTCAAGAATATAATTCCATTTGCAGCTATAGTGATAATGATAGACTAACTTGCAGCTAAATACCCTTAACTACCCACTAATAATCTTAACTTTGTTTATTAGCAACTTGTTATCATGTATGTCCAAGTTGTTGCACTTAATTTGTAGGGAACACGGTGTGATTCGAATCGGAGTTGACCCATGAGATATGATACTGGACTAGGTCTCTATGTCTTAGAAGAAAATTTCATGTTAAGATATGGACCAATTACAATTATCTACACCTCATAATCCCACTTTTTATCCGGAGTTGGACTAAACTACCAACTCTATTGTCACCACCTTGAATGCCCAATCGGATATGATATATAACCCAACAATCTCTATCTTAGCTCGTTTCTGTTAACGGAGCAACCAAGCACCCTAGTTACATTAGCTTGTTCCTGCCAGCTAAGTAATCAGGCAGCCATGAGATCCACATTACCTACTTGATTCACTCGACCAAAGAACCAAACAGAAACATTCAACGAATTGGGAGCGCCAACCGTACATCTTGCTCCATCTTGGACATATCGGACCCACCTCTGAAGTTGATTTGTATAATAAGTCAATCTGTATAATTGCCTCCAACATTAGGTCTGATACATTTTCACTATGCATGTCTGACATCCATACCACCCTACAGAGAATTGTCTATCTCCACCTTGAGAAGAGAGTCCAAATAATCTGATTATACGCATGAATGTTGAGCATAATTTATCTCGAACCAACTACAGCTACGAAAACCAGCCCCACCAGTACCGTAACTTTGCGCTCTGATACAGATGTAGGAAAAAAGAGTGTGATCTGAACCAAAGTTGCCCCACAGATATTTGATTGAACATGTTCCTTAAATGAAAGTTCTCATGTTAAGCCTAAACCAATTCCAATTATTTACACCTTATAATCCCACATTATATCCGATGTGGGACTAAACTACCAACTCCAATGTCACCACCTTGAGTGCTCAACCGGATATGAGATACTTCCAACAACCTTCAATGGGATCCATTCTCAGGGGCAGGAAGGGGCAGGAAGACAGTTTGGAACGTCTTTGAAGCGTAGACAAAGTTGCAGCGAATATAGGACTTTCGATGGTTGCAACCGGACGAAACAAAGCAGAAGTAGCGTCGCTGGCATACCGATGGTATGCTTCAAATTACAAAAAATGTCCAACACTTTGGATAAAAATTATGGTCGCATAAGCATGTTGCTGACATATCGACAATATGTCGTCAGTCATATTTTTGGCAGATTAGGATTATTATTCAACCGGATTTGAGCCTTTGATTTATTGGAAGGTCAATATTTGATGATGGGCTAATTTAGGGTATTCCTATATCTAAACTATAGTTTCTTAGTCTATATATGATGGCTAAGGGAGGTTAACACCTAGTATGCTCGATAAAGGAGTATCAAGAAGATAGTCTACCAATTCAACGAAGGGAACCATACTCTGTAGTAGGGCTCGCTCTTCAAGATTGAAGTAGAAGGAGCAAAGGAAATTGTCTGCTTTGTTTAGGAAGTTGTCATCGAGGTGTAGTGAGTGATATGATTATTGTAAACTTCTATTTTCTTTTTGAATTTTGTGAGGGATAGAATTTTGGCACAAATGATCTAGCATATATTTATAATAAATCATTTATTATTAGTGTGATAATAGAGGGATTGGGATTTATCTAGGTGCTACAAAATCATTTATTATTAGTGTGATAATAGAGGGATTGGGATTTATCTAGGTGCTACAAATACTATTTTTTTTCTTAGTTCTTGCGTATGGATTTGTAATCTTCCATGTAGGTGTTGGTGTCATTTTTGCGATGTTTCGATCCCTACAAAAGTTGTATATGAGCTCTCGGTTCGAGAGAAAGAAGGTGCACGATGTCTACGAAGAACATAAGAACATGTATTATCACCCCTTAGAGCGGGAATTGGATGATCTAGAGAAGTCAATGATGAAGGATCTACTTTGGTACACATATTTTCATAGTCTATTGGAGGGCAACAATGCTAAGCTACCGACAAGACTGTTGATGACTAGGAAATGATCAATCAAAAGCTCGTTGGATTCACCCATCAATGGTTGGACAACTCGGTGTTTTATCACGTCTCCACGAAGAGTTCTTCAAAGCCATTGTGAGAGAAGCTGCATTCGTTGTACAAAAGAAATACGACTGTAGTCGAAGACGCGTCCAAGTCGCACCTCGTAGGAAGGCAAGCAACAAGTAAAGGCGTGTGTTTTGTATGGGCTTATCTGACAGAAAATGATAGCGATGAGAGTATTGATGGTGATGATTTGATGGAGTTTGATGAAGATGAAAGATTATTTTATTTGGTCTTCATAATTTGTGTTCTTTTTATTTTGTTACTTCTTATTAAAGAATACAAATTCTTGTTACTCCTGTTGACTACTATTGCTCCTCTACTAGTTCAATTGGTTATATTTTGTTGGTTTTAACATGTTATGTTATTTTATCTATTACATTACTATTTTTATGTATATTTTTATTTTTTATTTTTGAGTCTCACTTCGCTCAGACGCGCTCCTTAAGTGCTCCTTGCGCTCAGGCGATATAGACCATTTGACTACCTTGGCTGAGAATAAGGCATTTCTTATTCGCTAGCTCATCAACTCTAAGTACATGGAGGACACACCAATAGCACAACATTTGAACGATGTTCAAGACATCATAAATCAACTATAGGCGTTAAAGATGATGATGGGTGAAACTTAGGTCCTCTTTTAAGTTCTCAACCTAAAATTTAGGAGACATTGGTGGTATATGTGAGTAACTCCTTCACAAATGATGTTATCATGATGGAGGCTTAAAGTAGTTTGTTTAATTAGGTGTTCCAGCATAAGCAATTAAAATTGTCATAGGAGTCTGTCCTGGTTGCTTCCTACGAGAAGGGAAGACTCATGTCATAGTCGAGAACATGAGGGAGTTCTCACAATCTTACGAAGGGGGACTACAAGAACGACTACTATCACTATAGTGAGAATAAACATTTTATAGGGGACTGCTTGAAGCTTTTAAAGATAAGAAGGCTGGCAAGAACGATCAGGTAGATTTTATGACTATAGAAGTTATCATCATCATAGCAAATAATAAAGAGGAATCTCGTAGTACGTGTCATGACAACGACTTTTCTTGGATTATGGAGAGTCGTATCACATCACTCCACAAAGAATGATCTTTACATTGTACTAGAGTGGTATGTTTGAACGTGTGAAGATGGGTGAAAAGTGAACTGTTGCAATTGTGTTCATCGGTGATGTTCACTTAATAACAGAGCTTGGCGAGAAGTTCATTCTCAAAGGAGTTCGTCATGTACCGAATTTGTATTATGATCTTGTGGCGGTCGAAACTGGTGGATGGTGGCTGTCAAAATAGTTTTGAGGACACAAATTTGAAGCTTACAAAGGGTTTTCGACTACTGGCTCGAAGAGATATATGTTGTGGTATGTACAGGCTCCACTGGGTTGTACATGTAGGCCACAAGAATCGAATGGTGGCTCAAGGGGTATGCAACATGAGTTTAAAGATTGTCTAAAACTTGCCAAGGAAGATCTTCAAGAAGATTCAAGGGATTCAGAGGATTTGGTTCGTCGGAACATATTAACGAATGGAAGTGCGCTAAAACATAAGGGTCGGTATGTCAATCAAATGATAGCTGGTCTGTCTCCAAGTAGGGATTATATATTGATACAATTTTGGTAACGGTGATGTGTCAAAGAGCAACGTCAGTTTTAGTAGTTCAAAATCAGGAAGGGAATCAAGGGGTGCAACCAACTCAACATGAGACATATACAATTCCATTTGCCCAATTCAATGGGAGTTGTGGGTCATTAACGATGTGCCCAATACATGGTATCCTGCTCATAAATGTAGATGTACGGAGTAGCTTCAGTGTCAGACACGAAGGTGGACAGGTTCAAGAGTTTGAATCTCAAGGTCATCCGCTTGGTTGGGCCAACCAAGGCAAAGGAAGTTCGGACAATGGGAGCATGTTCTGGTGGAAAGCATAAGTCGAAGACAAACAACCAAATCTTATGGTGAGCCTGATAGTCAAGAACTTCGGTCTTGTCCAAGTTATTGATATCGATAAGATTCTAGTTGTTCGGGAGGTGCCATACATGACAACTAGCATCAATATAGTGGTTGAGGAGTTGTTCGAGAGGTGCCACACATAACAACTAACATCGACATAGTGGTTGAGGTGGACTCCATGCTTGTCAGCATACTAGAGAAGGAGTTTGTTGGGATCGATTAGAGAATAAAAAGATAGTATGGAGCATCTTTGAAGCATAAACAAAATTGTCACGAAGATGGGAGTTTCGGTGGCAGAGATTGGGCTCGAAACAAAGCAGAATAAATGGTGCCAACATATCGGCGTATCAGTCCTTGTTCCTATTTCCCCTTTATTAGAGGTAATTATTTTTGTATCATGTATCTCATATTTTCCTGTATGCAGTATCGATGCGGTATCAATACTTATATTTCTAGTTCCGATATTCGATATTGGCTCACTTAGCTTGTTATTGATTTCTTATGAGCCTCGAGAGCCGTATAGACAGGTCGTCTGTTAAGCGATCAACATGCATAAATTTGATTGACTTATGTAACTAGATTTAGATTTATGCTTTTAACAAGATAAATTATATGTGAGACTACCCTAAACTCCTATATAAACACCATTGGCATTATGATAGACCCATATTAGGTCCCGTACATAGACTGACGTACCCCAATCAATCTCCAAAATGGAAATTTTCCACCTGAGCAGTATATCGAAGATATACCGCTTGTATGTTGCTGGCACAGTCAGCAGTTGCTAACTAGGCTATCATTTTTAACCATTAGTCCAATGGTTTAGTTTAGAAAGGTGGGGATTGGATAGGGGTCTGGATCCATAAGGTAGCATTCATCTAATGGATCCAAGTCACCATCCTTCTCTCTCTCTCTCTCTCTCTTTCTCTTTCACTCTTTACACTCACAACCCATTGTATCATTCTCTCTTCTTCTTCTTCTTTGAGCTGGACCTAGGTGTAAGCCTAGAGCTAGGAGCTGGTCTTGGGATCAAGATTGTGGTATCGAGACCCATCTAAGAGGAGGAGTATAAGACCTAGCTATAAGCTCATCGGATTCAAGGCAAGTACATCTTACACTTATGAGAAATGAGATGATTTCCATAATATTCCTTTGAACAAATTGTTGTTATTCACTTTCCTATTTCATTTTAGTTTTCTCTTACTATATTTGATGTTTTTTAGTAAAAAAAATTCTTGGTTTGTGAGTTAGGTTGGATCAGGATAAATTTTAAAGTACTATGGGACAACTCCTTGAATTTGGAAGCATTCTTGTGTTGTGATCGCTTTTTTAGACCCCATAATGATGTAGGAACAAATTCCTAGCTCCTTATAATTTATGGTGACAATTTGTAAGGGATTAGAAGTGATTTGGGTATCAAAAATCTATTTTCTCGAGCTGTGTCTACCAAGCATCAGTGAAGGCAGTATACTGACTGTATATCATACTGGTGTATCACAAGTATATAGGTAAATCAACCATACTTTCTAACAAGTCCAATATACGTCCTATGGCAAAACAGTGTATCGGCGATATACTGTGACATGCTAATTTCTCAGTATATCTCATTGTTTTATGTCTCGTTTCACAATAAGGACATTTACTCTTGCCGAAACTTCCCCTAGTGACTATTCATTATCTCTTTGTCATGTTATCCAAAAGTTGTTTAGCTTTCGGTAGCTTCACCCCCGAACCCCCACGAGGTCGGTCTAGTTCGCTGAATAGAGTGTATAAGATTTATTAGTTGCCAATCCGAAAAATTAACTGATAAATTTTTTGTGAACCAGCAGGCCCTAAAATCTTATTGTTGGGTAGCATAATAACTAATGGTCATATGTCAAACGATGTATATACGAATACGTAGTGGATTCATGAATTATTTAATGACTAGTTAACTATTTGATTATCCCTGTTTCTGACCTAGCTACATTGTATCTGTGCTAGTTATTACCCGTATTATCACATCGATGTTCTCCTATTTACTTGTGCACTATAAGGTGCTATATCATGTTCTAGTTATATACTTATTATTTTTATATTGATACTCTCGTAGTTGATATGTGGTCATACAGTAGATTAGGAGTTGGATTTGTTGATTGATTATTACATCTATGATCAAGACGAATATATATTGGAACCCTCGGGCAACGCGGATTCATACCCAATATACCCGTACTATAGTACGACATTTATGACGGTGGTCGTGTGTCCACAACTTAAATTCCACATGAATCAGTAACTATAAACAAGTAGATCATTAGGAGGAAAATGTATACGATTTCGTGCTCTTATAACTAGTCAGTCCCCAGGTACTATAACATATCCTTATATTTCCAGAGCAAAATATCTGATACATAGAACCGAGCCAGTGTCTTCCATATAGGAGCACTAGAACTATTATATCATATCTATAACACTAACCTGGTGGCTGCCTTTTAAGGGGTACCGAGGATTTTTACTGTATACACTTATTATGGTTGGGTAAATTTTGCGTAGGCAGTGCATGATTGACGAATTCATATATTGCATCATAGAATTAATTTAACAAGCCGTAGGAACTGATTGCCCGATATATTAAACCGTTGATTATGTACTATATTATCTGCCTATAGTTATCGGATCGTATATTGTCTCGACGTAGTACTTTACCACTTATTTTTGTTTGGTGAAGGTGTCACGACCCGCACCCGATATAGGTGCACGAGGCCGTGGGTACGTCTAGCCTACGCCGCAGCATCGGCGGTAGAACGCAGTCTAGGTCAATAACTATCAATCTCACACAATGATATAATGTACCTGTTGTAGATCTCAACTCCAAATGGAGGACAAGTATAAATGATAACACTGAATACCTTGTCACAATCTAAAGCACGATAAGGTATCAAAGAAGTCCAATAAACTACAAAGTCTAAAATATAAACAACTTCTACATACAATATCCATAAATCTCAAATATAATAACAAAATCTCCATTACATATACATGTCAAGATTTCTAACAGTGAATCTATCACAAAGCTATAATAGTAACTAAGCCCCTCGGTAATCACTCCTGAGTATCAGGACCCATGGTTGCTATCCCCTCCTCGGCTTCGTAGAATGTGGGACACAAGTTCCCTAAGCAGTCATCTGAAAAATATATCTTGTCAGGATAGAACGAGCACACCTCTTCTAGCAATTACAATTAAATGACAAAGATTATAAAACAATTATAGTAAGTAATACTTGATGAGCAGAAAAATAAAGTCAGGAAATGAAATAGAACAACAGCTAACAAAAGCACAAGGAAAGTAAATATGGTGAACCAGAAGAATATGGCAATAAAGACTGTAAATGAAGATAACTAAACTAGAAAATATGTGATGTGAGTCCAGCAAGTATAATATGAGTCCAGCTAGTATAATGTGACCATCTAAAAAGCACGAAACTAGTGTGTTTTGAATTACCGCTTTCGACATGGAAACGGCTAGGGGATAAATATGACACATCGCACACTTGCCAAGTATGCGACAACTATCTTTCAATATTAGACCAATAGGGGTGACTCCAACATGTTTAGAAATATTTACATGTCTACTCGAGTATTTTCCCGCCCTGACAAGTACAAGTAAATCTATATCCCGACACATAAATCAAGTACAAGTCCGGCCAAAAAATAAGTGATGCCAGTAGGTGATTCCAGTAGGTGATTCCAGAAATAGAGGTCAGACAAGTATATGCACAAATAAATGAATCCAGAAATACCAATCCGTGTCATGTCAGAGAATCAGGTAATACTATACTAGAAGCTGAATCATAATAATTATCAGATAATAAAAACTATCAGAGAATGTACTCGCCTGCTGTCCTGAGCAACGACTGAGGATCGGTGTCCAAAATGAAGTCACAAACGCCTATATTTGAGATATACAGAGTTACTTGGTGTTCTAGAGTAAACAATATTTAAAAATACCTTAATTAAATACTTCTAGACCTTTTCTAGGTCATAAAAGTCAAACTAGGTCAAAGCTAGTCAAAATAGATCAATGCTAGGCTTTCGGGGTCAAACTAGGTCAATTTGACGTAAATGTTGACTTTCAGTATCAATTAGTCAACCTTGGTCAAATCGAGTCAAATCTAGGTTAAGTTTACCTATTTAAATATATAGGCAATGCCGAAATCCCATTACCTACCTAATTCATTATCTATTCCTTTATACTAGGTAAATTCCCTTACCTACTCAACATTACCTAGGTTTTGCCATATTACCCATACACTCACTCTAATATCCCTACGATATGTATGAGTATATATATATATATATATATATATATATATATATATATATATATATATATATATATATATATATATATATATATATATATATATATATATATATATATTTTATATATTTTTATATATTTTATATTATATATATATTATTTATATATATATATATATATATATATATATATATATATATATATATATAAAATATATATATATATATATGTATTTATATATAGATAGATAGATAGATAGATATATAAGTAGATAGAAAGATAGATACATAGATAGATACATAGCTATATAACTGTTTGCAAAAACAAAAGTTTGTTTACAAACTAAGAAAAGAGTACAAGAGTACAGTTGATTTCTGGGAAAGTATCTGATCAGAAGATGATCATTTTATCACTTGGACGATGCGATGTCGAAGAACAAAGCCTTTGTAGGGTGCTGCGGCAAGTGCTCAGGAGATTATGATCATTAGTGATGCTTTGCAAGTAATTTGAAACTCTATTTATAGAGTTCTAGAGATAACTGTTACATAGTTATCTGATTGGCGCACGCTGCAAGTGGCGCGCCATTCACCCCTTGGCGCAAACGGTTAGTTTAACTGCTTGGACGCGTGGCATGCTTGATTGATATGCGCTTAGTCAAGGGCAATGTCACGTACATGTTCTTCGAGATTAGTGGCATACATGCCATGTAATCTAACTGCTTCAGGATGATTTGATCAAATGGCGCCCACTGCTGGGTGGTGCCAGGCGCTACTTGCTGAGTGGCGCTAGGCGCTAACTGCTGTTTAGTGTTTCACTGATTAATATAATACTAATGATCATCTCGTGCCAACTGCAGATGGCACAAGACAATTGTTCATCATTTATAGCGGATCTGACACGTTTGACAAAATCTCTTCGAGCGCCACACGCTCGGGGTTCGAACGGATTTTTCTCGACTGACGTGCTGTCAGTCATGATGATAACTGTTTAGCTTCTCTGAGAAGATGGTCACGTGGCGGGTAGCGCCACTTGATGTCTGGCGCCATCTGATGTCTGGCGCCATCTGATTACTGGTGCCACTTAATGATCTGAAAGCTAGCGCTTCTTATGAGTAACGCAGGGTGCTGAGTGTACTTTTTGGGCTTCTACAAGACTCCCTTCAAAGTTTTCAAATTTGAAAAGATTCAAAATTTGAAATACTTTGAATAAGAAGTGGTTGGCGCCGAGTAGTATCATAACCGACCCGACTTTCAAGCGCAGATCGTGCGATTGTTACGGCTTGGCCTCGGCTATAAATAGTCGAGATGAGAGAGAAAATACTTTACTTTGTAATTTCCCTCTCTCAAACTCTTCCTCTTTTCTAACTTTCAAAACTTTCGAAGCTTCATCACGATCGTAATGGCCCCGAAGAAATCTTCCGCCGTTGAGAAGGGGAAGAAAGTGGCCGGAGCCCCAATGATGCTAATAAGAGTTTTTAAGAACTGCCAAGCGGTGAAGACTCTGAACTGAAGTTGAGGGCGATGAGGGCTTAAGTGGTGATGAAGGTGAAGATGTTGATATCGAAGGTGATATCGTCATCGAAGATGGTAAGACCCCTAATGATGACAGAGAAGGGGATGTTGATGTCGAGGGTATGAGAATCCTCAAATCAATGCTAAAGAAGTTCAAACTCCAACTGAACATGTTATTGAGACAGAGGGGCCAGATATAGCTGCAGCCCCAGGTGCGAGCCCCCTAAATTTTAGGGATTTTTTTCAAATTTTTCTAAATGAATTATTTTCGATAATTCATTTTTATTTAATTATTTTGATCATTAAATGCTCTTTTTCGTGACTTTGATTTCTGGAGCGTTAGAGATGTCAATCTCGGGAAACTTCCTTCATGAGTTTGTAGTAGACAAGATTATCTTTATTTTGATTTATCATATCCCACTCAAACTTGTTCCCTTGTACTTTGTTTGCATCGCGCAACTTTCGGATCAATTTTGGCCAATTTATCGTCTGTCGTAAATTGTGACTTAACTTCCAATTTAATTTCGGGACCTGATATCGGTCCAATTTGATTGACCCAATATATGGTTCTGACCTGTTTTGAGGCTACTATGCACGTGCCACTTGCGTGCCACCCAATTGATCTTCCGTGTGCTCCTATTTAATCCATGATTATAAATGGCTTAAATTTGTAATTTTGATCAAACCTTAGCCCCAACTTGTCCAAACTTGACCCAACACCCAACCCAATTTTATGTGACCCCTATCACGACTATCCAAACATCCCACATACAATTTCTCTCTCATCTCTACTAAAAAATATCTCTCTTTCCCTCTCTACTTTACATAATATCTTATTTTCTCTCTCTTTCTAAATAATATATATATATATATATATATATATATATATATATATATATATATATATATATATATATATATATATATATATATCTCTTCACCCATCACTATCACCCTCACCCCTCTCCCCCACATTCAGTCGACCACACCCCCTTTCTCTCTCTTTCTCTTTCTAATATCTTTCTCTCTCTCCTTCTAAAAATAAATCACTCTCTTTCTCTCTCTCTTTTTTTTAACACACAACTCACCTCTCTTCTCTTTCCTCCCTCAACACCAGCAGCAGCCTCCCTAGGCCGAGCCCCCCCTCAACAGTACTTCTCCTCCTCCTTCTTCTTCTTCCTCTCATCTCCATTCCATCATCACCATCTTCATTTCCTCACCATCATCATCCCCACTCCTCATCATATTTTCCTTCCACCATCATCTTCATCACCATTAACACCACCACCTCCACCTTCCTCTCCTCCTCCTCCTCCCTTGTCGTAGCCGCCAGCCACTGTCGGGAAGACACCGCCGTCGTACGTACCTCCTAGCGTGTGACCTGGGCGAGCAGCAGCAGCGTAATGCAGCAGCCGCGACAGCAGCAGCAGTGCGAGCAGCAGCAGCTGCGTGTGGCAGCACCACCGCGCGTCGCCGCGACCAACCACCGTCGCCATGATGCCCCCCTGTCCGGTGAACCCTGGGCGACCTCCCCGAAAGGTTCGTCATCCTCCTCGATGCGTGAAACGGGCTATTCGTGCGTTTGGCACGAGATCCCGCCGTGACGCACACGGGATCGAACTCAGAATCGTATTTCAAGACAGCAACTTCGGGCACGTTTTTCGAGAAATTCGACCGTTGGATCGACAAACTCTTTGCTCCTTCACAATCTTGGTATATACCATTTCACCTCTGTCAAGTTTCAACCATTAATTCGATCGTTTGATAGATCAAAACCGGCCGCCAAGTTGACCGTTTAAATTGTGTATGTTTTGGACAGTTTTGCGGAGCCAACTTCGTCGACTCGTATCTCCGCCATCGCAGCTCCATTTGGCGTGACACCAGTTCCTATGCACAGCTGGTATAACCCTCTTCATGCCCCTTAAGTTTCATTTCATTGTGAGCTTGTTTGATTGGTTGAATTTGACGCCAAACTTGGTCGTCCAAATTCGTAATTTCTAACTTGTAAAATTCTAATTTTGAACCCGGGACTCCGGATTCAATTTATGACACCACCAGTAGACTTGTGGCATCGTTCTAGCACGAATTCATATAAATTTTGCTTGATTTGGTGGACATTGGCTCCGGTACGCATTTCCGTACAAATCGAATTTCAATATCCGGGTCAACGGACCATTTTGAGATCGGATCATCGGAATCCAATTCCAGATATACCATTGGGTTCGTATCATCATTCTGGATTCGTAGACATATTTTGCTAAGATTTTGAGGACTTTTATTCTGACACATTTTTTGGTGCAAGGTGGGTCTAACACGGACGACGTTTTGATCCAAAATTACCTTTTTGCCCCTGTGTCCAAATTGGACTTATGTGTAGGCTATTTTTGCTATTTTGACCATTTTAGACACGTTGGTGAGATTTATTTCATCATCTGACAATATTTGTAGACTTTCTCCCTTATCTATCACCATTTGTTATAATCCTTCTCTTTTTGGTTCGTATTTTGAGATCCGTGCATCGAAATTGACATCCGTCGATTCCAGTGATTTTATATCACTAAAATTGATTAGTTGACCATGTGGATGATTATAGAGACTAGCTTTGACCTAGTTTAACCTAGAGTGGACTAGAAGTTGACCAGTTGACCAAAGTCAACTGTAAGTCAACCTTTGACCCAGTTTGACTTCGTTTGATTGAGTTTGACCTAGTATAGCCCTAGAAGCATAGAATTAATGTATTTATATATATTGTTTACTCTAGAATACTAAGTAACTCTATAAATTTATATTAGGTCTCTGTGACGTCAGTTCAGGCATCGACCCTCACTTATTGCTCAGGACAGCAGGCGAGTACATTCTCTGATAGTTTTTATTGCCTTGATATCTGCTATCTCCGATTCAGCTGTAGTATTTTACTTGATTCTCGACATGATGGTACACGGACTAGTATACGTCAGATCCTGTCATGAGATGTCATTCTTTCGATCTTGTTTTCTTGTACTTGTATAGACGCCAATTTCTAAGGGGATTTGCTACCCTCTTAGAGAATTTCGCATCATGACGTGACATGTCCGGATCAATTATACTACTCGGGGATGGAAAGTTATTAGAGGTTATGTGATCATACCCCACTGGTTACTACTTGCATCATTGCTTTACCCTCGCCTCACGTAGGGTAAAGCTTGACCTGATACTACTTGCACTATTGCTTTCCATTTTGGCCGGCCTGATCTCCAGGTTTACCTGCGCTTGTTCTTGCACTATAGCCGGTCAAATGGAAGAGCCTGATCTTGACCCAAGCCGATCACATAATGCTCTAATATCTCAAGATACTGTTTATATTTACATTATACATCATATATTACTGTACTGTTCTACATTCCAGTATTTTATACCCTGACATGATATCTAGATTTACGTATCCTGTTTATATCCTAGTTTTTATATTTCATCTTGTATTTTATTATAATTGTCTCTAATAGAATTTGTCGATTCACATGTAACTGATGTTAGTTTATATACTAGTTCCCATCCTGACTGGATACGTTGACAATATTTTTAGGAGTTGTCATGCCCTCATTATTGGACTATAGGATGTTGCTAGCTGAGGCGGATCTCGATATTCTTTCACTGTGAGTTGTCTACAAGGAGTGCTAGGCCTGGTAGTTATTTTAGTTTTGTTATTATTTTCCTCTATTTTATTTCTTGTATCATATGATCCTATGTAGATTCTAGTTGTTTTAGTGTTATGGTTATCTTTCTTGTCCTATCTTCCTTAGAATTTGTGATGTGATATGAGTACCTTTATATTTATGGATCTTTAGATGTTGTAGTTAGTATCGGGTACTTGACAGCGCTCTACCGCCGATACTGCGGGGTAGGCTGGGCGTGGCCTACGTATTCGTACCCGTATATCCGGGTGCGGGTCGTGACACGTTCTTAGTGGTGGCCCATGCAGGTCAGTCTTTGCTTTTAATGCAAAGTCGTGGTAGTACTTGAGCTTATCTGTACTACTGCGAGCCTGTCCTAGGATTAAGATTGAGTCATGGAATATTTTAGGATTTGGTACTCAGTCACATATTATGAACTCTTGATAGATTCCAGGGATGACCCCTGGGAGTCTTATTTCGAAAAGTTTTTCGAATCTATTCCCACTTGCTTTCATTCGTCCTGATTTTGAAATATATGTCCATTATCGAACCCTATTCTTGTATTGGCATATGTTTATGGACCCCAGAGGGAACTAGAATGTAGAAGTTGAACTTATATATCATCTAGGTTGAGAAGAGAATATGATTAGTCAATCTTATATGAAGGTTAAGATTTGTTTTAGATTATATTGTAGGAATCTTGCCCTAGATAGTACCTTTGGGACATCCCCTGAGAACCTTCCTCTAAACCCTACATCGGAATCTGTTTCCGTTTGTATCCATTTACTTATCCTTGATTCGTTGAAAATTTTGAATCTTGATGTTCGTTGTTGACTTTGATTTTGTTTCTAGACAAGCTTTTATGAATTGAGTTGAGATATATTTTGATAACATATTTGATGAGGACAATGGGAACAGTAAATGTCTACTTTATTTATGGAGTTTAGAATTTATCACAGTCATATAAGCTAGCATGACGAGGACATGGAGCCTGATTTTGGATATACTATCATAGTTATGGAATTTAGATTCTCTTGCAGCCATACCGGTTGGCGTGGTAAGGAATCTAGATAATATGATTATAGGGTGTATACCTTAGTTATGGACTCTATCGTTTATTGCAGCTATCCTTACTGGCATGGCAAAAATTCTGGCAACATGATTTCGGATGGACGTGTATGGTTATCAGATCATATCTTAAATTGATTCACTTTTTTTGACCAAATGAGCAGGAACAATTCCTATCATTATTTCTTGTCTTATCATTTTTCTTATCATAGGATGATTTCCTCATCTTACCGTTATTCCCTCGTCTAAATTAACCATGTCCTACTTACATCGATCAACTATCTCGTGTCCACATCTGTCATCTACACTTTAAAATTTTATAATTTCTTACTTTTTTTACCTTGGGAAAAGTTGAGGAAGTATCGTAAATCATCTGGCTCGGAATACGAATTTGTTATCAAGTGGTATCTTGGTAGGAATATGAGATATTGGACCTTAGTATAGAATTTTGAGAGGAATGTATGACTGAGATTGGAAATGAAACCAAGAGGTCGATATAATCAGTTTAGAAATAATTTACTAGAGAATTAGGAGGATGAATAACTTGGAAAGAACGTAGGAGGATTTCAAATGAGAAGGACAATAGGATGTACGTTGATGGTTAGAACATTTATATTTCGTGGATATAGTTTAGAAACTGACAAGGATATCCAAGATCGAAATGTTTTTGAATTTGGATAATTTTAGGTTATTGATTCTCGAGATATTTCACTTTAAGGTTATGATGCAAAATTTGGAATTTAATAATGGGGAAGAGATTTTAACTATATACAATGATGATACGAAATTGGACAAGACAAGTAAGAGGATAGAGAACACAAAGATTTGGAGTTAAAAAAATAGAGATTTTGTGGGGGAAAATTATTAGTTAAGATGGATAATATTTGAAAGTGTACGTTAAAGAAAATATGAATGTTGATTTTATAATGGAGAATAAGTTTTGTAAGGCTTAGTGGTATTATATTTGAATAATACAAGGAGCATAATTTGAACAAGTTTAATGATTTCATAAACTTGATTTAGGGGTTTCGGATCCAATTTAGGACAAGGTGAAAGAATTTGGATTTAAAGATGATTAAGTAGATAGTGTTGAGATCTATGTTTTGGAATTTAGGAATTAGACCTATGGCAATCATGACAAGGTCCAATCTTCATGACATAAGTATAAATTTTGGTAGTAGTCATATAAGGGTTGATTTTCATATTTGGACTTGTGAGTTAAAGGTATGACTGACAAATAATGATCAGATAAACTTGATGGTATCAGAGAGAGATGATTAACTTGGCTTCCCGACAAAACCTTGCCTTTTGATTTCCCTATCAAAAGGGAATTTGACTTATTCCATATCCTAGAATCATTCTTTGAGTTTTCAATATCATTGAATCCCAACTCCCTTGATCGCGGCCAATCGACTTTGGTCATATCTCTGATCATATCCATATCCTGGATCGTACTCAATTAGATTAAATTCAATTGTGACTTGAATTTCTATCATTGGATGCTCGTACCCAGACTTCAATGATCTTGTTCTTCATCTTGCCTAAATTCTGTTTTAATCAAGAATTGGTCAACTTAGATCGTGTTGAGACTATTTTTTTTTTCGTGATTGGATTTCAATGCTATTACCACTCGTGCTACAACTTTCGATTTTGATCATGTTTGGATTTTGAATACTCGTGCGTAAACTCTTTTCGACCTTGATTTGATTTCCTGATTATATATAAAATTCCTTGTGATTAGTCGTGCCTAGATGACTGAAATGACTAAGACGACCTTAAATCCCTTGATCGTGATTCTAGCGGTCATGACTATACATATTACCTTCCCTCTAAATCGTGCCTAAAATTTTTGACTTTCGATTACGACTAACTAGTGTGAATACGAAATTAGTAGTGTTAGAATTGAAAACTGATCTTGTCTGAATAAATTTCTACCATGCCTAAATGACTTGGGTTTCTTCCTAAATCGTGCTTATAAGACCTTATTTTCGAAATCATGACTAAATCGTGCTTATGCGACCTAGAGCCTGATTTTCCATTAAATCTAACTATTGATCGTGCTGTACTCGAATTTTTCTCTCCATTTGCTTCTCTTAGACCTGATTAAGATCATGACTATACGACTTTGATTTTCATGATCATGATAATCTTAACCCTCAGATCGTGCTAAAACCTTGATCTCTAATTACGACTGTGTCGGAATAGATTTTTTATCATGCCTAAATTTTGATTCTCTAGTCATTCGTGCTCAGGTTTCATTCCTGATCATGACTAGGTTTAAAAAATTTTGTCGATTTATTCTAAATCGTGCCTAAGTGGTTAGTCATTCCAAATATTTTGAACGCATCTGAGTCTTGATTCCACTAATGACCAGATGGTTAATCCTTGATCAATGTTTGTGCTAAACATCTGATTATTCCTGACAATGTCTAATCATGTCATTTTCATCTTGATCGTGCCTATCTATAACCCTAAATCTAATTTCATCGAGCTGGATCCTATTAATTGATGTTTTGGCATGATTCTGACTTGACTGTAACCGAACAATTCTTGATTTTCCTAGTCGCGGCTTTGTGTTGAATAACATGGAATTATTTCTAAGTGTGCCTACAAACTGTGACCTTAAATCTCAAATCATGCCAAATCTTGTTTTGGTCATGGTTAACTTTTCATCTTGATCGGCCATATGCAACTTTAAAGTTGATTTTCATCAAACCTAAGCGCTACAGATCACCCCGTACTCGAACTTCATTTATATTTTCGATTCTCCTAGTCGTCACTAAGATCGTGCCTCAATGACTTAACTTACATCTAAATCGTGCATATATAGTTTTGTTCATATCATGATTCTATTGTGCCAAAATCTCTAATCGTATCTGAATAATTTTGAATTGATTATCTTGATCGTGCAAAACTCGTTGCTCTTTGAATCGTGCCTAAGATATTGCCTAAACTTTCTATCATGTTTTAACCCCACTACCAACCTTTAATTTCGAGGACGAAATTCTTATAAGGTGGGTAGGATGTGAGCCCCCTGAATTTTAGGGATTTTTTTTTCAAATTTTTCAAAATGAATTATTTTCGATAATTCATTTTTATTTAATTATTTTGATCATTAAATGCTCTTTTCCGTGATTTTGATTTTTGGAGCGTTAGAGATGTGAATCTCGGGAAACTTCCTTCACGAGTTTGTAGTAGACAAGATTATCTTTATTTTGATTTATTATGTCCCACTCAAACTTGTTCCCTTGTACTCTGTTTGCATCGCACAACTTTCGGGTCAATTTTGGCCAATTTATCGTCTGCCGTAAATTGTAACGTAACTTCCAATTTAATTTCGGGGCCCGACATCGGTCGAATTTAATCGACCCAATATATGGTTCTGATCTGTTTTGAGCCTACTATGCACGTGCCACTTGCGTGCCACCAAATTGATTGCGTGCCACTTGAGTGCTCCTATTTTATCCATGATTATAAATGGCTTAAATTTGTAATTTTGATCAAACCTTAGCCCTAACTTGTCCAAACTTGACCCAACACCCAACCCAATTTTATGTGACCCTTATCATGACTACCCAAACATCCCACATACAATTTCTCTCTCATCTCTACTCAAAAATATCTCTCTTTCCCTCTCTACTTTACATAATATCTTATTTTCTCTCTCTTTCTAAATAATATATATATATATATATATATATATATATATATATATATATATATATATAAATCTCTCTCTCTCTCTCTTCACCCATCACTATCAACTTCACCCTTCTCCCCCACATTCAGCCGACCACACCCCTTTCTCTCTCTCTTTATCTTTCTAATATCTTTCTTTCTCTCCTTCTAAAAATAAATCACTCTCTTTCTCTCTCTCTTTTTTAACACACAACTCACCTCTCTTCTCTTTCCTCCATCAACACCAGCCGCAGCCTCCCTTCTCTCTCCTCCCTCAACACCAGCAGCAGCCTTCCTAGGTCGAGCCCCCCCTTAACAACACTTCTTTTCCCCCTCCTCTTCTTATTCCTCTCATCTTCATTCCATCATCACCATCTTCATTTCCTCACCATCATCATCCCTACTCCTCATCATCTTCTCCTTCCACCTTCATCTTCATCACCATTAACACCACCACCTCTACCTTCCCCTCATCCTCCTCCCTCCTTGTCGCAGCCGCTGACCACCGTCGGGCAGCCACCGCCGTCGTGCGCACCTCCCGGTATGCGACCTAGGCGAGCAGCAGCAGCAACGTAATGTAGCAGCAGCGCACTACAGCAGCAGCAGCGCGAGCAGCAGCAACCGCGTGTGGCAGCGCCAACGCGTGTTGCCGCGGCCAACCGCCGTTGCCACCACGCCCCCCTTTCGGGGGCGACCTCCCCGAGAGGTTTGTCATCCTCCTCGACGCGTAAAACATGCTATTTGTGCGTTTGGCACGAGATCCCGTCGTGACGCACGCGGGATCGAACTCAGAATCATATTTCGGGACAACAATTTCGTACACGTTTTTCGAAAAATTCGACCGTTGGATCGACGAACTCTTTGCTCCGTCACAATCTCGGTATATACCCCTTCACCCCTGTCAAGTTTTAACCGTTAATTCGATCGTTTGATAGATCAAAACTGGCCGCCAAGTTGACCGTTTAAATTGTGTATGTTTTGGACAATTTTGCGGAGCCAACTTCGTCGACTTGTATCTCCGCCATCGCAGCTCCGTTTATCGTGCCACTAGTTCCTATGCATAGCTGGTATAACCCTCTTCCTGTTCCATAAGTTTTATTTCATTGTGAGCTTGTTTGGTTGGTTGAATTTGACGCCAAACTTGGTCGTCCGAATTCGTAATTTCTAACTTGTAAAATTCTAATTTTGAGCCCGGGACTCTGGATTCAATTTATGACACCACCAGTAGACTCATGGCATCGTTCTAGCACGAATTCATATAAAGTTTGCTTGACTTGGTGGACATTGGCTCTGGCACGCATTTTCGTGCAAATCGAATTCCAATATCCGGGTCAACGGACCATTTTGAGATCGGATCATCAGAATCCAATTTCGGATATATCATTAGGTTCGTATCGTCATTCTGGATTCGTGGACATATTTTTCTAAGGTTTTGAGGACTTTTATCCTGACACATTTTTTGGTGCAAGGTGGGTCTGACACGGGCACCATTTTGATCCGAAATTACATTTTTGCCACTGTGTCCAAATTGGACTTATGGATAGGCTATTGTAGCTATTTTGATCATTCTGGACACGTTGGTGAGGTTTGTTTCATCATCCTAAACATCTGTAGACTTTCTCCCTTATCTATTACTATTTGTTATAATCCTTCTCTTTTTGGTTCGTATTTTGAGATCCGTGCATCGAAATTGAGATCTGTCGATTCCAGTAATTTTACATCACTGAAATGACCATGTGGATAATTATAGAGACTAGCTTTGACCTTGTTTAACCTATAGAGTGGACTAGGAGTTGACCAGATGATCAAAGTCAACTGTAAGTCAACCTTTGACCCAGTTTGACTTAGTTTGACCTAGTATATGCCTAGAAGCATAGAATTAATGTATTTATATATATTGTTTACTCTAGAACACTAAGTAACCCTGTAAATTCATATTAGATCTCTGTGACGTCAGTTCAGGCATCAACCCTCACTTATTGCTCAGGACAGCAGGCGAGTACATTATCTGATAATGTTTATTGTCTTGATATCTACTATATCCGATTCAGTTGTAGTGTTTTACTTGATTCTTGACATGATGGTACACGGACTAGTATACGTCGGATTCTTTCATGAGATATCATTCCTGGGTTACCATGGTATATTGGTACATTGTTCGATCTTGTTTTCTTATACTTGTATAGACGTCGATTCCTAAGGGGATTTGCTACCCTCTTAGAGAATCTCGCATCATGACGTGACATATCTGGAACCATTATACTACTCGGGGATGGGGAGTTATTAGAGGTTATGTGAACATACTCCACTAGTTACTACTTGTATCATAGCTTTACCCTCGCCTCACGTAGGGTAAAGCCTAACCTGATACTACTTGCACCATAGCTTTCCATTTTGGCCGGCCGGATCTCCAGGTTTACCTGTGGTTGTTCTTGCACCATAGCCGGTCAAATGGAAGAGCCTGATCTTGACCCAAGCCGATCACATAATGCTCTAATATCTCAAGACAATGTTTATATTTACATTATATATCATATATTACTGTACTGTTCTACATTCCAGTATTTTATACCCTGACATGATATTCAGTTTTACGTATCCTCTTTATATCCGAGTTTTGATATTTTATGTTATATTTCATTATAATTGTCTCTTATAGAGTTTGTCAATTTACATGGAACTGCTGTTAGTTTATGTACGCGTTCTCATCCTGACTGGATATGTTGACAATATTTTTAGGAGTTGTCATGCCCTCATTATTGGACTACAGGATGTTGCTAGCTGAGTCGGTTCTCGATACTCTTTCACCATGAGTTGTCTCCCAGGAGTGCTAGGCTTGGTAGTTATTGTAGTTTTGTTATTGTTTTTCTTCATTTTATTTCTTATCTCATATGATCCTATGTAGATTCTAGTTGTTCTAGTGATATGGTTATCTTTCTTGTCCTATCTTCCTTAGCATTTGTGATGTGATATGAGTACCTTTATAGTTATGGATCTTTTAGATGTTGTAGTTAGTATCGAGTACTTGACAGCGCTCTACCGCCAACACTTCGACGTAGGCTGGGCGTGGCCCACGTATTCGTACCCGTATATCCGGGTGCATGTCGTGACACCAGGTGTCCAAGCCGACCCCGAGGCCGGAAGCGACCATTTTACATCAGACGGTTCAAAGGCTAGGAGCAGCCAGGCGGCCGTCTCTGAAAATACCATGATGAGGTTCTATACAGAGCGAGATGTCATGCCTCGTGAGTCCCGTATGTGTTGTCGGGCTCACGTAAACTTCTGACTTTATTTTCTCTTGCTCATTTGATATTGTTTGACATGATATATATAATGATTGTACTTCTTGATTTGTAGAGGGTCCTGTGGGGACAATGGCTATAACCCTATTGGCATCTACAGCTTTCAGCTTCAGCTCAACTATTGCTCCTCTGGATATGGGGCCTCAGGTTGGAGAAGAAAGCTCTTCAAGGATGCCAGCCCCGAGATCTCCTGGTGCACAATCCGTGATTCCATCTTCTTCTGCAGAATGAGGGGTTCGGACTGAAGTGGCAACTCCCGGTGTATCGACGATGACAAATATCGTCGTTGAGACTTATACCATTACTTTTTTCACTTCCTTGAGAACCCTTGTTCAGATAGTCTTGGAGAAAGGCCATCCTTATGAGTCAGTAAGGAGAATTACCTCCTTTATCATTGAAGCCATCCGCAATATTGGTGATCTGGACAGGGTTAGTTTCTTGGAACACATGTTGGATGCGCTCGAGGAGCCAATCAGGTCCTATCAAGATCTGACAAGAGGCAATATTCAGAGACTTGTAGATGCCGAGTGTGAGATGATGGCTCGCGAGTCTGCAACACGACAAGCAGCTTTAGAAGATTCTGTGGTTGCTTTCTCAACACGATCTTCAGAGTTGGAGTCTAGCATTGTCGAGACTACTTCTTCTGTTGAGCGTTACAAGATTGAAGCCGCAGAGTAAGAGAAGGAAGCGTCTGAATGCCAAACTCGTTTGCAAGAGTTATAAGCCGAGATGGCCCAGCTTCGCGAGACACTTAGAGTAGCCAGGAGGCGTGAAGAAGAGGTACTTGAAATGCACCAAGTTGCCACGAGCCATCTGGATGATCTGAAAAGGCAGCGAGATGAATTCGTCCAAATTCAGGGTACGAAAATTGAACACCGAGTCCGGGAGAGCTTTGGCCAAGCAAAGAGTTCTTGATTCTAGAACTGAGAGGGCTGATGCTCTGAAGAGAATGATAACTGAACTGAGCACTCAACCTCCCAAATGAAGCTATCTAATTGTGACAACTTTTTGTTTTATTCAGCTGAATGTACAATTTTGATGTTTTGTACGTCATTTGAATAAAAAATTGATGATCTTTTTGTGGTTCTATTACTTATTGTGTATCTGTTTGAGACACAAGTAATAGATAGGAAAGAGAAATATGTTCAGAGGTGCCGGACATGACATATCTCTTGAAAATAACAATACTTATTATATCTGTTCAGAGGTACTGTGGATATGACAGAATATAACTTGTAATATTGTTATTTCGAAGATGACATCATCAGAGGAAATGTGGACGTGATGAGTCATTGATGTAGATAGTAGAATTCAGAGGTAAATGTGGACGTGAATTCGTACATCCGTTGGTTATCCTTGAGCCAACTGGGACTCAAGAACAAGATATCCTTTAAAACAGTTGGGTTTCAAAAGATGATATTTACGATGATGTAGTAGATTATTGTCACTGAATAAGATCTGGATAGATTCCACTAGGGATTCAAAGATTTGAAATATGTACAATATTTTTTAGGAAATACAGTACACATTTTCAAACATGATATTTCTTCAGGAATTTGCCGTTAATAGGCATCATAACAATTTGGCCATCCATCCCTAACAGTTGATAAGCTCCATTTAAGAAAACGCTTACAACATAGGGACCTTCCCACTTTGGTTCGAACTTCCCCTTGCTCATGTGTGTCATAGTCATAGGACGTCTGACAGTAAGGACTAGTTCGCCTTTTTGAAATGTTCGTACTTTGACCTTACGGTTGAGGGCTTTTGAGATACGGGCTTGATATAGCTCGATGTGTTGTTAAGCTAGTAGTTGTTTCTCATCAAGTACTTCAAGCTCCTGAAGTCGAACACGTTCATTGTTTTCTGTTGTGATTTCATTGGCAATGGCTATTCTCAATGACGGGATCTAAATCTCCAACGGAAGAACAGTTTCGCATCCATACACCAAAGAGAAAGGTGTACAACCGGTCAGAGTGCGTACGGTAGTGCGATAGGCCTATAGACACTCTCCAAGCTTTTTGCTCCAGTTTCGTTTATTGGTAGAAACAAACTTTTTGAAAAGCTTGATGATTGTTTTATTGAATGCTTCTGCCAAATCGTTAGCTACGGGATTGTAGGCTGTAGAAGGGACATTGTTGATCCAGTTGCCATCACAGAATTGAGTAAACTTCTGACTGATGAACTACGGTCCATTGTCATGGATGATTCGCTGAGGAACACCGAATCTGTAGATCACATGATGTTTAATGAAGTTGATGACACTGCTTGTCTTGACTTCAGCTAAGGGAATAACTTCGGCCCATTTGGAGAAGTAATTGGTTATAGCTAGGATAAACCGATGTCCTCGAGATGAAGCGGATTAATAGGACCGATGACATCCATGCCCCAAGCTTCAAAGGGCCATGATGCTGCAGTAGGATGTAGGAATTCTGAAGGTTGATGAATAAAATCTGCATGGATTTGACATGCTCGACATTTCTTTGAATATTCGATGGCATCCGACACCATGGTTGGCCAATAGTATCCCATGCGTCGAATTCGATCTTGTAGCTTAGGGCCAGGTTTATGTGCACCACAGACACCGTCGTGAGCTTCACATAGTATTCGCTTTGCTTCATCTCCCGCAAGACAGTGTAGAAGCATACCGTCATATGATCGTTGATATAGTCTTTTGGAGGTGTGATTGTAATAGAATCGAAGTGATCGCCGATGAATTGTAGTTGCTTCTTTCGGATCTTCAGGTACGATGTCATGTACCACGAAGTCGATGAAAGGAGCTCTCCAATCTTCACTTATAGTGCTGACCTCGACTAAATTGTTAGATAGATGCAAATTATTCTCGATGTAGAATAAATCCCTGTTAGTGCTAACGATCATCTATTGTCTTTTACAGGGATCGCTAATACTACTGCTAGATTGGCAAGTGAATCAGCTTATGTATTATATGCCCGATGTACATGTTCAATGAAGAAGCCTTTGAACGATGTAGCCAACTTGACTGCTGCTTCATGGTATGGTACGAGATCTTGATGCCGAACTTCATATGTGCCTCTAACTTGATTGACGATCAGCTTAAAGTCTCCATATACTTCAAGTTACTCGATATCCAACTGTTTGGCTAATTGGAGACCGATGAGTAGAGCATTGTATTCAGCAACGTTGTTGGAGCATGACTCGTCTAAAGAATAAGCTCTTTGAATGGCCAATCCTTCTAGAGATACCAGAACGATTCCGACTCCAGCGACGATAGTGCCTTTAGGTCCGATTCTAGATGCACCATCAAAGAATAGATGCCAAGCAAAGATTCCTTCTGAAATCGTGTTAGATTCTAAAGTTTTATCAGGAATTTCATCGTAGAGTTTAGATGTCTTAGGAATTGGATGAGCAGCCAGAAAGTCAGCTAGGGCTTGACCCTTCACAGACTTTTGTGGAACATAAACCATATCATACTGTGCAAGTAGTATGGCCCATGTAGCAAGTCTGGAGTTGAGTGTACTTGGCTTCTTCATCAAGTCTCGAAGAGGATTGACTCTGGAGATGACATAAATGGTTTGGCCCGTGATATAATGTCGTATTTTTTGGACAGCGAACATCAAGGCTAAACACACTTCTTCTACCGGGCTGTATCGATGTTCAGCACCGATCATTGTGCGGTTGAGATATAGATGGCTTACTCGTGACCCTCTTTGTTCTTCTGGGCTAGCAAGGCACCCAAGGAATGATCTATTGCCCGAACATACATTAGAAAGGGTATTCTTGTGACTAGAGGCACTAGAACTGGAGGGTTCATCAAGTATCGCTTTATGTCTTCAAAAGCTTGTTGGCATTCTTTAGTCCAAACGAAAGACAGACCTTTCTTCATTAGTTGAGTGTGTAGAAGCATGGAAATTCATGCGTATCTATAGGCCAGAATCCTATGCGCTCAACCCAACCATGCGACCAACTCCAATGCGCCAGGAAAAGCTCAGACAGACACTTGGCACATCAAAGTACAAGCTTAAAGACATTCAAAAGAGGACTTTTATTTCATATAAAAGTTTATTACATGTATAAAGAAAGGCTTTATAAAGGAAAACTTGTACAAAGAAGGAAAATCCTAAAGCTACAGCCAGATGCAGCAAACTGCCATGCGCCATCTGCCAGGTGCATCATCTGTCAAGCGCATCACTCTGATGTCTCGTCCAGGTGCATCATTCCAGTATCTCAACGTATACGCATCTCCGTACATAGTCAGAGCGAAGCACTCTCTCTTATCAACACCAATCAGTCCTTGTGTAGCAGGAGGAGGAGCTCTCCTAGCTCGACAAGGATCGCGGCACGACACCCCGACCTTTGGAAGCAACAGACACACTCGGCAACCTGTGGCTCTTCTAGCATAACGAAAGATGGAGCGCGGTCGCCCAGATCTTTGGATGCAACAGGCACCATCGTCCTGTGTCGGGACTCGACGATCCCGATATTTGGATGCAACAGACACTATCATAGAAGCTCGAAGCGACGGAAAGACTGGGGCAGCACATCTTCACCCTCGGGAAGAGCTCGAGTTCGAAAGTTCGCCAAGGCAGAGCTCCAGCCAAGTTCATCTTTTGAAGAATGAAAGCAAAGCTTTCCCTCATGCGGCTATTTATAAGCACGGGCCAGCCTACACCAGAGTGCCAAATGGCCAATGTTCCAAATTTTGTCCAATGAATCTATATTAATAGCAAATATATCTGTCGCCTCGTATTCGGCTAAGTCAAAGCAGCCATTAACGCCTCGGAGAACTCAACAGGCGGGCCAAAGAGGATGCGACACATTGGCAGATACGCTGTCGACGTCATGCGCTCCCCATGGATGTACCCAACGGGCCATGGACCCATACGCCCATATTGGCACTAACCAATGCAACCCTCTCGATCAAGCATTTAATGCTGAATGACAAAGGGCAGCTACATGTTCCCGAAAGATGTCCAATCAGCAGCCCTTGTAGAAAATGAAGCACCATTGATGTCAGCACCATCATTACGCCTTGGATCGGCAATAATTGCTATGCGGCAGACCGATCATTCGTATGCGCCTCGTGGCCATACGCCTAGAAGACTGCATGTGCCCCAGTGGTCATGTGCCCCCCCCGACTTACTTCTGATCCCAAGCAACAGAAGACAAAGCTCTGTATGCGCCTCAAAAGCCATGTACCTGGACTTGCTGATGACTCCTAAAAATTATGAGACCAAGTCGCCTCCCCTGCACCTGATCCTAGGCGGACCCTGATGCGAAGCTCTGCATGTGCCTCAAAAGTTATGTGTCCAGAATCATCTATGATGCCTCAAACTCATAGACTAAGTTGCCTCCATGCGCCCGATCCTAGGCACACCCCGACAGATTACTCTCCTCCAAAACTGAGATCTTTGAGCCACAGGCATACGCCACACGTCCCTTGACTCAGTTCTGTTCAAAGAATGGGTGCTAACCACCCATGATCTCAGCAACAACCAAATCTCCGCGACTGCCACGTGTCAGCTCCATCGCAGCCCAGCGCAGTAGTCCAGTAAATTCAGCTTCAATTCAGGGTGCATCAACCATACGCCCTCGCCAGCATCAGCCACGTGGCGTTTCCGCATCCAGGTGCATCCGACATATGCGCGCATGAGCAGCCAGCCTGCTATCTATAAATAGAAGGATTATTCCTTCACTCAAAGGCCCACACATACATAGACAATGACAGACATACATACTCAAAAAGAAGCACCTCCATAGAGACCAGAAGAGACACTTAACATCCGCTTCTTCTCGTAATGCTCTGGCATCCAGAGCAACCCAGACCTTCAGAGAGTTCAAGATCATCGTCAGATCATCAACGGAGTCAACGTATTACCACTCGCTCCACCGACACAGTTCCCAGATAAAAACAAAAGTATACTCCTAGGACTACGTCTAAGTCCTATATTGTATACTATTCTGTTTATAATTGAAATACCAAAGTTTTAGTCAACAAAACCTTGTCGCATTTTTAATGGCAAATAAGCTGGCGACTCTGCTAGGGACCTCTCTCTCCTCCAACATGAAAGTTGTGTCACAATCTGACGACATCAAACTCGGCTGCTCCCATAAAACACTTGTGGTGCGCCTCAATCAACAGGCGTATGAGGAGTTCATCTCTGAAGGCAGCGCGAGTCCTTCGAAGCGGCTACCAAAGCCGAAGAAGACTCGCCAAGTCTGGATGCGCAAGGCCGATGCGCCTGGCACTATCACTAAAGGGGATGCGCCACCGCAGCTGGCCCTTCCTGCTGACGTTCTCAGCAACAAGGATGCGCCCACTGGTGCCGCGCATCTGTCTGGAAAGCGCAGTATTGACTGCATTTCCCAACCGTCTTCTTTCCAGCCGAAGAAGATGCGCCAACGGAGCCAAGGTACAACCAATCTCCAGCGCATGAGTTCTGGTACGCAGGAAAGAACGTCTGTCTTCAATAGACTCACTCGCTGTCATGGCGAGACACCATTGGATTCTGAGTACTATGCGCCTTCGTGGGCTAGTACAAAGAAATCCAAGGCAGCACATGCCATGCGCCACAAACGTGCTACACCAACAGCGGACTAGAAGCATGCGCTCAAAATCATGTGCGCTGCTGATGGTAAGCTGTACAGAGTCGACTCGGGCGCATCTGTGCCAAAAACGGGTCGACTCTCAAAGTCCCTGACCTGCTTGGGCGCATATACTGCGTTCGGAACCAAGTCTGGCTGGGAGCAAGGTGCAAGGCCCTGGCGGAAGCAACAGCCGGGGGTAGTCAAGCCTCTGACAACCCTCCCCTCAAAGATGAGGAAGCGCTCCTACAAACCGATCAGGACGTAGATGGGGGTAGCCAAGAAGAAGCCCCTCCACAGGAAAGTGAGGTCGAGTGTGAAACCTCGACCGATCTATCCACTTCCACCCATGTCATGACAGCCTACATGGCAGGGCGTGGTGATGAAGGAGAATCAAATGCTCCAGCGCTGGGCATCGTGTAGCACATAGACACCCTTGAACGAAGTCTCAAGTCTCTCTCTGCCTCTATGCAGATTCTGAGCCAGGCCGTGTTTGACATTCGAACCACTCTGGCAAGGGCACCTGTCTCCACTAGCCCCGATCCAGGGGCCAATGGAGATTCAACTATACCCCCTCAACGGGTATCTTCGGGGGTAAAACATCACACTGCACCACGAGCGTCAGCTCCTTCCAATATCCAACTTCAGGCCGTTCTGCCTTCACCTGCTCCCAGCTCGACAGAAGACTTGGCCGAGATGATCAGGGACCTGCATGAATTCTTCGAGGCCCGAAACAGGCAGAAAGAACGTCAAAAGTTAGGGCTTCCTCAACCCTACCCTCTGGAGTGGAATAAGGTGGTTTATCCTCCCAAGTATTAACCACATACATACACTGACGCCATACGACGGGAAAGACTCTCCTCGTTGGTACTTGACCTACTTTCAGTCTCAGACGGGGTATCTCCCAAAAGAAGATGCCTTGCTCACGAACCTGTTTGTCGGGGCTCTGAAGGGAGTTGCCTACGACTGGTACCGCAGTCTTCCTGACAACTCCATATCGTCCTTCGATGACTTGACACGCCTCTTCCTCGATCGGTTCTATGACGGAGGGAGAGACATGACCATGTCGTCTCTAATAGAAGTGCGACAGACTGAGAAGGAGACTGTTCGAGAATTCATCGAGCGATTCCGACGAGCCTGTCTAAGGTTGCCTTCGGACATGCCGGAACATGCACTCATCGACTCCTGCAGCATGAACATGATCCCCGCGATCAAGCTCTGGCTCAACTCCACTCCTCCGCCAGATTGGAGTTCATTGATCATCGAATCCGAAGCTGCTGAGAAGAAGACACGTAATGCTCGCCTTCTGGGGTTAACTTTTGTACCTTTGAGGACAAAAGGAAACGACCTGCGACCAGCAGTAGCAGCCGTGAAGCAAAAGGGAAACATGCGTTGACTGTTAATACGTCTAACATAACACAAGGTCCTGCTCAGAGGCCTCCTCCTGCACCCAGGCCGAAGATGGTCTACTCCTTCAACGATGAAGATATCTTACAACTCTTCGAGATGTTGAAGCAGGGTGACAAAATCAAGTTGCCCGATCCCAAGCGTCCTGACGAAGTAGGCAGAGTCGGCGAACCGAGCTATTGTCACTACCATCGGTTCATCGGACATCCAACTAAAGACTGCTACGTCCTCAAAGACTACATACAGCACATGATCAATACAAACGTCACTCAGTCGATTATGAGGAGAAGACAGTCTCGGCCAACATGGTGTCGCTTCAGTTTGGCACCTTACCGCCTACCACAGCTCAAGATGGCGTCGTTCCCATCCCAAAGGCAACAATAGAAGTAGTCAACCTTTCGCCAACCCATGACAACGTGGGTGGGCTCACACCACTCACAACATCCAAGGGAGAGATCATGTGGGTTCACCTGGATCTCGTCTAGAGCTGACTCAACCGGGGGTACCCTCTACCTCCAAAAGCAAAGGCAAGAAGGCCAAGTCTTGCTAAATGGTGACTTCCTCCCTTGAGAAAGCAATGCTCGTACAAACGCGTTCACAGCAGAATGCCCAGCCAGAGAAGGCTCCGGCCGAAGTGGCACCTCCCGTCATTACCACAGCTGTCCAAGGAGAAGGTTCATCCCAACCTCCTACAGCTGACAAGCAAAAGCAGAAGGAGGCCCGCTTCGACAGGCCTCTTCGAAAAGATAACACTCTGGGGTCAACCAAGCCCCACAACTTCGACATACTGGCACAACTGGCCAGTACTCTAGCACGGCTTTCTCTATTCGAGATCCTCCACCTATCCAAAGATACTCGGGAGGCTCTTTGCGAAGCCCTGAAGGATACCGAGTCTTTCATCAGTCAGGTCAAGCAGCCTGACGACGATCCTACAGCATGTCCGTACTGTCGTAATATGGAGAAGATCATCCCCAACATCATACATGCTGCTCAAAAACAATAGGCACAACAGACCCCTGTATTACACAGAATATGTCGGTGCCATTAAGGTAGATCGAATGCAGATCGACCCTGGGTCCTCTCTCAGCATCATCCCCCGAACCCTAATTCAGACGTTGGGGATCCCAATACATCGCCTGATGGCGTCTTACACTATCATCAGTGGCTTCAATGCCAGCAAGAGTGAGCCACTGGGGAAGATCCGTTTGAAGTGTCACATCGACGATCTCCAGACCGAGGTGACTTGCTATGTTGTGGATACAGCTGTCAAATACAACATCCTGTTGGGACGGCCGTAGATACATGAATACATGGTGGTGCCATCCACCCTCCATCAATGTATGAAATACGTATCCACCAGCGACATCATCCAAAAGAGTTTGCTGATGTCGATCCCTTTAGAGGGATTGAAGCCTTCTTCACCGACGCGGACCTGTACAAATCAATTCATCTCGAAGATAAAGCCGCCAATAACGCTGATGACGAGGGAGAAGCTGAGGTCAAAGCTAACTCAGAGACGGACATGATAATCAACGCTTCCTTAAAAGTGCAACTTAAAGGGAGGCCGCCTCAAACACCGGCTCTTATGGTAGTCAAACTCCGCGGGAAGGCGCCAGCTTCTCCGGACATTACACCCAATGAAGCTCTATTGAAGATATGCCTCAAAAGCAAGCCCCCTCAAGTAGCAGCTCCCCTCATAGCCAAGCTTCAAGGAAAGGCTACAGCTCCCGGCACACCAACCGAGGCTCCCCTCAAGGTGCGGCTCAAAGGCACGCCGCCTCAGTTGTCAGTGCCCGTCAGGCCACAAGAGAAGACCTCGACGTCCTTCTCGGCACAGTCCCAGGAGCCAGCACAGGCCAAGCTCCCGAAAAAATCTCCTGAACCTCCCAAGGCTGCTCCAGTTCTCACTGATGAAGAACTTGGAGAGTACATATCGGCTAATGTCGATGCCCCATCCCTCGATGATGTAATCCCTCGGGAGAAGATCCCGTATTTTATAAATAATACAGTGTCTTTCAATTATTCTAGTCTTCCACATTGGAATACCATGTACACTCTAGATAATGCTCTACAGTTATTGTAAAAATAAATAACGACTGTGAGTCATATAAATTGAGTCGTCCTGTACCAAGGAGTCTGTTATATAGTCCTACCTCGGAATAAGGACGAAAAGCCCATTATCTTTGGCAAAGTCGAGCGTCACCAAGACTTCCCACAACGGAGCCAGAATCCGACACCGAAAGAATGAAAATCTACCGGTACAATGATCGAGCTAAGTATTTCATCCAAAAGATGGGTTACAACTTGAAGAGCGGGCAATGCCTGAACTACGACAAAGGTGGACGCCTTCCCCTACGACTTCCAGTGCCAAAAGGGAAGCCGCAAGACTACTATCACCGTACCCGATGGTGGTTAGGCTACATCACACCTCTAACAACTTCCGAAGAATCAGAAGCAGAGGATGTCATACATTCTCACTCATCTGAAACTTCAACCTGGGACTCGGACACCAGCGTCGGCTCAGTCTTCAGAAGGGTGCTGTCAGCCAACATGATATTCGTACATCATTCAGAAGATAAAGATGACTATCAGACATGAGAATTCTTCGAAGAAGAACCCTGGGCTTAACGCCTAGGCACGCAATGGGAGTCTCGCTTTGAATTGCGAGAACCCCCTACCGAAGACGAAGTCGAACAGATCGACCTTGGGGATGGATCTTCATGCAAACCCATCTTTATCAGCAAGAGCTTGGTGGGGGAGGATCGAGAATCCTTGATCCGTCTGGTCAAAGAATATATCGACGTCTTCGCTTGGAGCTACGAAGACATGCCGGGACTCGATCCACAAGTCGCAATGCACAAGCTTAACATCTTACCTGATGCTAAGCCCGTTAAGCAGCAACAAAGGCACTTCCAACCTAACATCATGGACGCCATTGACAAAGAGATTGACAAGCTCTTGGACAGCATGTTCATTCGTGAAGAGCAACACCCCAACTGGGTAGCCAACATCGTCCCCGTCACCAAGAAGAACGGGAATATCCGAGTCTGTATCAATTTTTGGGATCTCAACTCTGCATGCCCAAAGGATGAATTCTCACTCCCGATCACTGACGTAATGATCGACAACACATGTGGCTTGGAGCGTATGTCCTTCATGGACGGCTACTCCGGCTAGAATTAGATTAAGATATTCCCGGATGACGAGAAATACACGTCGTTCAGAACACCAAAGGGGGTTTTACTGCTATACAGTAATGCCCTTTGGCTTGAAGAATGCTAGTGCCACATACCAACGAGCGATGAGCATTATCTTCCGTCAACACCTTCGCAAGACAGTCGAATGCTATGTTGACGATATCGTCATTAAAAGCCGTCTTAAGGGTGATCACCTACGAGACCTGAAGACAGTCTTCGACCTTACGCGGGCGCATCAACTTAAAATGAACCCTGCTAAATCATTCCTTGGGGTCTCTGGTGGAAAGTTCTTGGGCTTTATCATCGCTGCGAAAGGCATTCATGTCGACCCCGAGAAGACTAAAGCCATCCTTGACATGGGCCCTCCGAAGAACCCCAGAGAACTTTGAGGCCTACAAGGGCGACTCGCCTACATCCGAAGGTTTATTGCAAACCTTTCCAGAAAATGTCAATCCTTCACCAAACTTATGAAGAAAGGAGTTTCTTACGTCTGGATGGAAGAATGTCAGAAAGCTTTCGACGACGTCAAAACTTATCTGACAAGTCCCCTAGTCCTGGTGGCACCCGTCGCAGGCAAACTATTCTTGCTTTATGTCCGGGCAATGGATCATTCCCTTGGTGCTTTGTTGGCCCAGAACAACGAAGCAGGACATCTACTACCTCAGCAGGACGATGGTTGGGGCCGAACACCGGTACAACCTCGTAGAAAAAGAGTGTCTGGCCTTGGTGTTCACCATCTAGAAGACTCGCCACTATGTTTCAGGACAAACAATCCATGTCATCTTCCGAGTCAATCCACTCAGAATTCTTATGATAAAACCAGGAGCGCTAAACTCTTAGTTGGCTACGTGGACGATATTATTGACACCATATGACATGGTATTCGTACCACAAAAGGCTGTCAAGGGCCAAGCATTGGCCGACTACCTAGCCGTGCACCCAAATCCGGAATCATCCAGATTCTACGAAGGTATCCCCGATGAGGTACAAGAAGCAAACATTACCGAAGAAAGCCTAGTCTGGCGGATGTTCTTCGACGGTGCTTCCAGAACCGGCCCCAAAGGCCAAATTATTGTAGGAGTGGGGGTGGTCTTAATCTCTCCCGACAAATTGGTCATCTAGCGCACTTATTCTCTTTCAGAGCTGTGCTCCAACGATGTTGCAGAGTACAACGCTCTCATCATGGGGCTTCAGTTAGCAAGATAGCTGGGGGTGGACTACCTCGAATCTTACGGCGACTCAAAGCTCGTCATCAATCAAATCCGGGGACAGTATGAAGTTCGCTATGAAGACCTCATCCCCTATCACAAAGCAGCATTGGACATCATCTCAACCTTCGCAGAATTCTTTATAGAGCATGTGCCTCGGCTGCAAAACTTGCAAGCTGATGCTCTGGCTGGCCTTGCAGCCTCATTGGCTGCACCCGTTGGGACTCAACACTTTGTTACGGTGACAGGTCGGGACTTGGCTTGCTCCAGAAATAATCTGTGCATGCGGACAACTCATGTCATGGCCACGGACCCTGGCATCAATGTCAAAGACTGGAGATTCCTATTTATCGACTTTGTTGTCTACGGAATCCTCCCGGAAGACCCGAAGGAGGCAGTCTCAATCATAAGGCCCTCCCTCTATTTCTATTATGATACAACCTCCAAAATGCTGTACCGGCGCTCCTACGATGGACTCCTCCTCCGATGTCTATCTAACGAAGAAGCCGCCGAAGCTCTTCGAGAAGCTCATGACGGAACGTGCAGAGCTCATCAACTAGGTCCTAAGCTACAGGACCGACTTCGACGCATGGGCTATTACTAGCCCACCATGATGGTCGATGCTGTCGAGTATGCAAAGAAGTGTCGTGCCTGTCAGCTGTACGCCGACTTCATCCACAGACCGTCAGAGCCTTTACATCCGACGGTTGCCTCTTGGCCATTTGAAGCCTAGGCCATGGATATAGTGGGGCCCATCACTCCTCCTTCGTAAAGGGACACCGCTTTATCCTGGTAATCATCGACTATTTCTCTAAATGGGCGGAAACAGTACCTCTCACAGAGGTGAAAAGCTCAAAAGTGATCAGTTTTATCAAGCATCACGTCATCTACCGTTTTGGGTTACCTCAAAGGGTTATCCACGACAATGGCCCACAATTCGTCAGCCATGTATTCAGTAGATTCTGCGACAAGAACCATATTCAGAACGTGGCATCAACCGCTTACAATCCGGCAGCAAACGGATTGGCTGAAGCTTTTAATAAAACCATCGTCAAGCTACTGAAAAAGGTCGTGTCATCCAATAAGCGCGACTGGGATGAGAAGCTCGGCAAAGGCCTTTGGGCCTATCACACAACGGTACGGACCCCGACAGGCAACACACTCCATGGTTTACGGGAGCGAAGCAATGCTACCGCTGGAGATCCAAATCCCCTCACTCCGAGTGGCGATCACAAATCAGTTAACGGAAGAGGACAATCAACGTCGACATCTACTAGAGTTGGAAGCGCTGGACGAAAAATGCCTCTTGGCTCAACAACGTATCGAACTTTATCAAGCCCGTATATCACAGACTTTCAATAAAAGAGTCCGACAGAGGACTTTCCAAGTTGGCGACTTGGTTCTAGCAGTCAGAAGACCGATGGTGATGACTCACAAAATATCGAAAAAGTTCGAACCTAAGTGGGAAGGACCCTTCATCATAGAGACGGTATACTCAAACGGTGCTTATCGTCTCGCTCAAGCTAATGGGGACTTGCTCATGATGTCCATCAACGGCAAGTTCTTGATAAAGTACTATTCTTGACCTCTGTCAAGAACGTACTGCCACTCCCCAGAGAGAGGACTGGTGAATTTAACCAAACCAAGTTCACACCCCTCCTCTTGACAAATCATATGCTTCTGGAACCCAGCTGTTTCGTTGTATTCTATCCCCAGTAGAGGAACAACCACGTCCATATTACCTCTGAGTTGCTTCTCTACACCTTATCAAGCAGGATCCTGTACCGTGAAAGATCATGCTTAAAGGCACTGTTTACCACGTCCACATTACCTCTGAGTAAATATTCCGTACAACAATCCTTGTGTTCTTGTACTATAGAACATCCACGTCCATATTACCTCAGAGATGTTCTATAAATCCCTACAGAATTCACTCCTACCATGTCCATATTACCTCTGAGTAGAAAAACTTCACCATTTTAGCCCATATTTACGATGTCCATATTACCTCTGAGTAAATATGTTGGCTCTCTCTCTCAACTTATCATCCGTACCTAAAACTAAGGTATGCCAAGGGTGATAAGCCCACAAAATCTTAGTTCATCACAAAAAATGAGTAAAACAAGAGTTCCTTTATTTCCTCATCAAATAAAGATTACATCAGCATTGGAATAGAACAAAAGCAAAAGTTACATCTCGGAAAGGGAACAAAGATCAGAAACACAAAAGGAAAATCGGCTTCGGCCTCAGCAAAGACCGCGAGTCAGACGATGAATCCTCACAGCCAGGAACCATAGTTGCGTTGAGCCATGTACCATTCTCTTAGCTACTTTGCATACGAAGGCTCAATCTGGTTGAGGTCTTCGGCAGGGACAGGAGGGTCAGTCCCGATGCGACTGCTCTCTAACGGTGGCTCCTCCTTAACTTCAGCCTTGGGAGCAGTCTCTTCCTTGAGGGTCATCGGTTCTTCTTTGACCTCGACCTTCGGTGGCGCCTCCTCCTTAACAGTCACCGGCTCTTGTTTGACGAGAGGAGGCGGTATCTCTTTCTTCATGAAAGCCTCCTCTTTCGGCATGGATGTTGCAATAGAGTCAAAGAAAAGTTAGCAAAAAGACTTAGAAGCCCAAAACAAGTATTTGAGCTGCATCAGAAGCTTCGATGCATTATCAGGACCTAAGTCCATGCGCATCAGCAAGTGAAGTTTCGGCGCATCATCATAAGTCCATGCGCATCAGCAAGTGAAGCTTTAGAGCATCGTCAGGACCTAAGTCCATGCACGTCAGCAAGTGAGGGCTTCAACACATCACATGATAAAAGTCCATGCACGTCAGCCTAAACACATCAATGTAAGGCAGCCCATCTACAGTCGGGTGACCCCAACATCATTGCAACAAAGACCAAGGCAAGGGAATACCCACTGAGCACTTCCGGGCGAACGTTGGCGTGGGTCGCCCTAACGATGGGGACCTCCTCCATGTCGACCTCTAAGGGTTCCTTGTCTCGGCCCTTTCCTCGGCTAGCAGCACCGCCTCGGGGAGTCTTGGGAGCCATCTCTCTGACAAAAGAAAGGAGAAAGAAAAGAGTTCTGAGGAAGAAGAAAACTTTTACAGAAAAGTAGAAGACTCTCTCTCCTCACAAGTCGCCTATTTATAGGCTTGGCCTCGCACGTAAACCGATGAGGCGTGACATCAGCAATCAGTCTCTTCGAGTCTCGAGAAATTGACGGCTGCTTATCTTCAAAAGATCATAATTAATATTTCCTAAGATCGAGGTGTTATCTCTTCAGAAGAAATATGCGCCCCAATAATATGTGCCTTAGCAGCAAGCATTCCCTACAGCAACGCGTAGAACGATTATACGCCAAAAAAGCTATGCGCCTGGGTGAGGGGCATACGCCCAGAGTCGTTAATCCCCAAGCTTCTTATTCAAAGTATTCCAAAACTTGCACATAAAGTTTTGAAAACTTTGAAGAGGGTCTTGTAGAAGCATGAAAATTCAGGCGTATCTATAGGCCAGAATCCTATGCGCTCAACACAACCATGCGACCAACTCTAATGCGCCAGGAAAAGCTCAGACAGACACTTGGCACAACAAAATACAAGTTAAAAGACATTCAAAAGAGGACTTTTATTTCATATGAAGGTTTATTACATGTATAAAGAAAGGCTTTACAAAGGAAAAACTTCTACAAAGAAGGAAAATCCTAAAGCTACAGCCAGATGCAGCAAACTGCCATACACCATCTGCCAGGCGCATCATCCGCCAGGCACATCATCTGTCAGGCGCATCACTCTGATGTCTCATCCAGGCGCATCATTCTAGTATCTCAACGTATGCACATCTTCGTGCATAGTCAGAGCGAAGCACTCTCTTCCATCAGCACCAATCAGTCCTTGTATAACAGGAGGAGGAGCTCTCCTAGCTCGACAAGGATCGCGACACGATGCCCCGACCTTTGCAAGCAACAGGCACACTCGACAACCTGTGGCTCTGCCAGTATAACGAAAGACGGAGCCCGCCCCGATCTTTGGATGCAACAGGCACCATCGGCCTGTGTCGGGACTCGACGATCCCGATATTTGGATGCAACAGACATTATCACAGAAGCTCGGAGCGACGGGAAGACTGGGGCAGCGCATCTTCACCCTCGGGAAGAGCTAGAGTTCGAAAGTTTGCCAAGGCAGAGCTCCGGCCAAGTTCATCTTTTGAAGAATGAAAGCAAAGCTTTCCCTCATACGGCTATTTATAAGCACGTGCAGCCTACACCCGAGTGCCAAATGGCCAACGTTCCAAATTTCGTGCAATAAATCTACATTAATAGAAAATATATCCGTCGCCTCGTATTTGGCTAAGTCAAAGCAGCCATTAACGCCTCGAAAAACTCAACAGGCAGGCCAAAGAGGATGCGACACATTGGCAGATGTGCCGTCGACGTCATGCACTCCCCGTGGATGCGTCCAATGGGGCCATAGACCCATAAGTCCAGATTGACACTAACCAATACAACCCTCTCTATCAAGCATTTAATGCTGAATGACAAAGGGCGGCTATACGTCTCCCGAAAGATGTCCAATCAGCAGCCCTTGCAGAAAATGAAGCGTCATTGATGTCAGCACGATCATTACACCTTGGGTCAGCAGTAATTGCCATGCGGCAGACCGATCATTCGTATGCGCCTCGTGGCCATACGCCTAGAAGACTGCATGTGCCCCAGTGTTCATGCGCCCCCCGACTTACTTCTGATCCCAAGCAACAGAAGACAAAGCTCTGCATGTGCCTCAAAAGCCATGCGCCTGGACTTGCTCATGACTCCTAAAAATCATGAGACCAAGTCGTCTCCCCTGTGCCTGATCCTAGGCGCACCCTGATGTGAAGCTCTACATACGCCTCAAAAGCCATACGCCCAGACTCATCTATGATGCCTCAAAAGTCCAGGCGCATGGCTTTTAAGTTGTCTCCATGTGCCCGATCCTAAGCGCACCTCGACAGATCACTCTCCTCCAAAACTAAGATCTTTGAGCAACAAGCATATGCCATGCGTCCCTTAACTCAGTTCTGTTCAAATACTGGGTGCTAACCACCCAAGATCTCAACAACAACCAAATCTCGGTGACTGCCATGTGTCAGCTCCATCGTAGCCTAGTACAGCAGTCCAGTAGATTCAGTTTCAATTCAGGGCGCATCAACCATGTACCCCCGCCAGCATCATCCACATGGCGTTCCTACATCCAGGTGCATCTGACATATGTGTGCATGAGAAGCCAGCCTGCTATCTATAAATAGAAGGATCATTCCTTCACTCAAAGGCCCATACACACACAGATAAGGATAGACATACATACTCAGAGAGAAGCACCTCTACAGAGGTCAGAAGAGACACTTAACGTCCGCTTCTTCTCGCAACGCTCCGACATCCAGAGCAACCCAGACCTTCAGAGAGTTCAAGATCATCGTCAGATCATCAACGGAGTCAACGTATTACCACTCGCTCCACCGACACAGTTCCCAGATAAAAACAAAAGTGTACTCCTAGGACTACGTTTAAGTCCTACATTATATACTGTTCTATTTGTAATTAAAATACCAAAGTTTTAATCAATAAAACCTTGTCACATTTTTGATGGCAAACAGAGTGAACGGTCTGCAGCGTCCAGAGAGATTTGAGATAAATCACCTGATGTACGTAAGCCGTCCCTGGAATCCTCATAGCTTTTTAGGTTGCATGGAGGATGCATCGCTTGAATGGATTTGACTTTCTCGGGGTCAACGTGTATACCCTTAGAGGTAATAACGAATCCAAAAATTTGCCACTAGAGACTCCGAGAAATGACTGGTGGGATTCATCTTGAGTTGATGCTGGCATATTAGATCGAAGATAGTTCTTAAGTCTTGGATGTGATCATCCTTTAGATGACTTTTGACAGCAATATCGTCGACATAGCATTCAACTGTCTTCCGTAAATATTCTCGAAAGATAGTGCTCATGGCCCGTTGATAGGTTGCACCAGCATCCTTAAGACCAAATGGCATGACTGTGTAGCAGTAGACTCCTAGAGGAGTGCAGAAAGATGTGTATTTTTTATCTTTGAGATTCATCCTGATTTGATTATATCCGGAGAATCCGTCCATAAAAGACATCCGTTCGAACCCGCAAGTGTTGTCGATTATGACATTAGTGATCGGTAGAGGGAACTCATCCTTGGGACAAGCTTTATTAAGGTCTCTGAAGTCGATGCAGACTCGGACCTTTATGTTTTCTTCATAAGTGGGACGACATTAGCCACCCACTCAGGATGTTGTTCTTCTCTGACAAAGTCACAGGCGATGAGCTCCTTGACTTCAGCTTCTATGGCGTCCATCATGTCAGGTCGAAATCGACGATGTTGTTGCTTGACTGGCCTTGCATTCAGTAGAATGTTGAGCTTGTGGGTAGCGAACTGAGGATCTAATCCCGGCATGTCTTCATAACTTCAGGTGAATACGTCAATGTATTCCCTAATAAGTTGAATAAGTTCTTGTTTATCCGCTTTATGGAGGCTTTTGCTGATGAAGATTGGTCTTGGAGAGGCTTCGTCTCCGACATCGACTTGAACCAACTGATCTTTGGTAGGTGGCTCGCGTTGCTCGAAGCAAAGTTCCAATTGAGTATCCATCTTTTGTGCCCAAGGATCAGATTCAGGGGCTTCGACAAAGTCGTCGTCGTCTTTCGAGAACTCGGCAGTTACCATATTGGAAGATAGAGTCACTCGATGGACGTGCCCTACACTGGTGTCTGAATCCCATGAAACAAAGTTGGAAGAATTAGATCGCTCTTCCTTGTCAGACTCAGAAGCGACTGGGGCCATGATTGGCGAAGTGTAGCCCAACCCATGCTTTGTTTTATTGTAGAATTATAGTGACTTTCCTTTTGGAGCAGGAATACGAATAGGAGTTTGCCTTCCCCTGGCACCGTTAAGGCTAATTTTGAAGTTGTAGTCCATCTTTTGAATGATGTTCTTTGATTGTTGACTGCAACGACGTAGCTAAAGTTGCCCATTATCGTCATTTTCAGCCTCGCTGTCGGACGTAGCCTTTTGACTCAATCCTTTGCTGAAGAGGATAGGATGTTCATCTTTCTCCCAGAAAGGAACTAGAAAGAATGAATCTCGTGCTGGTTCAAGTGATTCTTCATCTTGGAGAGGTTGAACTGCTCCTAATGTAAGAGGTTCGAAGTTATCCAAAAAATTTAGATAACACCGAGCATAATAGTTGACATCAGTATATTGCAAAGGAGATGCTACTTTATTGATAATTGCATCACCATTTACAACAGGGCTCTTGATCTTAGCCGATGGCTTGCTAAGATTGATAGCCAGAGGAGGAGAAGGAGAAGGAGAAGGCTTGTTACGACGAAGGTCGATAACAAGAGGCTCAGAAGAGGTGAGCTCCCTATGCTTCGTCTTTTTAGCAAGAGGATGCTTAGCATGAGAGAAGAGATGTATGGTCAGAGTTTGAGAAGATAAAGGACGAGAAGTACGACCTTTGACCGAAATCACAAGGACATCATCTGTATTGTCCTTCTAATCTTCCTCAATGTGGCCAGTACGACTTTCATGAACTCTTTTTAGTACATCCTGGAGTCAGTAAAATAGGCTTCGATGCCCCAGAAGGGATTAAGATCAGCCACTTCCTTTCGGACTTCTCCGTTGTCATCAACATATTTGAAGCATTGGTGGAGAGTGGATGGCACAATGTTGTGTTCATGCAACCATGGTCTTCCTAACAAAGCATTGTAGGAGCCATGATTGTCAATCACATAAAAAGTGACCTTTGTGTGGAGATTATCGATTTGAACTTTCAGGCGAATCTTTCCTAGTGGTTCACTTCTCCCGAAATTGAATCCCAGAATAGTTGTGATTGTTGTTGAGAGATTATGGACTGGGATCTTTAGTGCATCCAGTAGAGTCTTTGGCATAATATTGAGTGCAGATCCAGGGTCAATTAGGATGTGATCGACTTTTATTGTATCGACATACCCCATTAAATAGAGAGGTCGATCATGTCGATTATCTTCCAAAAGCATGTCATCCTGTGTGAAGGTGATATTGGAAATCAGCTCCATCACACTATAACAGTGAAAACATGCCACAGGTTCCTCATCTGGCTTCTTGAGGTGTGCCAGATAAGCGTCGGCTTGCATTAAAGCTTCGCTTAGTGTTTTCCAAATTTCCCTCGAGAGATGCATGAGCTCAAAGATTGATAACCTCGCCAGAGTATTGGCTAGCTGAACCAATATATCGAAGTTATACGGCTTCTCCACTCGAAGAGGTAGAGTTTTCTTTAATATTTTATCAAAGTAAACAGGCTGTTTTCCTTTGTCGGCCGCTGTTGGTTTGGGAGGAGTCGGTTCCGTTTGAGGCAATAAAGTCGATGGAATATTGACAGCAGACAAAGAAGATGATGAAGGTACAACAGGGACTGGAGGTGGAATAACTGCATTCTCTTATTCCTCTGGATAGTCTTTGAGGTAGAGTCTCCCAGATCTGGTACTGGTCATGGCTTCCTCTTCTGGAGCTGATGCGAAGGAAACTATATTGCAATTCTTCATCTGAAGCTTGTTTTTCGAAGACTCCTTCTGAAGCGACAAAGGATTTGTCCAGAATCCTAAGCCAACACGGGACTGGTTGTGTTGAAGACGTAGAGAGAGGTATAGGGGACCCCTTCCCATCATTCAAGATGGGGGCTTTTTTCAAGTCAGATCCCATCTTTGTCATCAGTTCACTGGACTATTACTGTATAGATGGAATGCTGGTTGGTAATTGGCTTCCGGCTTCGGTAGTGTTGTCCCAGAAGAAGAGAAGAAGAAAGTGAATCAGCTGCCGGGATGAAGGTAGCATCCAGAGGTGGAAGATGACGACCGCCTAGTGAAGTCATGTGACATGACTTTTATTTGGTTGTCTTTCTGGATTTTATAGACGAAGCAGGCGTCTCAAAATCAGCAACCAAATCAGGATGGATCTACATGATTTCCCCTTTGTCGGTTGACAGAGGGACAAGACCGTCACTTCGTGCTGGTGGAAGGTTGACGATCTCTAGTGTGGCTTTTGGGATAGGGATGACTCCATCTTGTACAAGTTGAGCAGAAAAGTTGTCGAACTGTAGAGAGACGACATTGGCAGTCACAGTCTTCTCATCCTGGTAGAGAGTGATCGTGCCGGCATTAATCAGCTCCTAGATGCACGTAACATGCCCTAGTCAGGTGTCTTATGAACCTGTGATACACACAGTATTTAGGATTGTCAATTTTACCTACTTCATCTGGCCGTTTTGCTTCGGGCAGTTAAAGCTTGTTGCTTTTGATTAGATAACCAAATATGCTCATGATGTCATCCTCGTCAAAGGAATATTCCTTCTTAGGATGCTGTGCTCTTTGTGGAGGTGTCGTCGTAGTAGGTGTTGACTGACCCATATTAACATCCAAAGCTTCTTTTCCTTTCACATTGATGGCTAAAGCTTCCTTGTTCTTGCGGTTGTTCTGACGACCACTGCTGTTGGGATGTTCATCTTTGTCAAGATTAGGCATCTAGATGGCTAGTTGTTTGAACTTGTCAGCACTATCTTCGGCTGCCCTGGCACTTACTATGAAGGAGGCCCAGTCTTGAAATTGTATGGGTCCAGTCCACATGCTGACTATAGGTAACAAGTTTGATTTGTAAGTATCTATAGTCAGTGCATCTGGAGTACCAAGAGGCATTTTGAGTGCCTCTCGACGGAAGCGCTCAATAAAATGTTCAACAATTTTATTAGGTCGTTGCTTGATTTTGATGAGGGCTAACATAGTCATGTCGTTTGTTCCCTCATAGAATCGTTCCAGGAACATCTACTTGAACCCTGTAAAGGAGGTTATGCAGCCATCTGGCAAACTGCGATACAAGTCATAAGCTGCACCCGCTAAGCACCCAACGAATACTCTAGTGAGTAGAGCATCGTTCGGCTGGAGCTGATCGGTCATTACCTCGAGGTGATTGAGGTACTGACTTGGAGATGAACTATCGTCAAACAACATGATGGTTGACGGCTTGTATTTAGGTAGAAACGGGACTTCCTTCCACTCTATAGGGTAGGGTTACTTGATCCCCAACTTCTACAGACCGTCCTTCTGCTTGAAAGCTTCGAACTGGCTACGTAGAAGCTTCACTGCCTCATTAGTATCCCCTAATGCTTAGGGAGCAGTAGATTGGTTCGATGCATTAAGAGGCGGGACTTCATGATAAGCACCACCCCAGTACCAGAATGACTTGGAGCTGGCATGGTGACGTTGTGAGGAGATTGTACCCCTAGACCGGTGTTATCAGGGGTTAATGTTGTAATGTGTTCTTGGGTTGGAACTAGATTCGCAACCAGCAGAACAAGATGTTGTGCCATAATCACAGTATGCATACTTGCCATCATTTCGGCCATATTCTTCAAATTGGCCTCTAAAGCGGCGATCCTCTGCTCCTGACTACCAGAGATGGATGCATCTTGTTCTTCGTTAGTGACGTAGGCAGTCACTTCTCTGGCCACCGAGAAAGAGATGGTGGAAAAGATGGTCCGTTCAGAGTCTTCACTATCGGCATCGAAGTCATGCAAGGAACCACCCCTAGGATGAAGAATGGAAAGATTTCCCTGATCGAGGAACTCTTGATCGAAATTAGGAAGATTCCCTTGACCAATTGAGTCTTGGTCGAAAGGAAGATTCCTTTGACCGATTGTCTTTTGGTCGGAAGGAAGATTCCTTTGACCGATTGTCTCTTGGTCAGAAGAAAGATTCCTTTGACCGATTGTCTCTTGGTCGAAAGGAAGATTCCTTTGACCGATTGTCTCTCGGTCGAAAGAAAGATTCCTTTGACCGATTGTCTCTCGGCTTCTTGATCCGGTATATCGGTAGACTCCTTCGCCGGAGTCACGGATCCGATCAAGGTATTATTGAATAGGGTTGCGGGCTGCATTACGACTTGGACGTTTTCTACCCCCAGTGCTTCGAGATGTCATGTTGACTGAAGCATAAAACAATTCATCTTCGTCCATTATCACAAGTTCAGGAGTCCGAGTGTAGTTCAAACGGTCGAAGACAGACCGTTTAGTTGACTGGCAGCAATATTTGATCACTACTTCGTGGTGGTGATTACAGTGATGTTCTTGATGCAGAATTACAGATGGACGAGATGGTCTTGCGATCTTTCGCTTTTGTAAAAGAAGTTCGCGGAGATCTGTTACAGTGACAGGATAAGGAGAAGTCGGAGGTACATATTCCTTGATGATGTTAGGAACATGATTTCGGTTCTTGAGGTGCCCTGTTCCCTGTGTGTACAAAGAGGTACTGACTTCATTTGCATAGGTGAGAGTATTCTTGATTCGAGAAACTCCCCTTGTACACAACTTGGCAGGTGACACAGGTTGTTCTTGATGTATGCTTGATATTGTTCTGCACTAATTAAGGTAGGTGCGCATGTCAGGGTTGTGCGCCATTTGACTATCTTCCTGAGACACCTTTAATTTGCTTTGTTCTTGAAATGTGTAGGGTGGGCAGATCTTGGCTTTGGCTTGACTGGCGCTGGCCAAGAGGAGTGGGCATGATGCCCCATTGTTCTGCGCACTATTTTTCAGTACGTTTGGCATGTCACAGTTGAGCAGTAGAAGATGGACTTCGAGCAGAATCTAGTCTCTTGGCATTGATTCGACTATCTTTGCCAAGAGGAGTAGGCTCTCTACTCAGAAGCATTCTTGCATTGACTGGCACAGGGACACAATCAGATGCATTTTCCACCAAGTCCAGGACTGGAGAATGATAAGGAAAGGACATAGGACGCTTTCTTTTGTTCTGCACAGGGGAAGAAGTCAGTAATTTCTCCACCAAGTTTAGAACTAGGGAGGAAGAAGGAGTGGCCTAGCGGCGCTGTCCCCTGATTGGCGTATTAGCATTAGCTGGCGCACCTCCACCGAGTTTAGAACTTGAGAGGAAGAAAGAGTGGCCCGGCGGCGCTGTCCCTGGATTGGCGCCTGAAGAGGGAGAAGTGGCTACAGAGCTTTTCTATATGACTGGCGTAGCAGCAGTGATTGGTGCAATAGAGCACTTTGGAGTCAGGATGGCGCGTGCCTTGTTCTTGGCATCAACAGTGGTGCGCTTGGCACCCCCTGCACCAATCATTGCTTCATATGCAATTTGGTTGACTTTCGCGACCAATGTCTTTTGCGTCGTTCCGACCGACGCAACATCGCATTGAGCTGTCACTCTCTCGTCAGAGGAGAAAGTCGTCCCCAGCAGAGTTTCCATTGTGTTTACAAAAATAAAAGTTTGATTACAAACTGAAAAAAGAGTACAAGAGTACAGTTGATTTCTGGAAAAGTACAACTATAGGAATCTGATCAGAAGACGATCACTTTTTCCCTTGGATGATGCAATGTCGAAGAACAAAGCCTTTGGAGAGTGTTGCAGCAAGTGCTCAGAAAATTATGATCATTAGTGATGCTTTGCAAGTGATTTGAAACTCTATTTATTGAGTTCTAGAGATAACTGTTAAGTAGTTATCCTGATTGACATGCGCTGCAAGTGGCGCACTATTCACCCCTTGGCGCGAACGGTTAGTTTAACTGCTTGGACGCGTGGCATACTGTGTTTGATAAGCGCTTGGTCATGGGCAGTGTTACGTACACGTTCTTCGAGATTAATAGCATGTGTGCCACGTAATCTAACTGTTTCAGGATGATTTGATCAAATGGTGCCCACTACTGGGTGGCGCCAGGGACTACTTGCTGAGTGGCACTAGGCGCCAACTGATGTATAATGTTTCACTGATTAATATAATAATAATGATCATCTCGTGCCAACTGCAGATGGTGTAAGACAACTGTTCTACATTTATAGCGGATCTGACACGTTTGACAAAATCTCCTCGAACGCCACGTGCTCGGGATTCGAAAGGATTTTTCTCGACTGACGTGCTGTCAGTCATGATGATAACTGTTTAACTTCTTCGAGAAGATAGCCATGTGGCGGGTAGCGTCACATGATGTCTGGCGCCATCTGATGACTGGCGCCACTTGATGATCTGAAAGTTGGCATTTCTTATGAGTAGCGCAGGGTACTGAGTGTACTTTTTAGGCTTCTACAATAACTGATACATATATTCTGAACCTACTTCCCCCTTCACTTCATTTCTCCTCCTCTAATAACGGATAACTGATACACTCCACACTCACATCTCACTCATATTATCAGTTACACAAGCCTCTTTTTCTTATTCACATAGGCCACATGGCCCATGACAGTGCTCCATACTCACTGTCACTTGACAGTTCATCCTATTCTCACTGTGATTAGTCACCCTTGACACTTGACAATGCTCCCTTCACTTCTCATCTATTGTCAATACACTTGACATTCACTTACAAGTGACACAAAACTCACACTCAAACAACCACCACTGGCAATCCTATCTCTTCACTCTTACACTATGTCCAGTCCCATATTGGACTGTGCAAGTTTCTGCACAGGGAAAATCTCTCCTACTACCAAGTGCAGGAAAAGCCAAGGCATGCTGCCACTTTGTCTCGAACAGAGGGTGAACGCGTTGCCCCAATTCCTGGGTGCAAGAGCACACATGCCACAGCCTGTAGGAGGATCTCCCCCTCTCCTCTCTCAACTTGTTGCCTACATTCTTCAAACATTTCCTTCTCCTTCATAACAGTTAACCCTACGTTACCCCCTATACTCAATTCAAATTCAGTTTTCCCCCTCCTTCTATAACTGACCCACTATCAGGCCTCGTTTGGTTCATGGATTCAAGGAATCCGGAAAGGAAACTCGTTCCTTTCCTTTGTTTGGTAACCACAAATTTGGGAAACACTTTCCTGACATGGGGGAAAATAGGAGGGAAAATGATTCCTCTCATGACCCATGAGATTCATTTTTCCTCCTCATTTCCCAACATTAATTACCAAACATTATGACAAAAGTAGCCTTGATTTATTACCCATTTTACCAATTAACTCTTCATTATAATTATGTTGACATTGGATATTGTTGGAACAATGATATATTTTTTTCTTTCCTTTCCTACACCAACCAAACATAGGAAAGGAAATTTGATAGGAATTCTACTTTCCCATCCCCATGGAAAATACATGGGAATTGATTTCCTTTCCGTGAACCAAACGAGGCCTCAATTCCTTATGTAACTGATACATATAGTATGTAGGACTGACACACATTTTCTATACATTAATTGATACATATATGCTATTAACTATAGGACTGATGCAATAGCATCTATAGGACTGATACAATAGTTTCCCTCCTATATCACTGATACAAGTTAGACTATCTAACTAATACATACTCAATCAAATGACTGATACATGTTTCTAAAGTTCACCCCCCCCCCCCCCCCCCAACCTATATAACTAATACGAAATATCATACATAGGACTGATACAATATGTCCTCTAGACTGATACAAGTTATCCCCCACTTAACTGATGCCATATCCTTTTCATTGCACTGCCATATGGCTAAACCCGAGCCCCTTCTCCATTTAAATGTTACTGCATTTGCTTGTTTGCTGCTACTGGATTGGGGAAAAATAGCTACTGCTATATGCTTTAAAATCCCCTAGAGACTGATACATATAAATCATATGAATGATACATATTTTTTCCATCTAACTGATACTCATTTTTTCTATAAAATTGATACATGATTTCTTCCTTCTTCGTACATGCCCTCAGTTATTGTAATACATTTGGCCCCCTTTCATGAACTGCCATTACTTGCTATTGCACTGCTAAGCAAGCAATGCTTGTTGTTACTGACCAAGAGTAGCAAAGTTACTGCTTACTCAAGTCCCCTTTAGCCCCCCTTCCTCACTGATATATGTAAACTAGAAACTGATATGTATATAACCCACAAGTCTGATACATATCCCTCTCTACTCTCACACTATGTTAGTAACAGTTAACATTCCCACATTATATATATGAAACACACGCATTTAAGTATCAGTCAACCCTCTACTCATTAATGCTATGATAATACCCTTCATTACATATCCCTTCTTTTCTATCAGTTAACAGTTAGCATATACCCCCCCCCCCCCCCCCCCCCCCAAGAACTAATACACATTTTCGTGTACAACTGATATATGTATCCTTCAATACGCACAAACATTTTATCTAAAATCAGTCCACCTAGTCCTTAGGCTATGCAAACCGTATATATACTCATAAATCACCAATTAAATATACTAGTGATAATCTATAATAGTATACATCTAGAAACAAGTGTCAAAACTGAATTTAAACTACTGGGTGTTCTTTTGGTAATTTTGTCAAACACTTATCCTGCATATCGGATACGTTGTGACACGCTCATGATACGCACTCCAAATTATCCAAATTTGACCCTAAGCATACCCACATGTTCTAAATCACAATTAGGACCTAACAAACCTATTCACAAACCCTAGAAATGCCGATCTCGGATTTTCTCCAAAATGGGTCAAAATACAAAGGAGAAAGTCTCCAAATGGATGAAGAAGAGTCAAAACTCCTCACCATGGGCATTCCTAATGCATGAGAATTCCTATTTGATGCCTCTATACTATTTAACACAAATTAGAAGGTTTAGAATGCATTTTACCTATTGGGAGGTGGATTCCCAATGAAAAGGCGCCAAGATCCAAAAGCCCTCAAGTTCCAAGTGCTCCAACCTCCAATGCTTTGCTTCTAGTGTCTTCTACTCTCCATGGGGAAGAGAATGGAATTAATTTGGGCAATTTGGATGAGATTTAGTGGTAGGAACAATTTAGTGAAAGTCTCTAAATTAGGTTAGGGTTTGAAATGAAAGGAGGAGGAAGAAGAAGATGTTAGGCTTATATAGAAAAGTGGGCTGCCATATTAGGTTAGGGTTAGGGTTTGGGCAAGGGGAAAAGTCTATTAAGTCCTTCTCTTTAGTCATGACAAGTTTAGGGGAAAATGTCATACTCCCTAATTAGGTGTTTAGTCTAACTTCCTAATTAGTCTTGCTAGTCTAACTAGAGGCTAACTAAAGTTCAATTAGGCTAGTCCTAATCATTTAATTAGGTTGTCATGTCAAGTTAGTTTAGGTCCTCTAGGGTCACTAACAACTATTCCAACTAATGGCTAACCACTAATCATATACAATAATATAGCATATGCATTATATTAATTATTATAAATAATTAATCCAAAAATATAATTACTAGTTTTGTAAAATATATTTATCATTCAAACTATAATTGAATACCATTATTCACAATAATAACAAAAAATAGGAAAAAGTCAAAAATACCCCTCTTCTGGAAAAGTGGTGGTGACAAGTCTACCCCTTGGAAAAATTGTCCTCGAAATTTAAAGTTGGTCGTACTCCTTCTAGGTCAAACCCCCAACAATCAAAGTCAAGAAATTCTACCTAACAACATGCAAGATCATGGTCCTACTGGTCGTGATTTTACAGTCTCGATCAGGGTCACTTCACTATTTGCCACAACACAAAACATTCTAACCGGTACTAATGAAATCACACAACAAGATGGAAAACGACAGGAAGAAGAACAGAAAAGACAGACCTGCTAACCCGTCATCCGTAGCATCGGCCTCCTCGTCCGTCAATGCAAAAGTCCTGCCCCTCTAGGTATATCCCTCTGATGGTGCAGGGCATGATGCTGCACCACAAGTGGCCTGGCTCCCTCTTTCTGATCCTGTGCTCCGCCAAATGGAGGTGCGGTGGGGCAATCCTTCATTTGGTGAGCAGCAGATCCACAAAACAGACACACTTTCAGCCTTCTTCTACAAACATCCCAAGTGTGTCCCGGTTTCCTGGAGTAGGCACAAGTGGGCACCCTTTGGTCCTATCCCCGAGGCTGCTGTTGCACCTGCTGAACAGGAGCTCTAGCTGGTGCAAACAACTGTTGGTGCTGATGCACTGCCTTCTGTCCATAGGGATGCTTCGTCGGTCACGCACTACCACTCGCACCACCTGAATCATCCCTGCCTCTCTTAGACTTGAGCTCCAAGTCATCCTCAGCTCTCAGAGCGTCTACCATAATCTGCTCAAAAGTTGCATCGCGGTCACCTTTGGTCACTGACTTGACCTCCTTGTTCAAGCCATTGCGAAACTTTCTTGCCTTTGCTGCATCACTCAGCCCCTCCACAAATCTGCCAAGATGGTAAAACTCCGCAGCGTACTCATCTACTAGCATGCTCCCCTAGACGAGACTGTCGAACAGGCTCTCCAAATTACTAAGAGCCACATTTAAGAAAAACTTCTCCTTGAAAAGCTTCTTGAAAGCTTCCCAAGTCAGTCCTGGCACAGCGACCCTCGTATCGGTGCGATAACATGTCAAGACAAGGTCGTTATCTGGCTGCCCGCTGTCTCTATAGATGCAAACAGTTGCACAGCATCCACTGGAGCGGGAGGTGGTGGTGGAGGCTGAAGAACATTTGGAATGACTGGGTAGTCCTCGAAATAGGTGGAGAAGGACCCCCAAAAGCAGCTGATACTCCTACGTGAGCAGAAGTAAGAAATGGAGCAGTCCCAACGGTCTGATGAACCGGACGAGAGGTGGCAGACCTCTCGGTGGTTGTCGCTGGAACAGAACGATGTGATCGGGTCTTCGACGGCATCCTGATGACAGATCAAACAAAGAAGTCAATACGTAGCAAGGAACGATATTATCAAGAAAGGATATATATGGAAATGAAATTAGAATATTCAGATTTGAACAGGTGTCAGTAGATTCAAATCCATTAGAATTTCTAGTTGTGATTGAGTATTCTCTCATCCTATAGCCTATTCCCTATCTTGAATTGCAAGCTCACAGCAGTACAACTAAACCGTTGCACTACCACTACATCGCACCAATGCGAATCTCGACCTGCATGGGCCACCACTAAAAACGTGTCACGACTAGCACCCGGTATAGGGGCACGAGGCCGTGGGTACGTCCTGCCTACGCCACAGTATTGGCGGTCGAACGCTATCTAGGTCACTAACTATCAATCTCACACAACGATATAATGTACCTGTCGTAGATCTCAACTCCAAATCGTGGACAAGTATAAATGATAACACTGAATACCCAATCACAATCTAAAGCACGATAAGATATCAAAGAAGTCTAATAAACTACAAAGTCTAAAATATCAACAACTTCTAAATACAATATCCATATCCAAATCTCAAATATAATAACAAAATCTCCAACATATACATGCCAAGATTTTTAATAGTAAATCTATCTCAAAGCTATAATAGTAACCAAATCCCTCGGTAATCACTCCTGAGTATCATGACCCATGGTTGTTATCCCCTCCTCGGCTCCGTAGAATGTAGGACACAAGTCTCCTAAGAAGTCATCTGAAAATATATATTCATTCAGGATGGAACGAGCACATCTCTTCTAGCAATTCCAATAAAATAATAAAGACTATAAAACAGTTATAGTAAGTAATACTTGATGATCAGGAAAAGAATGAGTCAGGAAATGAAATAGAACAACATCTAACAAAAGCACAAGAAAAGTAAATATGGTGAACCAGAAGAATATGTCAATAAAGACTGTAAATGAAGATAACTAAACTAGAACAGATGTGATGTGAGTCCAGCTAGTATAACGTGAGTCCAGCTAGAAAGTACTAAACCAGTGTGTTTGGAAATACCGCTTTCGACATATAAATGGCTAGGGGATAAATACAACACATCGTACACTTGACAAGTGTGCGATGGCTATCTTTCCAGATTAGACCATTAAGGATAATTCTAGCATGTTTAGAAATGTTTACATGTCTGCTTGAGTATTTTCCCACCCCGACAAGTACAAGTGAATCCATATCCCGACACGTAACATGTACAAGTCCAGCCAAAAAGTAGGTTATTCAGTAGGTGATTCCAGTAGGTAATTCTAGAAATAAAGGCCAGATAAGTAAGATGCATGTGTCACAAGTAAATGAATCCAGAAATACCAATCCGTATCGTGTCAAAGAATTAGGTAATACTATACTAGAAGCTGAATCATAATAATTATCATATAATAAAAACTATCAGATAATGTACTCGCCTGCGGTCCTGAGTAACGACTAAGGATCGATGTCCAAAATAAAGTCACAAAAACCTATATATGAGATATATGAAGTTACTTGGTGTTCTAGAGTAAACAATATTTTTAAATGCCTTAATTAAATGCTTCTAGGCCTTTTCTAGGTCATGGAAGTCAAACTAGGTCAAAACTAGTCAAACTAGGTCAATGCTAGGCTTCCGGGGACAAACTAGGTCAATTTGACTTAATGGTTGACTTTCAGGGTCAACTAGTCAACCCTGGTCAAATCGAGTCAAATCTAGGTTAAGTTTACCTATTTAAATATATAGGCAATTCCTAATTTCCATTACCTACCTAATTCATTACCTATTCCTTTATACTAGATAAATTCCCTTACCTACTCAACATTACCTAGGTATTGCCATATATATATATATATATATATATATATATATATATATATATATATATATATATATATATATATATATATTGACTCTTACATATGAAAAAATTTATGAAATACCCAAAAAACGAAAAAGTATGAAAAACCCACAGTGCAATAACATTTCATCGCGTGCCCAGAATTAGCAAAAAATATATAAAGAGGGTTCTGAATGACCTTTTTGCCCTTCCTTCTAATTTATTGAAAACACCCACAAAACTACTAAAATGTTTCGATACTTCATCTTCTTCCATACGCTGTCCACTTTCGAATCTAGGTTTTCTCCTCAAAAATCTTCAAAAACTCATTAAAAAATTTCGGAAAGATCGAGACAAACGACAAAAGTGCTAAAACGGAGGTCCAAACACCATTTTTTTACGATTCTAAAATTTTGGAAGGCCGACTAACGGAGAAATAATTAATCTCAGGCTCCTCGAAGATACGCTCATTTTGTGACAAACCGGGCCTCGTATCGACCTTCCAGTCAAAAGTTATGGCCCTCCAAAGTTTCAAATGACCATAAAATGCAGGAGAATGACCATTCTCCGTGTTAGAACACGAAGAATGTTAATTTCACATAAGGGTGGCCATTCTTCGTGTTAGTAACACGGAGAATGGCATTCTCCGTCTTAATTTACATGGAGAATAGCATTCTCTGTCTTAATTTACACAGAGAATGCCATTCTCCGTGCTAAGTTACACGGAGAATCGCATTCTCCGTCTTAATTTACACGGAGAATGGCCATTCTTTGTGCTAAATTATACGGAGAATGGCCATTCTCTGTCTTAATTTACACTAAGAATGGTCATTCCAGTGTTAAAACGTAGGAGAATGACCATTCTCCGTGTTAGAAACACGGATAATGCCATTCACCGTGTACAATAACACGGAGAATGGCATTCTCCGTGTTATTTTACACGAAGAATGGTATTTTCCATGTTAATTTACACGGAGAATGGCCATTCCCAGTGTTAAAATGTAGGAGAATGACCATTCTCCGTGTCATTTAATACGGAGAATGGCATTCTCCGTGTCATTTAACACGGAGAATGGTCATTCTCCGTGCTAAATTACACGGAGAATAGCCGTTCTCCGTGTTAAATGACACGGAGAATGGTCATTCAAATATTAAAACACAGGAGAATAGCCATTCTCCGTGTTAGAAACACGGAGAATGCCATTCTCCGTTTTAGTAACATGGAGAATGCCTAATTTACACAGAAAATGGCATTCTCCTTGTTAAAATGCAGGAGAATGACTATTCTTCGTGTTATATCGACGGAAAACAGTTGACAGAAACCTAATTTTTTATTTTTTTGTTTTATTGAAAGAAATTTGACATGAATAAAGATTCAAGAGTTTTCGTTCTTCTTTCAAAATGATGCTAACTCTTATGGAAAAGAAGAAGAAGATCTTCTCTCCATAATTGACCTAATTGTCGGAAAACAAGAAGAAGAAGAAGAAGAAGAAGAAGAAGAAGAAGAAGAAGATGATGAACGATGATCGGAGTTCGACTGAAAAAAGTACGGTGACCTACAAACGATCTTTACAATCTCTGCTGAAAATGAGAGCAATGGAATTCAAATCTCTCATGAAGAAGAAGATGACGAGAATCGCAATCCAAATCTGAGTTTGTGCGGAGGGGTAGTTATGGTATTAATTTTGTAAATACAGAACATCTAAAAGGAATCTTGGAATACTTAACGTGGAAATATATAATTCTGGCATTTCATAAAACCCATCCTGCAGGTGAGTTTTTCATAAAAACCAACCCCGAAATTGGGTTTCTCAGCAATTTCCAGCTTACATATCGTAGGGATATTAGAGTGAGACGGCCAATCGACCTCCGGACCGGGGGAAGGGCAAGGGGGTGGCGGCGGAGGCCGGCGACGACGGCCGGCCGCCGGAAAAATTGGTAGCTGCTGCTGCTCGCGCGCAGCAGGCCGCTGGCGGCCAGAGGGGCGGCCGGGGGGGTCCGGCGAACCCCCCCCGGGGGCGGACGGACGCCGGCGACCCACCCCAGGTGGGGGGGTGGCCGGGGAGGGCTGCGGACGGCAGCGACGCCACCGAGCACGGGTTCGGCCGGTGGATCTACGGTGGTTGCTCTGGGGGGCTCCCCTATGGTGTTTACCGCCCAAAGGAAATCGACGGACACGGTGGCTGGAACGGAGGATGGACAGAGTGAGGAGGGGGCTTGGACTACGGTCCAAAATCGGAGGGTAAGACGAGGAGGTGGGCAACGATCGCAAATCTCTGAGACTAGGAGGGGCTCAGCTTCTACGCAGGGATCGGACAGGAGGTCAGGGATAGCCAGGAGAACAGGACCAACGATGGGTCAGGCGCACACAGGGGGACGGGAGGGACAAGCCAGGACTACGTGGAGGCCTCGAGCGAAGGGGTCAGCAGGGGCGGCTTCCCCAGTTATCGGGGTGAGAGGGACTGCTACGAACGTGAGTGCCCGGCCGGCCCCGACGATCCTGCCTCGAAGTTCGGGCCCGCGGCCTGTGTCCTGGGCAGATGCGTGCAAGGTAAGGGTTACAAAGACTCCAGCATCGATGGAGTATGTTGCGCCTATGGCGGTTGGGGGTGAGCTCTGTACCGACTTTCCGGCTGAGGAAGTGGCAAAGGTGACGGCATTTTGGGAGAATACTTTAGTGCTATATGTGTTGGGGAGCAAGCCCTTCTACGGGCAGATCCGAGGTTATGCGGATAGAGTCTGGCGGCCGAAGGGTAGCATGGAGTTCTTCTCCAAGGAGAACGGCTTCTACTTCGTTAAATTTGGGATGGCAGAAGATGTGGCTCGGATCCTCCAGGGAGGGCCATGGACATTTGATGGACGTCTCATCATACTGAAGCAATGGACCCCTGACTTGAGATGTGAGAAGGAGGTGCTGAATGCGGTGCCTGTGTGGGTTCGGTTTCCTGAATTCCCGGTTCGCTTCTGGAGTGTCCCCCTTCTTATGAGACTTTCCAGCCTCATTGGCAAGCCGATTAAGGCAGACGATGCCACCGCCTTCAGGACTAGATTGATGTATGCTCGGGTATTTGTGGAGATTGACGCCAGGCTGGACCTGCCAGAGCAGTTGAAGTACCGGACCCCTACTGGCCAGATCCTGATGCAGAAGGTGGAGTATGAGTGGGTTCCCCCCAGATGCCCGGCGTGTGTCTGCTTTGGGCATCTCCCGAGTGCTTGTAGGCGAGGAGGAGCTTCTGAGGTGGTGACGGAGGAGGCAGTACAGGAGACAGGTGGTGTAGTTGGTATCCCTATAGTTGATAAGGCGAGCTTGATGGAGGATGAGATGGAGGCAGATCCTTCCCCAGTTTCTGGGGAAAACGAGGAGTCCCCAACGGCAATTTTTGCAGGGGCGATGGTTGAGTATATGAAAACGAGGACTATGACCACCAGGAGTATGGGACAGGAGGACAGGCAAAACGGAGAGGGTAACACTTTAGCGCTTCAGGTATACAGTCGGAAGCGCCAGGCAACGGAGTCGTATAGTGAGGACAGCGGACAAGGTGGGGCGGAGAGAGTGTGGAAGGTCAACCCGAAATGGGTACCGGAACTAGCTCTGCCTCCCCAACGGGGGGATCCGCATTGGGCAGCGGCCCTTGCTCAGCCTCTACATCAGGAGGATAGAGATGAGGAGTCCAGAGATATGGAGGTTGCACTCTCCCCGGGTGCACCTTTAGAGGATGTTCAGGGGATCTCACCCGTGGAATAGATGTCGGTCCTTGCCTGGAATGTCCGGAGGGCTGTTCTCTGGGGAGATGGAGGAAGATTAGTGAGGTGCTGAGGAAGGAGAAGTGTGAAATCTCGATCTTACTAGAGACTAAGATCAGGGGGGCGAAAACCCTGTCTCGTAGAACTCCTACGGACTGGGTCTAGCTCCACAATCTTGGTCTCTGTGATATGGCAAGAATCTGGGTTAGATAGAACGGAGCTAGTTAGGAGGGGAAGGAGGTCTTCATGATTGACCAGCTGGTGGCTATCTCCTTCGCCAACAAGGGTGGGTTCCGATTCTTACTTGGTGCTGTCTATGGGCACAATGACAGGAGGCTGCGGGAGGCCTTGTGGCAGGACATCATTAGGCTGAGTATGTTGGCGGTGCATCGCCATCTCCCCCTGCTTGTTATGGAAGACTTCAATGCCACGCTATATAGGAGGGAGAAGCTGGGGGGGCGGCCGGTCCCGGACCAGATTCTATCAGACTTTCAGTCATGTCTTCTCCAGTCCGGGCTCAGGGGTCTGGAGAGGGTGGGGCACATATGGATGTGGCATAACAAGGCGGTGGTTAGCAGGGTGGCATGCCAGCTTGATCGTGCTTTGGGGAACAGTGACTGGTTCCGCCTATTCCCCTCTGCTGTGGTTGAGGGGCTTCCTGCGGGGACCAGTGACCATTCGCCGATCCTGGTGTACTTCGTGGAGAGACCCAGATGGAGAGCTCGTCCGTTCAGGTATGACAACAGTTGGTTCCTGTCGGCTGGCTATGAGGAGACTGTGGCGGGGGGTCTTTGACAGGATGTGGTCGGCACAGCTCAGTTCTGTATGGCTCACAGGCTGAAGAAGACTAAACGCGCCATCAGAGACTGGGTGAGGGCCCTCCCCCGGACCTCCTTACAGGAGAAGGAGGCGGAGCTGAGAGACTTGCAGTCAGACCTTCAGGGAGACATGATGAGTGGAGAGATGGCGGCTAGAGAGAAGAAGATGGCTGCAGAGGTCAACACCTTGTGACTCCAGCAGAAGATTATTGCGGCCCAACGGGCCAAATGCTCCTGGCTCAAGGATGGGGACCGTTGCACCAAATTCTTCTATGATGCCATTCGGGCTCGCCAGCACCGGAACTGCATCCAGAGACTTCTAGACAGGGATGGGCGTCTTGTGACCGACCAGGTTGCTATCCAGGAGGAGGCTGTCCGGTTCTACTCTGAGCTGTATCATCAGACGGACTATCCCACTGTATTCCCGCAGCTGACTACGAAGACGTTAATTACTGAGTATGGCAACAGTCTTCTTATGGCTCCTGTCCGGATGGCGGAGGTGGAGGCGATTGTGATGCAGGCTGATGCTTCCAAGTCCCCTGGGCCGGACGGTTTCTCTAGCGGATTCTACAAGCGACATTGGGGTGTCCTCAAGGCCCCGGTTCTAGAGGCTGTACAGGAGTTCTTTGAGACGGGCAAGCTCCTGAAGGAGCTGAACCACACCTTTCTGACGCTGGTGCCCAAGAAGGAGGGGGCAACTTCCCTTGCTGACTTTCGACCGATTGCTTGCTGTAATTACTTGTACAAAATAATTACTCACCTTATGTGCAGGAGGATGGAGGACGCTATACAGGGTCTGGTTTCTTAGAATCAGGCGACATTTATCAAGGGGCGGTCTATTGCTGAGCATAGCCTGCTGGCTCATGAGATGATTCGGGAGTTCCACAAGCCAGGAGGGATGAAGGCGTGTGTGAAGCTCGACCTGAGGAAAGCATACGACACCGTCAACAGGGACTTCCTCTGCCATTTGATGGGTGCGATGGGCTTCTCCGAGGCATAGGTGGACAGAGTCAGGGAGTGCATCACCTCACCTACATTCTCGGTTCTCATTCAGGGTATACCCTACGGGTTCTTCGGCAGCAGCAGGGGGCTTCGTCAGGGGGACCCACTTTTCCCCTACCTATTCACCCTTGTGATGGAGTATTTTACCTGTTTGATGGATATCGCGGTGCATCGGGAGAGGATTGTATCGATATACAACAGGGTCTCACCAGTGGTCTCACATCTCATATATACGGATGATCTATTGGTATTGATGAGGCCTTCCATGCGAGGGATGAGGGAGCTTGCGGTGGTGATGGAGGAGTTCGAACAGTTATCGGGTCTTCGGTTGAACAGGGACAAGAGCAAAGTTTACTTCAACAGCTCTTGCACTTTGAAGGAGGAACGGGCCCTGGAGCTTGGGATGGAAAAGGGAGATCTCCCGGTGAAATATCTGGAGGTACCCCTTTCTGTCAACTACGCGAAGGACCGAGAATGCCAGAGTCTGGTGGACTTTGCGCAGAGGAGGGTAGAGGGCTGGCAGGCGGCTGGCCTATCTTTTGGAGGGCGTATTGAGCTGGTTCGATCGGTTATATCTGCTATTGCTTTATTCTGGCTCCAATCTATTCTGGTACCTTTGGCTACTATCAGAAAGATTGAGGGCATATGTGCCAAGTTCATATGGCATGGGGGGATTCATGCCATCTCTTGGGAGAAGCTCTGTCGGAGGTGTGGGTCTGCGTTCTCTAGTATCTGTTAGGGAGGCGGCGGGGATCAAGCTGGCGTGGAGGTTCCTTCAGGGCGGTTCTCTTTGGTCGGCTTGGATGTCTAGTCGGTACCTTCGGAGAAGGAACTTCTGGGTATGTGAAATTGACAACAACTTCTCTGTGGCTTTCAAGCATATCCTGAGGAACCGACCTGTACTTCGGAAGGCTATTCGGAGGAAGATGAGGAAGGGAGGAGAGACGGACCTATGGCTTGATCCGTGGATTGCAGGTCAGTCCCTTCTGGAGATTCTGGGTCCCCAGATGGACGGTGTGGCGTACAGAGGTCTGACTTGTAGGCACATCATCAGTGGTGGGGTCTGGAGGCCAGAGGAGTATCGTTTTACCGCTCAGTTAGGAGGGAAGATCAGGCAGGTACAGATCACTCCTGCTGTACTGACTGACGTCTTGGTTTGGGCCCCTCCTGGCTCCACGGAGGGTGCTGGGGAGTTCAGATTTAGCAGCTGCTACGATCTTGTTCGTTCCCACTTCGATGAGATCGAGGAGTACGACTTTATCTGGGGGCAGGGCCTAGCCAGGAAGATGCAACTGTCTGCATATAAACTGGTGCTGGGCCGGATGCTTACTAGGGACAGACTGCTTCGGTTCGGGGTCCCAGTCCCTGACCCAAAGTGTGTTTTGTGTGAGACAGAGAATGAATCCATAGGGCATCTGTTCTTTCAGTGCCATGTGGCGTGGAGCATCTGGGCAGAGCAGAGCCGGAGATACTTGGGAGGAGTTGGAAGGGAGCGTGACTTCAGAGAAATCCTTAAGTGGATTGGAGATCACAGGGGTCAGGAGCAGAGTTGGGCCAGACGTGCAAGATTGAGGCTGGCTGTATCAGTTTGGCATGTCTGGAGGGAGAGGAACCGGCGCATTTATGAGGGACTGATCACCCCACCGGTGGGCATCCTTCATAACATTGAGTCGGATGTGCTAGTTATGTCCCCCTGAGTTGGGATTGTATCTTTATGTTGTAACCTTATTCGCTGATAGTGGAATAAAATTTACCCTTTTTCCAATATATATATATATATATATATATATATATATATATATATATATATATATATATATATATATAACTGATACATGTAATTTCTGAACCTACTTCCCCCTTCACTTTATTTCTCCTCCTCTAATAACAGATAACTGATACACTCCACACTCACGTCTCACTCATATTGTCAGTTACACAAGCCTCTTTTTCTTATTCACATTGGCCACATTGATAGTGCATCATACTTACTGTCACTTGACAGTTCATCCTACTCTCACTGTCATTAGTCACTATCTTGACACTTGACAATGCTCCCTTCACTTCTCATCTATTGTCAATACACTTAACACCCTCACTTACAAGTGACACAAAACTCATACTCAAACAACCACCACTGACACATCCTATCTCTTCACTCTTACACTATGTCCAGCCCCTTATTGGATTGTGCAAGTTCCTGCACATAAGGAAAATCTTTCCTGCTGCCAAGTGCAAGAAAAGCCAAGGCCTGCTGCCACTTTGTCTCGAACAGAGGGTGAACCCCCTGCCCCAATTCCTAGGTGCAAGAGCACACATGCCACTGCCTAGGCGTTGGAGGATCTCCCCCTCTCCTCTCTCAACTTGCTGTCTATATACTTCAAATATTTCCTTCTCCTTCATAACAGTTAACCCTACATTAACCCCTTTACTTAATTCAAATTCAGTTTTCCCCCTCCTTCTATAACTGACCCACTATCAATTCCTTATGTAACTGATACATATAGGATGTAGGACTAATACACATTTCCTATACATTGATTGATACATATAAGCTATTAACTATAGGACTGATGCAATAACATCTATAGGACTGATACAATAGTTTCCCTCCTATATCACTGATAGAAGTTAGACTATCTAACTGATACATACTCAATCAAATGACTGATACATGTTTCTAAAGTCACTCCCTTCACCTATATAACTGATACTAAATATCATACATAGGACTGATACAATATGTCCCCTAGAATGATACATGTTATCCCCTACTTAACTAATGCCATATCCTCTTCACTGCACTGCCATACGGCTAAAAACGAGCCCCTTCTCCATTTAACTGCTGAGGCATATACTTGTTTGCTACTACAGGATTGGGGAAAAATAGCTACTGTTATATGCTTTAAATCCCCTAAAGACTGATACATATAAATCATATGAATGATACATTTTTTTCCATCTAACTGATACTCATTTTTCCTATAAAAATAATACATGATTTCTCCCTTCTTCCTACATGCCCCCAGTTAATGTAATACATTTGGCCCCCTTTCATGAATTGCCATTACTTGCTGTTGCACTGCTCACTGCTTAGCAAGCAATACTTCTTGCTACTGACCAAGAGTAGCAAAGCTACTGCTTACTCAAGTCCCCTTCAGTCCCCTTCTTCACTAATATATGTAAACTAGAACCTGATATGTATATAACCCACAAGACTAATACATATCCCCCTCTACTCACACACTATGTCAGTAACAGTTAACTTTCCCATATTATATATATATGAAACACACACATTTAAATATCAGTCAACCCTCTACTCATTAATGCTTTGATAATACCCTTCATTACATATCCCTTCTTTCCTATCAGTTAACAGTTAGCATATAGTCCCCTCCCCCCCTCCAAGATCTGATACACATTCTCTTGTACAACTGATATATGTATCCTTCAATACATACACAAACATTTAATCTAAAATCAGTCCACCTAGTCCATAGGCTATGCAAACCATATATATCCACTTATAAATCACCAATTAAATATACTAATGATAATCTGTAATAGTACACATCTAGAAACAAGTGTCAAAACTGAACGTAAACCATTGACGATACGAACCCAACTGTATATCCGGAATTGGATTCCGTTGAGCCGATATCAAAATAACCCGTTGACCAGGATTGTGGGGCCCGCTTTGCACCGAAATACGTGCCAGGGCTCACGTCCTCCAAATCTAACAGATTATATATGAATCCGTGTCAGAACGATGCCATGATTCTACTGGTGGTGTTGGAAATGAAATCTGGAGTCCCGAGTTCAAAAATAGAATTTTACAAGTTGGAAATTACGAATTCGGACGACCAACTTTGGCGTCAAATTCAACCAATCAAACAAGCTCACAATGAAACGAAACTGGAGGGGTAGGAAGAGGGTTATACCAGTTGCGTACATGAATTGGTAGCACACCAAACGGAACTGCGGTAGAGGAGGTACGAGTCGACGAAGTTGGCTCCGCAAAACTGTCCAAAATTTATACAATCTAAACGGTCAACTTGTGTTTGAGTCCGTATTGACGGCGGGACCCAAGCTTGTTTGGCCAGGTGTTCTTCCTTGGAGAGCCGGTAGGGCTGCCTTGATCTCGTCCACTGACTTAACTAAGGTATGAAGTATGGCCTCGAGAGTTTCGAGGCGTTGTCGATCACAAGGACCGTCTTGATCATTTTCAGTCATGAATACTATTCTCACATGAGGAGCAGTAGAAGGAACTGTTGAAGGCGTGCTCTCCGAATCATACCCCCGAATAGATAAGTCGTCGGGGTATGTGGGAATGTTCTCCTCCGGTTTGGACTCAGAGGAAGTGCCACCCCCTGCATAGGAGGTTGCCTCATCTTGGCACTTGTGGACGTCTTCAGGGACGTCAGAATCTGCTGCATCTGTTGGGGGGATTATCTTCCCAGGTTGATCTTCTTGGAACACTGAATTGTTGTGGATGTTCCGGGGAGTGCTACCCCCAGCTGCGGCTACCCCCAGGGACGTAGATGACGAATCTCCAAGTGTTAAAGATTTCGTCTTCGAGCGGGTGCCTTGATAAACTCCTCCTGTGGTGGTTGTGGACAACCACTGTCACGACCCGCACCCACTATGAGGGTACGAGAACGTAACAACGCCTAGCCTACGCCATAGTGTCGGCGGTAGAACGCTGTCCTAGGTCACAACATCTAACAATATAAAGCTAAGCAGTTTATACTCCCGAAGGGGGGTGACATAGCAGAAAATAAACTCAATCACAACTAAGAAAGAAGAAGCACGATATGATATAGAACTCAAGGAAAATACAGATGATCAAATAGTCTAAGATAACATCTCAGCAGATATCCAGAGTACAAGGTCTCAGCTACTGAATATGAAAGAATATACAACCCAGATCTCAAAGACAAAAATAAAGTCTAACTACTAGTCTCAAGACAACATAAGTAAGATAAGGCCTAACTAAGCTAGTCTAGGCAGTAGGGTAAAGTCGTCAGCTAGAGCTATCCCGTAGAAGGTATCCACACAGGCCTCCTCCTCGTCCTCTGTAATATTTTCAACAGGTCCAGTCTGTAGTGCCCCAAAATTTGTGATACGTATTTTATACGTGTTCGTATTTCTGACCCGTATTTCTCTTTTTCTTTGATTAGTTAGTTGTGGTTTATTTTTATATTTAGCATTGTGGTTTAATTGTCATTTATCGTTCATGGATTAATTCTGATTAGTGGAGCTTGGTTTTATTTGGATAGGAGAAGGATTGGGTTGGTTCGGCTTGGCTTGGTTTACTTGGTTCATCATGAACTAAGGTGAACCCCTACCTACCACCACTACCATTTATTAACCCCAACTCCTTTCTCTCTCCTCATTACTCTTCTTCTTCTCCTTCATTAACTTCCTCATCTACCAGGAAGGTCTAGGCAAGTGCTGTAACATCCTGTTTTCTGAAATTGGGGATTTTTGAAAATTTATTATTTTTTATTGTTTATAAATGGTGTTTTAGGCATGATAGGATTTTTGGTGATTAGTAGTGTGATTTAAACCATTTCCTAAGTCATGACTTATGACTTTGTGACTTACTAGTGTAAACTTAGTGTAAACCCTAGTTTTCCTTAACCTAGAGACTAACCATGATCATGTGAGCCTAGCCATAGGTTTAGAACATCAAATTAGGGCTTTTTAGCCTAAAGGGTATTTTGGTAATTTTCTAAGATTTATTTAGAATTATTTGGATTTATGTGTTTTTATTATTATTTAATTATTGATTAGTGTCATGATAGTCCCTAACCAAGTTTAGCCTAACCTAGGGATTAGTTACTAACCTAGAATGCTAAGGGGATAGATATTTGCATTGGTTAAAGGAGGATAAATATCTTGATATTGCTTTATTAGATATTTTGCTTAAACCACTCAAAATATCAAGACTTTACACCAAAGTCTTTGCCTTCTCCATGAAGGAAAGCCAAGAACACCCCCCCTTGTCTTGGCCGGCCATAGGACACCCCCTAGCCCTACACCATCCTATATTAACCCATTGTATCATTCATGAACATTTTTACATGAATTTTAACCTAGAAAAATCCTATTTCTTCAAACACCCACAACTTGATCAATTTTGATCTAAATCACCTCTAGTTTCTTGCATTGGACTCCCCTACACTAGAGGGTACTAGTTAGGGCCTGCTATCGAGGATTTCGTGAGCTTTGGGCATCACCAAGTTGAAGTGGACACCCCCCCCCCCCCTCTTCTTATTTTTCCATTGGATTTGCATCAATAGGTAAATACCCATAAACCTTGTTAATATTGTGTTTTCTCTTCATATTTGCATGCATCTAGGTACTACGGAACTGTGGGTCAAGTTTGGTGAAAATTAGAGTCGGTTTGGTGTCCGTATCGGACACGTATCCTAAGCTAGAAACCCTCGTTTGATGAAATGCCACAAAGGAAGTGTTTTTGTTAAAATGTAAAACAAATTATATTTTCTGGTAGCCCTAGACTTCTAGGTCACAACCCAAGTAGATTGAACACATTTCTGAGTCGTGTCCGTGTCTAAAACGGATACGAACTCACTGCACGAGGCTTGCGCACAGTGCCCTGCTACCACACCCTTCGTGCTCACTGCACAGGGCACTTCGACACACCAAAATTGGTGGACACGAGGGGGCAATATCTGCGAATATGCCCCCAAAATCTCACAACTTCTCGTGTTGTGTCGAGTGAGAAATCTCACTCGCACTGGACACGCACTGCAGTGTACGCGCACAGTCCAGTCGAAAATTCGACTTAGACACGCGACTCGTGTCGCATGGACACGAGTCGAGGATACCTCGTGGTGACACGAGTGTGTAGCCCAACACGTAGGCTACACGTGGGCATGACCACGAGGTCCCACGTGGCTCGTGTCGTGTCCACGAGGCGCGTGAACACGTGCACAACGCTGTGCACTGTGTTGTGTATCCTAGTTTACCCGTGTGGTGTTTTCGTGTGTTTTGACACATGAAACCGTGTCGTGGTGTCGTGTCAAGCACCTAGGACACTAGGGTATGTGTGGGGTGTCAATTACCAACCTAGGGATTCGAGCCATAGCTCGGTTTTGACTGTGTAAATCGAGTTACCTACTTTCCTATGCACTGTGCACAGTTTCCTGATTTTGGTTGTATTTCCAGTTTTCTAAAAGTGAGTTTCAAATCTATTTTTGATATGATTAGTACATGTAATTGTATATTTTTAGTGTATATATGTAGTATATATATGTATGTGTGTGTGTAGGTGAGTTTTTAGGAAGTATACATGTATATACATGTGTATATACATGTATGTTTAGTATGGGTGTGTGTGTGTATTTGTGTGTGTGGGTTGGGGACCCATTTCTGGTTCCAGGAAACTGGAACATCCCCCCCCCCATTCACTGTCCAGCAGTCTCCCCCTCGCTCTCTCTGTTAACTCTCTCCCTCACTCTAATTCTCTCTCTCTATATATTGTATTGTATATATATATATATATATATATATATATATATATATATATATATATATATATATATATATATGTATATATATGTTATATATATATATATTGTATTAGATTATATATGGTATCTATATATAGGTACCTATATGATATATGAGTATACTTAGTCTATAGGCCTATATAGTTATGCGTATGTATATATATATATATAAGATATATATATATGTGAGTGTGATTGTATTATTATAGAGTATTCACATATATTGATATATATATATATGTAGTAGGTAGACTATATATATATATATATATATATATATATATATATATATATATATATATATATATATATATATATATATATATATATATGACTTATAAATATAGGTTATATATATATGACTTATAAATATATATGACTTATAAATATATATGACTTATAAATATAGGTTATATATAGAAACCTATAAGTTATATAGCCTATGGCCAAGATATTAGCCTACGGCATTGGGGCTAGCTCAATTTGACCAAATGACCTAAAAACACTACTAGTTGACCCTTGTTGGCTAAGGGTTGACCAAAGTCAACCTTAGGTCAAATTTGACCTAGTTAACCTAGAATTGACTAGGATTGACCTAAAAATGACTAGTTTAACTAGTTTGACCATGTTTGACCTAATTACCTTATTGACTAGTCTCGTTTGACCTAATTACCTTACTGACTAGTCTTTGTTTGACAAATACCTTAGTTGGTCTAAGTTTGACCTAGACTTGACCCAGATTGATCATGTTGACTAGTATTTGACTAGTTTGATTAGAATGTTGACCAGGAGTTGACTTCAACCTAGATTTGACTAACCTTGACTTGTTTGACCTTGTTTGACTTTATTTGACTTAGTTTGACTTCCTGTGACCTAGTTTGACTATTAGAGTTGACTAAGAGTTGACTTTTGACCAGATTGACCTAGAATCATGTAGTATGCATTGTACACTTTATTTTACCATTGTGGATACATTGTGACTTGTATTGCTCTGATTAGGAGCCATACACCTCTCCTCAGACAGTATATCTTCTTCAGACATTCAGTTATCAGGCGAGTACATTCTCTGACCGTTTCATATTTGCCAGGATTTATATTCTTGCTCTAGATTACTTTACTTGATGCTGACACGATTGTTATCACGGATTGGTACTATATGGATCTTTTCATGAGATGTTATCCCCCTCGGGAGCATCAGATACAGCATATTTGTGCTTTTCACGAATCATCATGTATCTCTATGCTTTCATAGATTCACGAATCGCTTGTGACTCATGTACTCTCATGCTCACAAAGCCTCTCATGAATCTCCCATTTATGGGCTTATCATGAATCTTAACATAACTTGAACGGATCCTTGTGTATTGATTGGGGATGGGGGAGTAGAAATAGTCATGTGGATATTACCCCAGTAGCTATAGTCATGAATCACTCTTAGCTGTAGCCATGAATCTCATATGCCATTTCACATGTCTATATTTTACTCTGACTCACTAGACACTGCTAGTTCTCTATTATAGTAGATATTTTATTACAGTTATCTCTTTTGCTATATGTATCTTCTTTCAGTATTTCCTGTATTTTACTCTATTGTATGCTTTATATTTCCTATCATACTATGCACTGCGTGAGATGTATTGTGCTCGTTCCTGTCCTGATTGGACCTGTTGAAAATATTACAGAGGATGAGGATGAGGCCCTGGTGTCTACCTATTATGGAGCAGGACTAGATGATACTTATGTTGTGGACCCTCAGCAGGATCCACCTGCAGCTGAGGATGTTGCCCCAGTAGTCTAGGCTAGTTTAGCTAGACAGTCTTTTCTGTATTATCTTTTTGTCTCACATTCTGAGTTGTATTTTGAGATGTGGAGATGTATAGACTCTTAGACTTATTTTATTATGAGTTGACATTCTGATGTTATGTTATCCTAGACACTTGGACTTATTTCATCTATTCTACTGTTCTCTTTGAGTTACTGTCTATCTATCTATCTTTCATTCTTCAGCCTAGATGTGATTGAGATTGTTTTCTGTTTGTCACCTCCATTCGGAGAGTATAAACTGTACAGGTACTTTATATTGTTAGATGATTGACCTAGGACAGCGTTCTACCGCCGACACTGCGGCGTAGGCTGGACGTACCCACTTCTCGTGCCCTTACTCTAGGGTGCGGGTCGTGACACGTTTTTAGTAGTGGCCCATGCAGGTCGAGTTTATGTAGTGGTATTCGAACTAGAGTATCACTACAGCCTGTGATAGGATTTAAGGAATAGGCTTAGAGAGAGTGGATACTCAATCACAATTAGGAAATTTCCATGGATTTGAATCTACTGACTATTGTTCAAATCTGTATAATCTATTTCATATTGTCCTTTGATACTATCATCCTTGTACCGTTATTGACTTCCTTATTGATCTGTCTTCAGGATGGTGGAGACACGATCACAGCATCTCGGTCCAGGTGACACTACTGAGAGGTCTGCCACCTCTCGTCCAGCTCACCAGGACCCGGGGACCACAGCTCCCCTTACTCCAGCTCATGTGGGAGCTTCTGCCACATTTGGGGGTGCACCTCTACGTATTCGGGGGACCATCCCAGCTACCCCAGACGTGCCTTCCCCGCAGTTTCGTCAGCCACAGTTTCAGCAGCACCAGCAGCAGTTCCAGCCGCCGATGCCATCTGGATTAGTGGATGCTGCACAGATGTTTTCATACTTTCAGCATTTCCTAGAGATGTAGCAGGCCCAGCAGCAGCGTCATACGACGGAGTTTACCAGAGGCATAGACCAGGTCCATCAGCTGGCTAGAGCGACGGTGGAGAGGTTGGCTGTCCAACCACAGGAAGGATTGGGACAGCCACGACAGCAGAGGATTCCGGGCATTCAGGACTTCAAGAAGATGAACCCCAGGGACTTCTTGGGGACAGAGGGAATTCTTTATGCTGATGACTGGATTGAGCACATTGAGGAGATTTTTCGACTGGCGGAGATACCAGCCGGACTACAGATAGAGGCAGCAGCCAGCCAGATGCGGGATCTTGCCCGTACCTGGTATCAGACGGACCCGAGAGTAGGCACTCCAGGACAGACATGGAGAGTTTTCAAGGAGCTTTTCAAGGGAAAGTTTTTCCCGGATCAGGCAGTCGGTGCTTTGGAGACCCAGTTCGAGAACCTGGTTCAGGGGAACCAGACTGTAGAGGAGTATTCTGGTGAGTTTTGTCGGTTGAGCAGATTCGTGGAAGGCCTTAGCGAGACAGCAAAGGCGAGGAGGTTCAGGAAGGGCTTGGTCAAGGAAGTCAAGTCCTTGACCAAGAGTGACAGGAATGCCACCTTTGAGGAGATTCTGGCAGGAGCGATGGCAGCTGAGGATGATCTTGAGCTGAAGCTCAAGAGGGGCCGTGATACACAGGGAGCAGGCAGCAGTGGAGGTCAGGCCAAGAGGCCTCACTATCAGCATCAGCAGAGGCAGCCACAGCAGTATCAGCAGCCGAGGCAGCTACAGCAGGCCCCGAAACAGCAGACTACCAGTTGTCCCTACTGTAAGAAATCGGGACATGGATGGAGAGAGTGCAGGAAGAGGTTGGGCTGGTGCCTACTATGTGGGGCAGCAGACCACCAGTTCAGGGAGTGTTCCCAGTTCACAGGCAGAGTAGCACAGGGAGCAGCACCAGGAGCAGGAGCCAAGGCTCCGGTAGGACAGCAGCAGAGAGAACCGTTACAGGCACAGCAGTAGAGATTTTTGCAGTTTCAGCAGCAGGCTGGAAGAGGTCAGCAGGGGCGTGCTTACGCCATGACAGTTGAGGATGCTCAGGCAGTTGGCGATGTGCTTGCAGGTTCTGTTCTTCTAAATTCCATTCCCACCTTGCTTCATTTTATCTATCTTAAAATCTAATTCCATCTGCTCCTACCTGTTCTTTATTAGTGATCAATTTTGACCTGGTAGTTCCTTTTGATTTTGTCGATTGTTGTTTGTTTCTTCATCTCTTACTTAGGAGTAGGAGTAGGAGTAGTTTAGTTGTTAATATAATTCTTGACTAAACTCTTTTGTCAAGAATTTTCCTCTAAATGAATTAATGTATATGCAATGCCTTTTTGATAGAGTAGCACTGACCATAGAATGGTAACCCTTTTAGCCCTGTGATTTATTGTTTCCTTATCTTCCTAGTCTATACCTATGACCAGGACTGTCCCATTTAACCTGCCCCTTTACACTACTATTTCATCACGATTTTTGGTTCTATTTAGACCATAGACCTTTCCCACTCTAAATTATGATCATCGTAGGCACATTACCGTGACTTTTAAATTAGGAGCACAAGACTAGTTGTTTTCTCAAAACTGACTTCACATACATGACCTAGACATGACACTCTACACCCATGACCTTAGTGTCCCACTTAGGCATACCATTGTGTGCTTCATTTACTTAGTACGATTTTCCTGACCCGAGGCTCCATCCGGATTTACCCCATGGAGTTACTTGATTTCGATTTGAATTGAGGACACCTTATGACCCAAAAAAAACTGCCAACCAATTTTTGGACATGACCCAGTATAGGTCTACTACCCATATTTTGCTTGATGACCTTGCATGTTGCTAGGTAGTGGCTTCATCCCTGATTGTTGGAGGTTTGACCTAGGAGGAGTACGACCATCTAAATTTCGAGGACGAAATTATTTTAAGGTGGGTAGACTTGTAACACCCTGTTTTCTGAAATTGGGGATTTTTGAAAATTTATTATTTTTTATTGTTTATAAATGGTGTTTTAGGCATGATAGGATTTTTGGTGATTAGTAGTGTGATTTAAACCATTTCCTAAGTCATGACTTATGACTTTGTGACTTACTAGTATAAACTTAGTGTAAACCCTAGTTTTCCTTAACCTAGAGACTAACCATGATCATGTGAGTCTAGCCATAGGTTTAGAACATCAAATTAGGGCTTTTTAGCCTAAAGGGTATTTTGGTAATTTTCTAGGATTTATTTAGAATTATTTGGATTTATGTGTTTTTATTATTATTTAATTATTGATTAGTGTCATGATAGTCCCTAACCAAGTTTAGCCTAACCTAGGGATTAGTTACTAACCTAGAATGCTAAGGGGATAGATATTTGCATTGGTTAAAGGAGGATAAATATCTTGATATTGCTTTATTAGATATTTTGCTTAAACCACTCAAAATATCAAGACTTTACACCAAAGTCTTTGCCTTCTCCATGAAGGGAAGCCAAGGACACCCCCCCTTGTCTTGGCCGGCCATAGGACACCCCCTAGCCCTACACCATCCTATATTAACCCATTGTATCATTCATGAACATTTTTACATGAATTTTAACCTAGAAAAATCATATTTCTTCAAACACCCACAACTTGATCAATTTTGATCTAAATTACCTCTAGTTTCTTGCATTGGACTCCCCTACACTAGAGGGTACTAGTTAGGGCCTGCTATCGAGGATTTCGTGAGCTTTGGGCATCACCAAGTTGAAGTGGACACCCCCCCTCTTCTTATTTTTCTATTAGATTTGCATCAATAGGTAAATGCCCATAAACCTTGTTAATATTGTGTTTTCTCTTCATATTTGCATGCATCTAGGTACTAGGGAACAGTAGGTCAAGTTTGGTGAAAATTAGAGTCGGTTTGGTGTCCGTATCGGACACGTATCCTAAGCTAGAAACCCTCGTTTGATGAAATGCCACAAAGGAAGTGTTTTTGTTAAAATGTAAAACAAATTATATTTTCTGGTAGCCCTAGACTTCTAGGTCACAACCCAAGTGGACTGAACACATTTCTGAGTCGTGTCCGTGTCCAAAACGGACACGAACTCACTGCACGAGGCTTGCGCACAGTGCCCTGCTACCACACCCTTCGTGCTCACTGCACAGGGCACTTCGACACACCAAAATTGGTGGACACGAGGGGGCAATGTCTGCGAACATGCCCCCAAAATCTCACAAATTCTCGTGTCGTATCGAGTGAGAAATCTCACTCGCACTGGACACACACTGCAGTGCACGCGCACAGTCCAGTCGAAAATTCGACTTAGACACGCGACTCGTGTCGCATGGACACGAGTCGAGGACACCTCGTGGTGACACGAGTGTGTAGCCCAACACGTGGGCTACACGTGGGCATGACTACGAGGCCCCACGTGGCTCGTGTCGTGTCCACGAGGCGCGTGAACACGTGCACGATGCTATATACTGTGTTGTGTATCCTAGTTTACCCGTGTGGTGTTTTCGTGTGTTTTGACACATGAAACCGTGTCGTGGTGTCGTGTCAGGCACCTAGGACACTAGGGTATGTGTGGGGTGTCAATTACCAACCTAGGGATTCGAGCCATAGCTCGGTTTTGACTGTGTAAATCGAGTTACCTACTTTCCTATGCACTGTGCACAGTTTCCTGATTTTGGTTGTATTTCAAGTTTTCTAAAAATGAGTTTCAAATCTATTTTTGATATGATTAGTACATGTAATTGTATATTTTTAGTGTATATATATGTAGTATATATGTATGTGTGTGTGTAGGTGAGTTTTTAGGAAGTATACATGTATATACATGTGTATATACATGTATGTTTAGTATGGGTGTGTGTGTGTATTTGTGTGTGTGGGTTGGGGACCCATTTCTGGTTCCAGGAAACTGGAACATCCCCCCCATTCACTGTCCAGCAGTCTCCCCCTCTCTCTCACTGTTAACTCTCTCCCTCACTCTAATTCTCTCTCTCTATATATTGTATTGTATATATATATATATATATATATATATATATATATATATATATATATATATATATATATATATATATATATATATATATATATATGGTATCTATATATAGGTACCTATATGATATATGAGTATACTTAGTCTATAGGCCTATATAGTTATGTGTATGTATATATATATATATGTGAGTGTGATTGTATTATTATAGAGTATTCACATATATTGATATATATATATGTAGTAGGTAGACTATATATCTATATATATAGATATATATATATATATATATATATATATATATATATGACTTATAAATATAGGTTATATATAGAAACCTATAAGTTATATAGCCTATGGCCAAGATATTAGCCTATGGCATTGGGGCTAGCTCAATTTGACCAAATGACCTAAAAACACTACTAGTTGACCCTTGTTGGCTAAGGGTTGACCAAAGTCAACCTTAGGTCAAATTTGACCTAGTTAACCTAGAATTGACTAGGATTGACCTAAAAATGACTAGTTTAACTAGTTTGACCATGTTTGACCTAATTACCTTATTGACTAGTCTTGTTTGACCTAATTACCTTACTGACTAGTCTTTGTTTGACAAATACCTTAGTTGGTCTAAGTTTGACCTAGACTTGACCCAAATTGATCATGTTGACTAGTATTTTACTAGTTTGATTAGAATGTTGACCAGGAGTTGATTTTAACCTAGATTTGACTAACCTTGACTTGTTTGACCTTGTTTGACTTTATTTGACTTAGTTTGACTTCCTGTGACCTAGTTTGACTATTAGAGTTGACCAAGAGTTGACTTTTGACCAGATTGACTTAAAATCATGTAGTATGCATTGTACACTTTATTTTACCATTGTGGATATATTGTGACTTGTATTGCTCTGATTAGGAGCCATACACCTCTCCTCAGACAGTATATCTTCTTCAGACATTCAGTTATCAGGCGAGTACATTCTCTGACCATTTTATATTTGCCAGGATTTATATTCTTGCTCTAGATTACTTTACTTGATGCTGACACGATTGTTATCACGGATTGGTACTATATGGATCTTTTCATGAGATGTTATCCCCCTCGGGAGCATCAGATACAGCATGTTTGTGCTTTTCACGAATCATCATGTATCTCTATGCTTTCATAGATTCACGAATCGCTTGTGACTCATGTACTCTTATGCTCACAGAGCCTCTCATGAATCTCCCATTTATGGGCTTATCATGAATCTTAACATAACTTGAACGGATTCTTGTGTATTGATTGGGGATGGGGGAGTGGAAATAGTCATGTGGATATTACCCCAGTAGCTATAGTCATGAATCACTCTTAGCTGTAGCCATGAATCTCCTATGCCATTTCACATGTCTATATTTTACTCTGACACACTAGACACTGCTAGTTCTCTATTATAGTAGATATTTTATTACAGTTATCTCTTTTGCTATATGTATCTTCTTTCAGCGTTTTCTGTATTTTATTCTATTGTATGCTTTATATTTTCTATCATACTATGCACTGCGTGAGATGTATTGTGCTCGTTCCTGTCCTGATTGGACCTGCTGAAAATATTATAGAGGATGAGGATGAGGCCCTGGTGTCTACCTATTATGGAGCAGGACTAGATGATACTTATGTTGTGGACCCTCAGCAGGATCCACCTGCAGCTGAGGATGTTGCCCCAGTAGTCTAGGCTAGTTTAGCTAGACAGTCTTTTCTGTATTATCTTTTTGTCTCACATTCTGAGTTGTATTTTGAGATGTGGCGATGTATAGACTCTTAGACTTATTGTATTATGAGTTGACATTCTGATGTTATGTTATCCTAGACACTTGAACTTATTTCATCTATTCTACTGTTCTCTTTGAGTTACTGTCTATCTATCTATCTTTCATTCTTCAGCCTAGATGTGATTGAGATTGTTTTCTGTTTGTCACCTCCATTCGGAGAGTATAAACTGTACAGGTACTTTATATTGTTAGATGATTGACCTAGGACAGTGTTCTACCGCCGACACTGCGGCGTAGGCTGGACGTACCCACTTCTCGTGCCCTTACTCTAGGGTGCGGGTCGTGACAAGTGTATCTTGTTTCATGGAGGAGCCCAAATTTTATTGTTCCATTCTCTTCCTTGCAGCATTCTATTACTCTTTAGTACTTGGCATTTTTACTTTCCATGGCTAGATTCTTGTAGATCTATATTTATATTATTTTTGGATTTCTTGAGTTTTGATCTACTTAATCTTGTTATTTCTAAGTTTTGATGGTTCCATGTTGTAGAAAATTTTGTTCTACCCCATTTTGACCTATGGAAGTTCGGATTTGGGCTCCGGATGATAGAGTTATGCAGCTTGGAAGCCATGGCTTATGGTGTACTTCTTCTCGAAAATTTGGAGAAGAAGCACAGTCCCGAGCCGCATGGTAGCACTTGACCGCATGAACATTCATGCGGCAAGTCAGTTCCAACCGTATGCGCTATTGCCTTGACTTGACCGCATGACAAGTTCATGCGACAAGTATTCCTTCTAGCCGCATGAAGTCCTTCTTACTTAACCGCATGACTGAGCCTTCCCCTTAGCCGCATGGGACTCTGTCCACCCTGAGCCGCATGAACTCAACACTCGCGAGCCGCATAGACCGCAGTCTCCCAGCCGTATGGGTTTATTTCCTTTGACCGCATAGTTATTGCTCCCCGCAGCCGCATGGGTTGCTCCTCCCCGGCCGCATGTACATGATTTGTCAGCCAGCCGCATGGACCCATCCCCCGCTAGCCGCATGAGTTCCCTATCCTCCTGGCCGCATATGTCTTGTCTTTCTCAGCCGCATGACTGAGTGGATCTCCGAGCCGCATATGACTGATACCCCTTTTTACCGCATAAGCCTTTCCTTTTTTAGCCGCATGCGCCTGACCCTGTTCAGCCGCATGTGCTGTTCTCTTCCAGCCGCATGAGATCATTCCTGGCCGCATATGCCTTAGCCGAATGACTCTCCAATAGCCCTGTGTACTATTATTTTACTATTATTTGCCCATGTCTTGTAACCCCTATGGTATATTTTATGTCCATTTTATATCCTTACGCCTTTTGTCATGAACTTGATAATCCCGAATTTATTTATTATGTTTGGAATGATAATTGAACATGACTTGATAGTGGCCCGCCGTGGTGCACTTCTGACTTGATAACTTGACCTGATAACTTGACCTCCTACACATGACACGACAGTGACCCGTAGTGGTGCACTCTTGACAAGTACCCTGACATGCTTGATAGTGGCCCGTCGTGGCGCACTCTTGATAAGTAATAATGATAGTGGCCCGTCGTGGCCCACTCTTGACAAATCAATTCATTGGCCTGGATACCGTGGATGATTGTACTTGTATAAACTACTAGTCCGGTTGTGTCTTGCAACATGTCTAGGGCATGATCCCTGAGTACCACGGTCAGGGATTCATACTGAATCTGGCTAGGTTAATGACTAGATTGATCAAATAGTTCATGGAGAATTTTCCAGTTACCTGTTGCCCCTTTGGTCCCGGCCTTATATATATATATACATGGGATTTGTTGTTATCCGTCGAGATGAGCGCACTTCCAGCCCGCCGTCGAGTGTGGTACCTTAGGACACATGTATCTTACTACAGTGTGTCTGCTATATCCTGCTATCTTTTCCTTTTCTTGCTGGGATCACTCAGGTAGTAACAAACAGGTAACCGGACTTGGAATTTTTATTGCATCTTGCTAGTAACTAGGCCTGTAATAACACTAGTTAGTTAAAGTAGCAAGCCGTACTTGTTGCTTGGCCGTAATTGTTGGATGGGGTTCAATCTGTCTAGTCTTGTCTTGATCCTATACAAGATTGTTACATGTCTTGATTTCTTATATTTACCTTGCCGATAAATGGTGGGAGAAGCCAAGTTCCGTTCAGACGAAGGGTTACAACCCCGGTCCTTGTTTGGTTTACGGGTTGTAACCTGGTTATCTGAATAGTCCCATGGTTATCTCGTCGTATATCACCTGTTATATTTTTTTTCTTAATTTCTGTTTTTATTACCTTATTATTATTGTGCTAATTGCTGGTTTTAGTTCCTAAGTGAAGCCTCCTTTGTGGCACTTGCTCTTTCTGGGGTTTGACCCAGTTGGTTTTGTATGGCCAGATACCGGAGCAGCAGCAAAGGATCTACCTGCTTTCCAGCCCGATGGTGACTGCCAGACGTAACCAGGGCAACGAGTGGGTTTTCTTTTGTTCTCCCACTGCAATTGTACATTATTCTTTTGAGGCATTTAGCCGACGAGCACTTGTTAGCTCGATGCACTTTACCTTCTGTCTGCCTACGGGTTGTAATCATGATTGGCAATTCGAGGTTGATCATGTATGACTTAACTCTTGCTAGTCCTCACATTTTGTACGACTAGCTTCATGATCATCTGGATATGTAATGTTTGGGACGCCTTACAATTGTATATTTGGTGGTCTGATATCTTGTAACTATCATTACTTACTTGTTGATTGAGACAATAGGCTTGTTATTGACCATAGGAGACTGTTGGCTTGTAGATAAACCCTCATATATCTAGACAGCCGTGACCGTATAGTGGAATGGATCCCATTTCATTATACGTAGCTGGCTATGTCTGCCCCCGCTCTCCAGTGTTCTGGTTCTGGGACGTGACATGGTTTAAGTGGTGGCCCATGCAGGTCTTGTCAACCAAGAAATGTGAGGGTTTACCGGATAGATGTCTAAATCTGTACTCGTCTTTGATCTCCACTCGTATCTTCTTATCTCCTTGGATCCCTGACTTGATAACATGCTTGCATCATTGTTCTATCATGTTCCTTCCTTAATATTCCTGATGTCATTACTTCAGTGGCATCGCTCCTGTTGATCAGCCAGAAGAAGTTCGGCCGGCAGCCCAGCAACAGCAAGAAGATCAAGATCAGTCCTCAGCAGCCGTCTCCCGAGCCATGCCTTCTGGAGAACCAGTGCCCCCAGTCCAGCTAGTTCAGCCAGCAGGGTCAGAGGATGGGGTCTTGATAGGGCTCATTCGTGAGTTGCTTGCGTCTCAAGATCGTCGAGGTGATGTCTTGCAGCAAGCAGTATAAGATGCTACACTACTTGGATAATATTCACATGTCTACTTCTACTCCCCCGTACCCCCAATCAATACACAAGGATCCAGCCAGGTTATGTTATGATTCCATGCAAAGGCCCCCGAAGGGTGGTACATAGAAGTCCCATAAATGGAGATTCTGGAAAACCCAATAAATGGGATAAGGATTCAAGAAAGACTCTGTGATCATAAGAGTATAAGTCACAAGTGATCAATGAACCAATGAAGCATAGTGATACGCCATGTAAGTGAAACGCACAGAACATGTAGTACCCGATGCTTCATGAAGGGATAACATCTCAAGAAGGGATCCATATAGTACTAATCCGTGTGACCAACGTGACAGTATCAAGTAAAGTAATTTAATACAGGAAAATAATTCTAAGCAGGATATGAAATGATCAGAGAATGTACTCGCATGTATCTGAGTGTTCGGATGAAATGTACTGTCCGAGGAGAGGTGTCTAGCTCCTAATCAAAACAGCACAAGTCACAACAAGTCTAAAATGATAACAAGATACAATTCAATGTATTCTAAATGAATCTAGGTCAATCTAGGCCAAAGTCAACTCTTGGTCAACTCTGGTCAACCCTAGAAGTCAAACTAGGTCAACTACAGTCAAACTAGGTCCAACAAGTCTAAACTAGGTCAAACAAGCCTATACTAGCCCTAACTAGTCTATTCTAGGTCTAACAAGACTACACAAGTCTGACTAGACTCTATACTGACACACAGATACACCCATAGGCTATGGCACGTGTGTGTGTGTGTGTGTGAGTCTTGAGGGTGTGAGGGTGACAGAAATCAGTGAGTGTTAAGGGAATTCAGGGATACATGTGTGTGTACAGAATTTTAGGGTGTGAGTGATACATGTGTGTCACATAGTGTCAAGTGTAATAGGTGAGTGTGTGTGATTCTGAAAACAGAAAATGGTAAAACCTGTGTGCAGGAAAATCAGTGAAGGATATGAACAATGCAGTGCTATGAAACAGTGAATGGCTAACAAAAATGAAATCTGGAAACAGTGGCATGGGTAATAACCTGGAACAGTGTCCAAAATCCTGAATTCCAGTGAGCATATTAGGCAATTCAGTTCAGGTATTAAGAATTGAAATTATTTCTCAGTTAAAGAATGGAAAGGGAATCAAAATCAGTTAGCAATCACCCAATTATCAGTTAACATTCGAAGCCCAACATATTGACAACTAACCCAATCCAAAACAGTCAACAGTGTGCTAAGTTAACAATGGGAAATCTAGAAAATAATCTCAGGATATCAATTTGAATCAATGCACTCATTCAATCTCAGTTCAAAGAATTTAAACCATTTCAATACAGTGTTCAGTAGGAAGAATAGAAATCCAGGTTTTTAGGAAAACTGGAAAATGTTATCACAATCAAACATTTATTACAGTTTATTAGGAAAATACAAACTCAGGTATTAACAATACATTTCAGTCTACAATTCATTAAGAACATACATCTCAGGTTATTGGGAATCATGCTCAGTTATAGAAAAAATCAGAAGATAAAACAATCTCAGTTTTAGGAATAATACTCAGTTCAACAGATTTCGAAAACCCAACACAATGTTCAAAAACCCTATTTTCCTATCAATAGCCAAATTCGAATGTAATTACGAAACTAAACACGAAAAATAATATGTAGGTAAAATAAAAAGTGAAAAATATTACCAAAACAGGAATCAAAATGTTCAGGAACCTGAAACCGAATGTAACAGAACAGTATCAGTGATGGTATTCAGTTTAACCCCATTCGATCCACATTTCCACATTAAAAACCTAACTATCATGTAAACCTAATCTAACAGAGATTATACATCATACTTAGAATCTAAACAATAATTAAAATCATGAATTAAAACATTTAAAATGAATTGAAACAGGGAAACAAAACTACATTGATACCTGCACAGCGCACGCACAGTGCACTACTCGTGCACACGTGATATCGTGTCCGACACGACACGAGAGTTCGTGAAACCCTAGGAACCTCGTGTCAGTCATGGATACAACATGTGTGTCAAGTTTCACAGTGTCAAAGTGTCGTATACTGTGCACAGAAAGGCCCGAGTAGCAGGGCATGCAACCTGCCCGCGCGCGCGCGTGTACGTGTCCACAATCCGACACGATGCGACACGAAAACATGCTCAGAATAATAGAAACACAGAAGCGAGGTTAAAACCTAATTTTCTATTCAATTACATTTCAGAAATTCAAACGAAATGCCCTTTGGGGCATTTCATCAAACACATATGCACATGGACTGATACGTGTCCGATACGGACACGTATCGGACTCAAAACTTAGGGTTAGCTAGTCCTACAGCTAGGGTAGGCCTAGGGATTCCTAGATATGAAATAAAACAACAATTTCATGGAGTAGAATTGAAATTACCTATAGGTTGCAAATCCTCCAAAAAACTCCAAAAAGGGGTGTTCCTCTTGATAGCCAAACTTCTCCAAATTGTCCAAACTCTAAAATATTCTTGCATAAATAGTAAGAACAGATGGATTAGAACCTATTGCAACTTGTTTTGGTGGAAACGAAATTAAATATGAATTTCTAGGATTTAATGAAGATGGAGACTCACCTCTTCTCAAACTTGGAAAATTCCTAATGGAGGCTAGCCCTAATTTCTAGGAGGGATTAAATAGAGTGGGAATGACTAGGTGGCCGGCCATGGGCTGGAATGGGCTAGGGTTAGGTTGCACTAGTATTGGGTTGGGCCTAATCATTAATCAATGGTTCAAAACCACAAGTCATGACTTGTGTCTAAAAGCCTTCTATTCTAACTTGGGTTTAAATGACTAAACCATAGGTTAACTCTAGCCTAACTAGGACTACATGACCTAACCAAGTCCAAACACAACTAGGGTTAGCTTCTAGGCTAGTCTACCAAGTCAAAGCTAGTCAAAGTCAACCTAATCAACCCTCATTCAAACAATTCCAAAATAATTCCTAAAATTTCCCATAAATTCAAATAAATTCTATTAAATTCAAATAACCCCAAAAATGACAAAAATATCCTCAAACTAGAAATGATAAACAAAATACCCTAATCACAAGGCTAGGCTCTAGGTCAACCAGTCTCCAAGGTTACACTATCAAACACCAAAATCATAAGTCATGTTTTAAAATAGTTTTAAATGATTAAAAATCACCAAAAATTATAATATAAAATAAATGTCAATAAATAATAATTATAATTACAAAATTTCAAAATTACCCTCATTTGGAAAACTGGGTGTTACAATCCTACCCATCTTAGAAAAATTTCGTCCTCGAAATTAAGATGATCGTACCCCTTCTAGGTTAAGCCCCCAACAATCATAGTCTCAGAAACCTATTTTAAATCATACAGTTGGAAAGTGTAACCTATGGGATCATGGCATGTAATATCAGTCTGGGATCTCATCTAGTTACACCAACCATGCTACAGTACTAGGCAATCACAAGGTATCAAAACATACAAGCAAGGGATGCATCAAATATTCTCAAAAAGGGATACTAAGGTTAGGTCAAAACTCACCTCCAGCTAGGTCTGAGAACTAGAACTCCCTCCTGAAAGCAGGGCCTTGGTTGGGACAGGTATATCAGGAAAGTGCTGCATCCAGTGTGCAGCTGACCCACAGAATAGGCACGATCCTAGTCTCTTCCTACAGAAGTTCCACTTGTGCCCAGACTTCTTACAGTATGTACAGATAGGCTCTGGCTCAGCTGGCCTCTGCTGGACAGAAGACTGGGCTGGGTATGATGATATAGGCTGGATATATGGGTACTCCTCAAACTCTGGGTAGGACTGGGTACTGCTCCTCGCCCTCTTGGAGCTAGGCTCTCCTCTTGGAAGCACAGAGTCCCGCAGACGTAGCAACCTCTGGTATTGCTCCCTCATGGCCTTATCATGAACTCTCTGTGACTCCAACAACCTTTCTTGGAAATATCCAAACACCTGGGCTGCGTCAAGTACAGTATGGAGTACCATCCCAAGGGGTAGGGAAAGGCTCTCGGTCTCAGGCAAATCTGCAGCTCTCTCCTGAACGACAGGAGATGAAGGAAGACTCTCTGGCGAGGCTACCACCATCTCCTCAATGGCAGGAGGTGCCACCACCCCCTGATCAGATAGAGGGATCACTACCTCCTGAACAGTAGGAGGTGGAAGCACACTCTCAGTAGCTGCAGCTGCTCTCAGGCGACGGGCTCGGGTCATGGGTGCCATACTGGAAAGGATAAAAACAACAATCATCAAGGCTGTAAGGCAGTCTACCATCCTATCTGAAAACTGGTAATTATCAAAAATTAAAAAAATTTAAAGGGGTACTATTTAAAAAAAATCAAAATCAAAAGTTTAAGGAACGAAGGTCAATAGCATTAAAATTCAATCACGATATATATATACAGAGAGTGTGTTAGAGAGGGAAAAGCTAGCATTATGTAAGGGTTATGTGGTTTGTGTGAATTATACATGAAAGTGTATAGGAGGATTTGGGTCTCAACTGTAGCTATCAAGTTACACTATTCATGGCATATTGGTTAAGCAGTCTACAAGGCACAAGCTATTTACTCATAACATGCATGGCTAACCATATATATATATATATATATATATATATATATATATATATATATATATATATATATATATATATATATATATATATATATATATATGTATAGAGAGGTAGAGATTTAATTATGCATCTACATACATTATAACATGTATACAGAGCTATATATATATATCTATATAGCTATATGAACATAACATAGAGATGAAGGGTTAGGTTTTAATAGCAGTTGTGAACATTAGTGTAGAGTGTCAAGTGTTCATGGGTTAAAACTTGAAATGAAGGATTCATCATTCAGCTTAGTTCAACATTACATATTAGATCTGAAATTGAACTACGCATTTGAAAGCATTGTAAAATGTTAACATGTATTCAGTTTTCAAAAATTTTGGAGAAATTCGAACAGTAAACCAACTCAATGTTTACCACAACCACAACCTAACATGTAAGAGTGTGAAACCTAACATTATATACCTACACACAACTACGTATACGGCTCAAAACATTACAATTTAAAACTGCAAATCGAACTAAACACTTAGAATTCAGGGTTAAAGGTTTAATATGTACACAGTCTCAGGTTTGACAATTTCAACACAAAACTCAACCAATCTCAACAAATTTTCTTTAAGACTTGAAACCCTGCATGTAACATACATGTGCAGTAATATAAACAACAACTAATAACATGAAATATTAAATTTAATTTGAAATTAATCTAGAAAAACAGAGAATTAGTCACTGATACTGTCCTATATTAGAATTATTAGGATTTTGAGAAATTAACATCAACATATTAATATGCATTTAGATAGGTTGGTAATCAAGTGTAGCATGCATACGTGTCAGGCAAGCATCTGTGTCCACTATATATATATATATATATATATATATATATATATATATATATATATATATATATATATATATATATATTAAGGTAATACAAGAATTAATGGCAAGAAAAAAATAATGATAAAATCTGTTCTGCTTATCTGTTAAAAAGAAGGAACCATTTTGAAACCAGAGTTATAACATCAATTCCAAGTTAAGGTCTAGCAAAAATCATCAATTCATTGTATTAAGAAGAAATTTATAGCAAGAAGTTACACTAGATTTATAATAACAGCTAAGCCACTCCTACTCATACTCCTACTCCGAAGTTATTTGATGATGGGATACAATTTATAACAAAAGAATGGTACGATAGAGATGATATGTTTAAAAACCTTCTCAAGATATAATCTGATAATCATATACCTCTGTCCAAAATCATGTTACTCAGAGCCCTCGCCATGCCAGTAAGCAAGGCTGCGATAAACGATAAATTCCATAACTGGGGTATGCACCTCTACAATCATGTCGTCTGGAAATCTCGCTATGCCGACTAGTATAGCTGCGAGAAATTCCAAATCTGATAACCAAGATACGTACATCCGAAGTTAGGTCTCTATGTTTCTGCCACGCCGGCTAATATGGCTGCGATAAACTACAAGCTCCATAATCAAGTAGACGTTTTACCATCCCTGTTATTTCCGTCAACATATATTATCAGAAAATATCGTAACTCAGGCCATAAAATTCATCTCGATAGGAAAATCAAAATCAACAACGATCCAACAAAATCAAGTTCAGTAATCAAGGAGTGAGAGCAACAAAACAAGGGAATTGATTCAAATTGAAGGTTAAGTAAGATTCTCAAGGGTCGTCCCAGGAATCTATCAAGGAATCCTAACTGTGATTGAGTATCTTCAAAAATATATTCTAATCCTACTACAGGCTTGTAGCGATATTCTAGTTCGAATACTACTACACAAACTCGACCTGCATGGGCTACCACTAAAAACGTGTCACGACCCGCACCCACTGTGAGGGTACGAGAACGTAACAACGCCCAGCCTACGCCGCAGTGTCGGCGGTAGAACGTTGTCCTATGTCACAACCATCTAACAATATAAAACTAAGCAGTTTATACTCCCCGAATGGGGGTGACATAGCAGAAAATAAACTCAATCACAACTAAGGAAGAAGAAGCACGATATGATATAGAACTCAAGGAAAATACAGATGATCAAATAGTCTAAGATAACATCTCAGCAGATATCCAGAGTACAAGGTCTCAGCTACTGAATATGAAAGAATATACAACCCAGATCTCAAAGACGGAAATAAAGTCTAACTACTAGTCTCAAGACAACATAAGTAAGATAAGGCCTAACTACGCTAGTCTAGGCAGTAGGGTAAAGTCGTCAACTAGAGCTGTCCCGTAGAAGGTATCCACACAGGCCTCCTCCTCGTCCTCTGTAATATTTTTAACAGGTCCAGTCAGGACAGGAGCGAGCGCAATACATCTCAACAGTTCATAGCAGGTTAGAAAATATAATCATACAGTAAAGTAAGATATAGATATTGAAGGAAATGCAGTATGTAACAGAGAGAGAGCTGTAATAGAAATATCTACTATAAATAGAGACTAACAGTGGCTAGTGAGTCAGAGTACAATATAGACATGTAAATGGCATAGGAGATTCTGATGCTACACTATAGAAAGATTCTGATGCTACACTACTTGGATAATATTCACATGTCTACTTCTACTCCCCCGTACCCCCAATCAATACACAAGGATCCAACAAGGTTATGTTATGATTCTATGCAAAGGCCCCCGAAGGGTGGTACATGGAAGTCCCATAAATGGGGATTCTGGAAAACCCAATAAATGGGATAAGGATTCAAAGAAGACTCTGTGATCATAAGAGTATATGTCACAAGTGATCAATGAACCAATGAAGCATAGTGATACGCCATGTAAGTGAACGCACAGAACATATAGTACCCGATGCTCTCTGAAGGGATAACATCTCAAGAAGGAATCCATATAGTACTAATCCGTGTGACCAACGTGACAGTATCAAGTAAAGTAATTTAATGCAGAAAAATAATTCTAAGCAGGATATGAAATGATCAGAGAATGTACTCGCCTGTATCTGAGTGTCCGGATGAAATGTACTGTCCGAGGAGAGGTGTCTCACTCCTAATCAAAACAGCACAAGTCACAACAAGTCTAAAATGATAACAAGATGCAATTCAATGCATTTTAAATGAATCTAGGTCAATCTAGGCCAAAGTCAACTCTTGGTCAACTCTGGTCAACCCTAAAAGTCAAACTAGGTCAACTACGGTCAAACTAGGTCCAACAAGTCTAAACTAGGTCAAACAAGCCTATACTAGCCTAACTAGTCTATTCTAGGTCTAACAAGACTACACAAGTCTGACTAGACTCTATACTGACACACAGATACACCCATAGGCTAAGAGCCTAGGCCATAGGCTATATCATGCCTATAATCAAACCATATCACAATCTACACAACAATATATATATCTAATATATAATACACATATTGATATAGCTATATAATATAGAATACACACATAACATATAGGCTACTATATACCTATCACATACATTATATATTTAATATATATGATAGTATACACACATTATATAATATATAGGATATATATATATATATATATATATATATATATATATATATATATATATATATATATATATATATATATATATATATATATATATATATATATATATATATATATACACCTCAATTTTTATACATGCATATATTACGCTTGTGCTCATGTGTGTGTGTGTTAGGCTAGAGGGTTCAAGAATGTGTGTGTGTGTGTTAAGAGAGACAAGAGTGTGTGTAGGCATGTGTGTGTGTGACTTGAGAGTGTCACATGAATGTGTGATATGGTATGTGGGTGTCTCATAGAGGGTGTGTGAATACAAGAGTGAAGTGAGTGATAACCTGTGTGCGCTATGGCACGTGTGTGTGTGTGTGTGTGAGAGTCTTGAGGGTGTGAGGATGACAGAAATCAGTGAGTGTTAAGGAAATTTAGGGATACATGTGTGTGTACAAAATTTTAGGGTGTGAGTGATACATGTGTGTTACATAGTGTCAAGTGTAATGGGTGAGTGTGTGTGATTCTGAAAACAGAAAATGGTAAAACCTGTGTGCAGGAAAATCAGTGAAGGATATGAACAATGCAGTGCTATGAAACAGTGAATGGCTAACAAAATGAAATCTGGAAACAGTGGCATGGGTAATAACCTGGAACAATGTCCAAAATCCTGAATTCCAGTGAGCATATTAGGCAATTCAGTTCAGGTATTAAGAATTGAAATTATTTCTCAGTTAAAGAATGGAAAGGGAATCAAAATCAGTTAGCAATCACCCAATTATCAGTTAACATTCGAAGCCCAACATATTGACAACTAACCCAATCCAAAAAAGTCAACAGTGTGCTAAGTTAACAATGGGAAATCTGGAAAATAATCTCAGGATATCAATTTGAATCAATGCACTCATTCAATCTTAGTTCAAAGAATTTAAACCATTTCAATACAGTGTTCAGTAGGAAGAATAGAAACCCAGGTTTTAAGAAAAACTGGAAAATGTTATCATAATCAAACATTCATTACAGTTTATTAGGAAAATACAAACTCAGGTATTGACAATACATTTCAGTCTTCAATTCATTAAGAACATACATCTCAGGTTATTGGGAATCATGCTCAGTTATAGCAGAAATCAGAAGATAAAACAATCTCAGTTTTAGGAATAATACTCAGTTCAACAGATTTCGAAAACCCAACACAATGTTCAAAACCCCATTTTCCTATCAATAGCCAAATTCGAATGTAATTACGAAACTAAACATGAAAAATAATATGTAGGTAACATAAACAGTGAAAAATATTACCAAGTCAAAGCTAGTCAAAGTCAACCTAGTCAACCCTCATTCAAACAATTCCAAATAATTCCTAAAAATTCCCATAAATTCTAATAAATTCAAATAACCCCAAAGATGAAAAAATACCCTCAAACTAGAAATGATAAACAAAATACCCTAATCACAAGGCTAGGCTCTAGGTCAACCAGTCTCCAAGGTTACACTATCAAACACCAAAATCATAAGTCATGTTTTAAAATAGTTTTAAATGATTAAAAATCACCAAAAATTATAATATAAAATAAATATCAATAAATAATAATTATAATTACAAAATTTCAAAATTATCCTTATTTGGAAAACTAGGTGTTACAACCGCTTTGATGAGAGTTTCTTAGCTGCGCTAGTTGAGATCATCGGGCTGGAGACATTTACTTTCTTTCCTTCCTTGCCGGTAGGGACCTTCCAGGAAGAATTACAAGAGGCGAAAGGAAGCGCCTCTTCTCCCAAGCTTTGTTCTAAGACCAGTCTTGGTTACTGCAGTCATTAGAAGACGGACTGCCGGTCCTCTTGTACTGCTGTCTTGTTACAGCAGCAGTCGATAATGACTTGAGTGCAGTGATGCCCATGGAAGGACTCTCTGTACACCAAGGTTTCTTATCTTTCCTTGCACTTGTGAAGGATCACATCACGCAATTCAAGTGCATCACGAGCAACCTTTACACTCGTTTTGTGGGCCCGGGAGTCCCGAGCACACGAGTGCGTTGGTATTATGTTTGCTCCCTGATGTGGGACTAGTAAAAGTATTTGCCCTTGATCATTATTGGGAGACTTTTAAGAACCACCCTGTCCGTTGGCAGCCGGGGGCTGGACACGGGTAGTTTTGTACAACTTTCCATCAGAGGCCCGCGTAACAGTTAACGAGACTCCCTGATGGTCAGAAGTTGGGACAGCTGACTGAGCTTGACGAGCCCGCGTTGTCCTAGAGTTCTTCGCTCTAGCATCCAAGGGCGCATAGTAGGAAGAGTCCAAGCTGTGCCACACAGAGTCTGTTACATCCTCCTGGGAGCATCTGAGGTCAGGACCGCATGAGAGGCGGTCGAAGACTGAACCCGAGCCGCATAGGGCGGATGGTCTACGGCTGGGATTAGATGCCGCATGAGCCATCTCCCTGCGGCTGGGCTTGGCGGCCGCATAAGCATTCTGCATGCGGCTGGGATAGGTGGCCGCATGAGCAGTCTCCATACGGCTGAGATTGGCGGCCGCATGAGCTTTCTGTATGCGGATGGAGTTTGTGGTCGCATGAGCCTTCTACATGCGGCTGGAATTGGTGGCCGCAAGAGCTTTTTCTATGGGGCTAGAATTGGTGGCCGCATGAGCCTTCATGCGGCTGGCACCCTTATGCGGCCTCTTTTTGGATCGCACAGAGTTCCCATTTACTCCCGCAAGTCCAGCATCGTAGTACTTTTTTTTGCCATACTTGGGGATAGCAGGGTCCTCTGCGACCTGAAGTGGGGCCGCATGTGAGTCTTCTTCGCCGTCTTGGACAGCAGAGAACACTTCTTCCAGAGCTTGAAAAGGAGCAGCAGTTTTGGGCCTCTATTCCCTGTGGGCCTTCTTCGTGCCGGCTCGCTTTTGGACCGGGCTAGCGCTCCCGTCAGAGAGCATCTCTTCAAACGGTTGCTGGTCGAAGCGAACAACCAGCATCTATTACGTGGAGCTGAGCTTGGCTGCCTCCGATTGCGTCACCAACTTCTCAGCAGTGGAGAAGTTAGTCCCCAGCAGAGTTGCCATCGTGTTTGCCATTGATTATCAAAGAACAAAACAGTTTTTTGGGAGGACTGAACTTTAATTCACAATTACAAACTCGTTTGTACAAAGAGAGCCTAGGAACAAAACCTAGGAAAAGCAATCTAAGTACAATTATTTAATTTGGATTCTGGGGGGTGACGGTAGAGGCTCGGGAAAGTGCTATCAACTCTGCCTTACTCCTTGGACGATCGAACGCAACCTCGGCTCCGACGAAGAAATGCCCTCTATCTGTATGCTTTTTGCTCTCTAGTATATGGATGTGAAGCTGTCTTACCTCTGAAAATTTAAATTCCATCATTGAGAATTGCCATTTCTAACGAGCTTACTATAGAAAATAATGATCGTCTTCGGCTTCAAGAATTGTAGGCGCTCGACGAGAAAAGGTTATTAGCTCAACAGCACATCGAACTTTATCAAGCCCAGATTTTAAAAGCTTTCAATCGTAAAGTCAGAGTACGAACATTTCAGGAAGGTGAGTTAGTTCTTACAGTCAGACGTCCTATGACTATGACACATATGAGCAAAGGTAAGTTCGAGACAAAATGGGAAGGGCAATATGTGGTAAATAAAGTTTTCTCAAATGGAGCCTATCAATTAACAGATATGGATGGTAGAGTTGCTATGATGCCTATCAATAGCAAATTTCTCAAGAAATATTATGTGTAAAGGCAAAATGTACTTGATTTCAGAGACATGATGTAAATAAAAGATTATTTTATTTCAAAAGTATAATGGAGTTACATAATATTAAAGACGAAGAGGAGGCCCTGATCCTTCATGATTAAATACATAGTTCGTCAACAGTTCAAACATCTCATTGTCTGAACTCACAAGAAATTTGCAGGAAGCCATCCTCAATGCCTCTTCTTCGGCAGTCTTCCCAGGCTCCACTAGCTTGGAAATCAAGTCCTCTCCTGGTGCAGGAGCATTTGAGCCTTCACCCCTTTCTTTCTGAGGAGGTACTGGAGGCTCAACAGGTGGTGTCTCGGTCTTTCCTTCAAGCTTCGAAATGAGCAAATCTTTGGAAGACATTTTGTACAGAAAGGAAAGAAAGTGACGATATCTATGAAAGTTTTGTTCTATTTATAGACAGAACAACTAGATAGTCAACCTCGAGAACTGATGCGACTTTTTGAAAGAAGCCCAACTGTTCGTTCATTTATAACTATTCGTTTATTTATAACTGTTCATTCATTTATAACTGTTCAATCATTGTCCTTTCTTCAAAAACCGACGTGATTGTTCATTCATTTATTCTCTTCCTCGAGAGTCGAAGTGACTATTCATTTATCCAGTGTCCTTTTTTCGAAAATTGAAGTGACTGTTCACTTTTTATAACAAAAGTTCACATTCTCCATACTTCTGAATTCTGTTTATCTACACCAGCAACTTATCACATCCACATTTCTCCTTGATTCTATTTTCATTATCACTACATCAAAATCAAATCATAAAGAAGAGAAAATCATTCTTTATTCCTTCTTTAAAAATATAGATACATCTTAATGGAAATCTATCACATCTCGAATTTTTATTCTAAATATAACATGAAGGTCTATTACATTTTTGGATCTTCTTATTTGTTGATGTCATTTCCTTGTCGTCTCGACCTGAAGCAACGAGCAGACAATGGAATAAACTCTGGTCTTCTCTCTCAGAAATATGAGAGGAGAACCACAAAGTACAGCAGCTCAAAAAAAAGCTGTTGTCAATACAACTGGTAGAGAGCAGACGGCCCACCAGGAGAACTAGGAATGAGATCACCCTTGTGATACGATTCCTAATTCTGTCTCTCCACCATCCAACTCTCATATATAAAGGCTCTTCCTACCATCTGAGGAAGACCGTTCTAGAATACAGAGAGTCCTGAGCTGTCTGATCTGAGTGTCAGAATCACATGAGCTGTCTGATGTGGGTGTCAGAAGAATGCTCTTCGTAACATCCAGGTCACCGATGCCAGTTTTGAAGAAGCTTGCCAACCAAACTTCTGCAAATATGAACAAAGAAAGAAAAAATTAGTAAAATCATATCAAAACAGTGTGCCGATCAACAGGCGCATCTCAATAGTATGCGCTGATCAACAGGTGCACTGTTTTAACCCTCACCACACTCTCACACTTCTGTCACCTACACATTCACACACACACACACACACAAAACTGGGAACACTATAGCCTATACACCCTCTATGTGACATTCACTCACACACTTAAACACACACACACACACACACACACACACACACACATATTCATTCCTTTCACACTGTTTTCCCTCAAACACTCACACACATTCCACACACTGTCACACACACACTTTACACTCACTGTTTGTGACTCATACAAAATCTGGAACACTGACACACAGATTTCCCTCACACACACTCACATTCCTGTCACACACAGGGAACACATATACACACACACACATTGCCTTGATTTACATATTCCCTCTATGTGTATGTATATGTATATATATATGTGTGTATATATATATATATATATATATTTTATATATATGTGTGTATATATATATATATATATATATATATATATATATAAATATAAAATATCTAACCTAATATATATATATGTATATATATATATATATATATATATATATATATATATATATATATATATATAAAATATCTAACCTATGTGAATGTGTAATGTGAATATATGATGTGAAATGAATAATGCAATTGCCTATGTGTATGTGACATATGTATGAGAGTGTAATGTATATAGCCTAATGTGGAATGCAATAAATATTGCATTTGCCTATGTATATATGTGTATTAGATATATGGTATATGGGTGTATTGGCCTTGTGTATGTGGCTCATGGCCTAGGTAGAGTAGCCTATGGCATGTGGTATGGATATACTTGAGTTATTGTATCACTAGGCTAGTGTGTGTTTGCTAGGCTAATTGGTTAATGACCTAGTTTAACCTTGTTTGACCTAGTTTAACCTTGTTAGACTTAGTTTGACCTAGTTTTGACTTAGACTTGCATATCATGACTAGGTTAGCTTTCCTTTCATTATTAAATCCTGTTTGGACTCATGGTATCTCATCTTTAGGTCTGTGATTACTCTGAGCACCTGTTCACCTTATCAGCTCAGGATACCAGGCGAGTACATTTACTGATAGTTTTTATTGTCTTGATATCTGCTATATCCGATTCAGTTGTAGTGTCTTACTCGATTTCCAGTCACGATAGTTCACTGACTAGTATATGTTGGATCATGACATGGGATGTTGTTCCTAGATTTTCGTGGTATATTGATACATTTTGTTTTATTCCCTGTGCTTATATAGATACTGATTTCTAAGGGGACTTGCTACCCTCTTATGGAATCCCATGTCATGACGTGTCATGTCCAGATCCATTATACTATTCGGGATAAGAAAATTATTAGGGGTTATGTGATCAAAGCCCCAAGTCACTATTATGCTTGCGCCACTCTCACCTCACGTAGGGTATAGCAGATTCCTCAATGTGCTTGTTATCCAGGTTGGCCGGCATGACCCTTTCGTGAGATTTTCATATGATTATCTGGCCAAGTGGATAACCTGTTATGTCACTTACCCAAAGCCGATCACATAACGCTCTAATATTTCAAGTCATATTTTATATTTATTTATCATAGGAGGCTAAGTTCTGTTCGGAAGAAGGGTTACTATAACACCCAGTTTTCCAGATGAGGGTAATTTTGAAATTTTGTAATTATAATTATTATTTATTGATATTTATTTCATATTATGATTTTTGGTGATTTTTAATCATTTTTAAACTATTTCAAAACTGTTTTAAGTCATGACTTACGATTTTGATGTGCTGCTAGTGAAACCTGAGAGACTGTCTGACCTAGAGCCTAACCATGTGATTAGGGATATTTAATTATCATTTTTAGCCTAGGGGTAATTTGGTTATTTTGACTTATTTGAATTATTTGATTAATTATTGAATTGGTGATTGATATCTGTGACTTTGACTTATAGAGACTAGTAGACTAGCCTAGAACCTAACCCTAGCCATGGTAACCCTAGTCTAACTTGAGTTAACCCATTTTAGTTATTAGAGATTAGTTTTAGAATGAGGGGATTTGGTTTAGTGAATTTAAGTCATGATTTATGGTTTTATGAAATGGCTTATGACTTCACGACTTAATTAATCATGACTTAATCCCATGGGCCAATTTAGGAAACCCTAACCCTAATTTTTGCAACTTATGGCCAGCCATAGGAGAGAGCCCCTCCCTATTTATTGTCATGTTGAGGAGTTCTTGCCTCTTTTAGAGCTTGACCTAGTTTTGAAGAAAAGGTATTTTTCTCCTTCCAAAACTCTCCATAAATTCATTTTAATTCCTTTTTAATCCTAGTTTTTTGCATTATGACCTAATTTCTGTATGATATCATTTCTGGAAGTTAATCTCAGTTTTGGGTTCATTTGGAGCTTTGGAGTTGGTTTTTGGAATCTTTCCATTGGAGCTTTCTTGGAGGATTGGCACACATAGGTAATCACCCTCAAATTGTGTTTTAATCCTAATTTTTGTGCATGATGGATTAGGAATAGGTGTTGTCACTACCACATTTCTAGTTTGAGGGTATTTTTGTTATTTTAGGGGTTATTTGAATTTATTAGAATTTATTTGAATTTATGGGAATTTTTAGAAATTATTTTGGAATTGTTTGAATGTAGGTTGACTTTGACTAGCTTTGACTTTGTAACCTAACCCTAGTTGAGTTGGACTTGGCTAGATATAGACCCTAAGTTAAGTTAAGTTAACCATACTCTAGTTAGTGAAATCAATTAGGAATATAGAGATTAGAATAGAAAGATTTTGATCACAAGTCATGACTTGTGATTTTTGAGACATTGTTTTATGACTAAGCCCAACCCACTAGCAACCCTAACCCAAGCCCAATATGGCCGGCCACTTAACCCTTCCTAGGGATTCTCTCCTTATAAATATCCTCCTAGAAATTAGGGCTAGCCTCTAAGGAAGAACAAGCTTTAGAAAGAGGTAATTTCTCAACTTCTAAAATCCCTAGAAATTCCATTTTTGCTCCATTTTTCCTCAAACAAATTACAATAGGTTTTAAATGAAGTATTCTTGCTGTTGTTATATGTTCTTCTCAGATTCAAATCAATTTGGAGAAGTTTGACTCTCAAGAGGAACACCTCTCTTTAGAGGTTTTTGGGAATTTTGATACATAGAGGTAACTTTCAATCTACACCATGAAATTCTGATTTTATTGCATATCTAGGGAGCCCTAGGCCTAACCTAACTGTAGGAATAGGAAACCCTAGAATTTGAGTCCAATTCGTTTCCTATTTAGACACGTATCAGTGTCCTTGTTCAACTGTTTGATGAAATGCCCCAATGGGTATTTCGATCTATTTTTTAGAAACTAAATAAATAGGAATTTACTTTTTGATGTTGCTTATGCATTTCTTTTGGACTGGGGGTGTCACTGTGTCGTGTCGTGTCAGATTCGACACTTGTACACGCGGGTGCGCGCGCGCGAGAGGCAGTGCGCGTGTCCTGCCACTCGGGGGCTTTTGCTCTTCGGACACAGCACAAGGACACGCAAAACTTGACACACACTAGGGGGCAATAACTGACACCACGTGTGTCAAGTCTCACGTGTCCTCGTGTCGTGTCGAGTGAGCACGAGTCTCTGCACTGGTCGGGACAGACAGGTTATGTCTGTTTTTATTGTCACTGATACGCGGTTGTAAGTCGGACACGTGGACACTTGGACTCAGTGCAGACACCTAGACACGATGACCTATCCTAGGCGAACTAAGGGTGGTGAGCACGAGTCCTGGTTTGGACTGTGTCGTGTGCACGACACGCGTGCACACGTGCACGATGTAGTGCACTGAACAGTGCCTGTGTGCACTATTTGTGTCTGGAATCGTTTGGATACGTTTGTGTCCTCTTGTTTGGACACAAACACAATGTATGACACATGTATACTGTATATTTTAATTACCAAACTTTTAGTTTGTATTTTAATGTATTTCCAATAGGTATTTGGCATTACCCAATTTCTGAAAACAGTGTTTATATTCCTTAGCATTTTTAGATTTTTAAAAGTGAACTTTGCCATCTAATTAAACCTATTTAATATTGTTAAATGTTTGGTTTAAGTCCCAATTAGGGTTCTCCTATAGGTAATCTAACTATGGTTGAATTTTGGGTTGATTTGGTCATGATATGAACTTGAAATGGGGGTTTGAACTGTGGGGGAAACTGAAAACTGTTTCAGTTTTCATTTTCTGATATTGTGCATTGATTTCCTTTTCTTTCTATGCTGTTCCTATTTCCAGGATTTCACCCTCACTCACACACCCTCATCTCCCTTGTATGCACACTGTTTTGCACAGCTACTCTCTCACCATTCACTCACACCCTCACCTAAACACTTGACAGTTCACACACCCACACACAGTTTACACACACACAAGCATTTACATACACACACATTCCTCACTCACTCTCTACACACACACACATATACTCTCTCTCTACTATATCATGTATGTATATTTATATATATAATATGTATTATGTATATAAATAATGCATATGTAATGTAATGAATAGGTAGCTTACACATAGGTGTATTTTGATTGAGCCTATATATATATATGTATATATATATGTGATGTTTCCTAATAATTGTACTATAACCTATGTAATGTACATATATAGGTAATATGTAGGAATGCAATATAAATATGTATCTATATATATATCCTTGTGATGCATACATTAGGTAGCCTATAGCCTATAGCTATGGCTCATTGCCTAAGGGTATGTGTGATGCCAACTAACATATGAAGTTGGCTTGAATAGCTTTGTAGTATTGTGTACTAGCTAGTGTAGGTTGAGTGACCTAGTATAGACTAATGTAGAGTAGTATAGGCTAGTTTGACCTAATTTAGACTTGTTTGACCTAGTTTGACCATAGTTGACCTAGATTTGACTTCTTGGTTGACCAAGGTTGACCAAGAGTTGACTTTGGCCTAGATTGACCTAGATTCATCTAGAATGCATTGAATTGCATCTTGTTATCATTTTAGACTTGTTGTGACTTGTGCTGTTATGATTAGGAGCCAGACACCTCTCCTCGGACAGTATATTTCATCCGGATACTCAGATACCAGGCGAGTTGTAACACCCAGTTTTTTCAAATGAGGGTAATTTTAAAATTTTGTATTTTAATTTATTTAATTATGGTATTTAAAATTTTATATGATTTTTATTGATTTTTAATCATTTTAAAAACTATTTTAAATCATGAGTTATGAATTGGTGTCTTGCTAGTGTTTTGTTTATCATTTCTAGATTGAGGGGTATTTTAGTCATTTTTGTAATTTTGGGAATTATTTGGAATTATTATGTATTATTTAGAATCATTAGAATTTATATGATTTTTAGAGATTTCTAGTATAATTGATTTTGGTGTTTTAGTTGACTTTGACTTATGTTGACTTTTGAGACTAACCTAGTGGCTAACCTAGGTCATGACTATGTGATTAGGATATGGAACCCTAGGTTGACTTAAGTTAGTGATAATTAAACCATAGAATTAATTTGGTGGAAATAGGATTTGAATTGTTTAAGGAATGGCTTGTGATTTCACAAGTCATGACTTGTGACTTAAGGTTTAATAGCCCATAGGCCCACACCATGAACCAAACCTAACCCTAATCAGCCCATGGCAGCCACATTGATCCTTTCCCCTATTTAATCCCCTCATAGAAATTAGGGCTAGCCTCCATTAGGAATTTTCCAAGTTTGAGAAGAGGTGAGTCTCCATCTTCATTAAACCCTAGAAATTCACATTTAATTCCTTTTCCACCCAAACAAGTTGCAATAGGTTCTAATCCATCTGTTCTTACTGTTTATGGAAGAATATTTCAGAGTTTGGACAATTTGGAGGAGCTAGCTAGCAAGAAGAACCACCCCCCTTTTGAAGCTTTTTCATGCAAATTGCACATATAGGTAACTTCCTATTTCTTCCATAGATTTTCGATTTCTTTGCATGAATAGGAAGCCCTAGGTGTCCCCTAGCCGTAGGTATTGGTTTTGTGTCAATTCGTGTCCGTATTGGACACGTATCAGGTTGTATTGTTAAGTGTTTGTTAATTTACCACAAAGGGTTTAAACTTGATATTTTTGGAAAGTGTTTAGATGGATTTGTTGTATTATATATATATATATATATATATATATATATATATATATATATATATATATATATATATATATATATATCGAATACATGCTTGACTGAGCACGAATCCGTGTCTTGGTCGTGTCCAAATCTATGTTGGACACGCTGCGCGCTGGCCCGGTCGAGTGTCCTGCTGCTCGGGCTTCGCAGCGGACACGACACAGCTCGGTTTTGTACGAAAATTGGTGAGCTCATGGGGGCAATGTCTGCGAGCATGCCCCCAAGGTCCCATTGAATTTCGTGGAGTGGTTTGGGAGAAACCATGGCCGTATGGGTTTTGTACTGGCCGTACGAGCGCGATCAGAGACCACTGATACGTGTCTCGTGCTCAGGACACGTGTGTTATGGACACGTTTCAGACACACGAGAATGTTCCCCTACCCTAGGCGTACACGTGTCCATGGCCACGTGTCTCCACGTGGCCTGTGTCGTACACTGGACACGCGTGCACATGTGCACGACGCTGCGTGCTGTGCAGTGCACGTGTACGTGCCTGTGAGTGTTGGACACGTTCGTGTCCATTTGTTGGGACACGAATGACCTGTATGACATGTGTACACATGTCTCATGTATTACCAACTCTTAATTTATCACATTAACATGATTTTGTTTGATCAAATTGAATTTCTGAATGTTGACTGATATGTAATTACTGTTCTTTGTTTTGAGTTTTAAATTCCTGTTTCAACTGATGTTAATTTGCCAATTTGATCCATGTACATGTATATTAGTCTACTATAAGATTGTTACTGATTTACTGGGTTTGAGATTTCGAATATGGGATTTGAATGTTGACTGATACACAAGCCAGTTTTTCAAATCCTGAATTAACATTCTTCCTAAAATTTGATTCTAACTTTTATTTCCAGCTTTTAACTGATTTGGTGTTTCAATTATCATATTTAGTCCCTACACATGTGTGTTAGTTACTAAGTGTTAGTTATAGTTGTGCTAGACTTGGATAATTAGATTTCGAATTTGGTGTTATGGTTAGGCTTAATGGACTATCAAAGACTGAAATTATAAAACCTGAGATTTGGGTATATAGATAACTGAGATTGTTTGAATGTTAGATTGATTATGAAAACCTGAGAATAGGATAGGAATTTAGTTTGAATGTTGAACTGAATATTAAAACTGGTATTGATTCATTCCTTTAAAACTGATTTCAAGTTTAATTCTCATACCTTGTATGGGTTTTGATTTCATTATTGATATATGGGTAAATGAATGCACTATCAAATACATTGTAAATATGAATGAATGCAATATGATACACACACACACATCACTAATCTTTTTTTCCTGTGAACACACATTGACACTTCCCATTTCCTGGGTTTGACACATTATCTAATTGACTCACTGAATTCAGCTCACAATGACACCTTTGTACTTTATTCCAGTTTTCATTAATCTGCACAGACACACACCCACACCTAATCTAACTGATAACTCCTACACACAGGAATACATTCCTGTCACCAGTGATCAACACACACAAGCCTATATGGCTGTCCCTAACACCTATTTATAACTGTCCTAAACCCCTAAATTTCAGTCCAATATTAGCCTACATGGCAGCCTACTTTCAGCCCTATAGTATCAGCCATAGGTTAGCCCCAAAACCCTGTCCTTAACACAGTCCAATCCAGTCCCTAACTGTCCTAAATTTCAGCCCTCCAAACACAGCTGGTAGCTGTCCCCAAGTGCCAAAAACCTGCCTAATAGAAGTCCCTAAACCAGCCAATAGCTACCCCTATAATTAGTCCTCCCTTCCCTTTCATTTCAATTTCTCCTATTCATATTGAGTGCATGTATATTATGTTAATGAATGAATAAATGTATGCATCTATATAATATATGTATGCCATGTATATGAGTTTATATATAAGTATGAATGTATATATATGAGTATATGCATATATGTGAATGTATATAGGTGTAGGAATATACATTAGATGCCATGTATAGTTAGCTAGTGTTTGAACCATTCTTGCTATATACCTTCATGTATACACACACATAGCTTACATGCTAGTTTCCTTCTCTTATGTATAATATTAAATGTGGTGGCTTGTGTTTGGCTTGTATAGCCTTGTGATTGGTGTGTGATTGCTAGGCTAGGCTTGATTAGGCCTAGTGAGACTGATTAGACTTGTTTGGGTCAGTCTTGACCTAGTTGACCTAGTTTGACTAGTCTAGTTGACTAGAGTTGACCGAGAGTTGACTTTGGTCTAGTTTGACCTAGACAGCATGCTGATGCATTGTACATTTCATATATCACCCTCTGTATACATCTTGACTTGTGTTGCTTTAACTAGGAGTCAGGTACCTCATCTCGGACAGTACATTTACTTCAGACATTCAGATACCAGACGAGTACATTCTCTGATCATTTCATATCCTGTTTAGAATTATTTCCTACATTAAATTACTTTACTTGATACTGTCACGTTGGTCACACGGATTAGTACTATATGGATCCCTTTTTGAGATTTTATCCCTTCAGGGAACATCGGGGTACTCTATGTTCTGTGCGTTTCACTTACATGGCGTATCACTATGCTTCTTTGGTTCTTTGATCACTTGTGATATATACCCATATGATCACAGAGTCTTCTTTGAATCCTTATCCTATTTATGGGACTACTATGTACCACCCTTCGGGGGCTTACCACCCTTCGGGGACTTACCACCCTTTGGGGGCTTATTACCCTTCGGGGGCTTACCACCCTTCGGGGGCTTACCACCCTTTGGGGGCTTACCACCCTTCGGGGGCTTACCACCCTTCGGGGGCTGTTACATAGAATCATAACATAACCTGGTTGGATCCTTGTATATTAGTTGGGGGTACGGGGGAGTATAAATAGCCATGTGAACAATTCCAAAGTAGAATAGCAATGTACGCCTCTTTAGTATAGCCATGTACAAATCAAGCCGTTCACATGTCGACTTTGTACTCTAAATCACTAGTCACTGGTAGCTCTCTACTTATAGTAGATATCTCTATTTCAGTTCTCTCTCTCTGTTTACATACTGTATTTCCTTCAGTATCTATATCTTACTTTACTACATGATTATATTTTCTAACCTGCTATGAACTGTTGAGATGTACTGTGCTCGCTCCCGTCCTGACTGGACCTGTTGAAAATTTTACAGAGGATGATGAGGAACCCTGCACCCCTTACTTGGAGCTTGCCTAGATGACACTCGCGACCTGGACCCCTGGGGAGGTTCAAGCAGCTGCTGAGGATGATACAATTGCATAGTTTAGATAGTCTAGATTGTTTCCTTTTTCATGTTTAGTTGTTGTCCTTATTTTCGGAGTTGTATATTGTAGAGATGTTGAGACTTGTATTTGATTTCTGTTGTACCTCAGTTGAGGATTTCTTATCTATTTCATCGTGCTACATTCTACCTTAGATTGTGATTGAGTTGTACCTCTGTGTTGGCCTCCTTATGGAGAGTATTCATATTATGTTAGTTATAGTTCATGACCTAGAACAGCGTTCTACCGCGGACACTGCGGCGTAGGCTGGGCGCTGTTACGTTCTCGTACCCTCACAGTGGGTACGGATCGTGACACGAGTACATTCTCTGATTATTTCATATCCTGCTTAGAATTATTTCCTGCATTAAATTACTTTACTTGTTACTGTCACGTTGGTCATACGGATTGGTACTATATGGATCCCTTCTTGAGATGTTATCCTTAGGGAGCATCGAGTACTACATGTTCTGTGCGTTTCACTTACATGGCGTACCACTATGCTTCATTGGTTCATTGATCACTTGTGACATATACTCTTATGATCACAGAGTCTCCTTGAATCCTTATCCCATTTACTGAGTATCCTAGAATCTCCTAGAATCCCCCTTTATGGGACATCCATGTATCACCCTTCAGGGGCCTTTGCATGGAATCATAACATAACCTGGTTGGATCCTTGTGTATTGATTGGGGGTACGGGGGAGTAGAAATAGACATGTGAATACTATCCAAGTAGTGTAGCATCAGAATCTTTCCATAATGTAGCATCATAATCTCCTATGCCATTTACATGTCTATATTATACTCTGACTCACTAGCCACTGTTAGTCTCTATTTTTAGTAGATATTTCTATTACAGTTCTCTCTCTGTTTACATACTGCATTTCCTTCAGTACCTGTATCTTACTTTACTGCATGATTATATTTTCTAACCTGCTATGAACTGTTGAGATGTACTGTACTCGTTCATGTCCTGACTGGACCTGTTGAAAATATTACAGAGGACGAGGAGGAGGCCTGTGTGGATACCTTCTACGGGGCAGCCCTAGACGACACTTGCGAGCTGGACTCTCAGGAGGACCCAGCTCTAGCTGAGGACATCACCCCCACTGCCTAGACTAGTTTAGTTAGGCTTATCTTACTTATGTTGTCTTGAGACTGTTTAGCTAGACTTTACTTCTGTTCAGAGATTCTGAGTGTATATATTCTTTCATATTCAGTAGCTGAGATTTGTACTCTGGATAGTTGCTGGGATATTATCTTAGACTATTTTATCATCTGTATTTCCTTGAGTTCTATATTATATCGTGCTACTTCTTCCTTAACTGTGATTGAGTTTACTTCTATCATGTCACCCCCATTCGGGGAGTATAAACTGCTTAGTATATTATTGCTAGATGTTGTGACCTAGGATAGCGTTCTACCGCCGACACTGCGGCGTAGGCTGGACGTACCCACGTCTCGTGTCCTTACTCTAGGGTGCGGGTCGTGACACGTTTTTAGTGGTGGCCCATGCAGGTCTAGACTAGAAGTGTAGTGGTATTCGAATTAGGGTATCACTACAGCCTACAGTAGGATATAGGATATTAATTTTTAAGGTACTCAATCACATTAGGAAAAATTCTTTTATTGTCATCTAAATCCTTATTGTCAGCTGATCCTTTGAATTTTAATTGTCCGCCTTTGTTATATCGCTTCTTTCTCAGAAATTGATACTCTTGTTTGTCTATCTTCAGGATGGTAGAGACTCGATCGCAGCGTACCATTAATAGGGATGCTATAGAGGGGACTGCTACCTCTCAGCCAATACAGCAGGGCCAGGGGACTGCAGCTCCTGCCATCTCTGCTCGTATTGAGACCTCGGCAGCAGCATCAGGGGGTATGCTTCCACCAGCACGGAGGCAGGATTCAGTCATCGCAGAGGAGCCCTTCCAGCAGCCGTCGCCTATAGGATACGTGGATGCAGCGCAGATGTTCGTATACTTCCAGCAGTTCATAGACCAACAGCAGGCTCGACAGGACATGGGCATGGAGTTGGCCCTTACGACGGTCGCAGCTCGACCAGTGGTCCATCAGCCGAGGATACCGGGGATAGAGCAGTTCCAGAAGATGAGCCCCAGAGACTTTCTGGGGACAGAAGGGATACTATATGCTGATGAGTGGATCGAGCATATAGAGGAGATCTTTCGCCTGGCCCGGATACCAGCAGATCTCCAGATTGAGGCCGTAGCTAGCTGGATGCGAGATCTTGCTCAGCACCTGGTATCAGTCGGACCCCAGGGTGGGGGTAGCTGGGCAGGACTTGGGAAGGAGTTCAAGGGCTTCTTCAAGAAGAAGTTATTTCCAGATTCAGCACTCAGAGCCTTGGAGTCGCAGTTCGAGAGCCTAGTACAGGGGAGCCTTTCAGTGGAGGAGTACGGAGGGGAGTTCGGCAAGCCTCGGCAGGTTCGTAGAGGGCTTGAACGAGACGGCGAAGGCCCAGAGGTTCCGGAAGGGTCTGGTCAAGGAGGTCAAGTCCTTGACCAAGGACAACAGGGATGCCACATTCGAGGAGATCTTGACGGAAGCCTTGTTGGCAGAGGATGATCTTGAGCTTAGGCTCAAGAGAGGGCGAGACCCAGTTGGGGGCAAGCAGCAGCGGAGGCCAGGCCAAGAGGCCCCACTTTCAGCACTAGCAGCTGAGGTAGTTTCAGCCGCAGCCGATCCAGCAGAGGCCAGTTCACCAGCAGCAGTAGCCGAGACAACACCAGCAGGGTCAGAGACAGGGTGTTACTTGTGCCTACTGCAAGAAGCCTGGACATGTCTTCAATGAGTGCCGGAAGAGGCTAGGCCAGTGTCTGGTGTGTGGCTCAGCAGACCACCAGATGAGGGAGTGCCGCATGGGACGAGCAGCTTAGGGGGCAGCAGTCAGGGCTCTAGCAGGCCATCAGAGGGGACCAGCCCTGCCGACAAAGTAGCAGAGGTTCGTCCAGCACCAGCAGCAGGCCAGGGGAGGCCAACAGAGACGAGCTTTCGTCATGGCAGCAGAGGATGCGGAGTCCATCGGAGAGCTGATCGCAGGTTCGATTCTTCTCGACTCCAGTCCAGCTTTTGCATTATTCGATTCCGGTGCTTCATATAGCTTCATATCAGTATTTTTTGCGATTAGACACGGTATCATAGCTGAATCGTTGCCTAGGACTTACAAGATTACGACCGGGGGTGGCATTATCCTCGTGAGTGATGTTTGTAAGGATCGGAGAGTAGTTTTGGGAGGCCATGAGTTGGAGGTGAGCCTGCTCGTAATGCCATTGCCGAACTACGATATAGTACTAGGCATGGATTGGTTGAGCAGGCACCATGCCAGCATTGATTGCAGAGGGGGTAGAGTTCTCTTTAGAGCGTCGAGGGAGCTAGAGTTCGAGTACTCCAGACGTCAGGCGGAGCAGAGCAGCGGAGTTTTCTGTGGAGTCTCGGTTAAGGAGCAGACGATTCCACACCCCTTGATAGCAGAGTATATGGATGTTTCTCAGAGGAGTTGCCGGAATTGCCACCAGACAGAGACATAGAGTTCTCGATAGACTTGGTTCCAGGAGTGAAACCCATCTCTCAGCATGTCTATCGGGTGAACAACAGTGAGCTGGTGGAGCTGAAGAAGCAAGTGGATGAGCTACAGGACAAGGGCTTCATCCGCTCGAGTTCGTCGCCATGGGGTGCACCAGTGTTGTTTGTGCCGAAGAAAGATGGGTCAGTACGGATGTGTATTGACTATAGGGCACTCAACAACCTCACGATCAAGAACAAATACCCACTGCCGCGGATCGACGATCCTTTTGACCTGTTGAGCGGAGCTTGGATATTTTCCAAGATTGATCTGAGGTCGGGATATCACCAGGTGAAGGTGAAGGGGGAAGATATCCCCAAGACCGCTTTCAGGACGCGGTACGGACAGTTTGAGTTTTTGGTTATGCCGTTTGGGCTAACCAATGCACCAACAGTATTTATGAACCTAATTAACAAGGTGTTCCACCAGTACCTGGATCAGTTTGTGGTGGTGTTCATTGACGACATCTTGATATATTCTAAGACTGATGAGGAGCACAAGGAACATTTGAGGATTGTGCTGGAGACTCTCAGGAGGGAGCAGCTTTACGGGAAGCTCTCCAAGTGTGAGTTCTTTTTGGACCGGGTGGACTTCTTGGGGCATGTGGTGACTGGAGATGGTATCTAAGTTGACCCCAAGAAGATTGTAGCAGTTGAGGCATGGGAAGCGCCGACTTCAGTTGCAGAGATAAGGAGTTTCCTAGGGCTGGCAGGATATTATCGGAGATTTGTGCAGGATTTCTCCCGGGTTGTATAGCCGTTGACTCGGTTGACCCAGAAGGATGCTGAGTATGTTTGGTCAGAGGAGTGTCAGGCAGCTTTTGATGAGTTGAAGAAGCGGCTTACGACAGCTCCGATTTTGACATTGCCTTCAGGATCAGGTGGTTTCACTATTTATAGTGACGCTTCAGGAAAGGGGCTGGGTTGTGTCTTGCAGCAGCATGGGAAGGTGATTGTCTATGCTTCCAGGCAATTATGCCCCCATGAGAAGAACTACCCTACCCACGACCTGGAGCTGGCAGCAGTGATATTTGCTCTGAAGTTGTGGAAGCATTATCTGTATGGTGAGAGGGTAGAGATTTTTACATATCACAAGAGCTTAAAGTATGTGTTCACTCAGAAGGAGTTGAACATGAGGCAGCGCAGATGGCTAGAGTTGATGAAAGACTTTGACATCCTACTTCAGTATCACCCAGGGAAGGCCAACGTGGTTGCCGATACCTTGAGTAGGTATCCGACAGCCATATGTTTGACCATGGATCGGCATTTGCTTGCAGACTTAGAGAGCCTTGGGATTGAGGTGATCGTGCCCGGAGTACAGATGCAGATGTGGGGCATGCAGATTCAGTCAGACTTGGTGGAGTGGATCAAGTCGGCACAGTTTGAGGACGTTGCTCTACGGTGTCTCCGAGAGCAGGTTCGAGTAGGATTGCTGGAGGGTGAGTTTTCTCTTGCAGAGGATGGTGCCTTGAGGCACGACTCCAGGTTATGTGTGCCCAGCGGAGATCTCAGGGAACAGGTTATGTAGGAGGCCCACAGATCTCAGTACTCTATACACCCGGGTGCCAACAAGATGTACCGATATCTGAGGGAGCATGTTTGGTGGTCCGAGATGAAGCGGAAGGTGGCTCGCTTCGTGGCTAGGTGCTTGGTCTGTCAGCAGGTCAAGGCAGAGAGACAGAGGCCCGGTAGATTGTTGCAGCCGCTGTCCATTCCCGAGTGGAAATGGGAGCATATCACTATGGACTTCGTATCATGATTGTCGCATACACCAGGAGGAAAAGACGCGATTTGGGTCATCATTGACAGGTTGACCAAATCAGCTCACTTCTTACCATTCAAGGTGGATACGTCTACAGAGAGGCTGGCGGAGATGTATATGCGGCATATAGTCAGGATTCATGGGGTTTCGGTCAGCATCGTCTCAGATCGGGATAGTCGCTTTACTTTCCATTTCTGGAGGAGTCTGCAGACCAGATTGAGACTGTATTGCTATGTCACCTCCATTCGGAGTGTATATACTGTACAGATACATTTATATTATTTAGTCGTAGTATTTACAGACCTTATATACAGCGTTCTACCGCCGATTCTGCGGCGTAGGCTGGACGTAACCACGTGCTCGTGCCCCTCATCAGGGTGCGGGTCGTGACACAACCAAATCCCTCAATTAAAGGCTAAATAGGATTAATTTCATGTTTATGGCATGTGTGTCATAACTTTCCCATTCAAATTAGAGATCTTCCCTAAATCTTCGAATGTGACTCGTGTCATTATGATTGGACCACCTGATTTAAATCTCCCTTTTATAGCATGTACGTTATAAACGCCATATTCAAACAACAGATTATCCTAATCACCGTATGTGCTACGTGTCATTCTTGATCAAGCCATACAAACTAGCCGTAAATTATGACTGTTACAACTCAGGATCCTTAAAACCACATCCCCAGAATTTATGCAGCAGATTTTAGCCCAATCAGCGCCTCGTGTCATCATGATCAGGCATCACGGATGCCAAAATAGTTATAGCAACCAGATTGTGGATACCCCCCACAGATGGTTCCATTGCATCACTGCTTCATGAATAGTCTATTCGTTGAAGATGACTATAAATAGAGGCACACGTTTCCACACAAGATACAGATGGACAGATACACAGAGAGATACATAGGGGATACAAAGGAGAGCATATCTCAGAAGGCCATTGCATGTTGATCGTCAATGGAGTAAAAGAGCCACTACTGCGGTCGATCTCTAACGTCACACTTCCCCAGATCTTATACTTGTATTAGCAAACCCTCGTTGTTAAGGTCTTGTTGTAGTTTTTTTATTGTAATCCATTAAAGGCAAAAGTTGTTTAACTTTTTCTCCCTTTCACCTATGCGATGGCAACAATCGTAAAAATATAAATAAAAAGAATCCATTGTAAAACCCTAAATAAATTCTCATAAATTTGGAATAACTATAAAACCCTAAATAAAAAAGTCATAATCAAGAACACATGAACTACCTATAATCGAGATAGAGAAAGGAAAAGAGAAAGATGTGCGAGAGAAAAGTAGAGACATATCGTCTTTTATTTATTTGAGCGGGGACGAAAATAACGCAGATAAAAATGACATGGGATAAAAAATTGTGAGGGAAGGAGGGGGAACAGATTTGCGTGAGAGCGGGGAAGAAAAGAATTTAGGTTTGAGAACTTGGATTTGGAAGGAGCCAGTGGGGGTAGGAGTGGGTATATAGTTTTTCCTCAGGAGGATTTGGGGGAGCCCACGGTGGGTGTGGTAGTTTGTGTTTGGTTTTTTAGTTTTCTATTATGTAAAAATAATATAGGACCATATGTGTTCGATTCACTACAAGAAAATACCCTGTTATAACGCTTGAAAGAAGCTATTACAACGGTTTATATATAAGGGCCCGTTTGGTAAACCGTATTTGGAGGTGGGATTTGAATTTTTATGGATTTGGAGACAAATCCATGGAATCCTATGTTTGGTTGGAGATGGATTTTGGATATGGAAAGTATGACAAAATCCAAAACTTGGATTCGGTTGGATTTTGGAGGGAAAAAAATAATTATTCTTTAATAATTTCGTTAAAATATTTATTATTTAATAATTTTGTTAAAAATTAGTAAATTAAAAGTTAGTTAATCTTTAATAATTTCGTTAAAAATATTTATTCTTTAATAATTTCGTTAACAAATAGTTAATTAATAAAAAAACTAACTATTTTATTAGTATTATTAATTAATAAAAAAATAGTATTATTAATTAAAAAATAGTTAATTAGTTAATTTCGTTATAATCATAATTAATAATTTATTAGTATTATTATAATATTAATTAATAATATTTTATTATTTAGTTAATAATCATAATTTACTAGTATTATTATATTATTATTATAATATTAATTAATAATCATATCCTATGTTTAGTATTATTAATTAAAAAATTAGTTAATTAGTTAATTTTGTTATAGTCATATTAATAATTTATTAGTATTATTATAATATTAATTAATAATTTGTCAATAATATTTTATTATAATCTTAATTAATAATATTTTAATCACAATTAGAATCATATTTTATAATAATTTAATTAATAATTTACTAATCATAATAATATTAATTTATAATTACTATTTTTAAAATATTTAATTTATAGTTAATTAATCATTATTTATTAATTATTAATCAATAATTATAATTTATAATTATTAATCGTTAATAAAAAATTATCGATTGTTAATTATTAATCGTTAATTATAATTTATAGTTATTAATTATTAATTATTAATAGTTAATTATTAATTATTAATCTTTAATTATTAATCGTTATTTATTTAAAAATTAACTAATCATTAATTATTAATTTTATAATTAATAATAACTAATCGTCAATTATTAATTACTAATCGTTAATTATTAATTTTATAAATAACAATAACTATAATTAATCATAATTAATTAATAGCTTAATTATTGATCATAACTATAATTTAATTATTAATCATAAAACCAAATCCTATGTTTGGTTGGAGTTGGATTTGAATAGTAAAATCATGATTTAGATTTGGAAGATTTTCAAATCCAAATAGTAAAATCCGGTTACCAAACAAGTCCTAAACGTTACGGAATTTCACTAACACCACATAATAATACAGTTCCGAAGAATTTTTGGCATATTATAAAAGCCTCGTTCCTTTTCTCTCTCTCATTTTCCTTCTCGTCTCCTTGATCTCTCTCCCTTCTCTCGCTCTCCTCATCTCCTCTTTCCCTCCTGCCACCGCATCTCCCCCGCTCATCTGCCTCTCCCTCATCTCCCAGCTCATCTGCCTCTCCCTCATCGCAAACCCTAACCCACCACAAACCCTAACCCAAGTTTGCCCCAAATCCTAACCGTAAACTCCTTCCAACCCTCCGAAAGTCCAAATTAACCCCCACTACACTCCCATCGCAAACCCTAGACTACGATGCCTTTGACGACGAAGAGGATGTCACGGAGAATGACACGTCGACAACCATTATAGGCAGAAGTAAAGTAAGTCGACTTCTAATTCCTCTCTTCCCTTCATTTTCCTCTCTTATTGCTCACCCGGAGCTACTAGCTCCCCTCGATTACGAAACCCTAGAATTTGGGAAGATATTTTGGAGCGTAGATCTTCAATCCAGTAGCCACTGGTCTTACCTCGCCATTGGCGAGGAGGAGAGGAAGAAGATGAACATCTTCAAGTTAGCCGGAGATATGATGCATCTCACGAGCGGCGTCGTCCTCCTCCTCAAGATCCACACCATTAAATCTTGTGCTGGTCAGTTTTACCTTTTTTTTTATCATTCTTTTTATATTCAGCGAAGTTTCTTTGATTTGAGCGATTGCTTTGTGAAATGCGAATCCGATCTCATTATAATTTCCAATTACCGAGATTTAGGTATTATTTAGCCTAAATTTTGATTTGATTTGATTACACTGAATGAGAAATTTATGAAATCGTCTGATTAATTGGATCCTTAGCAGGAGGAGAAAAAATGGCAAACGGACGCATGAACCTCTTTCTTTCCTTTCTAGATTGTCTTGCCATGCTTTACAATGTAATAATTAGGATATAGGTACATACTCAAACCCTTGTATGCTATGCACATAGAAGGGTTGTTTATCTGGTACCCAAGAGAATTATATCCAAACTCAGCTGAGTAAACTATTGGTTCCGAGGTCAAAACCCAGTTGACATTCTTATAGGGTTGAATCCATAAGCCAATCTAAATTAGTGGTTCAGTCTTACTGGGTAACACTCTTGGTAGCTTTTGGATGTGAAACAATTGCTCACTTGCTACATCTCATACGTGCACTGTTTTTGACTTTATATAAATAGGGTTACATTTTTAACGAGTGAGTGTTTGCATTTAATATTTATTGAGAAAATAGATTTTTTTTAAAAATATTATTTACTTCCCCCACCCCTCCAATGGTTATATTATTCATTCTACTTGTTCACAATTTTGCTTCCATGATTGCAAGCAAGATTGATCATGCATGTTCTCGGGTTATAGTTATACTAAGGAGGACGAACATTATTCTGTACAGGTACTTTAGCAATACTAATATGATATATGATAACTGAATAATCCATAATGTTTCATGTTCATTACCTTTCCCTCTTTCTGAACAGAGATCGTTTATCTAAGAATTGTATATGAAATACTCAAGCTGCATATGAAAGAGTTAGCGCTTAGCAATATTTCAAATACATGGAAATTAAGGATACAATTTCATCTTGTGTGGTTTTGATCTTGTACACACAACAAGAATTTTAGAAAGTTTTGGTCATCTTAGTCATGGAATCTGAAGCATGTAGTTTTATAGCTACTTTTTCGCTTATTTTCAAATTTAGTAGGGCTGTTTATGTAAACATTCTATTGATAACTAAAGCCATGATCTCAGACCAGTTATTGTGCTGCACTTTATATACAGTGACAAGTCTGATCTTCAAAAGAGAAGTCATCCTTACTGCCCCATGGTTACGGGCGTTTAGATGGATGACAGAACACTTGAATTCTCACATATTGTGCCAGCAAGTCTGCATGGATTCCAAACTAATAAACAAGGGTACTTCAGTTTTTTCGTGCCAACAAGTTTTGGAGTACTTCTACTATCAAAAGCTTGGGTCCTATTTATGAGTGGTTCAATTCTGTGATCCCTCGTTGCAAAAAACTTATTATCAATTAATAATCTCCAACCTAATGTTGAATAATGGTACTTGATTATATATTAATCATCATATTTCCACAGTAGTCAATTTAAATCACCTATCACCTATATAATGATAGTTGATTAATTGGTTCCCACCATGAATTTGGGGGACCGATAATGTTGAGGACTCCAGTTCTTATCTAAGGTCACCTCTTCATTTGGTTTTCTGTCAAATATCAAATAAGTTGAGAACTGCAGGTGATTGATAAAATAGTGTGTGGGTATAGCCTTTAGCTTGGAGATGGAAGTCTTGATTACCACGTGTCATACATGTATAACACCACTTCTTGATCATTAATTGACAGATATAGGAGAGTCATACCAAGAATATGGTTAATATTCTTTTTTGAGACCCAGTCTTTAATATTATGTTCTCAAATATGGTTAACTAAAAAAAGACTTGGTTTGTGGTCATGCAAATGTGAGTGAGCAGTATCCGTGTCCATTTTTACATCTAACAGCAGTCTGACATGATACTTCCTTGACATTCATATCGGATATAGCTCTTCCATCTACACTCTACAGGGACCCAAACATTGTTGTCAGTGATTTGACTTGGTTGTTACTGCATCAAATATAGCATAAATATGAGAACATTTCTTTGTAACGGTACCTTCTATAACTTTTTGTAACCTTGTTACTGTCCAAAATATGCATAAATATAAATATTAGTAAGTTATAATAAAATATATGTATGTTATCATGTGCATATAAAATCGTAACAGTATATATCCAAATTTTTCTGAGATATGCCGTATTGCAAATCTGTATCATGTCAATATGTGAATTCGTCTTCTTGTCTAGGTAATGTAGGTAGATACACACTTTACCTATCAATATTCAAAACATATGATGATAGATTTTTGGAAAAATGGTCATGCAACTCGATATGACACACATGGACTTTCAAGATACTAGTTATCCGCACGTTCACAACAATCTGTCACTATGCAAAACATGCATGAATATAAATATTAGTAAGTTCTAATGTATCCAATATATGTATGTTATTATGTGCATATAAAACCATATCAATATCCCAAATTTTCTGAGATATGCCATATTTCAAATCTGTATCGTGCCAGTATCTGAATCTGTCTTCTTGTCTAGGTAATGTAGGTAGATTTGTAGATACACACTTTACCTATCGATGTTCGAAAAATATAGATGACAGATTTTGGGAAAATGGTCATGCAACTGGATATGACACACATGGACTTTCAAGATGCTAGTTATCCATGTGTCCAGGACATTATTTTTACAAGAATTTATGAGATGCTTACTAGTTAATGCCTTTCTCGTAAATTTTATGTATACTTGAGCATGTACCTATATCCTAATTATTACATTGTAAAGCATAGCAAAACAATCTTATAACATTTAGCAGGAGGGCGATGGAGTGCTTGCACTCTCTTGATGACATTCACCAAAATTTCAAACCTAGTAATTGTTTAATTTCTATACATACATAACCATAGGCAAGATCAGCATTGACATTACATTTTGAGTGACGATACTCTAAATTTGTGTGCTTGTACTGCTCTGCTATTAGTTGCTCACATGGATTTTTTTTATTCATGTTGCTATATACTCTTGAAAGCAATTTGACTCTTGTTTGCTTGCTTGTACTACTGAGATAATCTTATGAGATCTAACTATTGCTTCCCATGTTGCACGGACATGAATATGACACTAGAAAATATGGACTCCATGAACGGACACAACAGGGGTTTTGGTTTTTCCTAGTATTTTTTGGAGTAACTATGTTGTGTCTGATACGTATGTAGCACATGGTGCGACTCGAATAAAACACCCATTTTTGGAGTGTCCATACTTGCAAGATTGCTTCCATACTGATGGGTTTGGCATCTAGAAGTTTTACAAAGCAGTTTTTTTTTGTTTTCCAATAGGAAACAATTGGTATTGACCTCGGTATTTTACATGAGCAAGGTTCATAACAAATACAAAATAATCTTGATTACGTTTTTAATTATTTATGCACTTGTACTCCTCATTGGTCTTCTTAATCTTGAATATGTAGTCAATTCGGATTCTATGGTAATGTTTGTTCAGTACAGTGCCAAATTATAACATGAAGCTAGCACGGCAACAGGGACATGGCGCAAATTGGGGCATGTCCTACTTTTGGAGTGTCTGTGCTTTCTGGGGAAGCACTCAAGGAGAAACTATTGCTTAAGGAATGTGGTAAGAGCAACTAGTTCTTGATAGAAGACTCATCTATTCTCTCTCCTTTTCTCTCTTAGACATCTTTAATATAAACATTATTATCAAGTTTTATTTGTCACTTATATTTGGGCTGAACCATTTGTCCAATCAATTTTGCTCAAATGAAAAAGGATAAGATATTTCCATGCTAAATACTGTAATTATGATATTGACATTGATATATCGCAACTAGTTTCATGAATAACTTGTAAGATTTGATAAGCAAGAAACAAATCTAGTAACTGTTTAAGATTGTTAGGGACATTTGGAAGTCTTTTTTAACTTTGAAACTATTTTTCGTAAGCTTCTAAGTTTGAATTAACCATTAAAGTCGGAAGCTTGAAAATGGTCCATCTTACTCAAGGAAGTTAAGAACCTATTTCTAATATGTAGGTCAAGTCTTTGTATAGTATGTACTAGACACCAGATGCTGAAATAGTTGGCTCAAAACGTCGATCACTTTTCCCAATGTTGACATATTTGTGACTTGAAAATGGAAGCTTTTAATACTAGGGCATTTCTTTGAACATATGATCAGATGTCAATGTGCACGCTCTAAAGGAACTTTGAGTTCTACCTACCTTTCATCACCAAGGCTGCAGGGGAGGTATAACATTTGTGTAGTTACTCTTAAATAAGTTTTGACCTGTCAAAATTTTTGATCTAATCATGCTTGCTCATGAGTACAGTAACTTATATTAGGTAGCCTTAAACTTAGATTCTTAATTTTTTTCCCACTCCAAGCATAATATCATGTATCTAGCAGGAAACTTTGAAGGCCAACTTTTTGTACTAAAGAAATTAATATGCTTAGGATTTAGGAATCTTTATTTCTGTTAGCACCAGTTTTTTAATAAGGTTTCCACAATCAGTATGTACTAAACACACCAAAGCATTTTCTTTTAGACTTGGTTTTATTGCAAAATTATGGATCCTACTGATTGTGGGTGTTTTTTTTAGATACGCAATGAACACCTTGGAGTTATTTAGAGCCATCGTACCAAAGCCACCTTATAATGCTTATTGGTTAGTCATAGCTTAAAAGAAGTCATGCATTTGATGTAGTTCATAACTGTAACTGAGCATGCAGATTACTGTATTTAGTAGAATTCTGCCATATTTCTCTTGGTTCGCACGATTTCATTCTAAATTTACATGCTTTGGGTATGAAGATAATCGTACTTTCAGCAAATCAGTAGCAGAGTTGGAGAAAATACGATAAAATGATTTGATACCTTTTCTATTTATAATGATTGAAGCAGACGAGTTCATAAATAATTAAACTGCTCTTTGAGATGGTTACAATTTTGATGGTCACAGATTAAGGGTAGACATATTTTTCCTAACACAGATTTTGATAGTTCACATTGCATTGATATATACTTTCAAAGGTAGATCTTGCACATGGTGGAAGAGGCTCGTCATCTCATGATCTTTGTTGCTTTTGTTCTTGTCTTAAGGTGCTGACACAATTGACTTTTGAAGGGATGCCACAATTTTGTGTTGGTGAATGCAAAAGGAATGTTTTAATATTTTGAGGCCTGGTGCCCTAAAAGGGAAACAAGATGTATATATTTGGATATCTTTTGAAATGTAATTGTGATATGTTGGTGAAGCAACAGATGAAAAAAGAGAGATATTTTGAAATGTAATTAAGATAGTGTAATATTTGGATATTTCAAATGAAATGTTTCAAATGTTAGTTAAATTTCATATTTATGTTGTCCGGTGTTCTGGAAATTAATATTGATCATTGCTTTTTATAATGCATCGAGTTATAAGCATTGACATGTGATATATATATATATTTATATATATATATATATATATATATATATATATATATATATATATATATATATATATATATATGTGTGTGTGTGTGTGTGTGTGTGTGAATACCAGAACATAACGTTAAAAAGCATTATGTATATGTACTATTTATAACGCTTTATGAATGTTTGAATTCTAGATCAGTTTAGAAAGTGCTATGTATATATAACCTAGTTATAACGATTCAAAATAGATATGTTATATATAATGATAATATTAATGTCGCTTAAATTTTTAGTGTTATATATACTTTATATCATTTTTAATTAAAAAAGTGTCATATAAGTTTACATCATTTATGATGGTTTTTCTAAACATATATAAGTTATATATACTTTACATCATTTATGATGGTTTTCATGATGGTCGCTGGCTTAAAAAAAAATCGTTATAAATTGTCATATATGACGGTTTTTACCTGTCATAAAAAGGTAATTTTCTTGTAGTGATTTTGGATTCAGATTCGAATGGATACATAAACAATCTTATACAAATGTACATGTACGTGTAGTCATATGTTTTTATTGCTTCAACACCAACTATCATTTTAATAGGCTTCAATTGTATCATCGGGGAAATATATTTAATTGTCATCTATCATTTATTGAAATTACATGGATAACTATCACCTTGCATAATGAACAGTATATTGTATTAGGTTGGATCGGCTAGGGATAGAATAATCAGCCTATTGCAAAATAAATATCATGTCTACTAAAATTCCTAAGTTGTTTTTAAACAAATTACTGAGTTATTTTTAAACAAATTTCTAAATAAATTCATGATATTATTCAGTTCATTCACTTATAAGATCTTAAAAGGAAATCAAGAAGGGAATTGAACAAACTAATAGGACTAATATCTCAAATCCTTGTATACATTTTATGGGGAGTAAGATATTTATATAATAACTTTTACATCTGCCGATACTAAAATATAATTCTTGAACCAACCTGAGGAGATCATGATCGAGATCCAACAAGATAGTTTAAACATCAAAATAATGATTAGCAATATGGTGTTCTCTTTTCATATCCCATACTTCCTTTTTTAAGCTCCTATGGCTCGAAGAGCTTTATAGCTTTGGCATTGAAAAGTTAACATTGTGATTTAAGGTTACAGAAGTTTCCTACGTTGAATGATCTACGAGTTCCAATTTTTTTTGCTATAGATGTATGAAAAGATGAAAAAAAAAATGACACTTGGAGCACCTTTTATGCATTCATCAATAAATATAACCAATAGACAAGTTTATACCATAAATATATCATATATGTATGATAATAATCAGTTCAAACGTGTTGAGCATCACACAAGTTAAATGTTCTTTAACAGACATCCTGAAATAAGATAAAAAAATCTTTACATGGATTTATTTGGAAATGTTTCACCAATTTACTTCAAGTTTTAGGGGCCTCAACACTGTTTACGCTATATAATTCCTCTAAAACGGGTTGGTCCCATGCTTTCAGGAGAGTAATCAGCTACTTCATTACTTAGTATGCTAAGGAGAAAGTTGGGAATATCAATCAAGGACATTGTTGTTTGCCAAAGAATGAAAAATAACCCTTAGGCTGGTCAAGAGGCATCATCCCTCCATCTTAGACTTGAAATCTTGTAGTTTGTAGTTTCGGTCGATACCGATACGATACGTTATCGATATTGTTTGGATTGTCCTAATCTTACCATCGTTATTGATACTTACCGATACTGATACTGGGGGTCTCTTTCCAAGTCAATTCAGCAAATATAGTTGAACAAAAAGATATATCATCACGGGTGAAAAGCATAGTAAGATGTAAAAGTATGTAAATGAAGCAAACTTACTTGTCTCAACAATTAAGTTTTAGAAATTCGGATACTTGTTAGATATTTTTAATGATTCATCAATTGAATATATGACATAACCTAAGCTAAAGCAACATTTTAAAGAATAAAATAGACGTCAAGGAGACATGATTTTTACAAGAATGAAAATTAGGATGAGTAAGAAGTCGTTGAAGGGATTGATACACGAAACTGATACATTAGGTTTGTCTTTCGAAGTCATGGAATGGATGGTTTTCAGCATTGTGAGATATCTATTTAATCAAGAGCTGCTATCAAGTGAGGTGTTTACCTAATAAGACCAACATTTGAAATAATATCATCCTAACAACATTTAAAGATAAATTTGCAACATTGTTTAAAGGGAAAATTTATGAAATGCCCAAAAAACGAAAAAGTTTTATGAAAAACCCACCGCACAATAACATTTCATCACGTGCCCTGAATTAGCAAAAAATATACAAAGAGGGTTCCGAATGACCTTTTTGCCCTTCTTTCTAATTTATTGAAAACACCCACGAAACTACTCTTAAAAAAACGTTTCGATACTTCATCTTCTTCCATACGCTGCTCACTTTCGAATCTAGGTTTTTTTCTCAAAAATCTTCAAAAACTCGTCGAAAAATTTCGGAAAGACCGAGACAAACGGCAAAAGTGCTAAAACGGAGGTCCAAACATCATTTTTTTACGATTCTAAAATTTTGGAAGGCTGTCTAACGAAAAAACTGTTACTTTCAGGCTCCTCGAAGATACGCTCATTTTGGGACAAACCGGACCTCGTTTCGACCTCACAGTCAAAAGTTATGGCCCTTCAAAGTTTCAACTGACCATAAAATGCAGGAGAATGGTCATTCTCCGTGTTAGAACACGAAAAATGTTAATTTCGCATGAGGGTGGCCATTCTCCGTGTAGTAACACGGAGAATGTCATTCTCCGTCTTAATTTACACGGAGAATAGTCATTCTCTGTGTTAGAAACACGGAGAATGCCATTCTCCGTGTAAATTAACACGAAGAATGACATTCTCCGTGTTAAATAAAACGGAGAATGGCCATTCTTCGTCTTAATTTACACGGAGAATGACCATTCTCCGTGTAATTTAGCACGGAGAATGGTCATTACAGTGTTAAAACGCAGGAGAATGGCCATTCTCCGTATTAGAAACACGGAGAATGCCATTCTCCGTGTTAAATAAAACGGAGAATGCCATTCTCCGTGTTAAATAAAACGGAGAATGGCCATTCTCCGTGTAATTTAGCACGAAGAATGGTCATTACAGTGTTAAAACGCAGGAGAATGGCCATTCTCCGTGTTAGAAACATGGAGAATGCCATTCTCCGTGTTAAATAAAACGGAGAATGGCCATTCTCCGTGTAATTTAGCACGGAGAATGGTCATTACAGTGTTAAAACGCAGGAGAATGGCCATTCTCCGTGTTAGAAACACGGAGAATGCCATTCTCCGTGTAAATTAACACAGAGAATGTCATTCTCCGTGTTAAATAAAACGGAGAATGGCATTCTCCGTCTTAATTAAAACGGAGAATGATATTCTCCGTGTTAATTTACACGGAGAATGGTTATTCCCAGTGTTAAAACGTAGAAGAATGACCATTCTCCGTGTAATTTAGTACGGAGAATGGAATTCTCCGTTTCTAAATTACACGGAGAATGACCATTCTCCGTGCTAAATAACACGGAGAATAACATTCTCCGTGTTAAATGACACGAAGAATGGTCATTCAAATGTTAAAACACAGGAGAATGGCCATTCTCCGTGTTAGAAACACGCAGAATGCCATTCAACACGGAGAATGGCATTCTCCTTGTTAAAAATGCAGAAGAATGACTATTCTTCGTGTGATATCGATGGAGAACAGTTGACAGAAACCTAATTTTTTTGTTTTTTTTTTGTTTTATGGAAAAAAATTTGACATGAATAAAGATTCAAGAGTTTTCATTCTTCTTTCAAAATGATGCTAACTCTTATGGAAAAGAAGAAGAAGATCTTCTCTCCATAATTGACCTAATTGTCGAAGAAGAAGAAGAAGATGAGCGATGATCGGAGTTCGACTGAAAAAAAAAGCATGGTGAACTACGAACGATCTTTGCGATCTCTGCTGAAGATGAGGGCAATGGAATTCAGATCTCTCGTGAAGAAGAAGAAGAAGAAGAAGAAGAAGAAGAGAATCACAATCCAGATCTGAGTTTGTGCGGAGGGGTAGTTATGGTATTAATTTTGTAAATACAGAGCATCTAAAGGGAATATTTGAATATTTGATGTGGAATTATATAATTCTGGGCATTTCATAAAACCCATCCTGCGGGTGGGTTTTTCATACAATCCAACCCCGAAATTGGGTTTTTCAGCAATTTCCAGTTGTTTAAATATATTGAAATATACATCTTTTACAACATTTTATAAAAGTTTTCGAATATTATCCTTTTACATTTTCCTAAACACTTTACGACATTACACACACAACGTCTATATAAAGTGGTAAAATTAATTTTATAGCATCAAATAAACATTGTGAAACATAACTTTTTTACAACAGTTGATAAAGATTGTTTAACATCACATTTTTAAAATATTTTAAAGACATTGTCAAAATTAACAACTTTGACAAAATTAAATAAACGTTGTGAAAAGTAATAAATATGACATTGTTGTAGATAGTAGTACAGAACTTTTGTGATTGACTATTGTAGAAGCCTTAATGTTTAAAAATAAGATGTTATTTGCACATGTATTTTATAACGTTTTTACAATGGAGGTTGTAGAAGATCCTCCATTTTTTATAACGTTTTCAGAAAGTGTTGTAGAAGGAACATTGTAAAAGTAGTTTTTTCTTGTAGGGATATTAGTTACTGGTTCATGACACCAAGCATGATTTTTGACCAGCATCTAAGACATGTATCTTAGGAACGAATATTGTGTTGGAGTCCAGTCTGGATTTGGTAATAGCATATTTGTGGAGTCCAAATCTGATTAAATATTTAATTTAATTTGATTTGGATGTCCATAATTATTGCTGGGCTATTTTAGATATTATAGGATTCTTATTTGAGGGTTTCCTATTTAAGAGATCCTATTATAATCTAAAATAGGATGTTGATGGACTATTTTAGGTGTACTAGGATTCCTATTTGAGGGCTTCCTATTTAAGAAATCCTATTATGACATAAAATAGGTTTTTCTCATTATATATATATGGGGTGAGGGTGGAGGCACAAAACATAGCACAAAAGTGGAGATTCGAGGTGCTCGTCCATAGGAAATCTAAGAGAAAGTTTTGTACTTTGCTCTTAGAACTTCGCCATCAAAGACAGAAGGAAGAAGAGATCTAATCGAGGGGTCGTCAACTTCGGTTAGGGAGATTGCTACGGGTTGGTGAGCGATTTCAATTGTAATCTTTATTTTCTTCTTGAGTGTGGTGAGGGGCTTGAACCTATTAGGTCAAAGGGTTCAACATTTATTTTTGTCAATCTTGTAATCTGAGTTATAGAGATTGTGATTTGTCCAGGTGACGTAGTCACCGCCATATACTTGTCTTTATCTTTGCTTGGTATCCGTTAGACGAGGGTTGGTTATTTCAGGTGGGTTGGCCTAAGTTTTCACTGCGGCAACATCTCAGACACGGTATCGGAGCCCAGGAGGGCGTATCCGATTCTCAACATCTAGTATCAGAGCTTTGGAGGTTTTGGCAACCATGTCTATGGAGCAGATGAACACTCGTATGAACACCCTCACAGGGGAAAATTGGACGATTTGGAAGCCAAGGATGGAGGATCTACTCTGGTGCAAGGACTTGCATGATCGTTGGAGGGCGACAACGCAAAGCCAATGGACAAAGCTGCTGAAGACTGGAAATGACTGGATCGGAAGGCCATTGGATTCATCCGCCAATGGTTGGATGATTCGGTGTTTCACAATGTGTCCATAGAGAGTTCAGCAAAAGCATTATGGGAGAAGCTGCATTCACTGTACGAAAGGAAGACACTGGCAACCAGGCGTTTCTTATTCGTCAACTCCTTAACTCGAAGTACACAGAGGGTGTCCCAGTGGCACAACATCTGAACAAGGTTCAGGGTATCATCAATCAACTGTCTGCGATGAAGATGGTGATTGATGATGAGCTTCAGGCCCTACTGCTCTTGAGTTCTCTACCGAAAAGCTGGGAGACGTTGGTGGTGTCGGTGAGCAACTCTGCGCCTGATGGAGTTGTCACGATGGAGGCAGTCAAAAGTAGCTTGTTGAATGAGGAGGTCCGGCCAAGCAAGTGGAATCGTCGCAGGAGTCCGCTCTGGTGACTTCCTACGGGAAGAAAAGACACAATTCACAAATGAGGACATGGAAGAGTTCTCAAAATCTTGTGATTGGGGATCGCAAGGAGGGCTACTATCATTGTGGCGAAAGGGGTCATATCAAGAGGAACTACATGAAGCTCAAAGCTGAGAAGGCAAAAGACAAGGACGATCAGAAGGATCTCACAACAATGAGAGATATCATCATCGTAACAACCAACGCAGAGGAACCTTGTCTCCTGTGTCATGACGGTGACTGGGTCATGGACACGGGAGCGCCGTATCACGCCACTCCACATAGGAGGATCTTCACATCATACCGCGGCGGCAGGTTTGGACGTGTAAAGATGGACGACAAGGGGACGGCTGCAGTTGTAGGCATCGATAATGTGCACTTGACAACGGAGCTCGATGAGAAGCTCATTCTCAAGGGTGTGCGCCATGTATCGAGTTTGTGCTACAACTTGGTTTCGGTAGGGTGGCTGGCAGTTGTCGCAGTCTGTTTGGGGACAAAGATTGGATGCTTGCGAAGGGTTCCCAACAGCTAGCTCGAGGAGATTTGTGTTGTGGCATGTACAGGATCAAGCCGCTGAGCTGTACAGGTAGGCTACAGACACCGGATGGAGGCTCGAGGGGTGCTCGATCGGAGGTGGATCGTCGAGAACTTGCTGAGGAGGGGCTTCTAGGTGCTTTGAGGGATACGAAGGATTCGGTTCGTCGAGACAAAGCGACGGATGGTGGTGAGTCAAAGATTGAGGGTTAGTCTGTCGGTCCCATGACAGCTGGTCGGTCTCCAGGTGGGGGTTGCTCTACGGATCCGATTTTGGTGACGGGTGGTTTCCAAAGCTTCACGGAGCGACATCGGTTTCAGCAGTTCAAAATCAGGAAAGAGATCAAGGTTTGCAGAAACTCAATCTGAGGCGGGAGCATCATTATTCACACAGTTCAGGGAAGCTGTGGGTCATCGACGGCATGTACAGTACGTAATGTTCTGCTCGAGGATGCATGTGTATGGGGGAGCTTCAAGTTCAGACACGAAGGTGGGCAGGTTCAGGAGTCCGAATCTCAGGAGGACCGCACCATCTGCTTGGTTGGGTCAGCCAAGGATGAAGAAGCTCGTCGGAACGTTAACACTTGCTGGTGGAAGATAGAAGTCGGGGACAGGCAGCCGAGACTTGCGGTGAGGCTGATCGTCAGGGACTTCGATCTTGATCGTGTTATTGATATCGGCAGGATCCCAGTAGTGCAAGAGGTGCTACGCATGACAGCTAGCGTCGACTTGACGGCCGAGGAGCTGAAGACGAAGGAAGATGCAAAGCACCTCGGGGGATCGAAGATCAGTGCTATGGGGAGCAGGAACTCTGTCGCATGACGACAAGCATGGAGTCCAGTTGAGGAGCCAATGGGTCAACACCCTCTCATCAGACTGGAGGAGAAGATTGTTGGAGTCCAGTCTGGATTTGGTAATAGCATATTTATGGAGTCCAAATCTGATTAAATATTTGATTTAATTTGATTTGAATGTGCATAATTAGTTGGCCTATTTTAGATATAATATGATTCTTATTTGAGGGTTTCCTATTTAAGAGATCCTATTATAATCTAAAATAGGATGTTGATGGGCTATTTTAGGTGTAGTAGGATTCTTATTTGAGGGCTTCCTATTTAAGAAATCCTATTATGACCTAAAATAGGTTTTTCTCATCATATATATATGGGGTGAGGGTGGAGGCACAAAGCATAGCACAAAAGTGGAGATTCGAGGTGCTCGTCCATAGAAAATTTAAGAGAAAATTTCGCACTTTGCTCTTAGGACTTCGCCATCCAAGACAGAAGGAAGAAGAGATCTAATCGAGGGGTCGTCAACTTCGGTTAGGGAGATTGCTACGGGTTGGTGAACGATTTCAATTGTAATCTTTCTTTTCTTCTTGAGTGTGGTGAGGGGGTTGAACCTATTAGGGCAAAGGGTTCAACATTAGTTTTTGTCAATCTTGTAATTTCATCTGAGTTATAGAGATTGGGATTTGTCCAGGAGACGTAGTCACCGCCATATACTTGTCTTTATCTGTGCTTGGTGTCGGTTAGACGGGGGTTGGTTATTTCAGGTGGGTTGGCATAAGTTTCTGCTACGGCAACGTCTCAGACACGGTATCGAAACGCAGGAGGACGTATCTGATTTCCAACATATTGTAATATTATTTGCCCACCAAATAATAAATAGTTCCTGGATGTAAATAAAATATGATCAAATAACGCGGTTATGGACTTTTTGTTGTAGTGATCCTGAAGATTTACAAGTTTAAACTTTGATTTGGAAGCCTCAATTTTGGGAATGCCAAACGTATTCAAATAATATATGATCATATTTGTTATTGGTTTGCTCTTTCTTTTTCAGGTTGCTGACAGTGTTATCGACGAGTTATGGGCTAAGAAGAAAGTTGAAACTTGACAAGCACTTAATATCATTTCTTTTCTTTTTTTAGTAGTCCAGGAAATTAACAATTTCCCTAGTGTATATAAATTTTAATGAAATTTAATCTAATAGTAAACTCTAGTATATTTTTGGATCTATTTACAAAAATATAAGATGGTGTAGTATGTATTTTTGGTACTAGACTTTAATGATATGGATTGAATGATATGTTTTATTCGATATGAATTCTTCAAAAGTTTCTCAAATTGTTATCGTGAATATATCTTTGTTGGTACTGAGATGGATTTAATCATTACAAAATTGGGCAATATTGGAAATGTTAGTCTATTTGCAAACAATCGATGGAAAAACTCAGTTGCAATCCCTAAGAAGAGATGCAAAGAATGCAGTTGCAATCCCTAAAAAAGAGATGCAAATAATGCTGATTGCGTAGCCTAAACGATTAAAAAAATTGAATCGCGTTTGCAATAGCGGTTTCTCGAAGGCAACAAGAGATGATCAACAACAGTTGAGTCTCAGATTCTCGAAGGCAACAGAAAGAGGAAGGAAGAAGAAGAGCGGATCTCGCTGGGGTGTTGAACACCGGCGCTCAAAGCTATACCCGCAGTACGGATAAGCTCCCAGGAACCAGCAAGTTCAGGAGAACTTCTGGAATGCTCGTAAGTCAATATTTGAGACTTGAACGGGCTTCCTGGACTTAACAGACTCCCTCAACTCTCTTTTTGGTGCATCTTTCAAAGGAGGCCAAGGGGCTCTATTTATAGAGTGGAGTTGAGACTTCACCTCTTCTCCTATCCGATGTGGGACTAAAATACCAATACTCAAAAATAGAGTTTGATATTTTAGATCATCCTACAATCAGCATAGAAGTGTGCCAGTCCACGCCTACCCCCCGAACCCTCCCGTGCATGCACGAGACATCTTGGAGTCCGCGTCCGAGTCCGAGTCCGCACAACAAAAATTAACTTGCATCCTTGTTGGATTTAATCCTTTTTCCTTCTAGGAAAATACTTCCACATGGCACAAACTTGTGCCCCACTACACCTCATGTGCACACCTCAACACAAGCAATGCATTATATTGAGATACTCACCATTTGGTGTAGCCGATGTGGGACTATCTTTTCTAGTCCAAAGGCAAAAACACCAACAATTCTCCACATATCTCAATATATGGGTTGAGCGTTCCCCACAGTGATTGTCCATCATGCATTAGGAGAGATGTCGCTACGACTTGAATCTTCCCGCATAGGTTAAATAACAGCATGATACAAGAATGGACTGAGCCTTGAATTCTGCACCATAACTGCAATTCTTCCTACTCACATAGTGACATCAACTGTGCTTCTGGCTGCACATTGAAGGCCTTGTGCCAGCCTGGTTTCAGTGTATAATTTTTGGGCGTCTACAAGTTTACCCTCAAGAGACGGCCTGATATCTCTGTCCATACACTATAGGTGAGTTCTATATAAAGAGTCATTGGCATGAAGCATTGCGCTTCTTTGCGGTGCTACGCCGCTATGACATGGCTGACAAAGCCAAGGCATTACCCCTACCTGGGAACCTCATCGTAGTGTCATACTACTGTAGCATGAGGTCTCAAGCCTCTTTGTAGTGCCAAACTACCCAGCATGAAGCCTTGCGCTCCCTTGTGGTGTTACGCCACTATGACATGGCTTGCAAAGCCGAGGCTTTACCCCTACCTGGGTACCTCATCGTGGTGTCATGCCACTGTAACATGAGGACACCGGCCTCTTTGTAGTGCTGCCTACATCTCTTTATTACGATTATGCAACATTAGGCTACCTGCCTATATGCGGTGCTACGCCGCCTGTAACTTGGCTAACAAAGCCGAGGCATTACCCCTACCTGGGAACCTCATGGTGGAGTCACCCCACTGTAGCATGGAGTTGTAACACTCCTTTGTGGTTGTTGCGCCACCATGCTTCCTGTAAAGCATAACAGACCTTCACTCAGTCTGAGAACTCATTAAGGCATTATGCCATCCTTCTCACAGGATCAATTTTCCGTAGAAAATTCATAGTAGACAACAGTGGTTCTGGGTCCGAAACCCTTACATGTTCCGCAGAACAAGTGTCCACTGTTAACTAATATTTTTCCAGTCAATAGTCCTCCCTTGAATCAAAAAATTAGATATCTGGTAGATTTCTCTTTGAACCAATAACATAAAATTTATTAATAGGATTATAATGACACAATATTAGAATGCCTTCAAGCCCATCTTCCTTGCTGTGTCCTCGACCAGCTGACGCTTGAGACCCTTCGTGAACGGATCCGCCAGGTTTTCCTGACTCCGAACATCGATCACTGCAATGACGCCCCTTTTTATGAGATCGTTCACTGCTCTGTGCTTCAACCGCACAGTCCTCTTCTTCCCGTTGAAGAGTTCATTTGATGCCACTGCTGCTGCCGCCTGGTTGTCACAGTATATCGGAATCGCCGGTATCTGAGCCCCAACCATTGGAAGGTCATACATGAGCTCCCGAAGCCACTTTGCTTCATCTGCTGCAGCGTCCAATGCAAAGAATTCAGATTCCATGGAGGAGCGAGATAACATAGTCTGCTTCTTCGACTTCCACGATATAGCAGCTCCACCCATGGCGAACACATATCCACCTGTGGAATATTCGCTCTCCACCTCTGAACACCAGCTAGCATCACTGAAGCCTTCCACTACTGACGGATCTCCGCTGTAGTATAGTGCATATGTCTGAGTCTTCTTGAGATATCTCATAACACGCTTCACAGCTTTCCAATGCTTTACGCCTGGATTGCTCGTAAATCGACTCAACATTCCCACTGCAAAGGCTATGTCAGGCCTTGTGGCAGTAGTAGCGTACATCAAACTTCCGATGATGCTAGCGTACTCCAACTGCCTGACGCTCTCCTTCGAATTTGGCTCCAGTTTCAGATCACTCCTGTACGGTGTATCAATAATAGGAAGATCTTGATACCCGTAGCGAGAGAGCATCTTCTCAATGTAATGAGACTGTGACAGCGCTATTCCAGTGCCTGTCCGGATGATCTTGAGCCCCAAGATTACGTCGGCATCCCCCAAGTCCTTCATACTGAACTTGGTCGAGAGAAATTTCTTTGTCTCTGTGACGCAGCTTAAATCCGTACCTAGGATTAGCATGTCGTCCACGTATAGACAAACGATTACTCCTCTTCCGTCAGCAAACTTCGTATAGACACACTTGTCTGTTTCACTGACCCTGTAGCCATTTGACCTTATCACCTTGTCAAACTTCTCATGCCACATTTTGGGAGCTTGCTTCAAACCATACAGAGACTTCATCAACTTGCAGACTTTGTCTTCCAGACCTCTGACGACAAAACCTTCTGGTTGTTGCATGTAGATCTCTTCGGTCAGCTCGCCATAAAGGAATGCCATTTTCACATCCATCTGATGTATCACCAGCTTGTGTATTGCTGCTAAAGCAATTAACAATCTGATAGTTGTCATCCGAGCTACTGGAGCATAAGTGTCAAAGTAGTCGATCCCCTGCTTCTGAGCAAACCCCTTGGCCACTAGCCTGGCCTTGAACTTGTCAATGGTTCCATCTGCTTTCATCTTCTTCTTGAAGATCCATTTGCATCCGATGGGTCTTGCTCCTTCTGGTAGGTCGACCAATACCCATGTGTTATTGGAGGTGATTGAGTCAATCTCGTTGTCAATCGCCTCCTTCCAGAATATAGCATCTCTGGTCTTCATCGCCTCATCATAGGTAAGCGGATCTGCTTCCACATGATAGGTGACGAAGTCATCTCCGAAGTCTTTCGGCCTCCTCGCTCGCTTAGTTGACGGCTCAGCGAGTTCTGGTTCAGCTGGTGTCTCCTCGACAACAACTCCATCTTGGACTACTGGTTCGATAAAGATCTCTGTCTGCTCCGCACCCTCATTATTCTCCGGAATGTCCGCGAGAACAATGTTCTTGTGCCTTGCAAACTTTTCTTCAAAATATTCAGCATCGCGAGATTCGATGATATGATTTGACTCGATATCAAGGAATCTCCGAGCATCACTCTTCTCGGCATACCCCAGGAAGATCGCCTTAGTAGTCCTTGTCCCCAGCTTTTGAATCTTTAGATCCGGGAGCTTCACATAAGCCAGGCACCCCCACACTCGAATGACATTCAGGTTGGGTCTGACTTTGAACCAGAGTTCATGAGGAGTTATGTCGGAAGTTGCATACGGCACTCTGTTCAGAATGAAAGTGGCCGTTAATGCAGCTTCTCCCCAATAGCACTTTGGGAGACCCGCAGTCAACAGCATAGAATTCATCATCTCTGTCAACGTTCTGTTCTTCCTTTCTGCTACTCCGTTGGATTGTGGAGAATACGGAGCCGTCGTCTCGTTGATGATTCCATGTTCTTTGCAGAATTATGAGAATTCATGAGACCTATATTCCCCACCTCGATCACTCCTCAGCCTCTTGAGTTGTTGTCCAGTTTGCCGTTCAGCCTCGGCCCTGAACTCCTTGAACTTCTCGAATGCTTCGTCTTTAGATTTGAGTAAATAGACGAAGGCATACTTGGAGAAGTCATCGATGAAAGTAATGAAATACTTCATCCCGGCCTTTGTAGAGAATTGTTTGAAGTCACAGATATCTGAGTGAACCAACTCCAGAAGATCCGTGCTTCGATGGACCCTGTGGAAGGGTTTCCTAGTGATCTTCGTCTGAGCACATATCTCACATTTCTCTACCTTACCCCCACACTTGGAGATAAGTCCTAGACTAGACATTTTGTTTATTCGCTTACAATGAACATGTCCTAGTCTATTATGCCACAACTCAAGAGAGTAATTCAAACTAGTGATAGCATTGACATTATTATGCTGGGTTACAACAAGCTGAATTTTGTACATTCCTTCAGTCTGAAAAGCTTTTCCGAAGAAAGTACCCTTCTTGGACATCACCATTTAGCCAGCATTGATGTCCATCCTCAAGCCTGCGTTGCAGAGCAGGCTCCCAGAGATCAGGTTCTTTGCGATTGCAGGAACATGCTTCACACCTTGAAGCGTCAGAATGTTCCCCGATGTAAGCTTCAGCTCCACCGTCCCGATCCCCAGTACTTCAGCTTGTGCCTGGTTCGCCATCATGACTTTCTCGGAAGTAGGCTCATAGGAGACGAACCAGTCCTTGTCTGAACAGACATGACATGTCGCGCCAGTGTCTATCCACCAGTCCAAGTCTGCCCCCACAGTTGCAACCTGTGCTATCATGGCAACCTGATTAGTAACCAAAGAAACCTTGTTAGGCTCACCTTGCTCTTTGGGCTTGGACTTGCATTCACTTTTATAGTGACCCTTCTTGCCACAGTTGAAGCAAGTCACATGGGACTTGGACTTCTGTTGCTTGAATCCTGGACCCTTCACTTTCAGATTCGAGAAGTCCTTCTTCTTGTGGTGAGAAGCCGCCTGCTTCCCTTTGTTCTCTCTGGTGGCTTGAACCAGATTCGCCGTTGCTAGTTGCTTGGATAGGGTGTCCAACATCTGTTGAGAGCGCATCTCGTCCTCAACATGAATCTCGCTGAGGAGATTATCCAGGCTAATCTCCATCTTCTTCCTATGCATCCTTGCATAGATGTTGCTCCATCCTGGAGGAAGTTTTGCCACGATCCCTCCAACGACGAACTTGTCGACGAGGGGCATGCTATCGTCCTCCAGTTTCTGGCGCAGCTTCAGGAACTCTTTCACTTGGGGCAGCATGGTCTTCTCGTCTTCAAAGACCCATTTGTGGTATTTTTCAACCATGAACATCTTCGACCGGGCCTCGTCGTCGTCATACAGCTTCCCCCACGGACTCCCAGATCTCTTTGGCAGAAGTCCTCTTTGTGTAGGACTCGGCCAGAGAGTCTTCCATGGAATTCAGGATCAGCAGCCTGCATATGCTGTTATCCTTTTTTCACTTCGTCTGCTTGCTCGTAGCAGCGGCCAGAACAGCAGCAGATCCTGTTGCTGGAACGATTGGTTCTTCCTCATCCAACACGTGATCAACATCCACGAGTTGAAGGTTCAGAGTCACCTTTCGCTTCCAGATCTGGAAGTGTTCGCCGTCGAATTTCTCCAACTTGTTAAAGCCGGTATCGACAAGCGAAGCACGAGTGTTTTCCATCGAATCGTATAGCTTTGAGATTGTTAGTCTATTTGCAAACAATCGATGGAAAAACTCAGTTGCAATCCCTAAGAAGAGATGCAAAGAATGCAGTTGCAATCCCTAAAAAAGAGATGCAAATAATGCTGATTGCGTAGCCTAAACGATTAAAAAAATCGAATCGCGTTTGCAATAGCGGTTTCTCGAAGGCAACAAGAGATGATCAACAACAGTTGAGTCTCAGATTCTCGAAGGCAACAGAAAGAGGAAGGAAGAAGAAGAGCGGATCTCGCTGGGGTGTTGAACACCGGCGCTCAAAGCTATACCCGCAGTACGGATAAGCTCCCAGGAACCAGCAAGTTCAGGAGAACTTCTGGAACGCTCGTAAGTCAATATTTGAGACTTGAACGGGCTTCCTGGACTTAACAGACTCCCTCAACTCTCTTCTTGGTGCATCTTTCAAAGGAGGCCAAGGGGCTCTATTTATAGAGTGGAGTTGAGACTTCACCTCTTCTCCTATCCGATGTGGGACTAAAATACCAATACTCAAAAATAGAGTTTGATATTTTAGATCATCCCACAATCAGCATAGAAGTGTGCCAGTCCACGCCTACCCCCCGAACCCTCCCGTGCATGCACGAGACATCTTGGAGTCCGCGTCCGAGTCCGAGTCCGCACAACAAAAATTAACTTGCATCCTTGTTGGATTTAATCCTTTTTCCTTCTAGGAAAATACTTCCACATGGCACAAACTTGTGCCCCACTACACCTCATGTGCACACCTCAACACAAGCAATGCATTATATTGAGATACTCACCATTTGGTGTAGCCGATGTGGGACTATCTTTTCTAGTCCAAAGGCAAAAACACCAACAGGAAACGCCTTGAATATAGTTTTTTTTATAACTCTTTTTCTGGGATGCCAAAGTATTATAATAATTGTGGTTGTTATGCTTTGGAAAAAATGTTATATATGTGTATTTCATTTATAATGCTTTTAAAACTAAGTGTTATATATGTGCATCCCAATTTTTTATGTTTTGAAAAATAGTGTATATGTAAATACCATTTATAACGTTTTTTTAAAGCATTTATAATACTGATATTTATAATACTTACTTGCAAATAAAAATATTATAAAAAGTTATTTATAAAGTTTTTTTAGCCATTATAAAAAGTGTTTCTTGTAGTGTTTGCTGAATCATACCGGATGTGCCAGCGCTTCAACATTAAACGCGCGCTGCCACAGGCCCACAATAGCCAAATGTTAGAGATATGCACAAATAAGTTCTCCAAGCAATAACAACCCAACAAAATGGAGCACATCTCAGCAGAGCCCAGAGGAATACAAAATAAGCAGCCAAAAGAATTAGGGCAAGAACAATAAACTCAAATGTATCCAAGTAGTGACATAATGGTAAGATGATAAATAAAATAACTTAGCCATAAACACAACTATCCAGTGATAGATTTGTAATATTAACCCCCGAAATATTTTTGAAAGCCCTACCAAATTCTTTTCTCTTTCTCCCTCTTATTCTATGATATATTTGTTCGTTGGACATTTACAATATTTATGTAGGGCTGTAAAACGATTCAAACAGTTCATGTTTGGCTCGGATCAAGCTCGGTTCGAAGCTCGTTCGTAGGCAGGTCAATACCGAGCTCGATCGACTTTTTTTTGGTTCTAAGTGGTATTTGAACCGAGTTCGACAATAGGTTGTTCGACTCGGTCTTGTACGCTGACCGGCTCGAACTCGGCTCGGTTTTTCATATTAGGACTTTTTCTAGTATATGATATCTTCTTTTATGGATGTGTATAAATTGTCTTAGGAATTTTACTCTCTTTTTTGTTATTCATATGATGGTAAATTTATGATGTAGAGAGAATAAATAATTCAACAAAAAATTCTTTAAGACTTGAGAGTAATTGTGTAACAAGTTTAAAGTGACTTTGGTTCGGTCTTGACTCGGACTCGGTTCGTTTTCGTCCGAGCTCGTGAGCTAAATCGAGTCGAGTTTGATCACTTCGAGCTTCTAATCGAACCGAGTTCAAACACCATTTTTGAGCTCGATCTTAAGCTCGATCCGAATGAAGCTCGTTCGGTAGTTTAGTCGAACCGAGTTCGAACACAATTTTTTTGAACTTCGTTTGATTTTCAGCCCTGTACTTAGGAGAAGCCAACGGAAGGCCAAGCAATTCTCAGATGAAAAATTAGAAGCATATTGGTCAGGCTGTTGCATCGTACCCAAGAAGTGAAACTTTCCTTATCAACCTGAATACCTAATTTTTAACCAAAGTGATTACATCAGCTACTTGCAACCTTTTATAATTAAACAATCAATGCATTGTTCACACACTGCTATGCCACAATGAAGAAATAAAGGGGAGACTTACTAGGCACCACCTTGGGGAGAACAGAGGGAGGTTGTAGTGGAGAATGCTTTGAGCCTTTTCGAGAAAGCATATCCAATAGAAAGATGACTAACAAAGGATGGCCGTATATTGGTTATATATTCTTACCTTTTCCTTAATAATTGAAGTGAACACTCATGAGAGAGCAACAAGAGAGATATAAGAGGGAGACAAGGAACGTCTTCTTAGTTGTATCAATGTGTCATCCAGTATATATATTTTAAACTTTGTTTACCAAAAGGCTGGATTATAGAGTTGAACAAGCCTCTAAATCTGCAGTAAGCGAATGCCATCCCTAGCTAATTCTCTACAGCATGTTGCAGGGCGATTTCTTAACTAGTGTTTTCAGTACTAGTGGAGGGGCACAAGAGAGTTGGCTCCACATATTATCAGCAGAGGATCCCACTAAACAACTTACCAATGGATTCCTTTCTCTATTTGGTGCCCCACACTGTATCTAATTACCGGATAACAGTTGAAGATACCATATGCCACAAATCCTGTGGGGTGAGTGAGGTGGATAATGACAATGGTGACAGCGGAACACACTTGCGTGCGTGCTACGGTGGCTTTTGACGTCACTGATTTTGTTAAGGGATTAATATGAGATACCATACATGCCAGAAATAAGAAACAAAATTCAGTCGGAATCTCATTCACACCTACATTATGAAATAAATAGGAACCACAGTCCAGCTTCAATAGAGTGTAATCAAGTTATACGTGAGAAAGAAGAACATAATATCAGAATTTCGTAGGTCTAAGGAGTACATTATAGTGATCTAAGCTAGTCTTTCTCAAAAGAAATGCAACAATTTCTCATTGTCCATTGTTCTTTTATTCGTCTATAATTTTGTTATTCCAGGGACGTAATTTTCGATGAAAAACTGAGAAATGAAACGATTGTAAGAACAATGTTTCGTAGCAACACTTCAAGGAATGTGCAAAATAGAGATCCTTGGAGGATTCTGAAAAACGAAAAACAAATGTATTACTTCGAAGAAGATACAGAAGAATTCGTAGCAGCAGCAACAACAACGAACGTCCACTAACTTTTCTGATTAGATCAGAGAAGTTCTCGTTCAGAACGAGTTGCAAGTGGATAATGGAAGAGCTGAAGGTTCTGATTAGATCAGAGAGGAAGAAAGACTGCTGGGGTGAATTATCACCGGCGCTCAAAGCTTGATTCGTCCCACACGAACAGCTTCCAGGAACCAGCAAGTTCGGCGGAGAACTTTGGAACACTCCGCTCTTCTGACTCCTCGAATGGCACGGACTCCTGCGCTAAGTGGCGCTGGTGCAGGCACACTTCTCTTCTCTCTTGAACTCTCTGGATTCGTAAGGAACTTTGTGTTCTGAACACTTGTATATTCTGTACCCTAAGAGAGAGAGAGAGAGCAGAGAAACTTTTATAGTCCCGCTCTATAACTGCCCAGTTAGTAGAAAGTTCGGGATGTGGGATAAAACCGTCCCGAACATGCTGTAACTGCTCAATCGCTAGACACGATCCGAGCTAAATGGCGCACAGAGCGCGCAAGCTGTGCACCAGCGCCAATAGCGCACAACCGCTCCCGCGCGCACTAGCGCAATACGCGCGCAAACCGTACGCCAACTATAGTGCCAACAGGCCGCGCTAACTGGTAGCGCCTACTGGCGCACCAACTGGTGCACCCACTGGCGCGCCATCTGGCCGTGCGATCGGGCCGCGCCAACTGGCACGCCATCTGGTCACGCGATCGGGCAGCACGAACTGGCGCACGAACGGCTGCGCAAGAGGCTCACGTAACGAGCACAACTTAAGCGCACTATGCGCCTAGCGACGATGCTGACGTGCTAAGTGAAAAGTGCGCCAACAAAATGCCATATTACGTCTCATGAGCCCATGACCCCGAGTCCGAGTCGCTAAGCCCCTATGGGGCTTAGCTCCAAAGGAATAAATTTCAAGAGCAAAAAGCTAATGCTTTACCATGGAGTCCTAACCTTACCTCCTAGTAAAATCACCCACATGGTTCCCTCCATAGGGTCACCACCCCATGTGCATATCTCAACAACACATACCAAGTATATATATTGAGACATCTCATAATGATTTTCCAATGTGGGACTAAACTTTACTAGACATGTGTTGAGAGCAAGCTCTCTTCACATGTTACAAAGGAAAAGCTCCAACAATCACCCGCATATCTCGATATATGGAGTTGAGTGTTCCCCACAGTAACTGTCCATCATGCATTAGGAGAGATGTCGCTTACGACTTGAATCTTCTCGCATGGATCAAATAACATACTATAATACAAGAATGGACTAAGCCTTGAATTCTGTACCATAGTTGAAATTCTTTCCACTCACATAATTTAGTTACATGTGCTTCTGGCTGCACATTAAAGGCCCTATGCCAGCTTTTTTTTAGTGTATAATTTTGGACGTCTACAAATTTACCCTCAAGAGACGGCCTGTTATCTCTGTCCATACACTATAGGTGAGTTCTTTATTAAAGAGACATGGCATGAATCCTTGCGCTTCTCTTGCGGTGCTACGCGCTACTATGATATAGCCTAAAGTCGAGGCATTACCCCTATTGGAAACCTCATCATAGTGTCATACTACTTTAGCATGAGGTCACAGCCTCTTTGTACTGCCATATTACCCATCATGAAGTCTTAGGCTCCCTTGCGGTGTTACGCCGCAACGACATGGCTTGCAAGGCCGAGGCTTTACCCCCTATCCGGGTACCTCATCGTGGTGTCGTGGTACTATAACATGAGGAACACCTCCCCTTTGTACTGCTGACTATCCCTCTTTAATTTTATCATACAACATTAGGCTACCTGCCTATTTGCAGTGCTACTCTGCTGTGACTTGGCTCGCAAAGCCGAGGCATTACCCTTTTCGGGAACCTCATGGTAGAGTCACCCCACTGTAGCATGGAGTTACACTCCTTGTAGTGCTGCGCTATCGTGCTTTCTGTAAAGTACACCAGACATTCACTCTGCTTGAGAACTCATTAAGGCGTTTAAGCCAACCTCAACACAGGATCCGTTTTTCGCAAAAAACATATAGTAGACAATAGTGGTTGTAGGTCCGTAACCTCTCCATGCCACAGAGGACATGTACCCACTGTTCCTGATATTTTCTCAGTTAATGGTCCTCCCTTGAACCAAAAGCTAGATGCCTAGTAGATTTCTCTTTGAATAACAGCATAAAACTTTATGGTAGGATTATAATAACACAACATCAGAGTGCCTTCAAGCCAATTTTATTTGCTGTGTCATCGACCAGCTGGCGCTTAAGGTCCTTAGTGAACGGATCTGCCTGGTTCTCCTGACTCCGAACATCAATCACTGCAATGACACCTCTCTTGATGAGATCATATACTGCCCTGTGCTTCAACCGCACAGTCCTCTTCTTCCCATTGAAGAGGTTATTTGATGCAACCGTCGCAGTTGCCTGGTTGTCGCAGTATATCGGTATTGCCGATCTTTGCGCCCCACCCACTGAAAGATCATACATGAGCTTCCGATGCCATTCTGCTTCCTCTGCTGCGGTATCAGGTGCAAAGAACTCAGATTTCATGGATGATCGCGAGAGCATGCTTCTTCGACTTCCACGATATAGCAGCTCTACCCATTGTGAAAATAAATTCATCTATGGACCTCTTGCTCTCCAACTCTGAGCACCAGCTGGCATCACTGAAGCCTTCTACTACTGGCGAATCTCCGCTGTAGTATAGTACATATATCTGAGTTTTCTTGAGATATCTTATAACCAGTTTGACAACTTTCCAGTACTCAATGCTTCGGTTGCTGGTGAAACGACTCAGCATTCCCATAATAAAAGCTATGTCAGGCCTTGTGGCAGTAGTAGCATACATCAAACTTCTGATAACGCTTGCATACTCCAGCTGCCTGACGCTTTCCTTCGAATTAGGCTTCAAGTTCAGATCACACCTGTAAGGCGTATCGATTCCTGGAAGATCCTGATACCCGTAACGTGTGATCATCTTCTCAATATAATGAGACTGTGACAGTGCTAGTCCAGTGTCTGTCCGGATGATCTTGATCCCTAAGATCACATCAGCTTCCTCCAAGTCCTTCATACTGAACTTGCTCGAGGTGAATTTTTTTTGTCTCCGTGACACAGCCCATATCCGTACCTAGGATTAGCATGTTGTCCACGTAAAGACAAACGATTACACCTCTTCCATCAACGAACTTTGTGTAAACACACTTGTCCGTCTCGCTGACCCTGTAGCCATTTGACCTTATAACCTTGTCAAATTTCTCATGCCACATTGGGAGCTTGTTTAAGACCGTACAAGGATTTCACCAACTTGTAGACTTTGTCTTCAAGACCCTTGACGACAAATCCCTCGGGCTGTTGCATGTAAATCTCTTCGGTTAGCTCGCTATTTAGGAAAGCCGTTTTCACATCCATCTGATGTATCACCATCTTATGTATTGCTGTGAGAGCAATCCACACTCTGATGGTGGTCATCCGTGCTACTGGAGCATACGTGTCAAAGTAGTCGATCCCCTGCTTCTGAGAAAATCTCTTGGCTACCAACCTAGCCTTGAACTTGTCAATAGTTCCATCTGCTTTCATCTTTTTCTTGAAGATCCATTTGCATCCGATGACTTTTGCTCCTTCAGGAAGATCCACCAACACCCAAGTGTTATTTGAGGTGATTGAATCAATTTCATTATCTATCGCCTCCTTCCAGAAAACCGCGTCTCTGGTCTTTATCGCCTCATCATAGGTAAGCGAATCTGCTTCCACATGATAGGTGACAAAGTCACTTCCGAAGTCCTTCGGCCTCCTCATATGCTTAGCTGACGGCTCAGCGAGTTCTGGTTCAACTGTTGTTTCCACAACAACATCTTCTTGGACTACATTCTTATTGAAAACTTCAGTTTCCTGCGCACCCTCATTGTTCTCTGGAACATTCGCAAGAACAATGTTCTTGTGCCTTGCAAATTTGTGTTCAAAATATTCTACGTCGCGAGATTCGATGATATAATTTGATTCAATATCAAGAAATCTTCGAGCATCACTCTTCTCGGGATAACCCAAGAAGATCGTCTTTGTAGTCCTTGTCTTAAGCTTCTGAATCTTCAGATCTGGAAGCTTCACACATGTCAGACACCCCCACACTCAAATAACATTCAAGTTAGGTCTGACTTTGAAACAGAGTTCATGAGAAGTAACGTCCGAAGTTGCATAAGGCACTCTATTTAGAATAAAAGTGGCCGTCAATGCAGCTTCTCTCCAGTAGCATTTTGGAAGACCTGCAGTCAATAACATTGAGTTCTTAACGTTCTGTTCTTTCTCTCTGCTACTCCGTTTGATTGAGGAGAGTACGGAGCAGTGGTCTCGTTGATAATTCCATGTTCTTTGCAGAACGATGCGAATTCATGAGACCGGTACTCTCCACCTCTATCACTTCTTATTCTCTTGAGTTGTTGTCCAGTCTGCTGCTCAGCCTCGGCCCTGAACTATTTGAACTTCTCGAATGCTTCGTCTTTAGCCTACAGAAGGTAGACAAAAGCATACATTGAGAAGTCATATGAAGGTTATGAAATACTTCATCCCGGCCTTTGTAGAAAATTGTTTGAAGTCGCAGATATCGGAGTGTCACGACCCGCACCCTAGAGTAAGGACACGAGACGTGGGTACGTCCAGCCTACGCCGCAGTGTCGACGGTAGAACGCTGTCCTAAGTCAACATACATCTAACAATATATCTCTAAATAGTTTATACTCCCCGAATGGGGGTGACATAGCAGTAAAACTCAATCACAACTAAGGAAGAGATAGCACGATATGAAATAGAACTCAAGGAAATAAATAGATGAAGAGTAGTCTAAGATAATCCCAGCAATATCCAGAAGTACATGGTCTCAGATACAGAATGAAAGAATATATACAACTCTGAACTCCAAATATAGTCTAGCTAAAACATGTCTCAAGACTGCATAAAGTAAAATAAGCCTAACTAATATAATCTAGGCAATCGGGGTGATATCCTCAGCTAGAGCTGGGTCCTCCTGAGGGTCCAGCTCGCAGGTGTCATCTAAGGTTGCCCCGTAGTAGGTATCCAGGCAAGCCTCCTCCTCGTCCTCTGTAATATTTTCAACAGGTCCAGTCAGGACAGGAGCGAGTACAGTACATCTCAACAGTTCATAGCAGGTTAGAAGATATAATCATGTAGTAAAGTAAGATACAAGTACTGAAAGAAGTACAGTATGTAAACAGAGAGAGAAAGCTATAATAGAAATATCTACAATAAATAGAGAACTAACTTGTGGCTAGTGAGTCAGAGTACAACATGGACATGTAAATGGCATGGGATGATTCTGATGCTACACTATGGAATGATTCTGATGCTACACTACTGGTGTATTATTCACATGTCCACTTCTACTCCCCCGTACCCCCAATCAATACACAAGGATCCAGCCAGGTTATGTTATGATACTATGTAAGGCCCCCGAAGGGTGATAAGCCCCCGAAGGGTGGTAAGCCCCCGAAGGGTGGTACATAGTAGACCCATAAATGGGATAAGGATTCCAGGAAGACTCTATGATCATAAGGGTATATTTCACAAGTAATCGAAGAACCAACGAAGCATAGTGATACGCCATGTAAGTGAAACGCACAGATCATAGAGTACCCGATGCTCCCTAAGGATAACATCTCAAGAAGGGATCCATATAGTGCCAATCCGTGTGACCAACGTGACAGTACAAATAAAGTAATCTACTGCAAGAAATAGTTCTAAGCAGGATATGAAATGATCAGAGAATGTACTCGCCTGGTATCTGAGTGTCCAATATAAAAGTACTGTCCGAGGAGTGGTGTCTGGCTCCTAATCAGAATAGCACAAGTCACAACAAGTCCAAAATGGTAAAATGAAATCCTACTATGCATTCTACATGATTCTAGGTCAATCTAGGCCAAAGTCAACTCTTGGTCAACTCTGAAGTCAAACCTAAGTCAAAAAGTCTAATCGAGGTCTAATAAGACTATTCTAGGTTAATCGAGACTAATCTAGGCAATACCATGCCAAGCCTATCAATACACAACTCTACACAAGATTATCTTTAGCTATACTATACACACATTGGTATATATATATATAATCTACATTAGAACACAAACCTATAGCCACTTACAAAATCACCATACTCTATATATATACCATACATGTATAAAGGCACACACATGATATATATATATATATATATATATATATATATATATATATATATATATATATATATATATATATATATATATTTATGTAGAGAGAGGGAAACACAATGTGCAAGTGTATGAGTGTGTGTGTGTATAAAATGAGTGATGTGTTAAACCTGTGTGTATGTGAAAGAGAGAGTGGTACCTAGTGTATGCTAATGTGGGTGTGTGTGTGGATGAAGACACATAAACATGGGTGTAATGGAACATGTGACAGGAATTGAAATGGGTAGGAAGGTGATTGTGTGTGATGTGACCAAAATAGTGAGTGCACAGTGTGTGAGAGATCATGAAACAATGTGTGTGTGGTGCAATCCTCAGGTTTCAGTCAAAGCAAACAGTTAATACATGTAAGCCCCAATAAACTCATGAATCTCAGATTTTCAATCAAAACTAATTCCTAGATTAGCTATTACTCCTAACATTTCCAGGTTATACCACATGAAAAATAACACCCAAAATCCTAAGAAAATGCAAAGGAAAAATCAGTGTACAACAGTACACTGTTTTTCCAGTTTTCAGCCATAAGGCAAAACCAAACTTTCAGTCTCAGGTTTTACAGTGAGAGCATGTTATTTCAGAATGTAGGAAAATATAGGATACATAAATTCTCAGGAAAAAGAAAGGGAACTCAGATTTTCATCTCAATACAAAAATTAGTATACACAAAATCTCAGGTTTTACCTAAACAAATTAGTTAACCTATCTTCACATATTTCAGTGTATGTTAAATAAGAAATTGACAGTGTAGGGTATAGGAAATATGTGAACTTGTTTTTAGTGTTCAGGTTAAACAATCAGTGAAAGGAAATGATAGGCCACAAGTAAAAATTAGCATTTAATCTAGTTAAGGGTAGGAAACCAAATCACAGTAAAATGGGGAAAGAAAAACAGTTCATGAAAATTTGGAATAGGAAATCAATTTTCAGGTTTCAACCATAGGAGGGAATCTCAGATTTCAAATCCTAATCTCAGGTTTCAATAACAGTGTACCTATACACATCAAAACAGATAACATGAACTGTTCAATCTAAATCAATACACAACAGAAATCTCAGTTTTCCAGTTTTATTCAAACAGTGAAATAGGAAAATGTTCTCAGGAAATCTCAGTTTATTCGTTTACAGTAATCAATCCAACATTCACATATGCATGCCATTTAATATTTAAAACATTGAATCTCATTTCAGTTTAAAAACACTCAACTAAACCAACATGTATATATAAACTGAATTCGACTGATACATGAATTTTATCCATTCGAAAACCCAAACTAACTATTTAAATTTTACAAACAGGTGTACCAGTGTGATCTCCATATGTTTATGGGTCTAGGGGGTCATTCTCGTGTCTCAAAACGTGTCCAACTGTGTCAAAATAACCAACACCAATGTATTAGTAAAACAGTGTGAAATAATTCCTCGTGCTGCCAGGCCATTCAATTTAGGACACGACACAAAGCACTAGGCTCCACGTGCTCATGCACAGAGGTCAAGGGGGACTAGGGCTAGGGTTTCAACTCCCTGACACGAGTCCACGTGGTGTCTACACTCGACACGACACGTATGTCAGTGGCCAGTCACACACTGTGCACAGTGCAGTGCACAATACGTGCACTATCGATTTCCACCCTCGTCACGACACGGGGACACGTGGGACTTGACACACGGGGTGTCAGTCAGTGCTCCATGGCTCGTGTCAAGTTTCACGTGTCCTAGAGGCGTGTCGTGTCCGCTACAGGCCCCGAGTAGCAGGAAAACACTGTAGCGCGCGAGCGAGCGTGTGCACGCGCGTGTCCACTCCACGAATCCGACACAAGCAGACTCTAAAATCACCACAGGAGATTAGGAACCAATAAGCAAGATTAAAACTAATTTTTCTATTTAAAAACATTTCAAAAATAACACCAACAGTCCCTTTGTGGCATTTTCACAAACACCAGTATAGGGACACAAATACGTGTCCAAAACGGACACAAAACCCATGATACCTGACACGAAACTTATACTGACACTTAGGAGAATCTTAGAGGTTCCTAATCATGAAGACCAATCGAAATTTCATGGGGTGTACAGAAAGTTACCTAAGCTTGAACTTCTCAAGAAAACCCCTCTTTCAATGGCTCTTCTCTTGATGTCCCAATCCAATCAAAACAACCTCAAACTGAGATGAGACCTTAGCAACAGCAAGAATAGTCATATCAGGACCTAATGGAATAAATTAGAAAGAAAAAGGAAGAGGAAAGGAGTTCTAGGGAATAAAATACCATAGGAAACTAACCTTTCTAAAACTTGAGCCTTCCTAAGAAAGAGGCAACCCTAGATTTTATGAGTATAAATATGGTGGTGATCCCAATGCAATAGGTGGCCGGCCACATCTCCTAGGGATTAGGGTTTGGTTAATTGTTTGGGCTTTGGGCCAAGTTACAAAGGCTATGGCTAAGTTGTTTTATTAATAAGGACTCTAAATCATAAGCCATGACTTATGACTTTCTAATTTCTATTACTAATTAGGTTCTAATGACCAAACCAAAGATTAGGCTAGGTTAGACTAGAGTCATATATCCTAATCAAGTCCATACTAACTAGGGTTAGCTCCTAGGTTGGTCTACAAGGGTCAACACTAGTCAAAGTCAACCTAGTCCAAACAATTCCAAAATAATTCCTAAAAATTTTCAAAAATTCTAATAAATTCTAATAAATTTAAATTACCCCAAAAAATGACAAAAATACCCTCATACTAGAAATGTGGTAGTGACAAATCTACCCTCCTTAAAAGAATTTCGTCCTCGAAATTGAAAGGCGAAATACAACTGATGAGAAGGATAGAAAGCATACCTCACGGTCCAAAAAGATAAGGGTAGCACTCGCGCATCTCATCCTCCCGCTCCCAGGTAGACTCTCCTGGAGAATGATGCCTCCATGCGACGCGCACCAAGGGTATCACCTGGTTCCTCAGAACCTTCTCCCGTCGATCCAGAATCTCCACTGGCTGCTCTGGATAGCTGAGAGAAGGCCCAACCTCTATCTCTGAATGATCGAGCACATGGCTAGGGTCAGCCACGTACCGTCTCAACTATGATACATGAAATACGTTGTGGATCCCCACTAGTATAGGCGGCAAGTTTAGCCTGTATGCAACGTCACCGACTCTCCCGCTGATAACGAAAGGGCCGATGAAGCGCGGGCTAAGCTTCCTGCCTCTACCGAAACGTATCGTACCACGAGTCGGAGATATCCTCAAGAAAACCTAGTCTCCGACCTAATCACAAGCAATGTCTCAATTAAAAATAATCAACAAACATGATCAAAACACAACAAACAACCTAAATCTAATCCTACTCTAATCTGTACCTCAAACTCCAAGGGCCTCCTGTGGCTATCGGCCCAGTGCCGATGTCTGTCCTGCGCCATGCAAAGTCTGTCCCTGATGAGCTTCACCTTCTCGGCCGCATCAACAACCATCTCTGGCCCCAGTAAAGCTCGCTCACCAACATCATCCCAGGATAAGGGTGTACGGCACCTACGCCCGTACAGAGCCTCGAAAGGTGACATTTCAATGCTGGCCTGGAAACTATTGTTGTAGGCAAACTCCACCAAATGAAGATGATCCTCCCAGGAACCTCCAAAGTCCAGGACGCACGTCCGCAGCATATCCTCAAGGGTCTGAATAGTCCGTTCTGACTGTCCGTCCGTCTGGGGGTGGTATGCAGTACTAAACTTGAGCTGAGTGCCCAAGCTGGTCTGCAAAATCCTCTAGAAATGGGAAGTAAAACGGCTATCCCGATCTGAGATGATGCTGACCGGAACTCCGTGAATCCTGACTATCTGCCGCATATATAACTCCGCCAGCCTCTCTGTAGACGTACCCACCTTGAATGGCAAGAAGTAGGCCGATTTGGTCAACCTGTCGACGATGACCCAAATCGCGTCTTTCCCTCCTGGAGTATGCGGCAATCCTGAAACGAAGTCCATCATGATATGCTCCCATTTCCACTCGGGAATGGGCAGCGGCTGCAACAATCCACCGGGCCTCTGTCTCTCTGCCTTGACCTGCTGACAGACCAAACACCTAGCCACGAAGCGAGCCACCTCCCGCTTCATTCCTGACCACCAAATATGCTCCCGCAGATCTCGGTACATCTTGTTGGCACCCGGGTGTATAGAGTACTGAGATCTGTAGGCCTCCTGCATAACCTACTCTCTGAGATCTCCACTGGACACACATAACCTGGAACCGTGCCTCAAAGCACCATCCTCTGCAAGAGAAAACTCGCCCTCCAGCAATCCTGCTCGAACCTGCTCCTGGAGACACCGTAGAGCAATGTCCCCAAACTGTGCCGACTTGATCCTCTCCACCAAGTCTGACTGAATCTGCATCCCCCATAGCTGCATCTGTACTCCGGGCACGATCACCTCAATCCCAAGGCTCTCCAAGTTGGCAAGCAAATGCCGATCCATGGTCAAACACATGGCTGTCGGATACCTACTCAAGGCATCGGCAACCACGTTGGCCTTTCCTGGGTGATACTGAAGTAGGATATCAAAATCCTTCATCAACTCTAGCCATCTGCACTGTCTCATGTTCAACTCCTTCTGAGTGAACACATACTTTAAGCTCTTGTGATCTGTATAGATCTCCACCCTCTCACCATACAGATAATGCTTCCACAGCTTCAGAGCAAATATCACTGCTGCCAGCCCCAGGTCGTGGGTAGGGTAGTTCTTCTCATGGGGATGTAATTGTCTGGAAGCATAGGCAATCACCTTCCCATGCTGCTGTAAGACGCAACCTAGCCCCTTCCCTGAAGCATCACTATAAATAGTAAAACCACCTGATCCTGAAGGCAATGTCAGAATCGGAGCTGTCGTAAGCCGCTTCTTTAACTCATCGAAAGCTGCCTGACACTCCTCTGACCAAACGAACTCAGCATCCTTCCGGGTCAACCGAGTCAACGGCTCTGCAACCCGGGAGAAATCCTGCACAAATCTCCGATAATATCCTGCCAGCCCCAGGAAACTCTTGATCTCTGCAACTGAAATCGGCGCTGCCCATGCCTCAACTGCTACAATCTTCTTGGGGTCAACTGAGATACCATCTCCAGTCACCACATGCCCCAAGAAGTCTACCCGATCCAAGAAGAACTCATATTTGGAGAGCTTCCCGTAAAGCTGCTCCTTCCTGAGAATCTCCAGCACTATCCTCAAATGCTCCTCGTGCTCCTCCTCAGTCTTGGAATATATCAAGATATCGTCAATAAACACCATCATAAACTGATCCAGATACTGGTGGAACACCTTGTTCATAAGATTTATAAACACTGCTGGTGCATTGGTTAGCCCAAACGGTATAACCAAAAACTCAAACTGCCCGTACCGCGTCCTGAAAGCGGTCTTGGGAATATCCTGCCCCTTCACCTTCACCTGGTGATATCCCGACCTCAGATCAATCTTGGAAAATACCCGAGCTCCGCTCAACTGGTCAAATAGATCGTCGATCCGCGGCAGTGGGTATTTGTTCTTGATCGTGAGGTTGTTGAGTGCCCTATAGTCAATACACATGCGTACTGACCCATCCTTCTTCGGCACGAACAACACTGGTGCACCCTATGGCGACGAACTCGAGCGGATGAAGCCCTTATCCCGTAGCTCATCCACCTGCTTCTTCAGCTCCACCAGCTCACTGTTATTCACCCGATAGACATGCTAAGAGATGGGTTCTGCTCCTGGAACCAAGTCTATCGAGAACTCTATGTCTTTGTCTGGTGGCAATCCCGACAACTCCTCTGGGAAAACATCTATATACTCTGCTATCAAGGGGTGTGGAATCGTCTGCTCCTCGACCGAGACTCCACAGAAGACTCCGCTGCTCTGCTCTGCCTGACGTCTGGAGTACTCGAACTCTGGCTCCCCTGGTGCTCTGAAGATAACTCTACCCCCTCTGCAATCAATGCTGGCATGGTGCCTGCTCAACCAATCCATGCCTAGTACTATATCGTAGTTTGGCAATGGCATTACGAGCAGGCTCACCTCCAACTCACGGCCTCCCAAAACTACTCTCCGACCCTTACAAACATCACTTACGAGGATAATGCCACCCCCGGTCGTGATCTTGTAAGTCCTAGGCAACGATTCAGCTATGATACCGTGTCTAATCGCAAAAGATACTGATATGAAGCTATGCGAAGCACCGGAATCGAATAATGCAAAAGCTGGACTGGAGTCGAGAAGGATCGAACCTGCAACCAGCTCTCCGATGACCTCCGCATCCTCTGCTGCCATGGTGAATCCTCGCCCCTGCTGGCCTCCCCTGGCCTGCTGCTAGTGCTGGACGAACCTCTGCTGCTGCGTCTGCAGGGCTGGTCCCCTCTGCTGGCCTGCTGGAGCCCTGGCTCCACGTCCCGAAGCTGCTCGTCCCATACGGCACTCCCTCATCTGGTGGTCTGCTGAACCACACACTAGGCACTGGCCCAGCCTCTTCCGGCACTCATTGGCGATATGCCCGGGCTTCTTGCAATAGGCACAAGTAACACCCTGCCTCTGACCCTGCTGGTGCTGCCTCGGCTGCTGCTGCTGGTGAACTGGCCTCTGCTGAATCGGCTGCGGCTGAAACTGCCTCAGCTGTTGGTGCTGAAAGTGGGGCCTCTTGGCGTGGCCTCCGCTGCTGCTGCTGCCTCCAACTGGGTCTCTTCCCCTCTTGAGCCTAAGCTCAAGATCATCCTCTGCCAACAAGGCTTCCGTCAAGATCTTCTCGAACGTGGCATCCCGGTTGCCTTTGGTCAAGGACTTGACCTCCTTGACTAGACCCTTCCGGAACCTCTGGGCCTTCGCCATCTCGCTCAAGCCCTCCACAAACCTGCCGAGGCGGCCGAACTCCCCGGCGTACTCCTCCACTGATAGACTCCCCTGGACTAGGCTCTCGAACTGCGACTCCAAGGCTCTGAGTGCTGAATCTGGGAAGAACTTCTTCTTGAAGAAGCCCTTGAACTGCTCCCAAGTCTGCCCCGGTACTCCCACCCTGGGGTCTGACTGATACCAAGTGCGAGCAAGATCTCGCATCCGGTTAGCTGCGACCTCGATCTGAAGGTCTGCTGGAATCCTGGCCAAGCGAAAGATCTCCTCTATATGCTCGATCCACTCATCGGCATATAGGATCCCCTCTGTCCCCAGAAAGTCTCTGGGACTCATCTTCTGAAACTGCTCGATCCCCGATGTCCTCGGCTGATGGACCACTGGTCGAGCTGCGGCTGTCGTGACGGCCAACTCCATGCCTCGGTCCTGTCGAGCCTGCTGTCGGTCCATGAACTGCTGGAAATACGCAAACATCTGAGCTGCGTCCACGTATCCTAGAGGCGGCTGCTGGAAGGGATCCTTTGGAATGACCGGGTCCTGCCTCCGATTCGGTGGATGCATACCCCCTGCTGCGGCTGCCTAGGTCTCAATACGAACTGAGGTGGCAGGAGCTGCAGTCCCCTGGCCTCGCCGTATTGGCTGAGAGGTAGCAGTCCCCTCTATAGCATCCTCATGAATGGCACGCTGCGATCTAGTTTCTACCATCCTGAAGATAGATAAACAAGAGTATCAATTTCTGAGAAAGAAGCGAAATAACAAAGGCGGACAATTATAATTCAAAGGATCAGCTGACAAAAAGGATTTAGATGGCAATAAAAGAATCTTTCCTAAAGTGATTGAGTACCCTAAAATTAATGTTCTATATCTTACTGCAGGCTGTAGTGATACTCTAGTTCGAATACCACTACACTTCTAGTCTAGACCTGCATGGGCCACCACTAAAAACGTGTCATGACCCGCACCCTAGAGTAAGGGCACGAGACGTGGGTACGTCCAGCCTACGCCGCAGTGTCGGCGGTAGAACACTGTCCTAGGTCAACATACATCTAATAATATATCTCTAAACAGTTTATACTCCCCGAATGGGGGTGACATAGCAGTAAAACTCAATCACAACTAAGGAAGAGATAGCACGATATGAAATAGAACTCAAGGAAATAAATAGATGAAAAGTAGTCTAAGATAATCCCAGCAATATCCAGAAGTACATGGTCTCAGATACAGAATGAAAGAATATATACAACTCTGAACTCCAAATATAGTCTAGCTAAAACATGTCTCAAGACTGCATAAAGTAAAATAAGCATAACTAATCTAATCTAGGCAATCGGGGTGATATCCTCAGCTAGAGCTGGGTCCTCCTGAGGGTCCAGCTCGCAGGTGTCATCTAAGGCTGCCCCGTAGTAGGTATCCAGGCAAGCCTCCTCCTCGTCCTCTGTAATATTTTCAACAGGTCCAGTCAGGACAGGAGCGAGTACAGTACATCTCAACAGTTCATAGCAGGTTAGAAGATATAATCATGTAGTAAAGTAAGATACAAGTACTGAAAGAAGTGCAGTATGTAAACAGAGAGAGAAAGCTGTAATAGAAATATCTACAATAAATAGAGAACTAACATGTGGCTAGTGAGTCAGAGTACAACATGGACATGTAAATGGCATGGGATGATTCTGATGCTACACTATGGAATGATTCTGATGCTACACTACTGGTGTATTATTCACATGTCCACTTCTACTCCCCCGTACCCCCAATCAATACACAAGGATACAGCCAGGTTATGTTATGATACTATGTAAGGCCCCCAAAGGGTGATAAGCCCCCGAAGGGTGGTAAGCCCCCGAAGGGTGGTACATAGTAGACCCATAAATGGGATAAGGATTCCTGGAAGACTCTGTGATCATAAGGGTATATGTCACAAGTAATCGAAGAACCAACGAAGCATAGTGATACGCCATGTAAGTGAAACGCACAGATCATAGAGTACCCGATGCTCCCTAAGGATAACATCTCAAGAAGGGATCCATATAGTACCAATCCGTGTGACCAACGTGACAGTACAAGTAAAGTAATCTACTGCAGGAAATAGTTCTAAGCAGAATATGAAATGATCAGAGAATGTACTCGCCTGGTATCTGAGTGTCCAGTATGAAAGTACTGTCCGAGGAGTGGTGTCTGGCTCCTAATCAGAACAGCACAAGTCACAACAAGTCCAAAATGGTAAAATGAAATCCTACTATGTATTCTACATGATTCTAGGTCAATCTAGGTCAAAGTCAACTCTTGGTCAACTCTGAAGTCAAACCTAAGTCAAAAAGTCTAATCTAGGTCTAATAAGACTATTCTAGGTTAATCAAGACTAATCTAGGCAATACCATGCCAAGCCTATCAATACACAACTCTACACAAAATTATCTTTAGCTATACTATACACACATTGGTATATATATATAATCTACATTAGAACACATACCTATAGCCACTTACAAAATCACCATACTCTATATATATACCATACATATATAAAGGCACACACATGATATATCATATAGGATACATATATATATATTTATGTAGAGAGAGGGAAACACAATGTGCATGTGTATGAGTGTGTGTGTGTATAAAATGAGTGATGTGTTAAACCTGTGTGTATGTGAAAGAGAGAGTGGTACCTAGTGTATGCTAATGTGGGTGTGTGTGTGGATGAAGACACATAAATATGGGTGTAATGTAACATGTGACAGGAATTGAAATGGGTAGGAAGGTGATTGTGTGTGATGTGACCAAAATAGTGAGTGCACAGTGTGTGAGAGATCATGAAACAATGTGTGTGTGGTGTAATCCTCAGGTTTCAGTCAAAGCAAACAGTTAATACATGTAAGCCCCAATAAACTCATGAATCTCAGATTTTCAATCAAAACTAATTCCTAGATTAGCTATTACTCCTAACATTTCCAGGTTATACCACATAAAAAAATAACACCCAAAATCCTAAGAAAATGCAAAGGAAAAATCAGTATACAACAGTACACTGTTTTTCCAGTTTTCAGCCATAAGGCAAAACCAAACTTTTAGTCTCAGGTTTTACAGTGAGAGCATGTTATTTCAGAATGTAGGAAAATATCAGATACATAAATTCTCAGGAAAAAGAAAGTGAACTCAGATTTTTATCTCAATACAAAAATCAGTATACACAAAATCTCAGGTTTTACCTAAACAAATTAGTTAACCTATCTTCACATATTTCAGTGTATGTTAAACAGGAAATTGACAGTGTAGGGTATAGGAAATATGTGAACTTGTTTTCAGTGTTCAGGTTAAACAATCAGTGAAAGGAAATGATAGCCCACAAGTAAAAATTAGCATTTAATCTAGTTAAGGGTAGGAAACCAAATCACAGTAAAATGGGAAAAGAAAAACAGTTCATGAAAATATGGAATAGGAAATCAATTTTCAGGTTTCAACCATAGGAGGGAATCTCAGATTTCAAATCCTAATCTCAGGTTTCAATAACAGTGTACCTATACACATCAAAACAGATAACATGAACTGTTCAATCTAAATCAATACACAACAGAAATCTCAGTTTTCCAGTTTTATTCAAACAGTGAAATAGGAAAATGTTCTCAGGAAATCTCAGTTAATTGGTTTATAGTAATCAATCCAACATTCACATATGCATGCCATTTAATATTTAAAACATTGAATCTCATTTCAGTTTAAAAACACTCAACTAAACCAACATGTATATATAAACTGAATTCGACTGATACATGAATTTTATCCATTCGAAAACCCAATCTAACCATTTAAATTTTACAAACAGGTGTACTAGTGTGATCTCCATATGTTCATGGGTCTAGGGGGTCATTCTCGTGTCTCAAAACGTGTCCAACTGTGTCAAAATAACCAACACCAATGTATCAGTAAAACAGTGTGAAATAATTCCTCGTGCTGCCATGCCATTCAATTTAGGACACGACACAAAGCACTAGGCTCCACGTGCTCATGCACAGAGGTCAAGGGGGACTAGGGCTCGGGTTTCAACTCCCTGACACGAGTCCACGTGGTGTCTACACTCGACACGACACGCGTGTCAGTGGCCAGTCACACACTGTGCACAGTGCAGTGCACAATACGTGCACTATCGATTTCTACCCTCGTCACGACACGGGGACACGTGGGACTTGACACACGAGGTGTCAGTCAGTGCCCCATGGCTCGTGTCAAGTTTCACGTGTCCTAGAGGCGTGCCGTGTCCGCTACAGGCCCCGAGTAGCAGGGGAACACTGTAGCGCACGCGCGAGCGTGTGCACGCGCGTGTCCACTCCACGAATCTGACACAAGCAGACTCTAAAATCACCACAGGAGATCAGAAACCAATAAGCAAGATTAAAACTAAATTTTCTATTTAAAAACATTTCGAAAATAACACCAACAGTCCCTTTGTGGCATTTTCACAAACACCAGTATAGGGACACAGATACGTGTCCAAAACGGACACAAAACCCATGATACCTGACACGAAACTTATATTGACACTTAGGGGACTCTTAGGGGTTCCTAATCATGAAGACCAATCGAAATTTCATGGGGTGTAGAGAAAGTTACCTAAGCTTGAACTTCTCAAGAAAACCCCTCTTTCAATGGCTCTCCTCTTGATGTCCCAATCCAATCAAAACAACCTCAAACTGAGATGAGACCTTAGCAACAGCAAGAATAGTCATATCAGGACCTAATGGAATAAATTAGAAAGAAAAAGGAAGAGGAAAGGAGTTCTAGGGATTAAAATACTATAGGAAACTAACCTTTCTAAAACTTGAGCCTTCCTAAGAAAGAGGCAACCCTAGATTTTATGAGAGTATAAATATGGTGGTGATCCCAATGCAATAGGTGGCCAGCCACATCTCCTAGGGATTAGGGTTTGGTTAATTGTTTGGGCTTTGGGCCAAGTAACAAAGGCTATGGCTAAGTTGTTTTATTAATAAGGACTCTAAATCATAAGCCATGACTTATGACTTTCTAATTTCTATTACTAATTAGGTTCTAATGACCAAACCAAAGATTAGGCTAGGTTAGACTAGAGTCATATATCCTAACCAAGTCCATACTAACTAGGGTTAGCTCCTAGGTTGGTCTACAAGGGTCAACACTAGTCAAAGTCAACCTAGTCCAAACAATTCTAAAATAATTCCTAAAAATTTTCAAAAATTCTAATAAATTCTAATAAATTTAAATTACCCCAAAAAATGACAAAAATATCCTCACACTAGAAATATGGTAGTGACACGGAGTGTACCAACTCCAGAAGATCTGTGCTTCAATTAACCCAAGGAAAGGGTTTTCTTGTGATCTTCGTTTGAACACAAACTTCACATTTCTCTACCTTACCCCTACATTTGGAGATAAGTCCTAGACTAGACATTCTGTTTATTCATTTATAATGAACATGTCCTAGCCTATTATGCCACAACTCAAGAGTATAAGCAGAATGAGTGATTGCATTAACAACTTTGGACTGATTTACAAGCGGAATGTTAAATATTCCTTCGGTATAAAAAGCTTTCCCAAAGTATGTTTCCTTTATGGACATCACCATCTGACCAGCACTGATGTCCATCATGAGGCCTGCATTGCAGAGTATGCCTCCGGAGATCAGGTTCTTTGCGATATCAGGTATTTTACACACCCTGAAGCATCAGAGACTTTCCCGAAGTCAACTTCAAAACCACCGTCCCGATCCCGAGAACTTCAGCTTGTGCCTAGTTCGCCACCATAACCACTTCAGAAGTTGGCGTGTATGTGGTGAACCACTCATTGCTTGAGCAGACATGGCAGGTGGCACTAGTGTCTACCCACCAGTCAGAGTCAGCCCCTACAGCAGTGACCTGCACAATCATTGCAACAACTTCGGTGATCATAGAAACCTTGCTAGTCTCATCTTGCTCTGATTGCATGGTCTTTGCTTTGTATTCACTCTTGAAGTGACCCATCTTGCCACACTTGAAGCAAGGCATCAGAGCCTTTGACTTCTGATGTTTGAAGGAAGTCCCCTTCACTTTTAGATTGTTGGGGTCCTTCTTCTTGTTGGAAAGTCGCGTGCTTTCCCTTTGATTCCTTGGTGTGAACCAAATTGGCGTTGGCCAGGTGTTTGGACAGAGCGTCCACCTTCAGTTGAGCCCTCATCTGGTCCTCAGCATAAATTTCTTAAAGGAGAACTTCGAGACTGATCTCCAACTTCTTCCTATGTATGTTTGCATAGAACTTGCTCCACCCAGCGGGGAGCTTTGAGACGATCCCTCAAACAACAAACTTGTCGGGGAGGGGCATCGCCTCATCTTCCAGCTTCTGTTGCAGCTTCAAAAACTCCTTCACCTGCGACAGCATAGACTTCTCGTCTTCAAAGAGCCACTTGTGATATTTTCAACCACAAATATTTTGCTCCTGTTCTTATCTTCTTTATAAAGTTTACCCAGAGACTCATAAATCTCTCTGTTAATTATCTTCTTTGAATATGATTCCGCTAGGGAGTCCTCCATAGCATTTAGGATTAAAAGCCTACAAATGCTATTTCTCCCTTCTTCATTTGGCCTGATTTTTAGTAGCAGCAGTAATTGCGGTTGCAGATCCAGTTTCTGGAACAATTGGTTCTTCCTCAATAAGGACGTGGTCAACTTCGGAAAGTTGAAGAGTGAGAGTAACCTTCATTTTCCAGACTTAATAGTGCTCTCCATCAAATTGCTCTAACTTGGTGAAGTTAGGATTGATTAGTGAAGCATGCAAGTTTTCCATCGTGCGAGAATCAAGCTTTGCGATTGTTATTCCCAGGGCATAATTTTTGATAGAAAACTGAGAAATAAAACGATTGTAAGAACAATGTTTCATAGCAACACTTCAAGGAAGGTGCAAAACAGAGATCCTTGGAGGATTCTGAAAGACGAAAAACTAATGTGTTACTTCGAAGAAGACACAGAAGAATTCGTAGCAGCAGCAATGAACGTCCACTAACTTTTCTGATTAGATCAGAGAAGTTCTCGTTCAGAACGAGTTGCAAGTGGATAATGGAAGAATTGAAGGTTCTGATTAGATCAGAGAGGAAGAAAGCCAGCTGGGGTGAATTATCACCGGCGCTCAAAGCTTGATTCGCCCCATACAAACAACTTTTAGGAACCAGCAAGTTCGACGGAGAACTGTGGAACACTCCGCTCTTCTGACTCCTCGGAAGGCACGAACTCCTGCGCTAAGTAGCGCTGGTGCTGGCACACTTCTCTTCTCTCTTGAACTCTCTGAATTTGTAAGAAACTTTGTGTTCTGAACACTTGTATATTCTGTACCCTGAGAGAGAGAGAGAGAGCAGAGAAGCTTTTATAGTCCTACTCTGTAACCGTCCAGTTAGGAACAAGTCCGAGATATGGGAAAAAACTGTCCCGAACATGCTGTAACTGCTCAATCGTGCACAGACACGATCTGAGCTAAATGGCACACAGCGCGCACAAGCTGCGCACCAGTGCCAATAGCGCCCAACCGCTCCCGCGCGCATATGCGCAATACGCGTACCGCGCAAACCGCGCGCCAACTGCCGCGCCAACTGGCGTACCAATTGGCGCGCCATCTGGCCATGCCATCTGGCCACGCCAACTGGTGCGCCATCTAGTCACGCGATTGGGCAGCGTGAATTGGCGTGCGAACAAAATGCCACTTTACGCCTCATGAGCCCAAGTCGCTACGGGGCTTAGCTCCAAAGGAATAAATTCCAAGTGCAAAAAGTTAATGCTTTACCATGAAGTCTTAACCTTATCTCCTAGTAAAAACACTCACATGGTTTCCTCCTTAGGGTCACTACCCCATGTGCATATCTCAACACTACATACCAAGTATATATATTGAGATATCTCATGATGCTTTTCCAATGTGGGACTAAACTTTACTAGACATGTGTTGAGAGCAAGCTCTCTTCACATGTTACAAAGGAAAGGCTCCAACAAATTTTATAGTCAAAACAAAAGTCCTAATTTTTTAATGGCAAACAAGAGTGTTATTTCTCATGGGCGAGTGTTCACCAAAAATACTACGAGGAAGCTCACGATAAGGACACTCTTACTTGAAAAAACATAAAGGAAAATGTATTCTACTTGCTACCAGTTCAAGTAGATGGCGTAGAGGATCTTTTCGACTCATTTTCAATGGGGACCATGTATTGTTGGACAACCAAATGGATATCAATATTATTGACTCAATTGACGAAAGAAGTGGTTGGTAGTGATACTCCGCACATTCAAGGATTAAACTGCATCGTATTGGTAGTATTTCTGAGCCTAAAGAGTTTTAAATACCTACTCACCTAGATACATTCCTCATTATTTTGAGTTTAAATAAGTCAGAAATGGGCATTCAATTGAGTAGCATTCCTTTGACAAATACCATGATAAGGTCCATGCATGTTGATCACATGTACAAAGGTTAGTGGCGTCCATGTAGGAGGAGAAGAAAACGAAGACCAAGTGTCGTAAAATTGCTATTTTAGGCTTTTTGGATTACTTCTATTACACTGCTTGTATTCCACTAAACCATTACCTATTACTAGCACCAAATAGTGAAGATATTTCATGTGACTTTTATCTCTCAACTTCGATCTTAGCAGAGCATACGAAAGATTGTGAAAGGAAACACTACCCTTTCTTTGTTTGTTGGCACTTGATAGAAAATAAATCCTTGAAAATATGTAAGGTTTATGATGACTTTTGCCCCCACAAGTGATCAAGCTGCCAAATGAATCGTTTTTAATAGTACAAAAATTTGAATTTTTGTTTTTGTTTTTGAAATACTTGTTATATTGGCTCTGTTGAAAAGTGGTTAGATCCCAAACGATGTTAATCCATGTGGTATGAAATTTAACTTGACCCATCTAACTTTAAAGGAAAATCTTTTATATTGTCTATGATCAATTCATATATCTATACCTCGTCATCACACTTTTATCGGATGTTGGACTAAACTTCATGATCAAATCCTTAATTTAATAGTCACCAATTGTGAACCATCTTGATGTTAGTCCCGAGACAAATTAAAAGATGGAGGAATAGCCAAAAACAGAGATCTCATGCAAACAAGTGTTGTAAATTTTTCTTTAATTCATGTAAAGAAAGTAAGAAAGTTTAGAATTACCAACCTCTAGGGAAGTCGTGTACGAAGTATTGCCCTAAGAGATTATTCAGGGTCTATGTGAAGACTTGTTCCCGAATCCTCTTAGAGGTAAAACTCCCGTGCTACCGGCTTTCTGTCGCTGAACACAGCTCCGGGACCAACGATCCGAGCTTAATTTTGCCTAGAAGAATAGTAGAATGCAGCAACAATGCTAATAACATAATCAAAAGTAGAGATGGATAAGGATTTGTGTACTTATTAGCGATAGTTCTCACCATGATAGGTTGGAGGAAGAAGTAAACATAATGAAGAAATAGGGTGACTAGCCAACAAGTTTGTGGCACAAGAATAGGTCTAGCATAGGAATAGGTAAAGCACAGGAATATGTCAAGTACAAGAATAGGTCTAGTGGTGGTAAATTTGAAATGGTCTTATTCTTCGATTTGGACTTGATTTTTTACAAACAAAATGGACAACAATTCCCTCCAAAAAACCAAGTTCTGAAACAGATGTGACAACTAAAAGAAAAAAAGAGTAGAGAATGTCTCGGCAAATAAATATTTTGCAATAGGTGAGATGGATTACAGCCTTGAATCTCACTTATTAACTATTATCTTTATCTGAAAAAGTAGATGATGGACTATGCCTTGAATCAGACTTTTGAACTAGATTAAAAAAATAGCACATATAATGCGCTAGAGGTTCTGGGGTCTATCGGGTGGCCCTTTTGATTGGCCATGTGCACTTTTTCCTTATTCATGGGAGTTGTCTGGAATCGCCATGTCCCATGGTCACGACTTTCACCTCTCATATAGGTAAGTCCTCAAAGGGTTGGCGATTGGTGTCAACCCTGCAAAATTATGCTTGGAGCTATTAAAAGTTTTAAAACTCACCCTTACCAATTCACACCAGAACACTGTCACCATAGGGATGGGATATCATTGTACAACTTCGTACAGCCGCTTGGGCATTAATTTTGAGAATTTGATCTCAAGGCCATTGTTGCATATTAGTCACTGAAGTCCAGCTTGTTTCTACCCATTGAACCGGCTTCTTAGGATTTCCAGTCAGACTCGGATGGATAGCCACTGTTGATGACTTACTTATGGGCTTAACCCCATCCCTCTCGGTGATACTAGGATTTATGTCCTAGGCAAACTCTTCATCAAGAGTAAACGGACTCTTTGTTAAGAGATCTGTAAAGTTCTTTATGAGTTTTATAGTCAAGAACCACATTTTTGCCTTTCAGACTCTTTTAATGTCTTAAAGCGCAGCTGCAGGTACCTGTTCATCTTAGAATTCACATGATCATTCTTTACCAGTTCTATAATATATTTATTATCACAAAATGACATTTACATAAATTTGTAGAATATGTATATGCATAATTTCTGAGGTATTCAACTTCAACACAAGCTATGTTTAAAGATATCATTTCTCCTAGTTATGATAGTTTATCACATGGACCTATCATCTTATGAGTATCTAAGTTGTTCCACAAGTGAACCCTCGTCCTCCTTCCACTGCATCTTAGTGTTCTTAAGTGCTTTTATATCCAAGGTCTATATCACATAATGACTTAGACATAAAACTTAGAATTTTTTAAAACCAATAACAGTCCTTTCCTCTAGGAGTTTTGGTTGATTAAGCCAGATGTTTGGGTTACTCCTAAATCATACTTTGTGCCATCAAAATCATATACATATGTGAGACTCCATCAAAGGTTGATATAAGTCCTAGGGTACTGAGCAAAAAACTCATCTAACTTTGTTACCTCTTAAGGTAAGATCCAGTGAACTTTCAGACTTGGCACTATATTCATCTTCATAGTCATTTCTCCTAGTATGACATTCTAAATGTTTGTAAAGATATTGCACTGATCAATACGACAGCTATAATAGTAGAGTAATAGTTTGAAAGATATTTACTAATCAACCTTAACAAATCTTTAGTCTATCAAGTTTGATCAACTTGGAATAATTGTAGGGGCCGGTTCCCAGCTAGCGATGGTCTGAAGACTATCGTGTCATTTAAGACTATTTGCGCCATTTTGATAGAAGGACCCTTTCATCTTGTATCCAAACTAATATCTACATTAAAACTGAGTTTCGAAAGCATTTGTAATATCACTAAACTATTCATTTTAAATAAATTGTATCAATTGATTCGTGAAATCATTAAACTTGAACATTATATTAACATAGTAAAATGAGAAATAAAAACATAGGTGTATACTTCACAATATCTAATAAAATTTCCTAAAATAATTTATAAATGACACAAAAAGATTACATACACTTGATAAATAAATAAACACATAATTGTTATACTTGCTGTAATATTCTCTACATGCAATACAATTGTAGTATAAAGGAAACAAACCATTATGTTATGGAATGAGCCCATCGACAATTATAATTATATGTCTAGCCAAAAGAGACTCTTTCATTGTCTGCATGAATTGTCACTTATACTGAGTAGTCCCAAATATTCAGTAACACTATCAACAACACACAACATACACATATATCACTTGTATCACACTTTTATTTATTTATAGACATGCAACATATTTATTTCTGGATAGTATTCCTACATGTGCAAAGAAATAAGGAGCAATTACAATCGCATTCTTTTGTAATCAATATACCAAATAACGTGGTTTAGAAGGTTTGTTATGAATGACCATATCATGTGCACCACCATGTCCAATTTGGCATGTTAGCTTCCTAAGTTAACATGATTGTGTTTATACTGATGATCTGCACAATGCAGACACTAAGATATAACAATCTAGAACAAAATTTGGGTAAACAAAGGTATATATTATCAGACGGTTCTAACAAGTATCAAGTGTAAATGCCAGTGCATAATGTAGACACTAAGAAATGTGTTTGCATGTTAGTGCATTTTATCCCTAGATACCTCTTTGGTCTTATCATGGAACTAAACAAATTTTGCAATAAAAAAGCATCGAACTAGCAAGGTGAAGGGAAAACAAACATTGTTTCTCATAGACTTAGAGCACAAAGAACATAAAGGCAATAAGAAAAAAAACAATATCTTATTCACCGAACAGAGTAAATGGTTATTCACTGAACATAAGTGTCATATTTCAACTAAATATATTTCAATAAGAAGAAACACTTATGTTCTCTGAATAAATATTTATTAAACAATAGAGCATGAATACTTTGTGACCATCCACCCACCAATGCACACATGGGCATACATCAGTAGTCCAATTTATTCGCCTAACCGAACCATGATGACTGCACATCCCTACTAGACTGCTACCATATTGTCATTTAGGCTCATGGTTTAGACATGTCATACAATCAAATATTTTATCTAAAAATTGAAGGATTCAAATGATTTTCCAATCCTTTCTACAGAGACTTATGCCAGTTCAACTTATAAGAATTTAGATCATGACATCGTTTAAAAATGAATCAACATATTGTTCATAATATTTTCGTATGTTAAACAAGGCATGAAATAGAAATCACATGGATAAAGAAGACGTTCTAAACTCAGTTAGATTATTTTAAAAAGTGTCTTGCGGTGCACATTTGTGTTGACAATGATCACGATGACGGCTAGTGCATAGATATGAAACTTGTCCACTTAAAGTCATAGAAACTTTAGTGTCACCTAATTTCATTACTGACTACACGTAATGTGATTTATAATGTGAATCAC
>JANAVB010034417.1:58398602-58578602 GCA_029216955.1 Iris pallida | reverse complement strand
TCGTTGCTAAAGCTGCACATCAAGCTCCTATTTATCTTGTCTTTGTCCCTGCGCATGTATGCAGAAAGGAGATGGCTCAGCACCCAAGTTCCGGTATAGGAAAGTACTATGATGCTTGGAACCTAAGTGCTCAATGTAATACCTCGCTCCGTGCGAGGCATTTGGTTGGCTTGTTGGATTCGATCAGAATGTTGGACCGAGATTTGAGTCGGGAATCAAGAGATTTAAGACTGATGCAGTCTCTCTTAGTGGCCGGATGGAATGAGTAGTGGAACGTAGCTCGCCGGTGGGGCTATGTCTAGTGGAAATGTGTGCGATCGGAACAAGAAGATCATTTATACAAGTGAGTGGAACTGTCCCTTCTCCTCTACTCCTTCATGCCTAATAAATGGGGTATTGTGTTGGTATGAATTGTCCCTAAATATTTCATGTGTTATTTGCTAAATAATAGAGATGCTTATGCTGAGAACTGCTAAATGAATAACACATGAACATTGAACTTTTGAATGAATAACACTTGAACTGCTAATGTGACTTGATGCGTGAGAATGAATTTATAATGTCCCTTATGTTTAATGTTGCTGAAACAAATGAAACACTTGAGTAATGAGATCGATGCTATGTGAATATTACATAAGAAATAAACTGGCTATGCTATTGACACATTAAACTAAATGAGACTCTAGAATCATGTACACTTTGTGTAACTGTTGCAAAGATATGAGATATTGCTTGTTTTCTTAGAACCAATAAAATTAATGAAATGCTACATGTCCCTTGAGAGCTGAATGATGTGTTAATGCTTCAATGTCTTTGAGTTGATGAAATAAGAAAAGAATGAATTGGTGTGACAGAGAAATGATGAGGCTTGGGATCGTTGAGATCACCAAGTGAAGATGACGGTAATGATAAGAAATGAATGAGTCATTGAACATGACTTGGAGAGATGAGATGGTGAACTGTTGCTTTCACTTATTTTAATATTTTACCATGCGTCTTCGAACAAGATCGAGTCAGACATGCATTCGCATGGTCATAGACAACTTGTATACAAGGTATTGTTTTCTCGGACGGTTCCCAAAGCCCTGGGGACTGATTCGGCCTAGGAGGAAATGCAGCATGCTTTGGTAGCATGATTGGTATCGGAGGATTCATTTTGGGTTGGCAACCGGGTGAATGGCACGTCGCATACCCTTGAAGTCCTATATTGAAAGTCCTAAATGGTGCACTAACACCAGTGGTCATGTAGTCAGGATGTATGCTAATGAATATTTTGTGCAGACAGAGTAAGTGTAGCACATAACCTGTATTTGATGGAGGTACGAGGGAGTCGTCTATCGGTAAGGAATCACTTAAATGTGATATAATCATCATACTTGTTAGTTCAATGTTGCCTTTCCATACGAATTGCCATAACATGTTTAAGATATTAATGCTAATGTTGCCTCAATGATGCTTAACATGATAACACACGTATGCTCCAATGTTGTCTTGCTATGATTACTGCTTAATCATAACATACATGCTAAACGATGCCTTTCCATGAGTTCTATAACATGTTCAATGTATGTTAACTCAAATGTTGCTTAAACGATGCCTTTATATGAACGCTGCTAGAACATGTTTTCATGCTTCACTATGAATACTGGTCATGAACTGTAAACTGATGCTAGGACCCAAATAAAAAGATCACTCTAATAATGTTTGCTTAGATGACTACTTAGTGTTGGTTTAGGCGAGTGGGCTGGTTCTGCTCGCCAGTACATAGATGACGTACTGACCCACGTTATGGGCACTCTTTTTAGGTGCTCGTGCTTGAAAAGCTCAGTACAAGAAGATCGACACTGATCAATCCCGTGGCATCGATGATTTGTTGGACATGCAAAAGCTCTCATTGCAAAATATGATGTCTTCTTTTTATAAAGGGCATAATGTATGGAATATTGTAATCAGTTGTACCAGTGAGATATAAGCCAAATCGGCATATCCTGTCGTAAAAGTCTATGTATCAAAGTGTATCCTCAATGTATGCTACAAAGTCTATGTATCATGTATCCAATGTAAGCCTTAATGGTATGTGTTCATTGGCTATCAATGTAAAGTGAGATGTGTTGTAAGCTTTGTATTCCATTGCAAGTCTTGTACTTTACTTCAATTATCAATAAAGAGAATACATTTCTATATATCTCTTGTGACTTCAAGTTATCTTTTTATCTCCATTGCTACAAATCAGTAATGTACTTTTATTTGATAAGAAAGATATATCCTCATTATATTCAATTTGTCTATTTGTGCCACTTGCGATGTGTCCGTATTTGAAGATTGTTATTTATGAACCGTCTTTGCCTTGTACAAGTGCAACACCAGACTTGTATGACATCATGCCCAAGCAAGGACGATCAGTTCCAAGAGATAAATGCGAGGACGAATGACTCTACGGTATCGGGGCATGACACTCAATCCTCTCCTGAACTCTTGTAACGCCAGTCCCAATATACGTAGGACTAGGCATACGTAACATGCTAGATGTATTTAGACGAAGAATACTCCAATATATAAAATTCTCGTATACGCACATAAGCTATAAATAAATCATATTAATAGTAGGACAAGTAGTTCTATATCTCATCCATACAGACAATAAAAAAAAAAGTCTAATGATGAAATAAATATCAAACTATGTAGCCGGGTGGAGACAAATCCACAACCAAATTGCTATAAAAAAGAGTCTAAGAATACGAAAGTCTGACCACCTAAAAATGAAATTAAAAAAAAAAAAAGATAGCAAACTAAAATGTAGCAAAATGTCATGTCCACTAAAACAATGATCACTAAATCTCGAAAGGTCAAACCTCCTCAACTGAGAACGAAGGACCCAAAGCCGAGTCGTACTCCTAAGGGTAGTCCTGGTCGTCTAATTTTGGAAAAATCATCAGGTCCTCAGAGGGACGTAACATGATACAAAAAAACATGCTATATAAAATAAATTTATAAAGGATATATGCAACATGGCTCCTAACCATTTTACTGCAAACGTGCAATTAAAAACAAACCTTCAACGCAATTGCACACTAGCTATAAATGTGATCAGCATAGTCCCCACTTGGGGCACCAGAGGCCAAGCACATAACTTTTTGATAACATCAGTGGCCAACCTGAGAGGGTCATCTCACACCGTATCTCCAACGGAGCTTTTGGGTTACTGAAAGGGAATGCGCAATCGTAGCCCATACGCTAAGAAATTGTCCTTCCCACCTTATGCTTATATGTGTCATCTCTACGACATGTATGAACCTCTAATAACTGCTAAGTTCACTAACATGCAAATTCTATTATGAGTTATCACTAACCGTCACACGTCCTATACATATCGGTGGCCAGTCGACTACGCGAGCCCGTGCCCTAGATGTGACTCACAACTCATGGAACTCAAGTGTCAAGGCCATAGAACATATACCAATATCTCACTACAATGGGGTTGTCCCCTAGTACTAAGTCATCATACATGAAACAAGATATAACAATATCTCACTACAATGGGGTTGTCCTCTAGTACTAAGCCATGGAAACGACTAACTCAGTCGTTCGTACCCAAGTAGACTTGGATGCATAGTTAATAGGAAATAAATAGACAACAAAATAAATAAAAAAATAACATGATAGAATGATAGTAATTAAATATTAAATAGTGGCAAGGTATCTTGCTTGGAGGTGGTGTGCAAAATGGCAATATCTAGTAACTCATATCGTCAAATCAATGAAGCAATGAAAGTAAAACTTTCACAAATGTCCTCGGATGCTGAAAGAGACATCACCAATATTTTTGGAAAAAATAAATGTCTAAGATCGCCTACCCATTAGTCCAATTCTGGACACAAGGGCAAAATTGAAATTTCGGATCATATTAGTATCCGACTTTGGACCCACTTTACACCGAAAAGCGTGCCAAATCCTAGAAGTCTTTGAAGTCATCAAATTATATGTCTACAGGTCCAGTTTCATGATACGAACTCAACCGCATGTCCAAATTTGGATTTCAATGAGCCATGCAAACATCACCCATTGGATCAGGTCATTGGCCTGCCAAAATAGTATTCCGGTTAACCTTCTCAGAATCGGACCAAACTTGACTCACAGGACCAGACTTGCATACGAGACCAAATCGAGTTCTCTCGAATCATGAACGTAGGCGAACTCGATATGCATCTTTAGATACATTCGGTTCACGACACGTCGCCTGGTTTGTCGGGGCGAATGTTGCATCGGTGAAATTTTATTAGAGATCGGTTGTGTTAAAACTGTTTTTCATGGATTTTTGTAAATGAATATTTTAGCATATACTTGATGAACATAAAAACTATAAAAAGAGTTTTATAGCCGTATATGTTGTCTAAAAGTTTGTTAAGGTCAGTTCCTAAAATTCCTATTATCATTTTCCAGAGTCCCCTTCCAAATAGGGTCTTCAAACTATTTATTTACTATTTTATAAACAATTTTTCGTCGATGTTTACATCAATTTTCCTAAAAATTATGGCTAGTATATTTAAATCTAATTGAAGGGTTACATAGATGGTTATATTGGATACACAAGGGATTCGCTAGGTCAAAATTTGGTCGAGTATAATCGAAGAAAAACTATAGAGAACTTGGGTACTGGCTCGGTTCAGAACAGAGTATTTTCTGTTCAGAAGGTTCTACGATGACTATGGTGATCGGCGGTAGGCTGCAAGCAGTGTATTGCAGTTGCGGAAGGTGTAGAGGGTCGCTGGGAGGTTGGGGTAGCTCTGGAATTGGTTCTTGCGTGATCATGAGATTTCTTCGTAGTGTTTTCGGAAAGAGTTATTGTCGATAATTTCTATACTTATATGTATGGATTTAATTCGATCTAAATTCGAATTTATAGATGGATTTGATCAAACCTGGTAGAGAATGAGATTAGGTTTATGTAGGAAGAAGTTCGGATCGAATTGATCGATTTTAAAATCGATCAGAATCAAAAAATAAATTTGATACGGTTGGGTTTTCCCTCCACTCGCAAGATTTTTCAAAAATTCACAAGATTTTGGATATATATATTATTTCCATGTTATATTTTTTTTTTTGTTGGGTTTTCCCTCCACTCGCGAGATTTTCCAAAATTTCACAAGATTTTGGATATATATTATTTCCATGTTATATATATATATATATATATATATATATATATATATATATAAGATTTTGGATATATATATTATTTCCATGTTATATATATATATATATATATTATATTATATATATATATATATTTTAATATATATATATATATATTATATATTATATATATATATATATATATATATATATATATATATATATATATATATATATATATATATATAAAATATATATATATAAATATATATATATATATATATATATATATATATATATATATATATATATATACACACACACACACACACACACACACACACACACACACCCCCCCCCATTAATATTTAATAAAAATTCTAAAAATTCCTATATCCAAAAATAGCTTCTAACATAATTCAATAATATTCCTGAAAATTTTACCTCTTACATATATATAATGTAGTAATTACTTACACACACACACACAAACACACACACACACACACACACCTCCCCCATTAATATTTAATAAAAATTCTAAAAATTCCTATATCCAAAAAATAGCTTCTAACATAATTCAATAATTATTCTTGAAACTTTTACCTATTACATATATATAATGTAGTAATTCCTTACTACCTTTAATATTCAATAAAAATCTTAAACTAAATACCAAATTATTTAAATAATTAAGAAAATACCTTAAATTATATTAGATAAAAATAAATAAAAAATTTCAAATTCAGGGGGTTTACATATTGTCCAACTTATAAAAATTTCGTCCTTAAAATTAAAACTAAAGCACGTTTAATGCAATACAATACGGAAGAAAAGTAAGTTTAAAATACGAAAATCATACCTTGATTTTCGAACAGGTGGTGAAAGCGATTGCGGATGTCATCCCTGTACTCCCAGGTGGACTCTCCTACTGAGTGATGCTTCCATGCACGAACCATTGGAATAGACCGATTTCGCAAAACCTTCACTCGACTATCAAGAATTCATACTGGCTACTCTTGATATGACAAGCTCGGTCCAACCGTGATTTCAGAGTGATCGAGCACATGACTGCTATCTTCCACATATCTTCTCGGCTGAGACACATGGAATACGTCATGCACTCCCTCTAGTGACAATGGCAATGCCAACCTATAGGCAACTTCTCCAACTTACTATAAGATATCGAAAGGGCCAATGTATCTTGGACTAAGCTCGCCACATCCTTCGTATCGATCGTACCTACCTCTAGTGGATAATATCTTCAAGAAAAAATGGTCGCCTTCCTTAAACTCCAAAGGATGATGATAAAGGTCTGCACATTGCTTCTGTCTGTCATGCGCTGCTCGTAGGTGACCTTGAATCTTCTTTACCTTCTCCACTGTACTTAGGAACAACTCTGGACCCAAAATCTGTCGCTCTCCTACATCACTCCAACAAACAGGAGACCGACACTTTCTACCGTACAATGCTTCAAACGGAGCCATCTGAATGCTCGCTTAATAGCTATTATAGTAAGAAAACTCCATAAGATGGAGGTGGTCTTCCCATGATCTGCCAAAGTCAAGCATACAAGCTCTTGACATATCTTCTAGCGTCTAAATAGTATGCTCTAACTGTCCATCGGTCTATGGATGTACTAAACTTCAAACAGGTACCCAAGCTTTCTTGCATGCTCCTCCATAAATGAGATGTAAATCCTGAATACCGGTCTAAAAAATGCTCATGGAATACCTTGTAGCTTCACTATTTGTTTCATGTACATGTCAGCTAAGACTTTCGTTGATTGGCCCACTCTAAAGGGCAAGAAGTGGACTGACTTAGTAAGCCTATCCATGATCACCCGTACTGCGTCTCTTCTACCTGGACTTCGAGGAAATCCCGTGACGAAATCCATGGTGATGTGCTGCTACTTCCACTCAGGAATGAAAAGTGGCTACAATAATCCAGCTGATCTCTGGTGCTTCGCCTTTACTTGTTGACACACCAAGCACACGACCACGAAACTATCTATCTTTTACTTCATCCCGTGCCACCAATCTTAAATCCTGGAACATCTTGGTTCCTCGGGATATATAGAGTAGATTGAGCTATGTGCTTCAGTCATCTATTCTTGCCGAAGCTCTTCGTTTGGAACTTATAGACGATCTTTACATTGTAGTTTCCTATCCGGATGAATCCTCAATCCAGTCTACTCTTATGCTTCAGTCCTCTCTCTAAGTCTTCAAAATCTAGCATTTGTGGGCAATACTACCTTTATTCTCTCTACTACGGATAATTACACTTGAAGATTGGCTAGTATGCCATCAATTCCGGGCAGTACAACCTCTATCCCAAGCTTCTGTAAATCTTTTGATATCTCCTTCTGGGTGGTCAAGAAATACGCCATTGGCTTATGGCTTAATGTATCTGCTACTACGTTAGCCTTTTCCGGATGGTAGTGCAATTCATTCACATAGTCCTTCATCAGCTCCAACTATCGACATTGTCTAGCTTTTTTTGCGTGAAGACATACTTGAGGCTTTTATGATTGGTATAGATATCTATCTTTTCGCCTTACAAGTAGTGCCTCCAAAGTTTCAGTACGAATATGACAGCTGCGAGCTCCAAATCATGGGTTAGATAATGCTTCTCATGCACTCTCAACTGCCTCGACGTATATGCTACTACTCGGCCATGCTGCATGAAGACACATCTCAATTCCTTCCCATACGTATCGCTATATGTCACAAATCCTTCTGGCCCTGATGGAATGACCAAGATGGATGCGGTGGTCAAGCGCTTCTTCAGCTCATCATAAGCCGTTTGACACTCATCCGTCCGTATGAACTCTTGGTACAAGTCAACTAAGTCATAGGTCCAGCTACTGTAAGAAATATTCCACAAACCTTCGGTAATAACCCGTAAGTCCAAGGAAACTTCTCATATCAGAGGCTAAGGTGGGAACCGGCCATGCCTTAACTCCTGAGATTTTCTCTGGATCTATCATACCAACTTCTATGACGACATATTCAAGGAATGAAATATTCTCAAGAAAGAAGTCGCATTTGCTAAGCTTGGCCTAAAGCTGCTCCTTCCGTAAATTCCCCAAGAATATCTGCAAATGCTACTCATGCTCTTCATGGCTCTTCGGATATATCAATATATCATCTATAAAGACAACCACAAATTGGTTCAAGTACTAATGGAAGATTTTATTCATGAGATTCATGAAGACAGCTGGAGCGTTAGTTAAACCAAATGACATGACCAAAAACTCTTAGTGTCTGTATCTTGATCTGAATGAAGTCTTCGAGATATCTTCCTTTCGAACCTTCAGCTGATGATAAACCGATCGCAAATTGATTTTGGAAAACACTTTGGCTCTATTCAATTGATCGAATAAATCCTCAATGCACGAAAAATGGTACTTGTTCTTTACTGTCACCACGTTTAAAGCTCTATAGTCGATGCACATGCACAATGTCCCATCCTTTTTTGGTACGAACAAGACGAGAACTTTCCATGGTGACGCATTGGCACGGATAAAGCCCTTTTTTAGCGATTTGTCTATCCGAGTCTTTATTTCCACTAACTGCTTTGGTGTTAACCGGTACACACGGGATGAGATAGGTTCGGCTTCTAGAATGAGCTCTATAGAGAACTCAATGTCCCTGTCGGGTGGCAATCCTGGCAGCTCCTCTGGGAATACATCTTAGAACTCTGTGAAGATAGGATGATAAAAGATTTCTTCCATCTCCATGTGAGTTTCTAATGTAGGTGGGTCACTTTTTCTTTCGATACTCTAACAAACTCAAATTTTGGCTCATTTGGTGACTACAATACTGCCTCTGTGCTCGTACCTCTGATTGGGGCCCTGAGCTTTGGCCCTGTCAAACTGTACTGACTGAGGAGGTAATGGTGGGTGAGGTGCTCATGCTGATGGTGCCATAAGCCTCGGCACTTGCTGAAATAGTCGGGGTGCTGGAAGTGCTGGAAGTGCCAGAGATGTTGGCCTCGGGGTCTGCCGAGCATGCAATAGGGCCTGCTGCTCGAAAAAACTTTGGCCATGTATTGTCTTGAACTGCATCTTATATATCGTCCAAGGCGAAGTTGGCAGTCCTTCATAATATGACCCTGGTTCCCACAGTAGTTGCAGGTGGGCCTCAGATAGGGCATGCCTCTCTACTATGGTTTTGCTATGGATCTTTTGATAGGTCCGCCCTGAGTCACTCTGACTAGTGTAGTTGCTGGAGTAGGGTATCTCTGTGTCTACTGCAACTCCTTCTGAAGGAGCTCCTGACTACGAGCCTCTTTTAAGACAGCTGGATGAGAGACTCTGGATTGTGTGGTTGTATATGTCTTGAGCTCTGGTGCTAGCCTTTAGTGGAATCTCTTTGCGCTTTTTCGTTCGGTCGGAATCAATGTCACACCAAATTTGCTCAAGTGGCTGAATTCTGCATCTTACTCATCCACTGACATGTTCTCCTACTTTAGATGGAGAAACTGGTCGTAGAGGACATCTCGAACATGGACATGAAAGAACCTCTCATTGAATAGATCACATAACCCTTTCCATGTCTGTTCGATACCCAGTCGACTTTCTTCAACCTTCCACCAATGGTAGGCATTGTCTCCAAGAATAAGTCCACTGCTTTCATCCATATATTTGTAGGCAACTGTGACGCCTTCAGTAGTTTCTCTATGCTGATAAGCCATGCTGAAACCTCTAATGGTCCCTCAGTACCCTTGAAAGTTTTGGGCTTCATCTCGATGATGTTCTTAATGGAGCCCTCATAGGGTTGTGGTGCTGGTACCGGGGTCAGGGGTGGAGGGAAATTGTCATAATGGAGCCCGCACAAGGCAATATCATAAGGTTATCTGAAATACAACATTTAAATCCAGTACGCAGAGAAATTGAACACAATTATATAGATGAAAACTGTCTTTCATTGATAATAAACTTGCTTACTAGACTCGATTACAAAAGAGGCCGCACAGGCTTACAAACTGACTCAGATGAGATAGTCGTTCCATACATTTATATCCCTTTATACAAAGCAACAAAAATCACTCTCTTGGACCTGGGATCGACGAGAGTTGATGCGACATGGCGTAGTCTTGATTAGAGTCTTCAAAATGTTATCGATTTGCCTTCGCAAGCTAGCAAGGCTTCAAAATGGATAAGGTCAGTTCCTTGGCATGCTATCCTGGTTCGAAGCACATATAGAGAGCGAGGGTCAGTACATTACACGTGTACTGGTAGGTAGATAATTATATCCGTGCTCTCATTTGGTTCAAGAAATTAAGTGAACAAGCATACATGTATTTCGTAAACTTTTTAGCTATCCCAATCAAATCATAAAAGCATTTGAAAAGCACGAATAGCATAAAGATGATAGTTCTTACCCACGACAGAGCGTGCCATTGTACTATAAAACTTACCATGTCCTTCTCTGTCATATTAATAATAATCATTACAGAAGTGTGTATTTTGTGAAGGTTACTGGCATGACAAGCCATCCTGGACATATAGTTTGGTTTAGACGGGCGGAGATAGTGAGCCCCATTGAGAGCCCTTGAATACCCACGACATGCATCCAGCATAGCTATCGTGTTTCTTCCTAGACCGGGTCGGTCCCGTGTCCCCGGGATATCGTCCGAAGAAACAATTGTCCTTGTGCACAAGTTGTCCATGACTGTGCTAAGCTAACAAGTTATTCAAGGCACATTTCATGGTATCATTGCAGTATTCATTTAAACGATTTAATCTTTGCTTAGTACAGTTCTATATAGCATGGTATTTAGCAAGCACGTACAGCTATATGATAAGTAGTTCTATAGCCCGTATATGTGAGATGTCGTACAACAGTTTATTGGGATAAGCCTTTGTGTCATTGCATTTACATCTAGTATAGCATATTTTGGTATCAACAATTTATTGGAGAAAAAAAGGTCGAGGGGAGAAGGATCAGCCACTCACTTGATTGTTCGATGAAGGCAAGAGACCCATTGGCTGCGCTAGACGGTGCCTATGCGATCACCTGAAATTGCATAAGCAACAGATTAGAACACAGTCTCATTCAATGAGTTTGATACGAATGCGAAGTTCGAAAATGCAAGCCATAAAAACTATCGAAAATATTCACGAAAATGCATTCAGAAAACCAAAGCCAAAGGAACAAGTACGGCATAAAAAGCAGAGCAATGAGAGGTCTCTCATGACTAAGCCACATAGTCTATCCTCGAGATGCAACCCGTTGAATATGGGACTTGATTCCAAATAAGCCATTCTATAACGAGAAAATGATCTTAATTCAATCGGCCCTGTTCGATCGATTCAATCGATCCCGACCAATCGGTTTCGACTAAATCGATAGCGATAGTGTTCCTTTCTCGTGCATCCCATGGACGGGAAACGGGGCACGATGTAGGGATGGGGCATGATACCATAACCAACTAAGAAAATTTTTTACCCTTGAAACTTAAGAAGAGAGCCTACCTCTAAGAAAACAATGAAGAAAACCTTTCCCTCATCTCTGACTCAAGTTCCCCGGTCGACTCCTCGATCGAATGGTTCCTCCAGAGTATACGAACGAGTGGGATCGCTCGATTTTGGAGTAATTTATCTTTGCGCTCCAAGACTTGGACTGGTTCTTCCACATAAGACAAGTCCGCCTTGAGATTCGGCCAACCAAAATCTACTATGCGGCTCAGATCGTGCACGTACTTCCATAACTGAGAGATGTAGAAGACATCGTGCACATCCGACAGTGCTAGCAACAATGCAATCTGGTAAGCTACTAGGGCGACTCGCTATAGTATTTTGAAAGGACCAACAAATCTTGGACTGAGCTTTCCTTTTGTGCCGAATCTGGTAACTCCTCGCATGGGCGTTACCTTCAGAAATACATAATTGCCTTCCAGGAACTCGAGGGGTCGATGATGGACATCAACGTTGCTTTTCTGTCAACTCTGTGTAATCTTTAGTCTTTCCTGAATAAGTCTAACCTTCTCTACGTTCTGTTCCACCAGCTCCGGGCCAAGAATCAGCTGCTCTCCCGACTTCGTCCCAACAAATAGGTGATCTGCACTTCCGTCCGTACAAGACTTAGTACGACGTCATGCCCTGATTCTGTATAATCGTTCATCTGCACTAGGGCATGATGCTGCGTGAGCCAAGGTTGGGCTCACGCAAGATAAGTTACATAACGGCCGATTACAACAGCTTGTGACGGGATCGTCGCACAGAAGTCCCAAGCAGAAAAGTTGAATAATGAAGGCAATATGAGTATACAACAAATCGAGAGTTTTTATTGATAACGAAAATAAGATTACAAAGGGCACGAAGCCATATTACAAATTGCTCAGGCTCACTTTCTCTCAGAATACAATCGTTCAGCTCTATTTCATCTCTCAATACAAAGCTCTAGGCTGCAACTTGCGGATGCTTCAAAAGCAAGTCCATACATCATGTCCCATATAGGTGAAGTCTTCAATACGACCGCACGTCTCGAAATGCCAAGGAACTCCACGCCTCAGCGCATCCAAGCGAGCTCCGCCTTGATGAGCAAGTACCTGTGACCTGCTTATGCAAACTGTTAGGTGGTCAGTACACAACCGTACTGGTGCTGTGAGCTCTTCGCCCACCTATACAAAACCAACATGTTCATTTAGTTTTTGCAACATAATCCTTCGATTGTCTTTCTAATCTTGCCTTAGAATTAATTTTAGGACAGACTCCGGGCCTATTTTCTGACTCTAGACCATCACTGTGCCTTGCACCAATAATTTAGTTATCTTTGTGCCTCTAGACCATTCTCCTGCCAACAATATTAACGTACCGACTCGTGGTTGTTTTTTTAATCATACTTTGAGACGCAACAACGTAGTCGTGCCATAATCTCTGTCTTTGCATCAACATTGAGGCCGTGCCTCACGACTCAACATGACTTAACCAAACTTTATCTTACGGCCCTTCCTGACTTAGCTCAAAACTCAATCCCAACTTTTGGAACTTATGTTGACGACTAAAATATGATGCCCAACTCATGTCAAAGCACGTGTCTATGATATAGCTAAATCATAGGCTTCATAAAACTTGTAGTGCAGATCGTACACACCTTCCTTGACTCATTCGTACCGTACATACAATTTTTGACTCACTTCTAGGGCATGTATGCAGATAGCCACTCTTATGCCGACTCATCTATATGAAAGGTCACTAGCATGACAAGTTATACTTTGACCCAAATTAGATAAGCAGTACGTCCTTCCAACGAGGCACAATCTCGTCGAATTTTTTGCATTACTCGCTATACGGCACACCCCTCGGGTCAGGTCGCACACCATCCGAGGGTTCCACAAGCATGTTCCTCCTAGACTGGATTGGCCCTGTGGCCTCAGGTTACCATCCGAGGAACATTTGCCCTTGTGCACTAGTTGTTCAATGATCATGCAATAGTGCCTACCTAACTCACCATATGACTGAAACAATGTTCTTCTTTGCTCATAAAACCATACTTTCCATACTTCATTTGAAACTCCCAAACGAGGGACCGCCTCGGTGACAAACGGTCGCGTGAACTTTTAATGTTACCGATGAAAACCCAGGAACCGGCTACTGCATAGCCTACCTACTCAACTTGAACAAAACTTGTTCCATATGTGCCATAGACTGTAGCATACTTCTCATTGAACCGACCATGGTTCATGCCTTAACCTAATTGTGCTTTGTGTGACACTACCATCCAAGTCATAGTTTATATGACAAGCCTTGAGACCGTGAGAACGTATGGCTATACCAAGCCATGGAACCGTGGGACCGAGAAAAGGCTATGCCAAGCCTTGCACCATGGAAACGTGCATTGAGACTTGTGGGACAATTATGCTATGTCAAGCATACGACGGCGGAATAGTGCATGCTTATTAAAGCATTATATCGTACGACGCCTATGACTATGCTAAGTTCATAGTCTTGTGACAATATATACTTTTCCTTCTCCCAAGCCACGGGACGAAGGATCGAGTGCCATTTTTGAAAGCATGCCATGCACATTTCTAAGCTAATCGTAGGACCTTTCTGTTAGGGTTATATAATAAAAGTATCACTTTTGTATTAACTTTATTTTCTTAAATTTTGAATGAGAATCATATGGGCAAATGTTTGTATATTGTATTTGTTGCAAGTGTTAATGCAAGTGTCTGATATTCTATATTATAGATAATATGGTGTGTGGTGTCATATAGAAGATCATATTATCAGTTCCCTATGGAATATAAAAATAGTTCACAACCTAGATGGACTTGGACAATCCGTTTGAAATATTGTAGTGTAATCTGGTATTAGTCTATCTTGACTGTAGGTTTACACTAGTACACTTTGTGTGTATTGAACATGACCACTTGAGATTATTTTTTTGTACTGACTACATAAGAGAACAAATACCTCCGTTATTACGGATGCTTGTATTCTTAATCCGGATATAATAACAGACATGTATATGCAGTATGCATTACTTTGACTCATAAAAGAGTGAGATTCATTATGGGTCAACAACCTCTATGAATTGGGTATTAACATTGTATGTATGATGGGCTGTTAATTATAAAAGGAATCTACGTCCCGATACATCGGGTTGATGATGTTCCCTTAAGGAGCTCATAAGGATTGCCAAGTAAAACCTGAAGGTAGATTATATCCGACATGACAAATAAAGTTGAATGGTACGGCTTAAGGATAAAAGATGTCGATCAATATAGTTGTTAGTAACTTAACTTGATCGACGGACATTTGATATCTTAACATTGGGAGCCAAACGAGCATATAATAAAAGGAGTCCACAATCATAATTTGGGATTAGGAAGGTAATGCAACAATAGCTCTTTAGTGGACCAAGCTATTGTTAATAAGCCTGTGTTGTGTGTTCGGGCTGAACACGGGATACCCAGATCCGTTAGGAGACCTAACCTTAATTTCTCCTCATGGTCCCTGTCGTAGCCTTATATATATCCTTTATTCTCTAGCCGTTATGAGATTATCAAAATAAGAAGCTTTCTCTAAATTTGTGATCCACGTAAGGAGAGAAAGGGAGGGCTGCCAAGGAGAAGAAAAGGTTGAGAGATCGTCGTCCATATGACGTCCAACCCGAGGAAGGAATACGTGCAGAAGATCTTGGGGTCGTGACTGCTCGAGGTTGCTGGAAAGTGTCTTCTTCTTCCTGTCACAGGTATAATTCGTGAACCCTAGTTCCGCTATGAAGGGTTATAACACGTCTGAGATCTGTTAAACTTCCATCGATCAATACACACACCAAACTAGGGGTCCTGGAAATTTTTAGTTCCATCAATTAGTATCAGAGCCACCTTGGATCTGCGTATAGATTGATACATCCATGTTGTCCAGTAAAACTTGCGTTGTGTAATAGTCGGTAGATGTAGATCTGTTCTAACTCAGTTTTGTAGGCATCTTAGATCCAACTATTGTAGTCCAATGCATGTTTTGTTTGTGTTATTTTAAGCCCGGACATCGTGGATGTTGTTGTTGTTGTGGATGTAATTAAAATAATGAGGGTTGATCTTGCTTATATTTTAATCTTTCAATCTAGATTATGTGTGAACTCCTTCGGGAGGCATAGGATTGATGTAATTTTAATTATTTTTTGAACCCCGAATAAGTTTGTACAGTGCCAGATTTTGGATTCAGATTGTTGAGGACAGAGCAGGAAAGATGACCATAATAGTTTGATATTTTTCTTCTGTTTATTGTTATTTTGCTTTTTTTTATTATTATGCATGTTTATTATTCTGTGGATGTTTTTTATGAAAAACTAAGCCTGCATTAATAGTGGACAACATGGACATAATATCAACTAGTAAAAAAACCCTCATTGTTAAATAACTAAGTGGAAGAGGGAATTTATTTAGTATAAATCCCAGGGTCTCCATTACTGGTTAGTAGGTGATGTAATTATACTTGCGTGTTGACTTTAGTACCTTCCTCCATATCGGATGAATATAATTATGGATCACCAGTACAAAAGTTCCTTTGGGATAATTATAGAAAGTTACCTAATATGTGTTCACTTCTCCATCTGAAGGAACTCACTACAAGGTAATGGACTTAGTATTAAGTAATGGTATACACTTAGATACAAATAATGGTATCCGCCCCATCAGAGTCACTGCTATTATTTGTATGACCAGAGCAAAACCAACAGATAATTTTATTTGTCATAAAGTTATGTTGACATGATAGTAAAATTAATAGGAAAAACCTCCTTGAACAAAGTTGAATTTGTATACGTCCACACTATCGTGGCATGCTAAATTCATGGTGTTCAAGGTGTTGGTGAATTTCTTACTATTATTTTACGAGTTCAAAAGTTTTTTGCCCTACATAATTTTTATTTATGTGATTCTCAGGATTTCAAAAATGGGTTCTTTCAGTCCACTTATGGCGATTCTTAAAGAAAACAAACTTATTGGACCTAATTATATTAACTGAAAACATAATTTAGACATTGTCCTAACTGCTGAAGAGTACAAATATATACTCAATGAGGAATATCCACCTAAGTTTGATGCTAATTCTGATGAAGAGGTCAAAGAGGCTTATAAGAAGTGGATAAAGGCAGATGAGATGGCACGGTGTTACATTCTGGCATCTATGTCAAATGTACTACAACATCAGCATCAGCCATGGCTACAACTTTGACATGATGTATAACCTCAAGGAACTCTTCAGACATCAGAGTAGAGCAGCTAGGCAGTTTGCTATAAAGTGTTTGATGAATACAAAAATGGCTGAAGGTACGCTAGTAAGGGATCATGTTCTCAAAAAAATGGGTTATTTGAATTAGATAGAGATCCTTGGAGCTAAAATCGATAGGGAATCCCAGGTCGATATCATTCTCGGAACTTTGCCTAAAAGTTGACAATTTTTGCCTTAACTACAACATAAACAAAAGGTTGTATAGTTTGGCAGAACTTGAGAAAGATCTATAGGATGCAAAAGCTCTATTTAGGCAGAGTGGTCATATTTATGTTTCTGAAAAGGCTTCTACTTCTAAGCCAAAAGGCGGTAAGAAGAAGAATTCCATTCAGAAACAAGCAAACTCAGCAAAGAAGGGCATGGGACCTCAAGATGGTTTGAAAAAGCTGAAAGGCAAATGTTTCAAGTACAAAGGGTCAGGATATTGGAAGAGTGACTGTCCACTTCTCAAACAAGGGAACAAAGAAGGTATATCTCATTTACTAGTAGTTGAAACATGTTTAGCGGTATTATCTATCGACACCTGGTGTATAGATACAAGAGCCACTAATCATGTCTGCATATACATTACAGGGGTTCCAGGAAACCAGGCTGCTCAGTGATGGAAAGATATGCTTGTTCATGGGTGATGCTACAAAAGTAGCGATCGTTGCAATAGGAGACGTTTGTTTGCAAAAACAAAAGTTTGATTTATAAACTAAGAAAAAGAAAAGTATAATTAGTACAATTTGATTTCTAGAAAAGTACAACTGTAGGAATCTAATCGGAAGACGATCACTTTATCCCTTGGACGATGTGATATTGAAGACACAAGCCTCTGAAGAATGTAATAGCACTTTAGCAGGAGATTATGATCATTAATGATGTCTTAGAACTGATTTGAAACTTTATTTATAGAGTTCTAAAATAACTGTCAAGCAGTTATTCTGAGTGGCCCATACTGTATTTTGTGCGCTATCCATCCAGTTGCGTGAACGGTTACTTGAACTGATAGGGACGCATGGCATTCTGTGAGGGAGATGCGTATAGTTATGGGCAGTATAGTGGACACGTTCTTCGAGATTAGTGGCATGCGTGCCATGTCATCAGTCTTCTGGATAAAAATTGATTAGGTAGCGCCCGCTTGCTAGGTGGTGCCTGGCACAATTTGATAGCTGACGCCCTTTACTCTATCTTCAGTTCTGTGGTAATTAATTATCTTGCGCCAAACGACAGCTAGCGTGAGCTAGCTGTCAACATTAATTACAATGCTGACACAATCTTCTCGAGCGCCGCGTTGCTCGAGATTCGAAAGGATTTCCTTCGACTAACGTGTTGTCAGTAATTATGACTTTTGTGACAGCTGCTCGAGGAAGCTTGCCACGTAGAGCTCGTGCACCCTGATGTTGGCGCCACCTGACCCTCATGTACCTTAATTACCAGCACCATTTTAATGCTGGCGTAATTATATGAATGGCGCCATTTCATTTCTGAGCTTCTACAAGACCCCATTCAAAGTTTTCAAATTTGAAATTTTTTAAAATTTGAAATACTTTGAATTAGAAGCGATTTGTTTGACCGGCGCAGGATACTGTTGTAACCGACCCGAGTTTTGCGCGTGGGTTGTGCAACGGTCAAAAATTTGCCATAGGCTATAAATAGCCATTTTTAGGAGAGAGAAACTTTACTTTTTACAGAAAAGTTTTCTTTCTTCTAAACTCTTCGTCTCCTTCCTCCCGACCCAAAGAGCTTCCCCGATCATCTTCTATGGCACCCAAGAAGTCTGCGGCTGACAAGGGCTAGGGCAATACCGAGCCTTCATCATGCGCTGTACCACAGAGGGCGCCACAGTACGTGCCACCATCGACGAGAATCGAGAGAGCTAATCCGCCGCTCGAAGGTGATCGCCAGAAAGACGACCAATCTGAAGGCGCCATTCGATGGCAGTGCCTTGTGCCAGCGTCGATGATTTTTTTAAAGCTCTGGTTGACCTGCTCACTTCACAATTTGTGCCTCCTCTTTTTAGAGTGCTGGCCGTGCCTTGCGCTGAACAGCTTTTGCACAACTTGTGATCTGGCGCCATCTAGATCTTGCGTAATCTGATCTCGCGCAAAACTTGAACTCACGCAAAACATGTACTCGTGCAAGTTTTGAACTGTCTTATGCACAATGCTTTAAACTGTTGTTTATGTTCAACATTTTAAAGGATTGTCATACCTTAGACCAAAGTAACAAAATAATTTTGTCATAAGGCATTAACTTTTGATAATGTGCCACCTAAGAGCCATTGTGCTCGCACAATTTGTTTGCACAAATTGAATATTTTTGTACAAGGATTGCAATTTGATTTTTAATGTTTCTAAGTCGTAATTCTTTTTCTGCCGTTGATATCAGAGAAGATCCCGATGCTGAGCGATTGGCTTCAGCTTTCCGAGTCTCGGAGTACCAAGAAGATTTGTCTCATGTTCCATATCCTCAATACGACCTTCCTGAATCCAGAAGGGGAATGCTAGCATCTCAGGAGGATAAAACCTTATTATGTCTGATGAACATAGAACCCCTGATAAGCTTAGACCAAGTCCCTTACAAGAAACCAGCTTTCATATTTGAAGACGCCATTAAGAAAATAGCTCAGCCTAAATCCAAGAGAGAGGACATGGTTTATCAAAGTGGCGACAGATTAATGTACCTTACAGAGATATCGAAACATTTATCTCTTTCTCGATATGCTCATGCCAATTCTCCCCGACGGATGGCCTAGGACTTGACCCCAATCCAACAGGCTAGGGTTGGTAAGATATGCCACAAATTAGGGCCCAAGAATAAAGACATGTTCTACAGTCATTCAGAAAGATTCAACTCCCACCTGAGAGGTTTAAAGTTGAGCTGCGTGCCTGCCGAGGATTCATCTCTGTTGATTCCCGTCAGAATACCTTTTTTTACAAACATATTTGCTAAGGTTGAGGGAAGATATCCAGATCAAACCATGAGATCAACAGGCTTGATAAATCCAGAGATGAAGTGCTGGAACAGTATGGTAGTTTGGGCTCTGGACCAATTTAAAGACAAGCTTCTTGAATTAGAGCTCTATGATCCAATCTGGACCACTGCTTACGGCATTCATCATAATCCCAATTTGTTCTTGGCTTTAGTGGAACGGTACAATGATAGAACCGGCACCTTCATGACTCCTCATGGAGAGATTGGTTTTGCACTCCACGAGATGTAATATCTCTCTCATCTGCCAATGGGTGAAAATTCGTACGAAGAGTATGTGCCGAAAAATGAAGAGCTAGATGCTCTATCTAAAGAGAACTCACAAATGGTGGCCGTCTTTGAAGAACTTCTGGGCCACTTTATGATCTATACCCTCTACTATCAGAGTGCTGCAAAAGGAACAGGCTATATGACCAAATGGCTACCGTACTTGTTTCTGGGCCATATTCACGAGGATAAGATCAATGAGAATCAGGCTTGTGAACCCTGCTTCTTCAAGCCACTTGACCGCAGCACTGTCAAGAAGTTGATAGAGAAATCCAAACACTTCGACAATATACTGAACGAAGATTGGCACCCTTTTATCGTTGGTGCTTCCATTGAGAGCTACCTCAGGCAATGCTACCGACCCATGTCTCGAGAAGCTCTTTTAGCTGGGTTCCTCTCTTTGTGGCTACGATGGTTCATGATTCCTGGAGCCAGCACCGTAGACAGATTCCACCGAGGCGTACTATTTGCAGCTGTGCGTCTAGTATTCGGCTACAAGATGGACATCCTTTCGACGATGACTTGTCGACTGAACGCAGGCTTGCATTCTTTTGTAGATAGTATGATTATTGACGCTAGTACTCGGGACACCTTTCCTTGTACCGAGATGCCTTACACCTATCTTTTCGGGTGGCTATTATTGTATCACCCCAGCCTGATGGACCCGGCTATGGGTACTGTAGGAGGAGACTTCATTAGGCATTACGCCACCACCCGATGGAGCATAACTACTCTTTAAGAGTGCAGAAAGGATCTGAACATGGGTTCTGGATGGAGGTTCCACTGTGTCCCTCTTTCTTTTGGATGTAAAAATCTTCCACCCCAACTCATGGACCTGGAACCTATGGTTCTCCGTCCAGCCCCAGCCGCTTTTATGTGGCTAACGATGATTAGGCCCTCCCACTTAGTGCATCTGTTCGAGGGTGAATGCTATCTCGAGCCATATTTACCAAGCCAATTCGCTCGACAGTTCGGCTACGATCAGATGCATGTGGGCAATGCCACCACCTATTTACAAGCCAAGGGTCTTTTGATAGATGGGGCCAGAGCCTGGAGGTACTACTGTGCAAGAGGCACCAAGGCTATATTCATAATGCCCTCTATTACACTTGAAGTAGGCTCGCGTATGTTATATACACACTACTACAAAAATGGTTAACAATGACGGCCAAATATGCTAATTGATGACATTTTTCTGGCCGTCATCTACGAAGGGGTCATCTTTATCATAAAAGAATAATGACAGCTCAACACCCGTTATCTTTATTTATAAAAGATGACTTGTATGTGTCATATTTATTTATAAAATATGACTTCTTTGTGGGACAACAATGACAGCTTAATAAACGTCATCTTTCTTTATAAAAGATGACTTTATGCATCATCATTATTTACAAAAGATGACTTTTACGCGTCATCGTTATTTACAAAAGATAACTTTTTCATGTGACAACAATGGTAGCTCAACACGCATCATTTTTATTTATAAAAAATGACTTTTATATGCCATCATTATCTATAAAAGATGACATATACGTCATCTTTATTTACAAACAATGACTTTTGTGTGTTAAATATTCGTCATTTTTTATAGCAGTAATTTTTGCATCTCTATGATACAATCTGTATTCTGTCAAAGAAGAAAAGTAATATGTAACACCAACAAAAAATATTCATTAATACAAAACTACTGGTTTTATTAGCAAAGTACCAAACAACGTAACAGACTCGTTCTTAGGAAAGTAGTGAACAATAATTGAGTAGACTCATCCAAAAACACGACCATAAGAGAACAAAAATTCAAAGACTATAGCTTTTAAGCAGGGCACAAACTTAAGTAGCTCAAGTTCAGACATAGATACTCCAACAGGACACTCTTCTCAATCTGCTTGCAATCCAGCCCCAAAAGTTGTAGCTCTCATTATCCCGATAGATCTCCACTTATTTAAAAAAAGAATAACAAGACTATCAGTATCCACCATATAGTTTCAAACAGACTCTCTATTTTCGATCCAAGACAGGTTTACATCAAATTATATTTTTGCAGCATATCCACTTAACTTGTAAAAGCTAATTCTTATGAGGCTATCCTTTACATTTGTCAAAGGAAATACATTAGAGTACTTAAAAAAGGAACCACAATATTAGTGTCTCTAATACGTGCATAGACCAATTAAAAATGTAACTGTTAGATGCATAACAAATAATATGCCATACCTATAATAATGAAAAGAACCACCTGAGAAACAATATATATGTTACATAATAGCCGATTGAGTTCCCTTGTGCAAGATTAGTTAACTTTTGAAACTAAGAAATTAGTCGTCAAGCAAAATTTTGACATAAAACAGAATTGGTGTTAAAAGGAAGGTTACCTTGAAGTTGTAGTGAAAGTTTGACTGAAAATTTGAAGATATAACCGAGAGATCAAAATGACACAAGGCCAAATGTAAGTAAAAGAATAACATCATAAACATGTACATCATTGTTTGGATAACATCATAAACCTCATGCATAGGGTCCAACTGCAAAATTACACCACAATACAACAACGATAACAAGAAAGCAGTTAGCAGTCTTTATTTCAGATATTTCATTTTGCAATAGCTTTCTTGTAAGAACTCACGTGCCATAATCTCCCAAATCATACCCTGGTACCGGTATCTATATCACAAGTTGAAAGGCTATAAAAGGTTCAATAAGAAGTATCAATGAATAAGAACTTACAAAAATTATATGTACATCATGGTCTGTACCTCAGGATAATTCAGATCATATCACCTCACTGACCTTCTCTACCAAAGAATCCTTGTACTCCACGATAAATGGATTACGTACTTTAGAAATGAGTTTTACAAAGCATAGTATGAAAGAATAATCAGATAATGACAATTTTAATTGGCATGGTATTTTCTCCAAACTCACATGTAGTATACAAAAAGATGAGAATTATTATTTTGGCTTTCAAACTGACCATGCAAATGCTTTGTTCGTTGATATATCAGTTAACATCAAGGCAGGTATAAAATGTAGTACATCCATAGCCAATTACATAAAGAAACTTGTTTCTTCAACTACCTGGTGAGCATTCTTCTACACAAATTTTTTCAATGCTGTGGCAATACCTGCATTAGATGAAGTACAAATAAATAAAGAGCGAGGTAAGAACTTTAAAACATCTATGTGAGGGAAATATTGGACAAATGTTTTAGTGCCTGGGAAGAAATAAATCATACAAAGATATGAGAAATCAAAATAGTATATATTGGATTAAATCAAGCTGTTTACACAATAAACCGATCGACAAATTATGCAACTTTACTAGATTGTGACCCTAGTTGTTGAATAGCTCAGCTGAATGCTAATAGTCTCTCTCTAATATTTGCCAAGACGAAGACTAAATGATAACTGGACAACAATGGCTAGTCAGTATATGACCCATGACTATTATCACTCTTTTAGGTAAACCCTTGCTTGCTAGAAAATATATCTTTGGGCTTGGCCTACTGCATAGGCATTACTGACTGAAGTCAATATATAACTCATGACTATTGTTGATGTTTTTGCCTTTAGACTAGGAAAGATAGTCCCACATCGGCTACACCAAATGGTGAGTATCTCAATATAATGCATTGCTTGTGTTGAGGTGTGCACATGAGGTCTGGTGGGGTATAAGTGTGTGCCATGTGGGAGTATTTTCCTAGAAGGAAAAAGGATTAATTCCAACAAAGATGCAAGTTAATTTTTGTTGTGCGGACTCGAACTCGAACACAGACTCCAGGTTGTCTCGTGCATGCACGAGAGTGTTCGGGGGTAGGCGTGGACTGGCACACTACTATGCTAATTATGGGATGATCTAAAATATCAAACTCTTTTTTTGAGTATTTGTATTTTAGTCCCACATCGGATAGGAGAAAAGGTGAAGTCTCACTCCACTCTATAAATAGAGCCCCTTGGCCTCCTTTGGTAGATGCACTAAGAAAAGAGTTAAGGGAGTCCGTAAAGTCCAGGAAGCCCATTCAAGTCTCAAATATTGACTTACGAGCGTTCCGGAAGTTCTTCGTGAACTTGCTGGTTCCTGGAAGCAGATCGTGGTGGGACGAATCTTGCTTTGAGCAACAGTGATCTTAATCACCCCAGCAAGAACCTTTCCTCTTCTTCTTTCTTCTCTTTTCTCTGAGTTGTAACTCAGTTCTGTTCGTCAGCAACTGTAATTGCAAGGAAGAACGTGAGATTTATTTTCTGATTATTCTTGCTTTTGTAATCAGATTTATATTCGTGGATCTCGAGAATAATCAGAAGGCGAACGTTTGTTTGAATCTCTGATCTCGACATCTAGTTCTACCATCTTTGATCAAGCCCCGGGACTAACAATCTAAAAGCAAGATCCTTGTAGATGGAGAACAGCCATACGAAACTTTTGGATACAAGTTTCAACAAACTTGAGAAGTTCGACGGGGATCATTACTACTCTTGGAAGAAGAAGGTATGCATGAATCTGTAACTGGCAGAGGTGGACTAAGTTTTGACAGAACCAGAACCGGAGATTCCAGACGAGGATGATGCTACTGTTCGGGCAGTTGCGCAACCGCAAAGCAGAACAAATGGAGGAGAGACAACAATCTCTGCAAGTTAATGATTTTGAACTCCATGGAGGATACTCTGGTGGAGTCATACAGCAAGATGGACCATGCTAAGGTCATCTGGGAGTCTCTAGAGAAGCATTATCTGGCGGATGAGAACCGCAACAAGATCCTTATGACTGAGAAAGTCTGGAACATGCGATTTAAGGACGACAAGGCGATGTTGCCTCAAGTCAATGATTTCCTCAAGTTACGTCAAAAACTTGAGGACGATGGCATGCTACTTGTCGACGCTTTTGTCGTAGGGGTTATAGTTGCCAAGCTTCCGTTAGGATGGAGCAGTTTTATCTCGGACATGCACATGAAGAAAATGCAATTCATCCTGGATCAACTACTTCACAACATCAATGTTAGAGATGAGTTGATGGCTAAAAACAAATTGGACATGTTTTCCAAACAGTTGGCAGAGGCCAACTTGGTGCATGTAGGGGACTCCAAGGGGAAGTATAAGGTTTCTCACAACCAGAAGAAGAAGGACTTCAACCATCTGAAGGTGAAGTCGACTTCGTTCAAGTCAAAGCCAAAGCCCAAGTCAGATGTGACTTGCTTCAAACTGTGGAAAGAAGGGCCACTATCGTAGAGACTGCAGATCAAAGTCCAAACAGATAGAGCAAGGTGAGCCTAACAAGGTTTCTATGATTGCACAGGTTGCCATGGCTGGTGTTGACACCGACTGGTGGGTGGACACGGGTGCATCCTGCCATGTTTGCTCTAATAAGGAGTTGTTCATCACATACAAGCCTACATCTGAGAAGGTTATGGTGGCAGACCAGACACAAGCTGAAGTACTGGGGACAGGAACGGTGTACTGAACCTGACTTCGGGAAAGTCGTTGACGCTTCAAGATGTGAAGCATGTACCGGTGATAACCAAGAACCTGGTCTCTGGAAGTCTACTATTAAACGCATGCTTGAGGATGGGCGTCAATGCTAGGTAGATAGTGATGTCCTACAAAGGAACATACTTCGAAAAAGCTTATTGTACCGAAGGGATGTTCAAACTTTAACTTGTAACTCCTACAAAAATGATTAATGCAGTTTCTTCTTCTGGGTATTCTCTTGAGTTATGGCACAATAGACTAGGACATGTTCATTATAAAAGAATAAACAAAATGTCTAGTCTAGGTCTTATCTCCAAATGTGGGGGTAAAGAGGTGGAGAAGTGTGAGATTTGTGTACAGACAAATATCACTAAACCGTTCAAACGGGTGAATCGAAGTACAGATCTTCTGGAGTTGGTACACTCAGATATCTGTGACTTCAGACAGTTCTCCACAAAGGCAAAGATGAAGTATTTTATTACATTCATCGATGACTACTCAAAGTACGCGTTCGTCTATCTGCTCAAGTCTAAAGACGAAGCATTCGAGAAGTTCAAGGAGTTCAGGGCTGAGGTTGAACGTCAAACTGGACAACAACTCAAGAGACTCAGAAGTGATCGAGGTGGATAGTACAGGCCTATTGAATTCACATCGTTCTGCAAAGAATATAGAATTTTCAATGAGACAACTGCTCTGTATTCTCCTCAATCAAATGGAGTAGCTGAAAGGAAGAACAGGACGTTGACAGAGACGATAAACTCAATGCTATTGACTGCAGGTCTTCCAAACTGCTTCTGGGGAGAAGCTACATTAATGGCTACGTTCATTCTGAATAGAGTGCCGTACGCAGGTTCCGTAGTCACTCCTCATGAACTCTGGTTCAAAGTCAGACCCAACTTGAACGTCATTCGAGTGTGGGGGTACCTGGCATATGTGAAGCTTCCGGACTTGAAGATTCAGAAGCTTGGGACAAGGACTACAAAGACGATCTTCTTAGGTATGCTGAGAAAAGTGATGCTCGGAGGTTTCCTGATGTTGCAACCAATCAAATCATTGAATCTCGCGACGCCAAATTCTTTAAAGATAAATTTGTGAGGCACAAGAACATTATTATCGCGGACATTCCAGAGAATAATGTGAGTGCACAGGCGGCTATCACTACTAAAGAAGATGCAGTCCAAGAAAAAAAAATTGTCATACCAGAGACAATTGTTGAACCAGAACTCGCAGAACCCAGATCTAAGCGGGTGAGGAGACAAAGGGACTTTGGAGATGAGTTCGTCATCTATAATGTGGAAGCTGATCCGCTTACCTATGATGAGGCGACGAAGACCAGAGATGCTGTCTTCTGGAGGGAGGCTATCAATGATGAGTATGACTCAATAACCTCTAACAATACGTGGGTGTTGGTCGATCTGCCTGAAGGAGCTAAACCAATCGGATGTAAGTGGATCTTCAAGAAGAAGATGAAGGCCGATGGACCTATTAACAAGTTCAAAGCAAGGCTGGTAGCCAAAGGGTTTTCTCAGAAGCAAGGGATCGACTACTTTGGCACATATGCACCAGTAGCGCGGATGACAACCATCAGGATGTTGATTACTCTGAGTGTAATTCACAAGCTCGTCATACATCAGATGGATGTGAAGACAACATTTCTGAATGGAGAGTTGACCGAAAAGATCTACATACAACAGCCAGAAGGATTCATCGTCAAGGACCTTGAAGACAAAGTCTGCAGATTGGTGAGATCTCTATACGGTCTGAAGCAAGCTCCCAAGATGTGGTACGAGAAGTTTGACAAAGTCATTAGATCAAAAGGCTACATGGTCAGTGAGACGGACAAATTTGTTTACACAAAGTTCGCTGACGAGAGAGGAGTCACTATTTGTCTATACGTAGACGACATGCTGATCCTGGGTACGGATCTAGCACGTGTCACTGAGACAAAGAAGTTACTATTATCTAAGTTCAGTATGAAGGACTTAGGGGAAGCTGATGTTATCCTAGAGATAAAGATCATCCGGATAGACACTGGAGTGGCGCTATCACAGTCTCATTACATTGAGAAGATGCTCACATGCTATGGATATCAGGATCTTCCAGGGATCGATACTCCTTATAGGTGTGACAAGAAGCCGAAGCCAAATCCTAGAAGAAGCGTCAGACAGCTGGAGTACTCAAGTGTTATCGGGAGTTTGATGTATGCAACTACTGCCACAAGGCCTGACATAGATTTCACCGTGGGGATGCTGAGTCGATTCACGAGCAACCCAGGTGTAGAGCACTGGAAGGCCGTGAAGAGAGTTATGAGATATCTCAAGAGGACTCAAAAGTATGCACTGCACTACAACGAATATCCGACAGTAGTGAAAGGCTTCAGTGATGCAAGCTAGTGTTCAGAAGCAGAGAGAGAAAGGCCCACAGGAAGATACATCTTCTCCATGGATGGAGCTGCTATATCGTGGAAGTCAAAGAAGCAGACAATGCTATCTTATTCCTCAATGGAATCTGAGTTCTTTGTACTGGATGCTGTAGCAGAAGAAGCAGAATGGCTTCGGGAGCTCATGTATGATCTTCTAGTGGTTGGTGCGCAGATTTCGGCGGTACCGATATACTACGACAACCAGGCAGCTGCAGCGGTGGCATCAAATGATCTCTTCATGGTAAGAAGAGGACTGTACGATTGAGGCACATGGCAGTGAATGATCTGATAAAGACTAGAGTCATTATCGTAATTGATGTTCGGAGTCAGAAAAATCTGGTCGATCCGTTCACCAAAGGTCTCAAGCGCCAGCTGGTCGAGGACACAGCAACTATGATGGGCTTGAAGACGTTGTGATATTCTGTCTTTGTAATTCTACCATAAAGTTTTATGCTATTCGTTCAAAGAGAAATCTACTAGGCATCTAACTTTTGGTTCAAAAAAAGACCACTGATGGAGAGAATATCTAGAACAGTGGATAGTCCTTTGAGACACTGAGGGGTTACGGACCCATAACCACCGTTGTCTACTATCTGTTCTCTTAAAAGAACAAGTCCTGTGGGAGGATGGCTTAGACGCCTTAATGAGTTCTCAGGCATTTCGAATGTCTGGTGTGCTCTACAGGAAGCACGGTAGCACAACACTACAAAGGAGGGTCTCCATGCTACAGTGGGGTGACACCACCAAGAGGTTCCTCGGTAAGGGTAATGCCTCAGCTTTGCGAGCCATGTCACAGCGGCGTAGCACCGGATATATGCATGTAGCCTGATGTTGTAGAATGAAGAGTGGCAGTCAGCACTACAAAGTGGCCGGTGACCTCATGTTACAGTGGTATGACACCACCAAGAGGTACCTAGAGTGGGCCTCGGCTACGCGAGCCATGTCACAGCGATGTAACACCGCAAGGAAGCGCAAGGCTTCATGTTGGGTAGTTTGGCACTACAAAGAGGCTGGGACCTCATGCTACAGTAGCGTGACACCACGATGAGGTGTAGCCTCGGCTTTGGGCCATGTCATAGCGGGGTAGCACCGTAAAGAAGCGCAAGGCTTCATGCCAAAGGACTATTTAAAAGAACTCAACTAGAATGTATGGAAAGAGATTCAGGCCATCTCTTGAGGATAAACTTGTAGACGCCCAAGATACAGGCACCGAAACCAGGCATGCACAGGGCCTTTAATGTGCAACAAGAAGCACAGCTGATGTCATTATGTGAGTAGGAAAAATTGCAGTCATGGTGCAGAATTCAAGGCTTAGTCCATTCTTGTATCATACTGTTATTTGACCCATTCGGGAAGTTTCAAGTCGTCAGCGACATCTCCCTTAATGCATGATGGGCACTCACTGTGAGGAACGCTCAACCCATATATTGAGATATATGGGGGATTGTTGGTGTTTTTGCCTTTAGACTAAGAAAAGATAGTCCCATATCGGCTACACCAAATGGTGAGTATCTCAATATAATACATTGCTTGTGTTGAGGTGTGCACATGAGGTATGGTGGGGCACAAGTGTGTGCCATGTGGGAGTATTTTCCTAGAAAGAAAAAGGATTAATTCCAACAAGGATGAAAGTTGATTTTTGTTGTGCGGACTCGGACTCGGATACGGACTCCAGGTTGTCTTGTGCATACACGAGAGTGTTCGAGGGGTCGGCGTACACTGGCACACTACTATGCTGATTGTGGGATGATCTAAAATATTTAACTCTTTTTTTGAGTATTGGTATTTTAGTCCCACATCGGATAAGAGAAAAGGTGAAGTCTCACTCCACTCTATAAATAGAGCCCCTTGGCCTCTTTTGGTAGATGAACCAAGAAGAGAGTTAAGGGAGTCCGCAAAATCCAGGAAGCCTGTTCAAGTCTCAAATATTGACTTACGAGCATTTCAGAAGTTCTTCATGAACTTGCTGGTTCCTAGAAGCAGATCGTGGTGGGGCGAATCTTACTTTGAGCAACGGTGATCTTAATCACCCCAGCAAGAACCTTTACTCTTCTTCTTTCTTCTCTTTTCTCTGAGTTGTAACTCAGTTCTGTCCGTCAGCAACTGCGATTGCGAGGAAGAATGTGAGATTTATTTTCTGATTATTTTTGCTTTTGTAATCAGATTTATATTATAGTGTTCCTCGTGGATCTCAAAAATAATCAGAAGGGGAACGTTTGTTTGAACCTCTGATATCGACATCTAGTTTTACCATCGTTGATCAAGCCCCGGGACTAACAACTATTATCTCTCTTCCTGGTTACTAATGGTCTCAATTTCCAGGCACAATCTTTTGCCCATATTTATAATATAACAACAAATCTGGGTATAAATGTTTGCAAAAAAATCCCTAGTATATCATGTACGTGTAACAACAAATTTGGGTATAAATGTTCGCATGTTCCATAAAGAAATTCAGGGGCGAACCTAAAACATATAACACCATAAAGGAATACTCTCACAGATGTGAAAGCAACACTAAAGAACCAATGCTTCCATGTTATTTACCAGGTTGCTTTCAGTTGTACTCCTTCCTAAATTTACTACAATAGGTGGGGGACTTTCAAGCCTTTGTGTATTTTTAAACAATTATTTCCTTATCTCACCTCATGATACCAGATAAAAAGCTACTTTTTATTCCATTTCTACTAAGATACAAACCATTTGTATCCTATTTTTATGTTTACCATCATCTAGGACCCAAATATTACTAGCATATAAAATAACCTTTAAGCCTGACAGCAAAAATTTAGATACAACTACATTTAAAATAAATGTACCCTAAGCATTTGAATTCCCTCCCATGCACCATAATTTACTAGCCTAATACAGTAAAAGAGATGGATTAATTGTATTTGATACAACAGTTAGATGCTTAAGCAAAGTTAAATTGTCCAAAAAATAAGAAAATTATAAAACTCAAAACCCAAAAATATGAACATAATGTGCAAAGTACATTTCCCAAACCGGACATGGTCCTATAAATTATGGTTATTTTTTTCCTTTAAGACATGATTGGGAATAGAGAGGAAAGCAGACAATAGTAGACAGAGATAAAATATTCTTAGAGTTGCTGCAAGCCTAACTTCAGTCTCCAAGACATGGTGACCAGTTTATTCATCAAGACAATAATGGACTAAGAGGGAAAGCATACAAAAAATGCAATTTGACATATACAATACCTAACTTTATTCGCCGCAGGATTGGTCATGAAAATAAGGAGTAATATGACATTATGTGACATAAGGAACTACAATTCATCTTTAGTTAAAAAAAATATGCTTAAGTAAAATCGAAACTTATACTCAAAAAATGAAACTTATACTCCTAATATAACTGATACCAAATGAAACATTCAACCCAACATAGCCAAGAAAATTGATACTATTCCAACTGAATTGGATACTCAGGACAGTAAGGGTTTGAACATTACAAATATCATGTTGCTTGAAATTCTCTCTCTCAAAAAGTTATACCAAACCGTATCGCACACATAGTAAATGCCACAAGACCAAGGAACATTATCCCTAATCTAAAACTCACTCAAGGATAAACTAGAACCGTACTACATATCTAGTGTAGTCATATTAGACAAGTAGAATATAAAGTAAAATATAAAAATTAAAATGCTAGTATGGGATAGAAAAATTTACAATTTCATAACAAACACTATCATGGAATGTCAATGGTAACTTTACCTCATTTTCGTCTTGCGGCTTCGTCAAATCAGATGCACGCAAGTCCCATATCATCAACATATGGCCATCGCCAACTGAGCTAAAAAGTTTTTCATTATATACGTGCCAAGCACAATGCTCAATCGCATCTTTGTGCGCCTATGACAACACAGATCATTTCAAGAAATCGAATGAGGAATAAAAAACTAGTTGAAATATAAGCTCAGTGAGAACAAGCCAGGTTGGTGAGGCATTACCACAAACACATCCCTAGTGTAAAAAAAACTGTTGTCTGTCTCCATTCCGACGACGACGTCCCACGAGCATATTCTGTTGTCGTACGTGCCACTAAGAAGGAACCCCTGCTTGAGAGGGCTCCAGTCGGGCATGTACCCTTCGTCTCGTGGCTGCGTAGCACCAAGTCGGGGCCTTTTTCCGACTCTTGCTCCCCACCGGTGGCGACTTCCCAGAAAAGGTAGACCTTGGGACCGCACGTCTTGGTGACGACGACGGAGGGGCCATGCGGCATGTGAGAAGCACATCTTAGTGGCAACAACTGAGACAGTAACAGAAGGATTTTGAAGATAGTAAGTGAGAGGACTATGATAGGATTTCCTTTTATTAATGGATCTTACAGCGGATCCTCCGGATCGGCAAGGCATGGCTCCTGAGGACGACGCTGAAGAGGAAGATCCGTCGGGAAGGGGATTTTGTCAAAATAATGGTGAGTCTGGCCGTTTGAGGCGGACTGGTCGTCCCGTGCACTAAAGGATATAGATGATGGCAATTTCGGTTGCCCGTTAGCTGGAATCAAGCAGTGATAGAACCTATGGATGGGAAAGCTTACCTTGGTCGAAAATAGTCGTCATCGCCGGAGAAGAAGGCAATCAGCTTGATGCTCATCACTGGGAAGGAAGTTGAGGATCAGAGCTTGCCACGACCTCGACGACGTTGGTGATGGCGGTGCCAGAAATAACCCAACCGCCCCCAACGTGCGGTGGTGATGTAGCACCCAACCTCAGAGACAGAAAGAGCTACGTAAAATAGGAAAGAGCAATGGAAGTTATAGTGGAAAAGAGAAAGGAAGAAAAGAGAGAGGCCACAAAATTTTGAAGTAGGGAGAGAAAAAAACTAGTTATCTGCAGCTAGCAATTTTTGGCATGGGAGGCAAAGTAAAAAAATGTGGAAAACAAAATTTTAAACAAAACTTTAAAAGTGTTGTATTTTTGTATATAATTGTTTATGATATTTTTAAAAGTGTTGTATTTGATATATAATTGTTTACGACCTTTCTAGATGACCTAGAAACTGTTGTTAAATTTATGTTTAGTACACTTTTAAAATGGTATCGTAGATTATGATAAATACTTAATTACAACGACACGTTTTAGCAAAGTGTCATCACTAAAGAAAAATAATGACACTTATTTAGAAAGTATCATAAAGAAAGTGTCCTTATTAATCAATTTTGTTGTAGTGCAGGAATTAGGAGTGGAATTGTTTCTTGAGGGGTAGATAAAAGGGGATTGGGGAAAAAAATAAGAAAAAGAGAAGGGATGGGGTGGAGGGGCTATATGTTGCTGTTGTTCCTTTTCTTTTGGGTAAAGGAAAAGCAAACAAAATCTCTAATATTTTAACTTTTTGTAATCAAACATTGGAATAAATATTCTATAATATTTCTAAAGTCTAGTGCTTGTAGCTCATGTGAAAAGTAGCACGACATCTGGGAGTCCCGGCATGGTTCGAGTCCCCCAGCTGTAATAGGCATGTGTGGGTTGTAATAAAAATAATAATAGTAACATTTCTAAAACAAATATGATAAAAAGTGTTAAAAATATCATAAATGGTATGTTATTGTAGGTTTTTTCTGTAGTGGCCTAAATTGGATTTTTATTTTTATAGACGTAATGCATGTGACTTTGTGCATGCTGCATTGCATACCACTTGGTCCCACTGACCCTAATTTTCGCACACACACGCACCAACACCTCCCATGCGGTTCGATTCTGAGACCTTCCGAATAACCAAGGAGATTATACCTCTCCGCGATGACCACAAGAGCCAGTTGAGTTCGGTGTATTTAAATGTATCAATTATTCAAATTGGCTCTTTAATCTCTCGTAGATAGTTTTATTAATAAATTGATAACTTTATTTTTTTCACTTTAGTAGATCGAACATTTATATTTTTTGTCGTCAGAGATAAGCATAAGTACAAAAAGATCAAAATATTATTCTAACCAAAATTAAAATAATTAATTACGTTTGAGTTTAAATTTAAAAGAACTAATCCTAACTCTATTCCTATTACTGTTCACTCTCCAACCAACCAAGCAACCAACATTAGCATATATATACTTCCTTCGTTCAATGAGCATTGAATTCAATCCAATAGTATGTCAATTTTTTAATCAATATTTTATGACACCCAATATGTCTTTGTCATTGTTTAAATTAAATATGACTCTTAATATAATTATGACATTGTTAATTCCACATCTTTTTTTCATACACAAAAGATAACATCCATAAATATTTGTCACGACCCATATCTTTTTCATCATCATTTTAGAATACTTTTTATAACATTTATTTTTTATGTCATTGATAAAGTTATTAATGACGATCATAAAATGAGCTGACATTAAAAGTATCATTAAGGACATTTTGAGATAAGTGTCATCTATAAAGTGTCACCGTTAACGATTTTTGTACTAGTGACATATGCAAATTTTTATACTTCAGCCAACACCTTCTTCGAAGGTTTCAACTTGGCTGATAGTTTTATAAGCGCCAAACGAGCAAAGTCAGGGGTTCATACTATGCGAGAATTTAGAGATGCAGAAGACCAAGACCCTGAAGATGAACCTCTAGAGGCTATTCTTGTTGGGCTTCATGATGAAGTGAATGAACCATTGGATATTTCACTTTAGAAACGGAAGGAGAAGTCTCCCGCAAAGGGGCTTAGTAAAAGACAAAAGACTGGAGAGCCATCTGTGTAGTGCCCCGTCCCTACATCGTGCCCCGTTCTCTGTCCACGGGGTGCACGAGAAAGGAATACTATCGCCATCGATTCGGTCGAAACCGATAGGTCCGGATCGATCGAATCGGTCGAACGGGAACGGTTGAATTAAGATCCATTCCCCGTTATGGAATGGCTTCTTCGGAACCAAGTACCATATTCAACAGGTTGCGCCTCAAGGATTGACTCTGCGGCTGAGTCGGGAGAGACCTCCCGTTGTTCTATTTTTCACGCCGCTTGCGTTGGTTTTGGCTTTGGTTTTCTGAATGCATTTTCGTGAATTTTTTTGATGGTTTTCATTGCTAGCATTTCGAACTCGTATTTCCTATCGAACTTCTTGAATAATACAGTGTTCTAATCGGTTGCATGTGCGATTTCAGGTAATCGCGTAGGTGACGTCTAGCACGGCCAACAAGTCTCTCGCCTCAAGCAAAACTCAAGGTGAGTGGCTGACCCTTCTCTTCTCAACTCCTTCTTAGGTAAATCGATAATGTTGTTGCGAATAAAAGAATAAATACAAGGGCACGGACACGATAAAATGATCAAGTTTTCAAAGAGAATGTAGGCTATACCTTAATAACTAAAAATTGTCTTTACACGGTCATGGACAACTTATCGACAAGGTAGAGTTTCTTCTAACGACAACCTGGGGCCACGGGACCGTTGCGGTCGAGAAAGAAAACAAATACATAGTTGTGCATAAGCATGGGTTAAGCGGGGACTTGCAGCGGGGCTTGCTACTTGCGCTACAAGGCCCCCGATTAACAAAAGCTAGAAGAGTCCACGATGGCTCTGGGAGCCAGTGACCAATCACACGTAATATTGCACTTAGTATGAAAACGATAACAATTGACAGGGAAGAACATGGTAAGTCTCATAATGCGCGACATGGTTCATCGTGGGTAAGTTCCAATGTCATTCACATTATGCTTGTTATATGCTTGTCTGAAAATTTATTAGGATAGTTGGAATCATTCATAAACTAAGTCATATAAACTCTTCAACCAAATAAGAGCTTGGGACTTAAATAGCCACGCACCAGTACAAAGTGTAATGTACTGATCCTCGCTCTCCACGCAGGTACCCCGAACCAGGAAGGGCGTGCCACTTAAAGCTCAAGGCGGCGTGAATACTTTTGAAGCCTCGTTCGAAAGTTGAAAGCTTGTTTCTGGAAATCCTTTTGAAGACCCCGTACTCAGTCTAAAAGAAAAAAAAAGATGACTACTCGACTTCCCTCAATAGCAGGTGGAAAGTGTAATGTATTGGTTGTAAGAAGGGATATAATGTATGGAACGACAATCTCATCAGCGTCTATTTTGTAAGTTGAGTCATGTTGTAAGCCCGCACGGCACTGATTATAAAGGAATCATGTAAATAATGTTTTATTATCAATGAAAATTTTACTTCTATTTCAAATGTGTCAATCAAATTCTCTGCGTACTCTAACTTGATGTTGTGTTTCGGATAACCTTATGACTATGCCTTGTGCGATCGCAACTTAGGTTCATACGGCATCACGCCCAGGGGACGACTATCGATTCTACGGAATTGGGGCATGACATGATGATATCAGAGCACGGCTTTACATCCTTTGGCCTCATGTCTAGAGTTTTAAACCTTTGACCTCGCATCGATGAGATAAGTTATTCCATATAATGAGTCCGTAATAATTTGAGACTGATGTGTTTACCTTCGTATTACAGAAGTGCCGGAACCCGCGGCCGAGCAAGAACAGAGCACTTCTAGCGGCTCGAGTAGTTCGTGGGCCGGAGCTTCGAACAATGCCATCGAAAGGATGCTACGTATGATGGAGGCGCAGCAGAAACAGTCCGAAAACTGACATCAACAGACGAAGGCGCGACAGGCCCAATTCGAAGCTCGCTTCGACGCACAAACTAAGCTGCAACAAAAATAGTTACGAACTCTGCAACAGAGTGTCCAGACAATTGTGGCCAACGAAAATTCTATGACTATGCCTACTGTCATCGTGCCGACGGTCCAACCCATAGAAGTCGACCCGGAGGAGCCCGAGCGTTAACCTGCGGTACCGAGAAGATACAACTTTGAAGTGTTAGAATTAAAGAAAGCATGCCGCACTTCCTTCAACGGTACCGAAGGCCCTTCTATGGCAATCGACTGGTTGGAAGAGCTGAAAGATCACTTAGAGCTCCTCGGCATTGAAGAATCCAAGCAAGTCGCCTACACACAACTTCAACTACGTTTGACCGCGCACTATTGGTGGGGCGTGCACAAACGAGCGATCTGACGTGACAACAACTCAGCACCGATCTATTGGGCCACGTTCCATAAAGCTTTGAAGTCGAGTACCTTGCCTCTACCATTCGCAAAGAGAAGGAAAATGAATTCATGCAGTTGTGGCAAGGGAACCGGACAGTAGAACAGTATGCCGCAGAATTCAACAAATTGTCTAAATTTGTTAGTACGTTTCTTTCTACAGAGGAGTATCATGTGCGAAGGTTTGAAGTGGGTCTGCGACGCTCTATCGGTACTCATGTAACGGTTCCGGAGTACAAGACCACGGGCGATGCTCTAAATCATGCTCTCCGCCTTGAGAGCCAGTACCCTCCGGTTGCTGCAGACTTTGTGCACAATTCCAATCACAAACGTCCTAGATATACATGAGGCAACAATCACGCATCAAAGCATCCAAATAATAGCGGCTATAAGGGTCAGAACACGTTACCTCGTTGTACCAAATGTACTCGCCTCGGGCACAATGCCAACAACTGCTTCGGCTTCAGAAGGGATTGCTTCATTTACGGACAAAAGGGCCACCTCGCTCGAGATTGCATGAACCCTAGACTGATTCGCAATGCTCCACCACAACAAAATTATCAAGAGAATCGAGGACAGGTGCCCCGACCTCCTCAGCCCACTCAACCTAACAACCAAGACCGACATCCTAATGCTCAAGGGCGCGTCTTCGCCCTGGCTCGAGACGAGGCATTCGCCTCCGATACTGTTGTGACATGTATATTGAATTTCAATAATGTACCTGCTCGTGTATTATTTGATTCAGGCACTTCGCATAGTTTCATATCGGCGGACTTCACCGCCGAGCACAAATTTTCTATAATATCGCTAGACTTCGATCTTAGCGTAAGTATGCATTCGGGCATGCCACTACTCACAAATTTAGCCTGAGAGGGATGAATCATTTGAATTGGGGGTCAAAAGATCGTTCTTAATACGATAGTTCTAGATATGAAGGACTTTGACATCATACTAGATATGGATTGGCTCAGTCCTTGTAATGCTACCATCGACTGCGCAGAAAAGAAGGTCACCTTTCGCATATCTGGAGTGCTTAAATTATGCTATTTATGTGGTGAAGCATCGCCGACCTGCATGGTGATCTCGGCAATTTTAGCTCAGAAGCCGCTTCATTCCGGATGCGAAGGCTACTTGGCGTTCGTTCGTGACATGAGACAGGATAGTGCAAACGCAGGTCAGACTGACGTTGTGGCAGAATTCCCAGACGTGTTCTCGGACGAGCTACCCGGCATGCCGCCCGATCGAGAAATTGAGTTCACTATCGACACATTCCCTGACACCCAGCTGATCTCGAAAGCTCAGTACAGAATGGCCCCTACAGAATTGAAATATCTGAAGGCACAACTACATGAATTACTTGACAAAGGGTTTATCTGTCCAAGTGTCTCGCCGTGGGGTACGCCCGTGCTATTTATGAAAAAGAAGGATGGATCGATACGGCTCTGCATCGACTATCGAGAATTGAATAAGGCCACCGTCCGGAACAAATACCCCATGCCCCATATTGATGACTTGTTTGACCAGCTTCAAGGTGCAACGGTGTTTTCGAAGATTGATCTACGATCAGGTTATCACCAACTCAAAGTCAAGCCAGATGATGTGCCAAAGTCTGCCTTCTGTACTCGCTACGGCCACTACGAGTTCTTAGTAATGCCATTCGATCTGACAAACGCCCTTGCCGTCTTCATAGATCTGATGAATCGGGTGTTCCGTCCCTTCGTTGACAAATTCGTAGTAGTCTTCATCGACGACATCCTCATCTACTCGAAGGATCAAGCGTAACATGCGGAACACCTGCGGACGGTACTCCAAACTCTTCTAGAGAATCAGTTGTATGCAAAGAGGAGCAAGTGTGAATTCTGGCTAAACAGCGTCTTATTTCTCGGACACATCATCTCCGTCGCGGGCATCTCAGTCGATCCGAAGAAAGTCGAGGCAGTTGCTAATAGGAAACGGCCCGCATCAGTTAGCAAAATTTGAAGCTTTCTAGGCTTGGCAGGATACTACCGACCCTTCGTGAAGGACTTCGTGAAGATTGCATCACCGTTGACTCGTCTCACCCATAAAGGAGTTGCATTCGAGTGGTCAGACGACTGTAAAGCTTCCTTCCAGGATCTCAAACAACGGCTCGTTTCGGCCCCGATACTTGCTCTTTCTGAAGGGACTGGGGGATTTTAAATCTTCAGCGATGCTTCTGGCCAGGGCTTGGGGTGTATGCTCATGCAGCAGGATAAGGTGATATCTTTTGCTTCCTAGCAGTTAAAGCCACACGAGAAGAACTACCCCACGCACAACCTAGAACTAGCGGCAATTGTGTTCACGTTGAAGCTGTGGCGTCACTATCTTTATGGCGTGGCATGCAGGATTTATACGGACCACAAAAGCTTCAAGTATCTCTTCACTCAGAAGGAACTAAATTTGCGGCAGAGACGATGGCTTGAACTGATCAAGGACTACGACTTATCAATCGAATACACGCCGGACAAAGGAAATGTTGTAGCGGATGTGCTGAGCCGAAAGTACTTAGCTTCGTTAGGCATCTACAGTCGACTGCTGCGTGACTTGGAAGGAATGGGCATTGAACTCCGAGTTCATTTTAGAGACGTGAAACTGACATAACTGCGGCTGGAACAAAGCCTATTGGAGATAATCAAGTCTGCTCAGAAGGATGACCCATACCTGGAGAAGATACGGAAGCTGATATCGACAGGGAAAGCGTCCGACTTTGCAGAGGATGAGTAGGGAGTATTGCGAGTGAAGGATCAGCTATGTATTCTGGATGACGCAGAACTTAGAAAGGAGATAATGTCGGAGGCACATTATGAAAAATATTTCTTGTATCATGGTAGCACCAAGATATATAAGGGCCTTCGCGTTGTCTTTTGGTGGCACGGCATGAAGAGGGACGTAGCACTCTTTGTGTCGAAGTATATGGTCTGTCAACAAGTTAAAGTCGAGCACCAGCGACCGGGCGGAGAGATGTAGAACCTTGCCATTCCATAGTGGAAGTGGGATCATGTCACTATGGACTTTGTTGTTGGCTTGCCGAGGATGTCGCAGGAAAATGACGCCGTCTGGGTCATCGTCGATCGGCTAACCAAGTCAGCGCACTTTATAGCCATTAAAGTTACTTGGAGCATTGACCTCCTTACTCAGATTTACCTTGATGAAATAGTTCGACTGCACGGGATCCCAGTATCTATCGTCTCGGATCGAGATGGAAGGTTCGTGGCACGCTTCTGGGGTAATCTTCATTCAGCATTGGGGACCAAGTTGAAGTTTAGCTCAGCTTATCATCCTCAGACTTACGGCCAAACAGAACGGGTGAACCAGATTCTTGAGGACATGTTACGACTGTACGATCGACTTAAAGTCAAGCTGGGACGTTCATCTACCGTTGGCCGAGTTTGCATACAACAACAGCTATCAGTCCAGTATCTAAATGGCACTGTACGAAGCTTTGTACGGCCGGAAGTGCAGATCGCCCATTTGCTGGGATGAAGTCGGGGAACGGCAGATACTTGGCCCAGAACTGGTAGAGCAGACTGTGCAGAAGGTCAAGTTGATACGGGAGAGATTGAAGATAGCACAAAGTCGGCAAAAGAGCTATGCCAACACACATCGACACCCCCTTGAGTTCTAGGAAGGCGACTATGTATTCCTGAAAGTAATGCCAATGCGTGGAGGTACCAGATTCGGCACGAAAGGAAAATTGAGCCCAAGATTTGTGGGTTCGTTCGAGATATTGAAAGAAGTCGCCCCAATAGCTTACCAAATTGCTTTGCCGCCTGCATTGTCGGATGTACATGATGTCTTCTACGTTTCACAGTTGTGGAAGTACGTGCACGGTCTGAGCCATGTGGTAGATTTGGGTCAGCTGGATCTGAAGGCGGATTTATCATATGTCGAAGAGCCTGTGCAAATCTTGGAGTGCAAAGATAAACTTCTTCGCAACCGCGCTATTCCCCTCGTTCGAGTGCTGTGGAAGAACCATGCGGTTGAGGAGTCGACCTGGGAACTAGAGTCAGAGATGAGAGAAAAGTTCCCTTTCCTATTTTTCTAGCGGTAGGTTCTTTTCTTAAGTTTCGAGGGTAAAACTTTTTCTTAGTTGGTTACGGTGTAGTACCCCATCCCTACATCGTGCCCCGTTCTCCGTCCACGGGGTACACGAGAAAGAAACACTATCGCCATCGATTCGATCGGAACCGATAGGTCGGGATCGATCGAATCGGTCGAACAGGAACGATTGAATTAAGATCCATTCCCTGTTATGGAATGGCTTCTTCGGAACCAAGTCCCATATTCAGCGGGTTACGCCTCAAGGATTGACTCTGCGGCTGAGTCGGGAGAGACCTTCCGTTGCTCTATTTTTCATGCCGCTTGCATTGGTTTTGGCTTTGGTCTTCTGAATGTGTTTTCGTGAATGTTTTTGATGGTTTTCATGGCTTGCATTTCGAACTCGCATTTCCTATCGAACTTCTTGAATAATACAGTGTTCTAATCGGTTTCTTGTACGATTTCAGGTAGTCGTGTAGGTGACGTCTAGCGCGGCCAAAAAGTCTCTTGCCTCAAGCAAAACTCAAGGTGAGTGGCTGACCCTTCTCTTCTCAACCCCTTCTTAGGTAAGTCAATAATGTTGTTGCGAATGAAAGAATAAATGCAAGGGCACGGATACGATAAAATGATCAAGTTATCAAAAAGAATGTAGGCTATACCTTAATAACTAAAAATTGTCTTTGTACTGTCATGGACAACTTGTCGACAAGGTAGAGTTTCCTCGAATGATAACCCGGGGCCACGGGACCGTTGCGGTCGAGAAAGGAAACAAATACATAACTGTTCATAAGCACGGGTTAAGCGGGGACTTGCAGCGGGGCTCGCTACTTGCGCTGTAAGGGCCCCGATTAACAAAAGCTAGAAGAGTCCACGATGGCTCTGGGACCCATCGACCAATCACACGTAATATTGCACTTGGTATGAAAACAATAACAATTGACAGGGAAGAACATGGTAAGTCTCATAATGTGCGGCACGGTCCGCCGTGGGTAAGTTCCAACGTCATTCACATTATGCTTGTTATATGCTTGTCTAAAAATTTGTTAGGATGGTTAGAAACATTCATAAACTAAGTCATATAAACTCTTCAACAAATGAGAGCTTGGAACTTAAATAGACACTCACTAGTACATAGTGTAATGTACTGATCCATGCTCTCTATGCAGGTACCCCGAACTAGGAAGGGCGTGCCATTTAAAGCTCAAGGCGGTGTGAATACTTTTGAAGCCTCGTTCGTGAGTTGAAGGCTTGTTTCTGGAAATCCTTTTGAAGACCCCGCACTCAGTCCAAAAGAAAGAAAAGATGACGACTCGACTTCCCTCAATAGCAGGTGGAAAGTGTAATGTTTTACTTGTAAAAAGGAATGTAATGTATGGAACGACTATCTCATCCGCGTCCATTTTGTAAGTTGAGTCATGTTGTAAGCACGTGCGGCACTGATTGTAAAGAAGTCATATAAATGAAGTTTTATTATCAATGAAAAGTTTACTTCTATTTCAAATGTGTCAATCAATTTCTCTGCGTACTCTAACTTGATGTTGTGTTTCAGATAACCTTATGACTATGCATTATGCGATCGCAACTTAGGTTCGTACGGCATCACGCCCGGGGGACGACTATCGATCCTACGGAATCGGGCGTGACAATCTGTTCCGTTGCATTCTGACAAACACCGTTCTCCTCCTAAGGCTCTAGGGAGGAAGAATAAAACCACCTTGGTCATTGTTGAGAAGCCCACTACTAGGACGACAAGGTCACAAAGAAGATGAACGCAGGAATTTCTCCTGGAGAAGGAGAGGTAACTCCCTCTTCAATTCCAAGACATAGTAGAGTCGTTGATGAAGAAACTAGCAGAGGGCCGACTGTGCAAGAGGATCCGGTTGAAACTGAAGAATTGCCTCCGGCCCCTCTTCTACGTAAGACTAGAAGGAAGTTAGTAGTGACTCGGGCAGACCGTCAAAGAATTAACGCTTCACCCACTCCTTCCATACCGAAAGAGCTTTCGAGTCAACCTGATATGTTGTTTCCTCTGCAAGATTTACTACCTCCAGATGGAAGTATTTTTACTCTTTTAATGTGATCAAGATCGAGTAAAATATTGACAATGTTCTTTTTCATTTGCAGAGGCTACAGCAGTCAACGCTCCGGCTCCAGTCATCATAGAAATAAATTCAGAACATATGATCATGCAGATAATTGTTCCTGCAACTACAACAGCAACAACAGGAATAATGATGTCATCTCCAACTCCAGAGATCCCGAAGACCATACTTCCTGAGAAGGTGTTGCCTTCGACAAACTCTAATCCCAATGTTATAGCTCCTTCTACAGTCCAAACTCCTATATTCTCTCAAGAGAATCAAGAAATGATAGCGGCTCTTGAAGGCTGTGACTTTGGTGATGAGTTGATCGAAGAAGATTCCACAGATGCTACTGAAGAAGATCAAACTCTCATAGAAGTCTCATAGGATCAAGACTTACCGGCCGAAGAAGGCCACATCACTGGTAAGGGTGAAGAGCACTACCCTGCTGATGATGAGGGACACCAAAGCCCAGAAGATGGTGATCAGAATCTCATTGACCTACAAGGTAATAAGAAAGAAATGATGTAAAACCCCTAAATTTCTACTATTTTTTATATAAATTTGGTGCTGATTTTTTATTATTATTGTACGTCGCGTAGTTGTATTGTACGTCGCAGAAAAAATTTTGTTTTTCGTAAATTGCTCGACGAGTGCGAATATGTGCGAGCGTACATATTTTTAAAAAAAATATTTTTCTATTTTTATAGTTTCAAAATAATATATGTAATAATTATTTTTAGCTATCGTACCAAAATTTTCAAGTTTGTTATTTTATTTATAAAGCATTTCATTTCTAACAGTTATTAATAATAAATAATATTTTTATTGTATACTAGAAAAGCATAATTATGTAAATATTATTGGAGCATACCTATTTCGTAAATATCTATTAGTTTATTTTTTAATAATAGTACAATTTTCAAAATTAATATTATAGCATATTTTTGAATTATAAAAAGTTAATTTTCAAACTAGTTATTCTGAATAAATCGGATAAGAATTTTTAAATAAATTTATTTGGATTTTTTTAATAAGGATTTAGTCATTATTTGATATTATCTACAATCTAAATATAGATTGAACCCAAATTGGATTTAAATAATTAAATTGGGTCCAAATCCTTATCCAACTAGGATTCTCCTCAACCCTATATATAGGGGAGCCTCCACATTATCTTTTTCTCCACAAATTCGTCCACAAAATTTTCCACAAAGTGTACGTGCATTGTGTCGGTGTCCATTTCTTTCGTGTCAGCCGTGACGGCCTCGGGTCCGACCCCGAGTGTCTTTCTAATAGATCCTTTATATTATAAATATATTATTTTCTCTCGTGTCGACAACTCCGACACGATATATCAAATTTCTAACCCTAACCCTAATCCCATCTTGTCAGCTGCCATCTCCTTCGTCGTACCCAATCGCAGCCGCACATCACCACTACCAACCCCATCACACCCCATCCGCCGACACCAACTCCTTACCACCACCGCGGTAGCCTCAGATCCGCTGCTAGCACCCCGACTCGCTCGTCGGCCGACTTGCCTGCAGCACCGCGCCACACCCCAGAACCATCACCCAGCACCACCACGGCCACCATCCAGGCTGGCACCACCGAATACCCGACCTCCGTCCAAAACCCCAACACTACCGTCGCTGTTTATCCTCCGCCGTGATCATCACCGCCGCCATAACCGACTACCTGACCTTCAAACTCTTCGACACCCCACGACCGATTTCCAATCACTAACAAACCACCCCCAGATCCGCGTTGACCACCGCGGCTAGCATCGTCTCCGGCCACCACCTCCAGAAAATACCCAAATAAATCCCAAAATAAACACAGCCACAACCACCACCCTGCTTCGTCGAACCTCCTCGTCATGACCCGTTCTCCGGCTCGACAACAGCCGGTGGCCGCCACATCCTCCTCGGCCAAGTTCTGCCCCATTTCCAACCAACTCCGACCATAACCCACAACCAAAAAAAAACAATCAAAGAAGGAGAAAGTAGAAACCACCATCGCCACCACCGTACTTACCTCCGGCTTGCCGGCCACCCTCCCGCGCCGCTTCGACCTCCGCACGCAGCACCGCATGCAGCTCCGCCCCTTCCTCTTCCTCCGCGCGTCACCGTCGACCGCTCCGCCGAGTCCTCCGCCTACCCCCACGGTGAATACCGCCTGTTCAGAACCGCATGACCCTAGCTGCCGCCTCGACCGATGCCCTCCGGTGAACCCCTCCGTAGCCGACCACCTCCATGAACTTCCGTCGCCGCATCCGGCCCCACTACGCCGCATCAGTGAGTTTTGGTATTTTATTATGGTTATCAAATGTTTTCAAAAAAATTTATTGTAAATATAAATAAATATTATACTTGACTTAGTCTATATTTCAAGATATTGTTTTAAAATAATAAACAAATTTCTAGATTATTTATATTTATCTAGAACTATTTTGACCCTTAAGAATATAGTTCCTATTAATAAAATAATTTCCTAAATACTTTCAAATATTTATCTAGAATTATCTATACTAATAAAATATAGTTTCTCTAGCTATAGATTTTATTTTTGTAACCTTAGTTTCTAGCCTAAAATAATTTTAAAGATTTGTAAGTACTTTTCTAAAAACTATATTTTAAGCTACCAGAATATATATTTTTGATATTATAAATAGCTTTCAAAAAAATCATATATACATTAATTATCTATTTTCCTTCGACTATCCTCTTATCTGTGGCTAAGCCCATCTTTCCTATTCCTTTACCAATTCGAGACTACCTCATATCAAACCTAACTAATTTGACCCTTCTGGACCCAATAGAACTGTCCGTGCCACCATCAGAGGACACCTTGTATAGTTGTTGCTCTGAAGTCGCAATTCGTGCTACCGTGATTATTGCAGCACATCAGGCGTCCTACCAGGAAAGACACCTTGCCATTTGCTGTTTATTTATTTAGCTCATATTTTATGCATTATTTATTATTTTCTTTATGCAAATAAACTGTGATACATGGCATAACCTGTTAGAGCTTACTGTTCATTTATATTTCCTACTATGTATTAGTTTTCTTACACATTAAACCTAGATTTATGGGACCACCTTTGTGTGTTGCATTCATTAGCCTTGACACGTTGTACCACGAAGTTATGTATCACATGTAGAATACGGACATGCGTGACTGGCTGGCCACCGGTGCGTATAAGCCGTACGATAGGATAAACCGCTAATAAAGATTGCATGCTTAGTTTGACTTAGTGGTTAATAGTGGTTTTGTGTTGTGGATACAACACAGTAGGCTTTGGGAAGGGAGGATAATTCCTTAGTGTATGGGCTTCGATGAACTTTTCCTTGTGATCCGGAAGCTCCGCTGGAGATACGGGGTTGATGACCCATGATTACTGACGGCTACTGGCATTCTGCGGAACGTTATGCTCTTATTGATTAGGCCTCTGGTGCCCCAAGGGGGGGGACTACGCCGATCCTATTTAGCCAGGGCCCATGCGTAAGAAGGATTGTTCTTAACTATATTTCACTTAGAACGGTTATGCTACCTTTATCCGTTAGGTACGAGTACTTTTGGTTTGGGTGCTTGTATCTGACCATGGCTTGGAACAATAACTTGTCGCAGATTAGTTCATCACATCTTGTCCTTGTTTGGTTGTAGGTGTGGCTTACTACTCCGATGAGAAGGTATTGAACCTTGTTGAGGTCCGGATACCATATTGGATTCATAGCATGGAAAGATACGTCGTCGTGAATTAGTTTACCATCTCCTGTCCTTGTTTGGTTGGGAGGATGGTAAGATAGTTCAATAGGTGTGTATTGGACCATGTTATAATTCAATTGACTTATTTAATTGAGCAATATTTATTCAGTTTATATGGCATGATATTATGTGTCTTGTTACGTCCCTCTGAGGACCTGGTTATCTCGCTAGGTGTGTGCTCTTGTCTTTCGCAGGTGTTCTAGCTCTAGTCGTGACCATCTCCATTTCTTCGATGATGAGTGCACTTGGATCGTTCTTCGCTTTGCTCGCCAAACTCATTTTATTTTCCATGTATTTTTCCTTATTTTGTTGGTAGTGGATTTGTCTCCGCCCAACATTTTATATCAAGATAATTCATTATCATTATATGATATCTTTTATTTATTTATTTTGTGTGGATGAGATTAGTCTTGGTTCTACTGCATTTTACAGCTTACGTATACTTATTATATGGCTGGCATGTCTACATTCTTAGTCCTACGTATTTTGGGACTGGGGCGTTACATATTTTTGTGGTGGCCCATGCAGGTCGAGATAAATTGTTTGGTTACTTTATCGTACCAAGCAAGCCTGCGTATAGGATTAGAGTCTAGGATCTCATCCACATACTTGACCTCTTTCCTCGATTCCATATTCGACCGACTCATCGATTGCATCTTGCTTGATTCCTTCTATCATTATTCTTATCTTCCCTTCGTGCTTGCTAGAGATTAACCCTACTAGTTAGATGTTCCAAATACCCTTAGCTTAATTTTTTAAGTTGAGTAGAATACCCCACGACCTGACACACCCTTGACCATTAAGGAAAATACAAATAGGATTATCTAGACTATAGGGACTAGAGGGATTTAACCCATTTGGTCAACCAAGCCTGGGGCAATAAACCGTAGAATGATTGTATAGGAATAAACAAGACCTAGATTTTTATGACACTTAGACTATTCATATTGGTTCTTATTTCATCTACCCTCGTGCATATGTTTTACTATCTAGACTAATGATGCTAATATAGCCTAGTATTGCAAGCTAATTCTTTATCGAGCTTGATCAAGGCATATGCTATTGAGCGGCCGCTAACTAACATATTGTTTAATCAGAACTGGTGCATGATGGTCTGATCAACCAAGTGCACTTTGGTTCACTTTTGTCTATTATTCTACGTGGATGGAACATAATTAAACTTGGCCTTTAGAACCCCATCCACGACTGCCTTGACAATTCTTTTGAAATTATTCGATCGTCTTTGCACTACGTATTTGTATTCGATAATAGCGTCTTTTGAACTCCCTATTGCTTTCGCCTTCACCTATTTTAGAAGGACGAAGACGTTGTACTAGAACTTCCTCTAGCCTTGCTATCGATTATGACCATCACCACCCAATGTTGCTATGTCTTCATCCTAAACTCCTTGTCCTCATTCTCGGCCCTATATTTTCTACCATGACCTCTAATCGCTTATTTTAGGAATAAGCCTAATTCGCTCTCTTAAATCGTGCCCTCAACCCACTTTCAAAACATATCTTTTAGGCCTCTCATTTTCTCTTGATATCATATTATTCCTTTGCATGATATCATGACTAACTTTAAACCCTTAATCTTCTACTCGTGCCTTAACCCGCGGCCCTCATAACCATACCCGTGTTAAATTCTATTATTTAGATCACGATTTCTTACGACATGATTTTGTTGAAACATTGTCATTGTTTGTTCCCCATCGATACCCCCATGTGTCTTCTCACCCCCTACTAATTCTTAATTTCGAGGACGAAATTCTTTTAAGTTGGGTAGGATATAAAACCCTAAATTTCTACTATTTTTTTATATAAATTTGGTGCTGATTTTTTATTATTATTCTACGTCGCGTAGTTGTATTGTACGTCGCGGGCAAAATTTCGTTTTTCATAAATTGCTCGACGAGTGCGAATATGTGCGAGCATACATATTTTTGAAAAAAATATTTTTCTATTTTTATAGTTTCAAAATAATATATGTAATAATTATTTTTAGCTATCGTACCAAAATTTTCAAGTTTGTTATTTTATTTATAAAGCTTTTCATTTCTAACAGTTATTAATAATAAATAATATTTTTATTGTATACTAGAAAAGCATAATTATGTAAATATTATTGGTGCATACCTATTTCGTAATTATCTATTAGTTTATTTTTTAATAATAGTACAATTTTCGAAATTAATATTATAACATATTTTTGAATTATAAAAAGTTAATTTTTAAACTAGTTATTCTGAATAAATCTGATAAGAATTTTTAAATAAATTTATTTGGATTTTTTTAATAAGAATTTAGTTATTATTTGATATTATCTACAATCTAAATATAGATTGAACCCAAATTGGATTTAAATAATTAAATTGGGTCCAAATCCTTATCCAATTAGGATTCTCCTCAACCCTATATACAGGAGAGCCTCCACATTATCTTTTTCTCCACAAATTCTTCCACAAAATTTTCCACAAAGTGTACATGCATTGTGTCGGTGTCCATCCCTCCCTTGTCAGCCGTGACGGCCTCGGGTCCGACCCCGGGTGTCTTTCCAATAGATCCTTTATATTACAAATACATTATTTTCTCTCGTGTCGACAACTCCGACACGATATATCAAATTTCTAACCCTAACCCTAATCCCATCTTGTCCGCTGCCATCTCCTTCGCCGTACCTAATCTCAGCTACCCGCAGCCGCACATCACCACTACCAACCCCATCACACCCCATCCGCCGACACCAACTCCTTACCACCACCGTGGTAGCCTCAGATCCGCTGCTAGCACCCCGACTCGCTCGTCGGCCTACTTGCCTGCAGTACCGCACCACACCCCAGAACCATCACCCAGCACCACCACGGCCACCATCCAGGCTGGCACCACCGAATACTCGACCTCCGTCCAAAACCCCAACACCACCGTCGCCGTTCATCCTCCGCCGCGATCATCACCGCCGCCATAACCGACTACCTGACCTTCAAACTCCTCGACACCCCACGACCAATTTTTGATCACTAACAAACCACCCCCAGATCCGCGTTGACCACCGTGGCTAGCGCCGTCTCCGGCCACCACCTCCAGGAAATACCCAAATAAATCCTAAAATAAACACAGCCACAACCACCACCCTGCTTCGTCGAACCTCCTCGTCATGACCCGTTCTCCGGCTCGACAACTGCCGGTGGCCGCCACATCCTCCTCGGCCATGTTCCGCCCCGTTACCAACCAACACCGACTATAACCCACAACCAAAAAAACAATAAAAGAAGGAGAAAGTGGAAACCACCACCGCCACTGCCGTACTTACCTCTGGCTCGTCGGCCACCCTCCCGTGCCGCTCCGCTCTCCGCACGCAGCTTCGCCCCTTCCTCTTCTTCCGCCCGTCACCGGCAACCGCTCCGCCGAGTCCTCCGCCTACCCCCACGGTGAACACCGCCCATTCAGAACCGTACGATCCTAGCTGCCGCCTCGACCGAAGCCCTCCGGTGAACCCCTCCGTAGCCGTCCACCTCCATGAACTTCCACCGCCGCATCCGGCCCCACTGCGCCAGAGCAGCGCGTCCGCCCCTCTCCTCACTTTCGACCTCCGGCTTCCCTCACCCCCGCTGTCACGCCCCAGAACTAGAATACTGAAAAGTAGGGGTGAAACAAAGCCAGCTACGTATATCAAAGTACGCCAGTACCCTAATATACGATCAAAGCTGTCTAGAAGACAAGTAAGAAGACTCTAGCATGCCACTGACGACTCCTATGGTCGAACAAATCCTATCTCAATCCAACAACAACAAGTATCAAGAGTATATCAAATATGAAAGTAAAGAGGCGTCCCAAAATACTATATCATACATGATCATGAAGCTAGTGAATACAAAATGCTACACTAGCAAAGTACTAATATACATGATCACTATATCAGTCTACATCTAATATAATACATCATGTTAACCGAATTCTGAGAAAGTCTCAAAATAATAGGGCTAACACATCCCCTAGCTAACACCACCAAAATGAAATGAAACACGAGCGGTACAAAAAGAGAACCCACTTGTGAGGAGGAACAACCGCAGATCTAAGCCGGCGGCGGGTCATCCAAAGAAAGATAGGGAGAATCCTCGGGCTCCAGCGGTAAATCTGGCCAAACAAAACCAGTGGGGTCAAGCCCCAAATAGCAAGTACCACAAGGAAGCTCGAGGTGCACGACAAAATCCAACAACAACACAATAACATAATGACAGAAGTAAATAAATGCGGGTCGAGACTAGTACGGTACCAGTGCACGTATCTCAAGAATATAAATGACTGAATGGAAATACTGAACAATATAGCTATGGAACAGAATAATCCGATGAGCAACAAGGGGTTTAGGAACTACTAGGAATCGGAGCTACAACCCTTAACCCAAACAAGGACCAGGGTTACAGATCTTTTCCCTAGCAGAACTTAGCCTCTGGCCACTCACCGACACAAGAGCATATAAGGTAACACACAATCAAAAGTGCACGGCCAATCATTGCCTACGACTTTCTATCATTAACTAGCTAGGGTTATCACAATCCTAATTACTAGTATGCAAGTTAAGGATTTTTGCAACTACCTGACTGCAGATACCCGAATGTCCAGGGGTACGAGTAGTACATCTATTGCCCAACAAGACTACTGGCAAATGAAACGTGTCTTAACTTGTAACATGAATAACTATATCATATACTTGTAAAAGAAAACATATAACTGACTGTGCCGCGACCCGGCACGACATATGACTCGTTCGTATCATATAACACATATAACTGACTATACCGCAACCCGGCACAACATGTGACTCGATCGTGTATCAATACGCACAAACTTGATAGGTCATGGAGCCCTTGCCTAGCAGGGTTGAGCCATGCCTCATGGGGCCCTTGGAGCTCGGGGTTGGTAGTGCGAATTTCCTCCTACAATGATCTACTTAAATTTACTAGTCATTTATCTTATCATATTCATGTAAAATTCTCAAGTCGTGGACACTCAAGAATTTCCTAAGATGACGTGTGCTATGTACGAGTAAATCGTAAGTTATCACTTACGAACATTCCCGTACTAACATCACGTGATACACGGAACAATACTCACACTCGATTGTCCAGTGCCAAGATGCAATAGATTAAAAATTCAACAAGCTATATCCACGGTGTCAAGAAAGAACATGTACTCATATCTCGGGTCTAGAAATCAATAAGAAAACCAAGTCATGAGTGCGTTACTACGAGCCACTAAATCGAGCTAGACATATACAGTAATCTGGAGTGCACCATTACAGGCCACTATCTATAACCTGGACATAGAACAATACGTGAACATAAGCATGTATCATGTATATAGAGTGTATAATCATTCTCTGACTATCCAAGGTCATCTAATCAGGTTAAGAGTCCATTACAATCGAGAAAATATCAAAAACGGACAAAAACGGGCAAAAACGGATAAAAATAGCCTAAAACGGCCTAAAATGGCATACCGACGGTATACTGCAGTATACCGGTCTAAAGACAGAAAGTTTTTGGTGCAAAAACCGTCGGTATACACCGGCATACCGTCGATATACCGTTTTTCCAAACAGCAACAAAATCCAGATTTTTGGCAAAACTTGTTTAGGGCATAAAAACTTCATTTTAAATCGAAATTCAGATTTTCAAAACTCAAAATTTCATAGAGTTGAATTTCCAACAACATGGAAGTATTAGTTTTCACAAGTTAAAACATTTGATAGATCAATACCTCAAAATACTCAAAAATCATATCTAGAAACTCAGATCTACGCAATATTGTAGATCAAAACCAAAAGTGCTATATATTAAACATGTTAACAATTTAGAGAAAGATATTATAGAACAATAAAACTTTAATTTCTATGGAAAACAAAATTATAGCATGGTTACGTCACTTTTGAGCAAGATGTACTTGCCTAGGTTTTAGCAACCAAGCCTAATCTTCCACTCCACCACCAAGAGGGGTTCCGAAACCACACTCTAGGCCTTAAGGCCAAGCCTTCCTAAGCTTGAGGAAGAGGGAAGAGGAAATGGAGAAGGAAAGAAAAGAGAGGAGAGAGAAACTCATAAGATATATAGAAGTATTAATTAATCATGACCGTTGGATCGTGATCCATGTCAAAATCTAGATCAATCCTAGCCATTGAAAGAAAACCAATTGTCCATTGGATAATAGAATGCGTCAACACTATTCACAAAAACATCTAAACACTATTCATCAAAATATCCAAAATACTATTCATGAAAATATCGAAAATACTATTCACAAAAATATCTGAAATCGAAAATATCTAAAATGTGAAAAATCTATCCGAGCGGTATGCCGTCGGTATACTCCGGTACACCTTCGGTATGCCGGCCAAGGAGAAATCTATAATTTGGGAAAATTTTAAAGCATTCCAAAAATCGAGAAAATACAAAATACAATACAAAATACGTATCCGTATATAAATACCGATACTGTGAGACGAGTCTCACAACTCTCCACAACTTAGAAAAATTCCGTCCTCGGAATTTTCTAAAGCCAGTCGAGCAAAATACACATGCTAAAACAATGTAAAATCATAACACATCGAAAGAAAACATCCCGCGTACAAGTGATATTTGAGATACAGAATTTAAATAAATACAAAAAATAATAAATACATACATATATAATACAAGAAAAGGAGGCATATGGAATAATATACCCCTGAGTCAGTTGAGTAGGGATTCGTCCTCGCTTGCCTATGCTGACTCACAAAGTGGAAAAGGGTCAAGTTTCGAAGTAAGTCGGTACCAACGACTCAGTCGAAGACATGACGCTAATCCAGATGCACCTACGTAGTCGGAATACATGATAGATATCGTGTATCACGAGATATGGAGACAGATGAGTGGTACAAGAAACTCACATTCACTCGCCGAATATGTCGAGGCGACCATTGTACTCTAAATATAGCTGGAGTACAAGACCGTCAACAAAAACCCAAGAGTAAGATAAACTGAAGGAATGCTCAAAATCTCATCTACAATCTGACCGCCCTCGACAAACAGTTCCTGCAAGCTCATGTTGAAAGCCTGCCAACGCTTCAAGGGTACTCGTGTAGTCTGCTGCTGGTTCGGTCCTGCCGGTAGGGCTTGGGCACACTGTACTGGATGCTGGTGCTGAAACTGCTGGGACTGCGTCGGAAGCGGGCGCTGAACATAGAATCGAGCTAACTCTGCTGGTGCCCTCTCGATCGCCAATGGTACTGGGCAACTGATGAACCCTCTGGACGTAATAGTGGACAAGACCCAATCATATGGTCAGATGCACCACACCTGAGACAATAATGATTGGCCCTCCTATACTGGGCTCTGGTGTGGCCTGGCTTTCTATAATAATCACATCCTGGCTGACCTGACTGCCTGGACTGCTGTACTGATGCCACTGTCGGGGCTGATGATACTGTCTGACGAGGAGGTCGATGATCTGGAGCTCTGACTACTGGAGCTGGGGCTGAGGACTGAATGGTAATGCCCCTCATAGTCGAGTGTGACCTCTTTTGACCTCCGGTCCTATCTGCTATCCTCTGACTGGTCATCTCCAAGGATCTAGCTGCTCTCAGTACTGTATCGAAGGTGTCATAAAAATGGCCTACCATGAGCTGCTGAAGCTCCAAGTGCAAGCCCTGCTCAAACCTCCAAGCTCTATCACCATCAGAAGCCACCATGTGCGATACAAATCGACTTAGCCTACAGAACTTTGTCGCATACTGATCCACAGTCCTCGTCTTCTGGCAAAGGTTGATGAATTGTTATTGAAGCTGGAACTTGGCTGAGGTGTGGAAGAACTTCTCCTGGAAGCGCTCCCGAAATGTCTTCCAACTAATAGGCCTAGAAAGACCCATCTCCTGTGCTACCCACCAGTCACAGGCAATGTCTGATAACTGTAGCTTCACCACTGCTACCCTATCCTCTGCTGGAGTCCTAGCTGCCTCCAAACTGGTCTCTGTGTTCTGAAGCCAAGAATCGGCTGATACTGTATCTTCGGTGCCGAAGAATTAAGCTGGACGCAGGCGACTAAAGTCGGATGCTGAGTTGTGACCACGACGACCACTCGCCTCCAAAGCTACGGTAACACCCTGGCAGAGGGTGTTGTTGGTATGGTCCTGGCCCTGCTACAACTGCTGGTACAACTGAACCACCTGCTGCTGGATCTGAAGCTGATTCTGATATTATTGTTGTTGTACCTCCATCATGGCCTGCGTCATCTGGAGTAGGGCACGCTGGTCTACTTGGGCTGGCTATACTGAAGGGACTGACGGAGCTGGCTGAGCTGACTGAACAGGAACAGACTGAGCTGCCGACGGATGCTGATATGGTACGGGATTCTGATTCTACGGAGGAGGGGTCTGATCATGACCTTCCATCTGAGCTGTCTGAGACGACGGAGCAACTGAACCTTCGAAAGAAGAAGTAGGTGGTGTGTCCCTGAAAGATAAGGACACGAGATATCAATAATGGAAAGGAACAGAACAAGGATATGTCAATCATGTTTACAGTTCAAGAAAAATGAGAATACGATAAGCAAAGGGAGATCAAATGAAGACAATTATAGGATTGAGATTCTAACAAGATGAATCCCCCATAAGTCTGAAGACAGACCTGTATGGGCCACCAAAAAACCTCGTCATGCCCCAGAACCAGAATACTGGAAAGTAGGGGCGAAACAAAGCCAGCTACGTATATCAAAGTACGCCAGTACCCCAATGTACGATCAAAGCTGTCTAGAAGACAAGTGGGAAGACTCTAGCATGCCACTGACAACTCCTAATGTCGAACAAATCCTATCTCAATCCAACAACAACAAGTATCAAGAGTATATCAAATATGAAAGTAAAGAGGTGTCCCAAAATACTATATCATACATGATCACGAAGCTAGTGAATACAAAATGCTACACTAGTAAAGTACCAATATATATGATCACTATATCAGTCTAGATCTAATATAATACATCATGTTGACCGAAGTCTGAGAAAGTCTCAAAATAATAGGGCTAACACATGCCCTAGCTAACACCACCAAAATGAAATGAAACACGAGCAGTACAAAAAGAGAACCCACTCGCGAGGAGGAACAACCGCAGATCTAAGCCGGCGGCGGGTCATCCAGAGAAAGGTAGGAAGAATCCTCGGGATCAAGCAGGAAATCTGGCCAAACAAAACTAGTGGGGTCAGGCCCCAAATAGCAAGTAGCACAAGGAAGCTCGAGGTGCACGACAAAACCCAACAACAACACAATAACATAATGACAGAAGTAAATAAATGCGGGTCGAGACTAGTGCGGTACCAATGTACGTATCTCAAGAATATAAATGACTGAATAAAAATACTGAACAATATAGCTATAGAATAGAATAATCTGATGAGCAACAAGGGGTTTAGGAACTACTAGGAATCGGAGCTACAACCCTTAAACCAAACAAGGACCGGGGTTGCAGATCTTTTCTCTAGCAGAACTTAGCCTCTGGCCACTCACCGACACAAAAGCATATAAGGTAACAAACAATCAAAAGTGCACGACCAATCATTGCCTACGGCTTTCTATCATTAACTAGCTAGGGTTATCACAATCCTAATTACTAGTATGCAAGTTGAGGATTTTCGCAACTACCTGACTGCAGATACCCGGATGTTCAGGGGTATGAGTAGTACATCTATTGCCCAACAAGACTGCTGGCAGATGAAACGTGTCTTGACTTGTAACATGAACAACCATATCATATACTTGTAAAAGAAAATATATAACTGACTATGCCGCAACCCGGCACGACATGTGACTCGATCGTATCATATAACATATATAACTGACTATGCCGCAACCTGGCACGATATGTGACTCGATCGTGTATCAATACGTGCAAAATTGGTCGTTCATGGAGCCCTTGCCTAGCAGGGTTGAGCCATGCCTCATGGGGCCCTTGGAGCTCGGGGTTAGTACTGCGAATTTCCTCCTATACAATGATCTACTTAAATTTACTAGTCATTTACCTTATCATATTCATGTCAAAATTTTAAGTCGTGGACACTCAAGAATTTTCTAAGATGACGTATGCTATGTACGAGTAAATCGTAAGTTATCACTTACGAACATTTCCATACTAACATCACATGATACACAGAACAATACTTACACTCGATTGTCTAGTGCCAAGATGCAATAGATTAAACATTCAACAAGCTATATCCACGGTGTCAAGAAAGAACATGTACTCATATTTTGGGTCTAGAAATCAATAATAAAACCAAGTCATGAGTGCGCTACTACGAGCCACTAAATTGAGCTAGGCATATACAGTAATCTGGAGTGCACCATGACAGGCCACTATCTATAATCTTGACATAGAACAATACGTGAACATAAGCATGTACCATGTATATAGAGTGTACAATCATTTTCAAACTATCCAAGGCCATCTAATCATGTTAAGATTCCATTACAATCGAGAAAATATCAAAAAGGACAAAAATGGACAAAAACGGACAAAAATAGCCTAAAACGGCATACCGACGGTATACTGCGGTATACCGGTCTAAAGACAGAAAGTTTCTGGTGCAAAAATCGGCATACCGACGGTATACACCGGCATACCGTCGGTATACCATTTTTCTAAACAGCAACAAAATCCAGATTTTTGCCAAAACTTGTTTTGGCCATAAAATTTCATTTTAAATCGAAATTCGGATTTTCAAAAGTCAAAATTGCATAGAATTGAATTTTCAACAACATAGAAGTATTAGTTTTCATAAATTAAAACATTTGATAGATCAATACCTCAAAATACTCAAAAATCATATCTAGAAACTCAGATCTACGCAATATTGTGGATCAAAACCAAAAGTGTTATTTATTAAACATGTTAACAATTTAGAGGAGCATATTATAGGACAATAAAACTTTAATTTCTATGGGAAACAAAATTATAGCATGGTCATGTGTAGCTTCCCTTCCCAAATTTTTTTTTGAAATAATTTTTTATTATTTATTTGTTTAAATGGTGATTTTTAGATTTTTATAAATAATTAATTAGTTAAATTATTACGGTGGATGACGTAAGTCTTTGTGGAGTTATGGAGCACAAAACGAATATGAATTGTGGCACGGAAGATGTAGCAGTGTGCCTTGACTAGTGTACTAGCCACGCCAGGGGAAACCTAGCCATAGGGATGTCCGAACTAGAAAAAAAAAGGCAAAGTTGCGACTTAACCACTAAAGACATTTTAACTATTTATTAATTAAATTATTGACTTGTAAGAAATCCGGTTGTACCCAGCTAGTCCGGACTTGACCCCAAACCAAGCTCCAGCCCATGTAGGCACGTAGGGAGACCAGGGGAGACCACATAGACGTATGTTGTATCACTAATCTAATTTAGGGACCTGGTAGTCGATTTCACAAAAGGTTGTTGTATATGTATATATATATATATTATAAGTTATTAGTATTAAATAATATTTTATTAATATTATAGTAAATAATTTTCTTAATACATATGCTGGATTGTGGGATTTATCTAGATTATATATACATGTGTATATATATAGAAATATATTCATAATATATGAAAATGGGCTTTTATAGGTTTATATAAAACAATATCATTTTATTTTATTTATATAAATGTTGTATATATACATTAAGAAATCGATATTGCAATATTAAAAATATTTAGAATAGTTTATTGTTTAAAATTGTATTCATGGTATTCATGGTATATATATATATATATATATATATATATATATATATATATATATATATATATATATATATATATATATATATATAAGAAGAAAAAAAAAATATATATATATATATATTATATATATATATAAAAAATATATATATATATATATATATATATATATTTTTTCCCGACGACCCCCTGCGACACCTGCGCCGTCGCACAGGTCGCCGGACCGGCCGCGCGCGATCTGGGACAGAAACCGCATCGACAACAACAACAGCATTAGCGGTTGGGAGAGCCAACTTCACGTAGAGATTTCTCCACGATCGGTCGATGGTTTGTCGAGTCGATTGCTCAGGTATGACCTTAACATAGCCATCTTCAAACCCCAGTAGTTATATTTTGTTCTAATCGCACAACCGATCCAGGAAATTGACATAAAGTCGATCAAAATCCTGTCCCGAAATAGGACCTATAACAGCCCATGTACCCATATTAGGAGATCGATTCGGATCGATCTAACACCAGTTTAGAAATTGTATTTGAATAAAGTTTTATACTACATGACCAAGATTGAAACCCTTTTTATTTCTGTTTTAGACAAATATAGAATATATATATATATATATATATATATATATATATATATATATATATATATATATATATATATATATATATATATATATATATAAAGATATGTATAAATATATATATGTGTGTATGTGTATGTATATATGAATATACAATATATACGTGAATATATACAAATAGATAAATAGGCGTATACGTGTATGCATATAAATAAATATACATATATATACGTGTGTGTATATAGATATATATATAGATAGATTTATATATATAATAAAATGAAATAGAAAAAGAAAAGGACCAAAACCCATTCCCACATCCCAGCCCGGCCCACAGGCCTAAGCCTCAACCCGAGCAGGGCAGGCTCGAGCCCGACCCCATCCCTCTCAGAACAAACCGAGCAAGCCTATATATCGAAGCAGAGGAGAGATCGAGAGGGAGAGAATACGGAAATCTCCCAAAACCTAATCCCAGCGTCGATCCTGGCCGCAGCCCCAGCCTTGGTGACCCATCCACCTTCGGAGCCATCGTCGCGCGCCGTCGGAGATCGCCGGAGTGCACGGCCAAACAGCGCCTGGTTGCAGCAGTAAAACTGTAAGTGGCTCTGTTGCGAGTATGATTTCTCTGCCCTCGTTTGTTCATTTTTCGATTGTATTAATTCCTTTAGCAGCCAATATAACCGAGATTTGATCCCTATAATTGGGTTGTAGTAATCGAATTGAATTGCCCGAATAAATTGATCTCAACATCGATGAAAACTGGGAGTCAAAACAGTAAGAACAGTAGGCAAACCACTCGATTTGGAAGCCAAATTCCTGTCATTATATTGAGTGTTTTAGAAAACCAATTAAACAGACTTGTACACAACCTATAGGTGATTAAAACCTATTTTGTAGTTCCTGATTTCATTAGGTATGTGTAAAGATTTTTGATTGTAAAGTTGGGAGAAAAACATATTTTTTAAAACTATATTTTAGGAAAACGTCACCGACATAACGTGCGTCCCACCAATCAGGGCGATGTGGTCGCAAATTGAAAGCATCGAAAGGTACGTAATGGCTTCGTGGACTTGTGGGCTTTGACGGAATTCAAATTTGTCGCGTGTGCGCGACGAATTTGATACGTATCCGTCGAAATTTACCATATCGGCCTCTGTGCAAATTTTTCAATTACTTTGTGTACGTTCGTCAGATCGAGATGAAACTTACGCCAACAGGACCGTATCATTTTTTGGTCCTGTATGCCAAGTTTGGTCAGATTCTGAGACAGTTGATTGGATTGCCATTTTGCGGGCCCCACGGTCCGATTCAACGGACGATTTTGTGCACGGCCCACCGGAATCTAAAATTGGACATACCGTTGGGTTCGTATCATCAAACAGGATCCGTAGACATGTAGCTTAACGACTTTAGAGACCGTTGACTCTGGCACATTTTTCGGTGCAAAGCGGGTCCAACGGCAGATACCATTTTGGCCCAAAATTACCGTTTTGCCCCTGTGTCCAGAATTGGACTTAAGGACAGGCAATCCTAGCTAATTTGACTATTCTGAGAATATTGGTAATGTTTATTTCAGCTTTTGGAGACAGTTGTGATGACTTGGACTTTCTGACTTGTTGATTGGCGATACATTGTTGGTTCTCCGTGCAACCCTCAGGCAAGTATACCTTGCCGAACATATACAGTATTTACATGGTTTCTCTTTCCTTATTGTAGTCCTTTTCATATTATCACATGATTCCGTGTTGTGATTGATTCGTCCTGGATTGCTTTACTTGTTCTAGATTACGTACACGTATAGGATGTTTGATATTGCTAGAATATTGGTCTCTTTGTGTTACTCTTTTCTCGTGATTGTGTTGTCAGTTTTATATCTGTCCTTGACCATTCTTGACTAGGAGTATCTTGCATTGCACTACAGTAGCGACATACTATAGCTTGGGAGTATCTTACATTGTACTACGATCTATAGCTGATTCTTTATCTTGATTGACTTGACTTGAGACATGCCATAGATTGGGAGTATCTTGCATTGTACTACGACCTATAGCATATATTGATTGATTGATTGACTTGACTTGCGGCACTATAAATCGGGAGTATCTTGCATTGTACTACGATTTATAGGAGTCTACTTGACTTTGTATCCTTTAGGAGAGGAGATCGATACTAGAATTGGCTAATCTTGACTGGAAGTATCTTGTATTGTATTACAATCAAAATCTACTATATATTGGGAGTATCTTGCATTGTACTACAAGCTATAGGGGTTATCGATTGATTGATAGCCAAGTCTAGTATTACATTTCCACACGACTCGTCGTCTTTAGATGTTCTTCTTGCAGTGTTCTTATTCTCTATACATGTTATTTACTGCCATATTAGTAGGCATGTTTCATGTATCTTTCTAGTCCTCTGAGGACCTAATGATCTCTTCAGGTAGCTGATTGCACGGAGTTAGTTAGCTGAGCATGTGGTAGTTGACTTCATCTGCATGATTCAGGTATTTTGTTAGTGTTATTAATTTACTATCTTTCTCATGCATTTATGATATATTCCGCTTATCAGCTTAGTTTTATAGACTCATATTATTCTTGGAGTCTAATCGGACATATATGCTAGTGGGCTGTAGACCACGACACATACTTGTTCATTCTTGTTTTATATAATTCTTGTGGATTGAGATATAGTTTAGATTAGACAAGATACCCCATTCTGGACAGCTTATACGTATTCGAATTGGACTGGAGTCTGCTCGATTCGTAGCTGGCTTGTTCACGAGCTCGCGCCCGAAAAGCGGGTGCGGGTCATGACATTATGTCATTTTTGAGCAAGATGTACTTGCCTAGGTTTTAGCAACCAAGCTTAATCTTCCACTCCACCACAAAGAGGGGTTCCGAAACCACTCTAGGCCTCAAGGCCAAGCCTCCCTAAGCTTGAGGAAGAGGAAAGAGGAAATGGAGAAGGAAAGAAAAGAAAGGAGAGAGAAACTCATAGGATATATATAGAAGGGTTAATTAATCATGACCGTTGGATCGTGATCCATGTCAAAATCTAGATCAATCCTAGCCATTGAAAGAAAACCAATTGTCCATTGGATAATAGAATGCGTCTACACTATTCACGAAAATATCTAAATACTATTCATCAAAATATCCAAAATACTATTCATGAAAATATCGAAAACACTATTCACGAAAACATCTAAAATCAAAAATATCTAAAATATGGAAAATCTATCCGAGTAGTATGCCGTCGGTATACTCTGGTACACCGTCGGTATGCCGGCCAAGGAGAAAATCTATAATTTGGGAAAATTTTAAAGCGTTCCAAAAATCGAGAAAATATGAAATACAATACAAAATACGTATCCGTATATAAATACCGATACTGTGAGACGAGTCTCACAAACCGCCGACCGATCGAAGCCGCACTCCGCCCGCACCTCTCTCTCCCTCCGCCTCCTTTCTCTCCCCTTTTCCTTCCCGATCTTCCCTCTCTCTTTCTTATTCCCCTTCTTTTTCCTTCTCCTCTCTCTCCTTTTACTCAACTCCTTCTGCTTTTGTTATTTTGTACTGATAGGATTGTTATGATTTTTTATTTTTATTATTTTTATTGTTAGTTTTGTTATTATATTTCTATTATTATTATTGTAAGGCATTGCTTACATAACATTAGGTTATCATGGTTTTTTTCTTCTTAAAAGTTGATTTTATTACTATTATTATTTTTTATTATTATCATTGTTATTATTAGTCTTTTTATTACAATGTTAAGTTTTAGGATTTTGGTTATTATTATTGATCAGTGAGTTTTGGTATTTTATTATGGTTATCAAATGTTTTCAAATTTTTTTATTGTAAATATAAATAAATATTATACTTGACTTAGTCTATATTTCAAGATATCGTTTTAAAATAATAAACAAATTTCTAGATTATTTATATTCATCTAGAACTGTTTTGACCCTTAAGAATATAGTTCCTAATAATAAAATAATTTCCTAAATACTTTCAAATATTTATCTAGAATTATCTATACTAATAAAATATAGTTTCTCTAGCTATAGATTTTATTTTTGTAACCTTAGTTTCTAGCTAAAATAATTTTTAAGATTTGTAAGTACTTTTCTAAAAACTATATTTTAAGCTACCAGAATATATATTTTTGATATTATAAATAGCTTTCAAAAAAAATCATATATACATTAATTATCTATTTTCCTTCGACTATCCTCTTGTCCGTGGCTAAGCCCATCTTTCCTATTCCTTTACCAATTCGAGACTACCTCATATCAACCCTAACTAATTTGACCCTTCTGGACCTAATAGAACTGTCCGTGCTACCATCAGAGGTCACCTTGTATAGTTGTTGCACCGAAGTCGCAGTTCGTGCCACCGTGATTATTGCAGCACATCAGGCGTCCTACCAGGCAAGACACCTTGCCATTTGCTATTTATTTATTTAGCTCATATTTTATGCATTATTTACTATTTTTTTTATGCAAATAAACTGTGATACATGGCATAACCTGTTAGAACTTATTGTTCATTTATATTTCCTGCTACGTATTAGTTTTCTTACATATTAATCCTAGATTTAAGGGAACACCTTTGTGTGTTGCATTTATTGGCCTTGACACGTTGTACCACGAAGTTATGTGTCGCATGTAGAACACGGACATGCGTGACTGGCCGGCCACCGGTGCGTATAAGCCGTGCGATAGGATTAACTGCTAATAAAGGTTGCATGCTTAGTTTGACTTAGCGGTTAATAGCGATTTTGTGTTGTGGGTACAACACAGTAGGCATTGGATGGAGAGGACAATTCCTTAGCATATGGGCTTCGATGCACTTTCCCTTGTGACCCGGAAGCTCCGCTGGAGATACGGGGTTGATGACCCATGATTACTAACGGCCACTGGCATTCTGCGGAACGTTATGCTCTTATTGATTGGGCCTCTGGTGCCCCAAGGGGGGGACTACGCCGATCCTATTTAGCCAGGGCCCATGCGTAAGAAGGATTATTCTTAACTACATTTCACTTAGAATGGTTAGGCTACCTTTATCTGTTAGGTATGAGTACTTTTGGTTTGGGTACTTGTATCTGACCGTGGCTTGGAACAATAACTTGTCGTGGATTAGTTCGTCACATCTTGTCCTTGTTTGGTTGTAGGTGTGGCTTACTACTCCGATGAGAAGGTATTGAACCTTGTTGGGGTCCGGATACCATATTGGATTCATAGCATGGAAAGATACGTCGCCGTGAATTAGTTTACCATCTCCTGCCCTTGTTTGGTTGGGGGGATGGTAAGCTAGTTCAATAGGTGTGTATTGGACCATGTTATAATTCAATTGACTTATTTAATTGAGCAATATTTATTCAGTTTATATGGCATGAAATTATGTATCTTGTTACGTCCCTCTGAGGACCTGGTTATCTTGCCAGGTGTGTGCTCTTGTCTTTCGCAGGTGTTCTAGCTCTAGTCGTGACCATCTCAATTTCTTCGATGATGATTGCACTTGGATCGTCTTCGCTTCGCTCACCAAACTCATTTCATTTTCCATGTATTTTTTCTTATTTTGTTGGTAGTAGATTTGTCTCCGCCCAACATATTGTATCAAGACAATTTATTATCATTATATGATATCTTTTATTCATTTATTTTGTGTAGATAAGATTAGTCATGGTTCTACTGTATTTTACAGCTTACATATATTTATTATACGGCTGGCATGTCTACGTTCCTAGTCCTACGTATTTTGGGACTGGGGCGTTAGAAATGATAACCCTGATGATAACCAAGAAGCTTTTAAAAATCAGGCTTTAACCGTTGAAGATATCAGGATTGACGAGAATCCTAAAACTGATGCTAAGGTGACTCAAACCCCGACAGAACGAATTTTTAAAAGAGAAGGAACAGAAATCCCCAACAAGTCAAGCAGAATCAGGGGCCAAAAGCAGCCATTTTTGATCAGGAGGCTCAGAGACTGGAAGCAGTCAAGCAGCCATGTCTGAGACTACTATGACGAGGCTTCGCACAGATTTAGATCTGCCTCATGAAACCCCATACGTGCCACCAATCTCAGGTAACTTACTAACTTCTGTTCATTATCGCTTTTTATTTAATACAATATAATGATTGTATTCTTGGATTGCAGAAGATGCTACAAGAACTATTGTTGCAGCTCCCTTGACTTCTACTGCATTCTGCTTCAGTTTAACAATAGCTCCTTTGGACAAAGGAATGATGAAAGGGAGTTCATCACAGAAGACTGCAGCAAAATCTTCTGGAGTGCTAGCTGTGATCCCTACAGGAGGAGGGATTTCCGTTGAAGCGGTAATACCTGGTCTCTCAGCAATGACTCATGGCCTTGTCCAAACATACACCCAGGCTTTCTTCACTTCTTTGAATATTCTAGTACAGATGGCTATGGAAAAAGGCCAATCTTATAATTCATTGAAAAATACAGCCTCCTTTGCGATCGGAGCCATACGCAATATTGGTGACTTGGAGAGGGTTTACTTCCTGGAATGCATTCTAGACGAACTTGAAGAACCCATCAAGTCTTACCAAAATCTGATCAAGGGCAACATCCAGAGTTAAATAGAGACAGAATGTGAAGTTTTAGCTCGCCAATTTGAGGAGCAACAACTTGTTCTGAATAATACTATGGTGGCCTTCACGACACGCTCTACAAAGATGGAAAATAGCATCACTGAAGTCACCTCTTCTGTGGAACGTCATAAGGCTGCAGTAGAAGAGAAGGAGAAAGAAGTAGCCGAGAGCCAAACTCGTCTTCAGGAGTTAGAAGTCAAAATGACTAAACTTCGTGAAGCTATCAAGACGGCCAAGAAGCAGGAAGAAGAAGAACGAGAATTATATCAAGTCGCTTCTAGCCAACTTGATGATATAATCCGGAAGCGTAATAATTTTTTCAATGTCAAGCGTACAAAAATAGAACTTCAAGTGGAATCCCTGCAGCCTTTACAGCCAGACATCAGAAGAGAATCGGCCAAGAAGTGGGTACTTAATTCCCGGGAAGAGCGTGCCGAGGCTTTAAAGAAGATGATAATCGACCTTAGCACTCGACCTTAGAAACAAAGTCATCTTGATGTAATAACTTTTGTTTCTTTGAACAATTTGATAAGATGTAACAAATTTTTGTGTTCTGCTATGAAAGATATTGATATTTTGTGGCTATATTACTTATTACATATCTGTTATAGACGTAAGTAATAGATAAGAATAGGAAGTATGTTCAGAGGTACCGGACGTGACATATCTTCTAGAAAATAACAATACTCGTTATATCTATTCAGAGGTAATGTGGACATGACATAATTTTGAAATATTGTTATTTCAAGGACGGCATTATTAGAGGTAATGTGGACGTGATTAGCTGTTAATGTAGGTAATAGAATTCAGAGGTAATATGGACGTAAATTTATATATCTATTGATTATCTTTGAGTCAATTGGGACTCAAAAATAAGATATCCTTTAAATAACTGGGTTTTAAAAGAAAAGGTTTGTAATGATGATCTGGATAGACTCCACTGAGGATTTTTAAAAGTTTATTATCTGATGTTTTATTCATAGAAGAGCGAATAAAAGATAATAACCTAAAGATTTAAAATATATACAATATTCAGAAGATATCTTATACATTCTTCAAACATAGTATTTCTTTAAGAATTTATTATTAATAGGCATCATAGCAACTCGGCCATCCATCCCGGCCAGTTGATAAGCTCCATTTGAGAAAACTTTGCTTACAATGTAGGGACCTTCCCAATTTGCTTCGAATTTGCCTTTGCTCATGTGTGTCATAGTCATAGGACGTCTGACAGTGAGGACCAATTCGTCTTCTTGAAATGCTCGTACTTTGACTTTACGATTGAAGGCTTTTAAAATACGGGCTTGATATAGCTCGATATGTTGTTGAGCTAGTAGCCGCTTCTCATCAAGTGCTTCAAGCTTCTGAAGTCAAAGACGATCATTGTTTTCTGTTGTGAGTTCATTGGCAATTGTAATCCTTAATGAGGGGATTTGAATCTCCAATGGCATGACAGCTTCGCATCCATACACCAAGGAGAAAGGTGTACAACCGGTTGGAGTGCGTACAGTAGTACGATAAGCCCATAGACATTCTCCAAGCTTTTCGCTCCAATTACGTTTATTAGCCAAAATAAATTTCTTGAGAAGCTTGATGATAGTTTTGTTGAATGCTTCTGCCAAACCGTTAGCTGCAGGATTGTATGCCGTGGAAGCAACATTGTTGATCCTGTTGTCATCACAGAATTGAGTTAACTTTTGACTAATGAATTGAAGTCTATTGTCATGAATGATTCGTCGAGGAATGCCGAATCGATAAATCACATGATGTTTAATGAAGTTAATCATACTACTGGTTTTGACTTCAGCCAAGGGTATAGCTTCTGCCCATTTCAAGAAATAGTCGGTTATAGCTAATATAAATCGATGTCCTCTAGATGACGGTGGGTTGATAGGACCAATGACGTCCATGTCTCAAGCTTTAAAGGGCCATGATGCAGCAGTCGGATGATGGAATTCTGATGGTTGGTGGATGAAGTCTGCATGGATTTGACATGCTCAGCATTTCCTTGCATATTCAATAGCATCTGATACCATAGTGGGCCAGTAATAGCCCATACGTCGGATACAATCCTATAGATTAGGACCAGCCTGATGTGCACCACAGACACTATATCGTGAGCTTCACTTAGTATTTGTTTCGCTTCATCTCCCGTAAGACAACGTTGTAAACCGTCGAATGTTCGTCGATTGAGTGTTTTGGAAGTATGATTGTAATAAAATTGGAGCAATCGCCGACGAATTGTTGTAGCTTCCTTGTGATCTTCAGGTAAAATGTCATGTACCATAAAGTCGATGAAAGGAGCCATCCAGTCTTCACTAATAGTGTCAATTTTAGTTGAATTGGTAAACTCAATGTTTGAATTATTCTCAATGCAAAATAATTCTCTATTAGTGATGACAATCATCTGCTGTCTTCTTACTGGGATCGCTAATAGTGCTACAAATTAGCAAGTGCATCAGCTTCCATATTATATGCCCGACGTACATGTTCAATGAAGAAACCTTTGAACAATGTAGCCAGTCCGACTGCTGCATCATGATATGGAACGAGGTCTTGGTGTCGAACTTCATATATACCTCTAACCTGATTGACGATCAGCTTTAGAGTCTCCATATACTTCGAGATATTCAATATCCAGCTGTTTAGCCAATTGGAGGCCAATAAGTAGAACATTATATTCAGCCACATTGTTGTAACATGACTCATCTAAGAAATAAGCTCTTTGAATAGCTAATCCTTTCGGTGATACAAGGATAATTCCAACTCCAGCGACAATGGTACCTTTAGGTCCAATTCTGGATACACCATCAAAGCATAGATGCCAGGAAAGAACTTCTTCTGAAACCATGTTAGATTCCAGAGTTTCATCAGGAATCTCGTCAAAGAGTTTAGATGTCTCTGGGATTGGATGAGCCGCTAAGAAGTCCGCAAGGGCTTGACCCTTGACCGACTTTTGTGGAACATAAACTACATCATAGTGTAATAGGCTTTTTCATCAGAACTCGAAGAGGGTTGACTCTGGAGATGACATGAATGGTTTGTTCCGTGATATAATGTCGCATTTTTTGAACAGCGAACATTATGGCTAAACATTCTTTTTCTACCGAACTATATCGATATTCGACATCAATCATCATGCGACTGAGGTAGTAGATAGCTTGCTCATGACCTTCCTTGTTCTTCTGGGCTAACAAGGCACCCAAGGAATGATCCACTGCTCGGACATACATCAGAAAATATATTCCTGAGACTGGAGGCACTAGAACTGGAGGGTTTATCAAGTACTGCTTTATGCTTCAAATGCTTGTTGACATTTTTCAGTCCAAATGAAAGACACACCTTTCATCATGAGTTGAGTGAACGGTCTGCAGCATCCAAAGAGATTTGAGATAAATCTCCTGATGTACGCAAGCTGTCCCTGGAATCCTTGTAGCTCTTTTAGGTTGCATGGAGGACGCATCTCTTGAATGGCTTTGATTTTCTCGGGGTCAACGTGTATACCTTTAGAGGTAATAACGAATCCGAAGAATTTGCTACTAGAGACTCCCATGAATGACTTGGTGGGATTCATTTTGAGTTGATGCTGGCGCATTAGATCGTAGATAGTTCTCAAGTCTTGAATGTGATATTCCTTTAGACGACTTTTGACCGTAATATCGTTAATGTAGCATTCGACTATCTTTCGTAAATGTTCGCAAAAGATGGTACTCATAGCCCGCTGATAGGTTACCCCAGTGTTTTTAACACCGAACGGCATGACGGTGTAGCAATAGACTCCCAGAGGAGTACAGAAAGATGTATGTCTCTCGTCTTCTAGATGCATCGTGATTTGATTGTATCCTGAGAATCCATCCATAAAAGACATTTGTTCGAACATACAAGTATTGTCGATCATGACATCAGTGATCGGAAGAGGAAACTCATCTTTGGGACAAGCATCGTTGACGTCTCTAAAGTCAATGCAAACTCGGACCTTCATTATTTTTTCATAACTGGGACGACATTAGCCACCCAGTCAGGATATTGTTCTTCTCTGACAAAACTATAGGCGATAAGCTTCTTGACTTCAGATTCTATAGCGTCCATCATATCGGGTCAGAATCGACGCTATTGTTGTTTAACTGGCCTCGTATTTGGTAGGATATTGAGTTTGTGGGTAGAGATCTGAAGCTCTAATCCTGACATATCCTTATAGCTCCAGGCGAATACGCCAATGTATTCTTTAATGAGCTGAATTAGTTCATGTTTATCCACTTCAGGAAGGCTTTTGCTGATGAAGATTGGCCTTGGAGAAGCTTCGTATCTGACATTGACTTGGACCAACTGATCTTCGGTAGGTATTTCGCGTTGCTCGAAATGAAGTTCCCATTGATTGTCCATTCTTTATGCCCAAGGATCTGACTCAGGAGTTTCAGCAAAATTGTCATCGTCTTCTGAGAACTCGACGGTCACCATATTAGAAAATAGAGTCACTCGATGGACGTGCCCTATACTGGTGTTAGAATCCCATAAAACAGAGTCAGAAGAGTTAGATCGCTCCTTTTTGTCAGACTCAGAAGTGCCTGGGGTCATAACTGGCAAAGTATAGCCCAATCCATGCTTTGTTTTGCTGTAGTATTACAGTGACTTTCCTTTTGGAGTAAGGATACGAATAGGAGTTCGCCTTCCTTTACCACCATTAAGGTCAGCTTTGAAATTATAGCCCATATTTTGAATAATATCTTTAGATTGTTGACTATAACGTCGTAGTTGGTGCCGTCCGTTATCGTCATTTTCAGTCTTACTATCGGACGTAGTCTTCTGTTCCTTTACTAAAAAGTATAAGAAATTCGTCTTTCTTCCTAGAAGGAACTAGGAAGAAGGAATCTTGAGGTGGTTCGACTGATACTTCATCTTGAAAAAGTTGAACTGCTCCTATTGTGAGTGGTTCGAAGTTATCTAGCATTTCTAAGTAACATTGAGTATAATAAATAACATCAGTATACTGCAAAGGAGATTCTATTTTATTAATTTTTACATCATTATTTACAACAGGGCTATTGACCTTAGCCGATGGCTTGCTAAGGTTGATAACCAGATGAGGAGAAGGAGAAGACTTGTTACAACGGAGGTCAATAACAAGAGGCACAAAAGAGGTAAGATTCCTATGTTCCTTCTTTTCAGCAGGAAGAGGCTTAGCATGAGAGGAGATATGGATGGTTAGCATCTGAGAAGACGAAGGACGAGAAGTGCGTCCTTTAACTGGAATCACAAGAACATCATCTGGGGTATCCCTCTGATCTTTCTCGGTATCCATGGCCAGTACGACCTTCATGAATTCTTCTTTATACGTTCTGGAGTCAGCACAGTATGCCTCGACACCCCGAAAGGGATTAAGATCGGCCACTTCCTAACTTCTCCATTGTCATCGACATATTTGAAGCACTGATGGAGAGTGGATGGCACGATGTTATGTTCATGCAACCATGGTTTCCCTAACAAAGTATTGTAGGAGCCATGATTGTCAATCACATAAAAAGTGACTTTTGTGCGAAAATTACCGATTTGAACTTTCAGGCGAATCTTTCCTAGTGGTTCACTTCTCCCGGAATTGAATCCCAAGATAGTCGTGACTTCTGTAGAGAGATTATGCACTGGGATTTCAGGGCATCCAGTAAAGTCTTCGGCATAATGCTACGTGCAGATCCAGGATGCAATCAACCTTCATTGTATCGACATATCCTGTGTAGTATAAAGGTCGGTCATGTCGATTGTCTTCTGGAAGCATATCATCTTGTGTGAAGGTGATATTGGAAATCAACTCCATTACACTATGACAGAGAAAACATGCCACAAGTTCCTCGTCTGGTTTCTTGAGGAGTGCTAGACAAGTGTCAGCTTGCATCAATGCTTCGCTTAGTGTTTCCTGAGTTTCCTTCGAGAGACGCAAGAGCTCGAAGATTGATAACCTTGTCGGAGTATTGGCTAGTTGAGCCAATATATCGAAGTATATGGTCTCTCAAGTCCAAGAAATAGAGTTTTCTTCAATATTTTATCAAAGCGAACTGGCTGTTTTCCTTTGTCGGCCGCTGTTGGCTTGGGAGGAGTCGGTTCTACTGGAGGCGATGAAGCTGATGGAACATTCATAGCAGGCGGAGAAGCTGATGGAGGAGCATCAGAACTTAGAGTATTGACCTTTTGACCTTCTGGATAGTCTCTAAGGTTGAGTCTTCCAGATCTGGTACCGGTCAGGGCTTCTTCTTCTGAAGCTGGTGCGAAGGAAACCATGTTGCAATCATTCATTCGAGCCTTGCCTTTGGAAAGCTTCCTTTGGCAAGATGAAAAGTTTGTCCAGAACCCAAGCCAACACGAGACTGATTGTGTTGAAGGCGCAGGGAAAGAGGTATAAGAGATCCTCTTCCATGGTTCAAGCCAGGGGTTTTCTGCAGGTCATATCCCATCTTCATCATTAGTTCCCAGGATTGTTGACTATATAGATGGAATGCTGGTTGGTAACTATCCTCCGGCTTCGGTAGCATCGTCTTAGAAGAGGAAGGTGAACTCGCCGCCGGGATGAATATAGTAGTTAAAGGTGGAGGATGATGATCACCCAGCGAGGTCATGTGACATGGCTTGTATTTGATTGCCTTCTTAGATTTTATGGACGAGGTGGGTGTCTTAAAGTCAGACACCAAATTAGGGTGGATCCACATGATTTTCCCTTTATTAGTTGACAGAGGAACAAGACCATCATTTTGTGCTGGCGGGAGATTGACAATCTCTAGAGTAGCTTTCGGGATAGGAATGACTCCATCCTGCACAAGTTGAGCAGCAAAGTCGCCAAACTGCAAAGAGATGATGTTGGCAGTCACAGTCTTCTCGTCCTGTTGAAGAATGATTGCGCCGGCTTTAGTCATCTCTTGGATCTTCCCTTTGAGTACATAGCATGCTCTGGTCGGGTGTCCAATGAACATGTGATACATACAGTATTTAGGATGATCAGTCTTACCTACTTCCTCTGGCCGCTTTGTGTCGGGCAGATGAAGTTTATTGCTCTTGATCAAGCAATCGACTCATAACATCGTCTTCGTCGAAGGAGCATTCCTCTTTCGGGCGCGATGCCCTCTGTGGTGGTGCTGTCGTGGTAGGTGTTGATTGACCTATATTGATGACTAGAGTTTCTTTGCCCTTGACATTGATGGCCAAGGCTTCCTTGCACTTGCGGTTATTCTGACGGCCGCTGCTATTGGATGCAGAATATTCATTCTGTCGAGATTAGGCATCTGAATCCCTAATAGCTTGAACTTGTCAGTACTTTCTTCGGCTGCTCCGGCATTCACTATAAAGAAAGGCCAGTCCTAGAATTGCGTGGATCCAATCCACATGCTAACTATAGACAACAAATTCGATTTGCATGTGTCTATAGTTAGAGCATCTGGAGTTCCCAGAGGCATTTTGAGTGCCTCACGACGGAAGCGTTCAATGAAACGTTCAGCAGTTTCATTGGGCCATTGTTCGATTTTGATGAGGGCTGACATAGTCATGTCGTTTGTTCCCTCATAAAATCGTTCCTGGAATATTTGTTTAAACCCAGCAAAGGAGGTTATGCAACCGTCTGTGTCACGACCCGTGTAATGCCTGTGTTCGTATTACGTATTTTGGGATACGTATACGTATTTTATTCTGTATTGCCTGATTCCTTGTTTAGCTCTCGGCTTGGTTTAACTCTCGGTTTGGGTTGGCTTGGTTCGGCCGGCCCAATGCTTGGTTCATCATGGGCCAAGGGTGGAACACCTTAGCCTATGCTTCTCCTTCATTTCCACCACAACCCCCCTCTTTATTATCCCCACCAACCTTCTCTCTCCTCCATAATTCTCATTTACTTCTCCTTCCCCCACCATTACTCTTCTCCACCAACCAAGAACACCATAGGCAAGTGCAACTTGCTTCCACAAGAGAACTCCTTTTGATGGGTTCATTAGCTTCTTCTCATGATTCTAAACCACATTAGAACTTGTCATTTTCCATTTTGAGGCTTTAATTCTTGTAGATCTAGAGTCTTGCTATTTTCGAATTTTTGGTAGTTTTGATCTATCAAACTTCCTTGTTTTCAAGTTTTGATGGTTCCATGTTGTAGAGAATTTTATTCTACCCAATTTTGACCTTTGGACAGTTGGATTCGGACTTGTTTTGACCAAGATATGGACTGTTGAAGCTTAGATTCAACTTTAGAGTTCTTGCTGTTCTTGCCATTTGGAGAAGACAGTGAACAGTGAGCTAGCTTTTTAGCTTATGCCACTGAGCTGTACGCTGCTCTTTAGCGAGCGTACGCTAGCCTTGGTACGCTGCTCTTTAGTGAGCGTACGCAAGCCTTGGTACGCTGCTCTTTAGCGAGCGTACGCTAGCCTTGGTACGCTGCTCTTTAGCGAGCGTACGCTAGCCTTGATACGCTGCCTGTTGGCAGCGTGTCTTTTGCGTACGCTAGCGTGAGCGTGCCCTAGACCCTTTCGTACGCTAGCTCAAGCGTACGCAGTCTTGAGCGTACGCTAGCTTGAGCGTACGCTGACCTGTAGCTTGAGCGTGCCCTTGTGTACGCTGACCCTTGCGTACGCTTCCCATTAGCAGTGTATGGACCCTTTGGTACGCTAGCTTGAGTGTACGCTGACCTGTAGCTTGAGCGTACGCGTGCCTTGGTACGCTAGCTTAAGCGAGCAACGTGTACGCTGGCCTGAGCGTAGCTTGCACTGAGCGTATGGCCTTTGGCTGACTTGGCCTTATGTCAGCGTGTCAGATTTGGTTTTATTTTCCTTAAGCTTGGCTCTTTTATAGCCCTGTATATTGATATTTTATTAGATATTTTACCCCCATTTTATATCCTTACGCCTTTTGTCATGAACTTGATAATAGCGAATTTTACTTGATATGTTTAGAATTGACAATTGAGCATGACCTGATAGTGACCCATCGTGGTGCACTCCTGACCTGAGTAACCTGACATGACCTGATAGTGGCCCGTCGTGGCGCACTCCTGACAAGTACACTTGACCTGAAAACCTGACATGTTATACCTTGATAAGCTGTTGCGACGGCTACCTGACATGACATGACCTGTATAATAACCTGGATACCGTGGGCGATTGTGCTTGTATAAATAATCCAGTCTTGTCTTGCATCAAGTCTAGGAGGGGACTCCTGAGTACCACGGTCAGGAGTAACTATTGAAATAAACTAAAGGCTAATAACTAGATTAATACATTAGTCATGAAGAGATTTCCCAGCTACAGGCAATTTGGGATCTGTAGCCTACCGTCGAGTAGGGCATATTTCCAGCACACTGTCATGTGTTGCACCCTTCAAGCTACCTAAGGGTACATTCGTTTCCTGGACGATGTACCCACCTGAATTCAACTCTAATCTTTTAACCCGGGGAACCTGGATGGTCTGCAGGGCTTGTGGCTGTGGAATAATCTCGCTGCATCTTGTTAGTAATTAGGCTTGTGACAACCCTAGTTAGTTAAAGTATCAAGCCGTAATTCTTGCTTGGCCGTGAAGTGATTGGATGGAGTCTAACCTGTCTAATCTTGCCCTGATCCTGTTCCAGATTATTGAATGACCAGAATGCTTGTATTTATTTTACCGATAAATGGTGGGAATTCCAAGCTCTGTTCAGACGAAGGGTTACAACCCCGGTCCTTGTTTGGTTTACGGGTTGTAACCTGGCTATCTGAATAGTTTCATGGTTATCTCGTCGTATATCATCCTGATGTATTTTCTTATTCCCAGTTCCTACTTTTATTCCAGTTCTTACTTTTATTTATATCTTTCGCTGATTACTGGTTTTAGTTCTTAAGTGAAGCTTCCTTTGTGGCACTTGCTCTTTCTGGGGTCTGACCCAGCTGGTTTTGTGTGGCCAGATTTTGGAGCAGCTCCAGAGGATCTACCGACCTTCCTGCCAGATGGTGAACACTAGAAGGAATCCTGGCAACGAGTGGGTTATTTTTGGCTCTCCTACTCTATTGTAAAAATTATTTTTTTGAGACGTTTAGCCGACGAGCACCTGTTTAGCTCGATTGCACTTTTACTTACTATCTGCCTACGGGCTGTAACATGATTGACAGATCCTAGGGTTGATCATGTATGACTAAAATCTTGCTAGCCCTAATATTTTGTAACGACTAGCTTCATGATCAGCTGAATATGTAATGTTTGGGACGCCTTACTATTGTATATTTAATGATCATACATCTTGTAACTTTTACTTACTTGCTTGTGATTGAGACAATAGGCTGTTCATGACCTTAAGAGACTGCTGGCTTGTAGATAAACCCTCATGTATCCTAGACAGCCGTGACCGTATAGCGAGGTTGGTTGTACTTCAATATACGTAGCTGGCTATGTCTGTCCCCGCTCTCCAGTATTCTGGTTCTGGGGCGTGACATGGTTTAAGTAGTGGCCCATGCAGGTCTTGTAAATCAAGATATGTGAGGGTTTACCGAATAGATGTCTCAATTGGTATTCGTCCTTGATCTCTGCTCATATCTTCTGAATCCCTTGGTTCTTGTCCTGATCATATGCTCGTATCGTTGATCTGTCCTGGTCCTTCCTTATTGTTCCCTATGTCGTCTTTTTCAGCGGCATAGTACCTGACCCGGCCGACCAGCAAGGCGGAGCACCTCCCGCGGACCAGCAGCAACCTGGAGATCAAGCCCAGCATTCCGGAGTAGCCTCCAGAGTCGTGCCTTCTGACGGAGAACCACCAGTCCAGCCAGTTCAGCCTGTCGAGCCTGATGATGGCACTTTGGTAGGTCTCGTCAGGACCTTGATAGCTTTCCAAGATCGTCATGGAGACACCTTGCAACAGGCAGTGACGGATGCTTTGACCCGGGGTGGTCATCAGGGTAACAGCACGGCCAACAGCTTCAAGCGCTTGAACCCTCCATTGTTCGATGGTAGTGAAGATGCTATCGCAGCAGATGCATGGCTTCAGGACACAGAGGTGATTCTAGAAGCAGCCAGGACCCCAGAGAACGAGAAGGTGGCTGTTGTGCGCCTGCAGTTGTTAGATCTTGCCCGCAACTGGTGGGCAGCGCAGGCCGTTGGATTAGCAGCACCCATTCCATGGGCAGTGTTCAGAGAGAGATTCCAGACCAAGTATTTCGATGCTGTAGCTCGGTACGACCTGCAGACGAGGTTTACCAATCTGAAGCAAGGTGGCAGGACAGTCGACGGATATGCGACCGAGTTTTCCAGGCTCAGTCGGTTTGCTCCCACCTTAGTGGCAACCGAGTATGATAGAGCCCAGCGATTCCAGCAAGGGCTTCACCTGGAGATTCTATTGACGGTTGAGCAGTTTGAGCATCAGACTTTTGATGCAGTCTTGAGAGCAGCCCGGAGGCATGAGTATACCTCCCAGAGGATTGTGGACAGGGTCGGAGGTCGGAAGAGATCTCACGGCCAGATGAATCAGTCTTTAGCACCAGCCCCGGCAGCCAGGGCCTTGACTATTGGAGCTCCGAGGCGAGCGGACTCAGTAACGTCGGTTCAGCATTCCACTCCGACGCACCCTCAGCAGCAGAAGCAGAAGCAATCTTCCGCAGTGGGTTGTTCTCATTGTGGGAAGCCAGGCCATGTGGTGGCAGAGTGTCGTAGGGCACAGGGATTGTGTCTGGCTTGTGGAGCAGCAGACCATAGGGTTGGGTCCTGCCCGAACAGGGGAGGTTCATCATCATCCAACCTTTCTAGCTCTTCGGTGAGAGGACCAACACCAGTCCAGCAGCAACATCAGTATCTATTGATGAGGCCCTTGCCGCCTCAGTCCCAGGCGTTTCAGCAGCAGAACCCCCAGCAGTATGCGCAAGCCCAGGCTTTGAGTCAGAATAGGCAGCGAGGATATCAGCAGAGGGGACCAGCATCCCGAGGGCACGGTCAGGCTATGGTGATGACCGTGGAGGAAGGATTGGCACCAGGTGAGGTAGTGGCAGGTACTATTCTCGTCAACTCCTTTCCAGCTTCAGCTTTATTTGATTCTGGTGCATCGCATTCTTTTATGTCTGCACGATTTGCGACACGGGTAGGATTGGAGCCCGAGTCATTATCAGTAAGGCTCAATATACTTACTGGTAACGGACTTGTAGGAGTAGATAGAGTGTTTTCCTCGTGTCGGATCGTAGTTAGCGGTAGAGAGTTTCCCGCTAGATTGATAGAATTCTCGATGGCCGATTATGATGTGGTCTTAGGGATGGATTGGTTGAGGAACCAGTATGCTAGGATAGACTGCCATATTGGCAGGGTTGTTTTTAGCATTCCAGGAGAGCCGGAGTTTTCTTTCTCTCGAGACGAGGTTGAGCCTTCTTCTCCGATATTGCGGATGGCAGTAGCAGCAGTTCAGTTGCCCAGGATAGTGGATGAGTTTCCAGATGTTTTTCCAGAAGAGCTTCCAGGTATGCCTCCGGAGCGGGAGATCGAGTTCACTATAGACTTGATTTTCGGGTCAGCCCAGTGTCAGAGAGAGTCTACAGGATGGCGCCTTCAGAGTTGGAGATTTTGTACAAGATGATTGAAGAACTCAGAACCAAGGGATTCATTCGTGCTAGTGGATCACCTTGGGGAGCCCCGATGCTTCTTGTAAAAAAGAAGGATGGTACGTCTAGGTTATGTGTTGATTATCGTACCTTGAACTCAGTGACAATCAAGAACAGATACCCTCTTCCGAGGATAGATGACTTGTTTGATCAACTCAAAGGGGCATCAGTATTCTCGAAGATTGATTTGCGCTCAGGTTATCATCAGATCAGAGTCAGAGAGCAGGACATCCCGAAGACAACTTTTAGATCGAGATATGGGCATTGGGAGTTCCTTGTTATGCCTTTTGGAGCAACCAATGCGCCGGCAGTATTCATAGACCTCATGAATCGCATCTTCATGCCTTACTTGGATCAGTTTGTGATTGTGTTCTTGGATGACATCCTGGTCTACAGCAAGAGTGAGGCGGAGCATGAGCAGCATCTCCGTATATTTCTTCAGATCCTCAGAGAGCACCAGTTATATGACAAGTTCAGTAAATACGAGTTCTGGCTCGATCGCATTTCGTACTTGGGTCATATCATCACCAGAGGAGGAGTGGAAGTGGATCCCCAGAAGATTGTGGCTATTGAGTCATGGCCAGTGCCCAGCATAGTTGCAGAAGTTCGCAGTTTTCTTGGATTGGCCGGCTACTACCGGCAGTTTGTTTCAGATTTTGCTCGAATTTCAGCACCATTGACCCAGTTGACCCGCAAGGATGCACAGTTTGCTTGGACAGCAGAGTGTCAGAGTTCTTTTGAGCAGTTGAAGCGAGGCCTGATAACAGCTTCTATTCTCACGCTTCCAGATGGAACCGGAGGATTCTCAGTGTATTGTGATGCTTCAGGTAGAGGCCTAGGGTGTGTTCTGATGCAGCATAGGAAGGTGATAGCTTATGCATCACGACAACTTCGTGATCATGAGAGGAATTACCCAACCCATGACTTGGAGCGGCAGCAGTGGTGTTTGCACTTAAGTTGTGGAGGCACTACTTGTATGGAGACAGGGTAGAGATTTTCACCGACCACAAGAGCCTGAAGTATGTTTTCACCCAGAAGGATCTTAACATGCGTCAGAGAAGGTGGCTGGAGCTTCTTGTGGATTATGATGTCAACCTGCATTATCATCCTGGGAAGGCCAATGTTGTTACGGATGTATTGAACAGGAGAACGGGAGTTTATTTCCTAACAGCGCAGCCAGAGCTGTTAGCAGATCTTCAGAAGATGGATATTGAAGTTGTTCTTCCTTCTAGTGTGGCATTGATGGCCAGTATGTAAGTTCAGTCCACTATAGTTGAGAGGATCCGGATGGCACAATCGGCAGATTCTAAGCTTCAGCGACGCAGAGCCGAGTGTGAGGCAGGACGAAGACCAGAGTTATGTATTCATGAGGATGGTACACTTCGACATGGTAAGCGTCTTTGTGTACCCAGCGGAGATATCCGACAGGAGATCACGTCAGAAGCGTACAGTTCGCAGTATCCTATCCATCCCGGCAGTACGAAGATGTACCGTGATATCCGGCAGCATTTCTGGTGGAATGGCATGAAGCGGGAGATAGCTCGGTTTGTCTCTCGGTGTTTGGTTTGCCAACAAGTTAAAGTCGAACATCAGAGACCGGCTGGACTTCTTCAGCCCTTACCAATTCCAGAATGGAAGTAGGAGCATGTGACCATGGATTTTATGACTGGACTACCTAGATCCCCAGCTGGTAGAGATGCTATTTGGGTTATAGTTGACCGGCTCACGAAAGTGGCTCACTTTCTTCCATTCAGAGTTGGTCAGTCGACGGCTCAGCTAGCAGAGATGTACCTCCGGCAGATTGTTAGATTGCACGGTGTGCCAGTCAGTATCACCTCGGACCGAGATTCAAGATTTACGTCATACTTTTGGCGTAGCTTGCAAGAGAGTTTGGGAACTCATCTCCAGTTCAGTTCAGCATATCACCCGCAGACAGATGGCCAGTCAGAGCGCACGATCCAGACTCTTGAAGACATGTTTGGGAAGATCACTTGCACCTGGTGGAATTCTCGTACAACAACAGTTTCCAGGCCAGTATCCAGATGGCACCGTTCGAGGCACTGTATGGTAGGAAGTGCAGATCCCCGCTAGCCTGGGATGATGTTGGAGAGAGACAGATGCTTGGTCCAGAAATGATTGTCCAGACAGTTGAGGTGGTCAGGAGAGTCCGAGATCATCTTCGAGTTGCCCAAGATCGCCAGCGCCATTGGGCCGATTCTCATCGGCGCCCTCTCGAGTTTTTGGTCGACGATCATGTATTCCTGAGGATTTCGTCTAACCGTGGCGTCATTCATTTCGGCGTACGGGACAAGCTTAGTCCTAGGTATATAGCACCGTTTGACATTCTGGAGCGAGTAGGAGATATATCCTATCGTCTCGCTCTTCCGCCGTCGCTAAGCGAGGTGCATGACGTGTTCCATGTATCCCAATTAACACGGTATATCCCGGACCCGAGCCACATCCTGGATCATTCGGAATTGGTTGTTGGTACCAACCTTTCGTATGAGGAGAGGCTCGTGTCTATATTGGACCGAAGAGAGAAGATCCTCAAGAACAAGACTATCAAGTTAGTCCGAGTTGCTTGGGGTCATCACTCTTTGGGGGAGTCAACGTGGGAGCGTGAGGATGATATCCGATCGCGATATCCCGACTTGTTTGACTCGTGAGGTATAAAATCTTTCTTATGCCCCATGCCTTCGATTCCTTGCTTGAATGAGTGATTGTATGCCTAGTTATAGCTTGCATGTGATTAATGTAGCTTGTCATTGCTCCTCTAGCCTCTTGATTAAATTCCGAGGACAGAATTCTTTTAAGGTGGGTAGAGTTGTAATGCCTGTGTTCGTATTACGTATTTTGGGATACGTATACGTATTTTATTCTGTATTGCCTGATTCCTTGTTTAGCTCTCGGCTTGGTTTAACTCTCGGTTTGGGTTGGCTTGGTTCGGCCGGCCCAATGCTTGGTTCATCATGGGCCAAGGGTGGAACACCTTAGCCTATGCTTCTCCTTCATTTCTACCACAACCCCCCTCTTTATTATCCCTACCAACCTTCTCTCTCCTCCATAATTCTCATTTACTTCTCCTTCCCCCACCATTACTCTTCTCCACCAACCAAGAACACCATAGGCAAGTGCAACTTGCTTCCACAAGAGAACTCCTTTTGATGGTTTCATTAGCTTCTCCTCATGATTCTAAACCACATTAGAACTTGTCATTTTCCATTTTGAGGCTTTAATTCTTGTAGATCTAGAGTCTTGCTATTTTCGAATTTTTGGTGGTTTTGATCTATCAAACTTCCTTGTTTTCAAGTTTTGATAGTTCCATGTTGTAGAGAATTTCATTCTACCCAATTTTGACCTTTGGAAAGTTGGATTCGGACTTGTTTTGACCAAGATATGGACTGTTGAAGCTTAGATTCAACTTTAGAGTTCTTGCTGTTCTTGCCATTTGGAGAAGACAGTGAACAGTGAGCTAGCTTTTTAGCTTACGCCACTGAGCTGTACGCTGCTCTTTAGCGAGCGTACGCTAGCCTTGGTACGCTGCTCTTTAGCGAGCGTACGCTAGCCTTGGTACGTTGCTCTTTAGTAAGCGTACGCTAGCCTTGGTACGCTGCTCTTTAGCGAGCGTACGCTAGCCTTGGTACGCTGCTCTTTAGTGAACGTACGCTAGCCTTGATACGCTGCTTGTTGGCAGCGTGTCTTTTGCGTACGCTAGCGTGAGCGTGCCCTAGACCCTTTCGTACGCTAGCTCAAGCGTACGCAGTCTTGAGCGTACGCTAGCTTGAGCGTACGCTGACCTGTAGCTTAAGCGTGCCCTTGTGTACGCTGACCCTTGCGTACGCTTCCCATTGGCAGTGTATGGACCCTTTGGTACGCTAGCTTGAGCGTACGCTGACCTGTAGTTTGAGCGTACGCGTGCTTTGGTACGCTAGCTTAAGCGAGCAAGGTGTACGCTGGCCTGAGCGTAGCTTGCACTGAGCGTATGGCCTTTGGCTGACTTGGCCTTATGTCAGCGTGTCAGATTTGGTTTTATTTTCCTTAAGCTTGGCTCTTTTATAGCCCTGTATATTGATATTTTATTAGATATTTTATGCCCATTTTATATCCTTACGCATTTTGTCATGAACTTGATAATAGCGAATTTTACTTGATATGTTTGGAATTGACAATTGAGCATGACCTGATAGTGACCCGTCGTGGTGCACTCCTGACATGAGTAACCTGACATGACCTGATAGTGGCCCGTCGTGGCGCACTTCTGACAAGTACACTTGACCTGATAACCTGACATGTTATACCTTGATAAGCTGTTGCGACGGCTACCTGACATGACATGACCTGTATAATAACCTGGATACCGTGGGCGATTGTGCTTGTATAAATAATCCAGTCTTGTCTTGCATCAAGTCTAGGAGGGGACTCCTGAGTACCACGGTCAGGAGTACCTATTGAAATAAACTAAGGGCTAATAAATAGATTAATACATTAGTCATGAAAAGATTTTCCAGCTACAGGCAATCCCGTTACCTGGACACGCCTTGGGATCTGTAGCCTGCCGTCGAGTAGGGCACATTTCCAGCACACTGTCATGTGTTGCACCCTTCAAGCTACCTAAGGGTACATTTGTTTCCTGGACGATGTACCCACCTGAATTCAACTCTAATCTTTTAACCCGGAGAACCTGGATGGTCTGCAGGGCTTGTGGCTGTGGAATAATCTCGCTGCATCTTGTTAGTAATTAGGCTTGTGACAACCCTAGTTAGTTAAAGTATCAAGCCGTAATTCTTGCTTGGCCGTGAAGTGATTGGATGGAGTCTAACCAGTCTAGTCTTGCCCTGATCCTGTTCCAGATTATTGAATGACCAGAATGCTTGTATTTATTTTACCGATAAATGGTAGGAATTCCAAGCTCTGTTCCGACGAAGGGTTACAACCCCGGTCCTTGTTTGGTTTACGGGTTGTAACCTGGCTATCTGAATAGTTCCATGGTTATCTCGTCGTATATCATCCTGATGTATTTTCTTATTCCTAGTTCCTACTTTTATTCCAGTTCTTACTTTTATTTATATCTTTCGCTGATTGCTGGTTTTAGTTCTTAAGTGAAGCTTCCTTTGTGGCACTTGCTCTTTCTGGGGTCTGACCCAGCTGGTTTTGTGTGGCCAGATTTCGGAGCAGCTCAGAGGATCTACCGACCTTCCTGCCAGATGGTGAACACTAGAAGGAATCCTGGCAACGAGTGGGTTATTTTTGGCTCTTCCACTCTATTGTAAAAATTATTCTTTTGAGGCGTTTAGCCGACGAGCACCTGTTTAGCTCGATTGCACTTTTACTTACTATCTGCCTACGGGCTGTAACATGATTGACAGATCCTAGGGTTGATCATGTATGACTAAACTCTTGCTAGCCCTAACATTTTGTAACGACTAGCTTCATGATCAGCTGAATATGTAATGTTTGGGACGTCTTACTATTGTATATTTAATGATCATACATCTTGTAACTTTTACTTACTTGCTTGTGATTGAGACAATAGGCTGTTCATGACCTTAAGAGACTGCTGGCTTGTAGATAAACCCTCATGTATCCTAGACAGCCGTGACCGTATAGCGAGGTGGGTTGCACTTCAATATACGTAGCTGGCTATGTCTGCCCCCGCTCTCCAGTATTCTGGTTCTGGGGCGTGACAACCCGCACCCTGATTAGGGGCACGAGTACGTGGTTACGTCCAACCTACACCGCAGAATCGGCGGTAGAACACTGTATAGGTCATCTATAAATACTACAACTAAACAGTATAAAGGTACCTGTACAGTATATACACTCCGAATGGAGGTGACATAGCAAATACAGTCTCAATCACAAGATAAAACTAAGGTAGATAGCATAGAAAGGAAATATGATAGAGTAGGAAATAAGTTCAAGATCCACACAAGCCCAAAGCTATACACAACATCACAGAGTCACATAATATGATATAAAAATACTACAATCTGAAAGTACTAGCTGGATCGCAGTCTAGGCAAACCTAACTAAGCTATACTACCTTGGGAGTACAAAGTCTAATGGCTCTACTATCAAGCCACGGTCCAGGTCTACTTCATCTAACTCGACCCCATAATAGGTCGGGCAATCTGCCTCAGAGTCATCTGTAATATATCAACGGTATCCTATCAGGAAAATGAGCAAGTACAAACACTAACAGCAGTTCCATATGAATTGACAAATTCTATAAGAGACAGTATAATGAAATACAAGACAAAGATAATAAAAAAACTTGGGAGCCATTCGAAAGCCGAGTTACAACCCTTAAACCAAACAAGGACCGGGGTTGTAATCCTTCTCCCGAACAGAACCTAGCCTCCAATCAAGGTATAGCATAAAAGTATGTAGAATTTGTAAAATACAGGATAAAATCAGCAGAAAATGTATAACAGATGTGAGTACTGAATAGGACGACAGTATACATATAGGATGACTTGGAAACTATTCGGAAACCGAGTTATAACCCTTAAACCAAACAAGGACTGGGGTTGTAACCCTTCTTCCAAACAGAACTTAGCCTCCTACGATAATAAATATAAAATGTGACTTGAATTATTAGTACGTTATATGATCGGCTTGGGAAAAACATGATCAGGCTTTCCATCTGACCGGCTATAAACAAGTATACAACTGAGTAGAATAAGGTCGGTCACCATGGAAAGTTATGAACAAGTGAGGTCAGGCTTTATCCGTCGTGAGCGAGGGTATAGCTATGAACAAATAATAAGTACGAGTGTATAGAACAAGTGGAGATTTTGATCATACAACCACTAATAACTTCCCATCCCCGAATAGTATAATGAATCTGGACATGACACGTCATGATACAGGACTCAAAAGCAGGGGGCCAGCCCACTCCCAAGTTAATGTCTATACAAGTACAGGTAACAAGTCGAGCAATGTACTAATATACCAAGTAATCCAGGAACAACATCTCATGACAAGATCCGACATATACTAGTCCGTGAACTATCGTTTCTGGAAATCAAGTAAGACACTACAACTGAATCGCATATAGCAGATAACAAGACAATGAAAAATATCAGTGAATGTACTCGCCTGTGGTCCTGAGCTGATAAGGTGAACAGACGCTCAGAGTAATCACAGACCTAAAATGAGATACTATAAGTCAAATAGGGTTTTATAATGAAAAGGAAACTAATTTAAGTCATGATATACAAGTCTAAGTCAAACTAGGTCAAACTAGGTCATACTGGATCATACTAGGTCACTGGGAGTCAATCCAAGTCAAACTAGGTCAAACGAGATCAAAGGTTGACTTACAGTTGACTTTTGGTCAACTAGTCAACCCTGGTCAACTCTGGTCAACTCTAGGTCAACCCTAGGTCAAACTAGTCTAATGTTGACCAACTGTTGACTTTCAGTCAACTGGTCAACTCTGATTTGGTTTCGGTCAATTCTAGTCACTTATAGGCTAAGTTTGACTCTCGATTGACTTTTGTTGACTTCTGGTCAAAATGGTCAACCGAAGTCAAAACTAGTCTATGAGCACTATATCTGACCATTACCAACCAAGGAAACCCAATCCTAACCATATCTTAAACCCTAAACCACTTACCTTAGCTTCTAGGTAATTACCTACATTTATCCTATACAAGGTATTCCCGATACCTTGCCCATTACAAAGGAAACACTGCTAATTCTCAAGATACTAGTCTAGGCTCCTTAGGGTAGCTAGATACTATCCTATCTAGGGTTTACCTACCAAGAAATATGGGTTTCCTAGACATCTAGTCCATCTTAGGACACATGTTGGTTATCCCAACATTACCTTATCCTATATTATTCTAACTTAAACTAACCACTCACACACACAATACTCACTCACTCACTCACTCACTCACTCATATATGGTTCACACATAGGTCACATATACACATATAGGCTCATACCTATAGGTCAACAATTGGGCTCACACCTATAGGCATATAGCTACATATATAGGCTCACCTATATACACATATATAAACTCACACACACATACTCATATAGGCTAAAATGGGACTATCCTATGGGCTGTCAATGGCTGAACTCTGAGGGATAAAGAGTAGGGTTTCATGGCTGCCAAGGGGCTGTCCATTGGCTGCCCAATGGGGGCTGTACCAAGCTACCTAGGGGCTGCCCAATGGGGCTGATATGGGCTGATCCCCTGCCCCCTCACTGCTACTAAATAGCAGTGTTAAACTGCTGCTACTGCTGATATGAAACAGTTCCCTGTGTGGGGACTGTTCAGCCTACCAAAAATAGTCCATGTGTGGGGACAGATACAGCCATAGCTGCTGTGTTAACAGCAGTGCTAATCCTCTCCTTCCTCTCTCAATCCCACACTCTCTATCCCTCTATCACTCTCTAATTCACTCCTCTCTATCACTCAAATCTCTCACTCTCTCTAACCCTCTAATCCCTCACACCAAAACCAAGTCTAACACCACTCCAACACTCTCTCCACCTCTCCCTTATTCCCGAATTCTCTACACACCCAAATATGAATATAAAGACAATATTTACACATATATAATAAGACACAAAATAAGACACAAATATATATATATATATATATATATATATATATATATATATATATATATACACACATATATAGACACATATATATAGATATAAAATAAAAGATATATATACATATATATAGATAAATAGATTATGATACAATAGGATACCATGAAGAACACACTCTCTAATAAATAGAAATCTGAGATTAAAATCTAGATAAATTATTTACACAATATATATAAAATACAAGGGTCTAAAATAGACCTATATGCATATAGAAAGGAAAAGGAGAAGAGATTATACCTCCCGGTAGATCGAATCTAGAAAAAACCCTCCCGCTACGACACCGACACGTAGGAATCTCCAAATGGACACGAACGAGTTCCGAATCCTCCCAAACTTGGCTAGCCCCTTCCTTTGCTTGGGTAGAGAAGAAAAGAAGAAGATTAGGTGGAGGAATGGATTGGTTTGGTGGAGAAATCAATAGGAACCCTTCTCTAAATTTTGGGGAAGAACAAGAGAGAGAAAAATAGGGTGGATAATGCCAAGGCTCATTCCTATCCCTATCCAAAGGTGGCCGGCCAAGTGAGGCTATGTGTCCCCCTATTGAAATGTCTAAAAAGCCCCCCACTAATCTATTTGACTAATATTTGGAAAAAGGTTTAGGTTGAGGCTATTTTAGTCATGATTTAAATCTCTAATCTAACTAAACCTACCATGAATAATTAGTCTAACCTGCTAACTAAAAATAATATCATGTGGGCCATGTCTAACTAATGTGTGGGTCCCACTAGAGTCAAAACTATCCCGGGTCCCCGATACAAGTCGGATTGAATTGAAATTTGAACCCGACTCAAATAACCTCAAAACAATATCATAAATAAATAAATAATTCTAAAATAATCCTAAAGTGGAAAAATGACCAAAATACTCCTATTCATGAAAACTGGGGGTGACAGTCTGGCAAACTACGATACCAGTCATAAGCCGTACCAGCTAAGCATCTGACGAATACTCTAGCGAGTAGAGTATCGTTCGGCTGAAGTTAATCAGTCATTACCTTAAAGTAATTGAGGTACTGGCTTGCAGATGTACTGTCGTCAAACAGCATAATGGTGGAAGGCTTGTATTTGGGTGGAAACAGAACTTCTTTCCACTCTATGGGATAAGGTTGTTTGATCCCAAGCTTTTGTAGGTCGTCCTTCTGTTTGAAGGCTTCAAACTGAGTACGCAAAAGCTTTACAGCCTCATTAGTGTCTCCTGATGCTTGTGGAGCAGTAGACTGATTTGGTGTGTTAGGAGGAGGGGCTGCATGATAAGCACCACCCCTAGCACCAGAAAGACTTGGAGTTGGCACCATAGCAATGTGAGAAGATTGTACCCCCTGACCGATATTGGTAGGAGCAGATGCCGCTACTTGTTCTTGGGTTGGAATTAGATTCACAATCGGTGGAATGGTGTGTTGTGCCATTATTACGGTATGCATGCTCGTCATCATTTTAGCCATATTTTTTAAGCTGGCTTCTAAAGAGGCGATTCTTTGCTCCTGACTGCCGGAGCTGGATGCATCTTGTTCTTCATTAATGACATAGGCAGTCACTTCTCTGGCCATTGAAGAAGAGCTGGTGGAAAAGATGGTCCATTCAGAGCTTTCACTGTCGGCATCAAAGTCATACAAGGAACTACCTCCAGGATAAGGAATAGGAAGATCCTTTTGACTGAGGGAATCTTGGTCACAGTCATAAAGATTTCTTTGACCGATTATTTCTCGGTTGGAAGGAAGATTCCTTTGACCGATTGTTTCTCGGCTGGAAGGAAGATTCCTTTGACCGATTGTTTTTCGGCTTCTTGATCTGGTATGTTTGTAGACTCCTTCGCTGGAGTCACAGATCCGATCCAAGTATTATTGACTGGGGTTGCATGATGTATTGCATCTCGGACGCTTTCCACCCCCAGTACTGCGAGATGTCATGTTGACCGAAGAAAATAGTAACTCATCTTCATCAACTAGAGTCACTTTAGGAGGGTGACTTTGTATGTCAGAAGAACGATTGTAATTCATACAGTCAAAGATAGTTTTCCTGGCTGATTTACAGCAGCATTATGTTTAAGCTTCATGGGAAGCAGACTAGAGTTCTTTACATGTGGTTGTTGCGGGAGATAAATCTTCATCTGCTGCTATGATCAGTTTAGGAGATTAAGGATAGTTTAAACGGTCAAAAATAGATCATTTTGCTGCCTGGCAGCAACACTTAACCACTATCTCATGATTACAACGATGTTCCGTAGGAGGAGTTACAACAGATACATGAGACGGACCTGCGATCTTTCGCTTTTGTACAAGAATCTCATGGAGATCGGTTACCTTAACAGGGTAAAGAGAAGAAAGGGGTACATATTCATGGATTACATTAGGAACATGGTTCATGTTCTTGAGATGTCCGGTCCCTTGGGTGTACAAGGAAGCGCTAAGCTGATTGGCATAGGTGAGGGGGTCTTTGACTTTAGAAGTCTTCACTTTGTGCAGATCAGCAGCTGACATAGACTGCACTTGGCGTACCCTGTGACTTGATGAAGTTGGCTCTGATTTGAGCCTGTTGAGATAGGCGCGCATATCACGAAGGTGCGCCTCTTGTGTGTTTGTATGGGACACCATCAATTTTTCTTATTTGGACCTTGATATGCGCAAAGTTGGCAGATCCTGATTTGGGTCTGGTTGGTGATTAGGAGTAGGCAAGATGCCTTACTGCACTGCGCACCCAACTCCAGTGCACTTAGTATGGCGCCAATAAGCAGAATTTATTTTCTTGGCAGAGACTTGGTTGTCTCTATCAAGAGAAGTAGAACTCCTGCTCAAAAGAGTCTGAGTAGTGATTGGCGCAAGGGCACAATCAACAGTATTTTCCACTAAGTCAAGGACTGGGGAAGGATGAGAACAGGCCAAAGGCGCTTTCCTCTATTCTGCGTAGGAGCAAAAATAGATGTGTTCTTCCCCAATTTCAGAACTGGAGGAGAAGAGGGAGTAGCCAAAAGGCATTTTTCTTTGTTCTGCACCAGGGTAGTAGTGGGCGCGATAGTGGGCACAGTTTGTACAGCAACATGAGGGCGCTTCCCTTTGTTTTACATAGGAGCAGAAATAGATATGTCCTCTCCCAAGTTCAGAACTGGAGAGGAAGAGGGAGTAGCCAAAGGGCATTTCACTTTGTTCTATGCCAAGGCAACAGTTGGCGCAGTCTGTGCAGAAGTTGTGGTTGGTGCTTTGACAGACTTCGGACTCCAAATGGCGCATACCTTGTTCTTGGTAGCAATAGTAGCCCGCCTTGCACCCCAGTACTGATCATAGCTTCATAGGCCGTTTGGTCGACTTGGACGACCAAGGTCTTCTACGTCTTTCCGATCGACGCGATATCACATTGAGTTGTCACCTTCTCATCGGAGGAGAAAGTCATCCCCAGCAGAGTCGCTATTTTGTTTGCAAAAATAAAAGTTTGACTTAGAAACTAAGAAAAAAGTACAATTAGTACAATTTGATTTCTAGGAAAGTACAACTATAGGAATCCTGTCAGAAGATGATCACTTTATCCTTTGGATGATGTGATATTGAAGACACAAGCCTCTGGAGAATACAACAGCACTTTAGCAAGAGATTATGATCATTAATGATGCCTTAGAACTGATTTAAAACTCTATTTATAGAGTTCTAAAATAACTGTCAAGTAGTTATTCTGAATGGCGCGCACTGCATTTTGTGCGCCATCCATCCAGTTGCGCGAACGGTTACTTAAACTGATAGGGACGCGTAGGATTCTATGAAAGAGATGCGCGTGGTCGTGGACAGTATAGTAAACACGTTTTTCGAGATTAGTGGCATGCGTGCCACGTCATCTGTCTTCTGGATAAAAATTGATTAGGTGGCGCCAGCCGCAATTTGATAGTTGGCACCCTTTACTCAGTCTTCAGTGCTGTGGTAATTAATTATCTTGTGCCAACCGACAGCTAGTGCGAGCTAGCTGTCAGCATTAGTTGCAACACTGCCATAATCTCCTCAAGCACCGCGTTGCTCGGGATTCGAAGGGATTTCCTTCGACTGACGTACTGTCAGTAATTATGACTTTTATGACAGCTTCTCGAGGAAGCTTGCCACGTGGAGCTCGCGCACCCTGATGTTGGTGCCACCTGACGCTCACGCACCTTAATGACTAGCACTATTTTAATGCTGGCATATTTATATGACTGGCGCCATTTAATTTCTGAGCTCCTATAATGTTACTTTATCTTTGGTAGAAATAAGTCTTTGACATTGAGAGATTGTCTTTATGCACCTTCACTTAGAAGGAATTTAGTGTCTGTTTCTATGTTAGTTAAGGATGGATATTCAGTTTATTTTAATGACAATATTATTATTAGAAAGAATAAATATTTTATCTGTTCTGGTGCATTAGTTGATAATTTGTATGTCATTAATCCTATTTCGTCCACAATACAACTTATGGAAATGAATAATATGTCATCTAACTTAAATAAGAGAAAAGAACCTTCTTGTATGAACCAAACATATCTTTGGCACTTGCGATTGGGGAATATTAACCTAAAAGGATTCAAAGACTGGTTGAAGATGGACCTTTAAGTTCATTGGAAGTGGAGGCACTACCAGTCTGTGAATCCTACTTGGAAGCTAAAATGACCAAAAAGCCTTTTATGGCGAAGGAGTATAGGGCCAAAGATGTGTTGGAATTGGTTCATTCTGACTATCCAGGCTAGAGGTGGCTTTGAATATTTTGTCACATTTATTGACGATTATTCTAGGTATGGATATATTTATTTGTAAGTCTGAGTACTTTGAGAAATTCAAAGAGTACAAGGCTGAAACGAAGAAACGTTATAAAAAATGTATCAAGCCATTACGTTTAAATTGTGATGGTGAGTACCATTTGGAGAGTTTAGGGATTATTTATCAGAGGCTGGGATTACATCCCAATTGACTGCACCTGGAACGCCACAGCAGAATGGTGTAGCCGAAAGAAGGAATAGAAACTCTTTGGAGATGGTTAGATCAATGATGAGTTATTCGGATTTACCAGATTCATTTTAGGAATATGTCTTAGAGACTGCAGCTTATATTTTTAAACTTGGTTCCTTCTAAGTCAGTACCTCTTACTCACACGGAGCTGTGGATTGGACGTAAGCCTAGTCTGAAACATAGTTCGAATTTGGGATAGTCCAACACATGTGCTGAATGAGAAAGTAGATAAGTTGGAATCTCGTACAGAAGTATGCTTGTTTGTAGGCTATCCAAGAGGAATGAAAGGAGGTTTATTTTATAGTCCCAAGGATCAGAAGGCCATTGTTAGCACTAATGCCCGTTTCTTAGAGGAAGACTATGTGATGAACCATAAACCCACAAGTAGAGTTTTTCTAGAAGAACTGAGAGATGAGACACCAAGTACTTTAGTACCAACTGTACAAGAGGGTGAACCACAAGTAACTACACAATGTGTCACAAATATTACACCACAACCGATAGTGTCTCATCGTAGTGGGAAGGTTGTGATACAACCTGATAGATATATGTTCTTGGAAGAGTCGTCAGACTTCGTCCTTGAGGAACAAGATTATAATCCCTGTACCTACAACGAAGCACTCCAAGATAAGATACGGAGGTCTTGGCAAAAAGCAATAATATCTGAAATAGAATCTATGGATTCCAACAAGGTTTGGGAGCTTGTAGAACCACCTGTTGGTGTAAAAGCCATTGGATGCAAGTGGGTCTATAAGAGAAAAAGATAATCAGATGGTAAGGTTGAAATCTTTAAAGCTCGACTTGTTGCAAAAGGTTTTACTCAAAGAGAGGGTATCGATTATGAGGAAACCTTTTCGCCAATAGCCATGCTTAAGTCTATCCGGATTCTTTTATCTATTGCAGCTCATCTCGATTATGAGATTTGGCAAATGGATGTCAAGACAGCTTTCTTTAATAGAAGTCTTAAGGAAGACATCTATATAAAACAACCAGACGGGTTCATTGAAAAGGGCCAAGAGCATCTTGTTTGTAAGCTCAAGAAGTCCATTTAGAGACTTAAGCAAGCTTCCAGATCTTGGAACATATGTTTTAATCAGGGGATAAAATCTTATGGATTTGATCAATGTCTGGATGAATCATGTGTATACAGAAAGTGTGACGAAAACATGGTGGTATTCCTAGTACTTTACCTAGATGACGTCTTGCTCATTGGAAACAATATGAAGGTGTTATCTGATGTAAGGGTATGGTTATCCAAACAGTTTGATATGGACTTGGGAGAAGTAGGTCACATCCTTGGGACCAAAGTTCTACGAGATCGTAAGAAAAAGGATGTTGGACTTGTCCCAAGCTTCCTATATCGATATTGTACTAACTCGTTTTAGCATACAAAATTCTAAGAAAGGTTTCTTACCTTTTAGGCATGGAATTGCTCTATCAAATGAGCAGTGTACGAGCACACCTAAAGAGATAGAGAACATGAAAGCAATTTCTTATGCTTCTGCAGTAGGAAGCTTAATGTATGCATTACTATGTACGAGACCAGATATCTGCTTTGCCGTTAGCATGGTCAACAGATATCAGTCTAACCCAGGACAATAGTACTGGACTGCCGTAAAGCATATTTTGAAGTACCTGAAAAAGACTAAAGAGTATATGCTAGTTTACCAAGCAGATAGTTTAGTTCCCTTGGGGTATACAGACTCAAATTTTTAATCAGATGGGGATTCCAGGAAATCTACCTCAGGTTATGTATTTACTTTGGGAGGTGGAGCCATTTATCGTAGCCTTTCTCACTAGCATGATGGAGATTTTGAGTATCATGATTTTGGACAGACGCATACGATTATAGAACTGCATGATTTTTCTGTGTTTACTTTGTTTTAATTTTGAGGATGAATTCTTTTAAGGTGGATAGACTTGTAGCACCCAGTTTCTAATTGAGGGTAGTTTTAAATTTTATAATTTTAGTCATTTAATTATTGTCATTTAATTCATGCTTCAATTTTAAAGATTTTAATAATTTTAAATTTTTAAGCCATGACTTTTGATTTTGATGTTTTACTAGTAAAACCCTAGAGACTGTTTGACCTAGAGCCTAACCGTGTGATTTGGATGTTTTGTGTCATTTCTGGCCTAAGGGTATTTTGGTCATTGGACCTCTTTGATTTATTTTTGATATTATTGCATTGGTGATTGTTGATTTGGCTTTTGATAGGTGAGATTTTGTGTTGGTTTCGTGTTCGTGTCGGACACGTAACAGTTTTTATTTGCAAGTGTTGATGTGCCTCAAGAGATTTTTATTTTGCTAAATTTTTTTTTGGAGTATTTGAGAGGGATTGTTTTCTGTATGTGTTTTTCTGTGATTGCTTTGTTTTAATTTCGAGGACAAATTTTTTTAAGGTGGATAGATTTGTCACCTTCAGTTTTCAAGAACATGGGTATTTTTATCATTTTGCATTTTTAAATATTTTGAAATTTATTTTATTATTTATGATATTATTTTGGGGTTATTTGAGTCGGGTTCGAATTTTAACTCAATCCGACTTGTAACGGGAACCCGAGGTAGTTTTGACTCTAGTGGGACCCACTCATTAGTTAGGCATGGCCCATATGATAATATTTTTAGTTAGTGTGATTGACTAATTATTTATGGATAGGTTTAGTTTAATTAGAGACTTAAAACTAGACTAATTTAGCCTCAACCAAAAGCCCATTCCTAATTTAGATCAAATAGGACAAGTGGGGATATTTTAGACTTTGCTAATGGGGACACCTAGGCTAGTTGTGGCCGGCCATAGGAGGAGGGGTTGAGTCATCCATTCATTTGTTATTATCCCCAAAATTTCTCTCTCTTGTTCTTCCCCAAATTTTGAGAGCAACCACCATTGATTTCATCTCCAAATCAATCCCTTCTTCCACCAAATCTTCTTCATTTCTTCTCTACTCCATGGATAGAGGGTGCTAGCCAAGTTTGGGAGGATTCGGCTCTTGTTCGTGTCCATTTGGAGGCCACTTCGTGTCTGTGTCATGTCGGAAGGATTTCTCTTGGAATCTCTCTCCCGGAAGGTATAATCTCTCCTCTATTCTACACCTACATGCATATAGGAATATTTTGAACCCATAAGAATGACCCCCATGGTTGTATCTCTATTTCGTGTCCATTTGGAGATCATAGGAGTGTCCTTTGTGTTGTGCTCTGTGTCCATGTGGGAAACCCCCAATGTTGGACACTTCATGTGGTTGTGATTTGATTTAATGAATATTTCCTATTTTAATCTCAGATTTTATATTGTTAGAGTGTTGTTCTTAATGTTATCATGTTGGTATCTTAATGTATCATAATATATATATATATATATATATATATATATATATATATATATATATATATATATATATATATATATATATATATATTCATTTGTTATATATATTAAGGTTGTGTGTGTGTCTCTATATATATATATATATGTATGTGTCTCTCTAATATAAAAAAAATGTATGTGTCTCTCCAATATATATATTGGTGTGTGTGTGTGAGTCTAATTTATATTTATGGAGTGAGTATGTCATGTGTATATATATATGGTGTGTCAATATATATAATTGTGTTTGTGTGTGACTATATCTATGTATCTAGATATATATTTTCATGTGTGTGTGTCTCTCTATATATATGTGTGTGTGGATATGTGTGTGTATATATATATATATATATATATATATATATATATATATATATATATATATATATGTGTGTGTGTGTGTGTGTGTGTGTGTGTGTGGTTATACATATGTGTATATGTATGTGTGAAAAAAATATATATATGTGTGTGTGTGTGTGTGTGTGTGTTTGTGTGTGTGGTTATACATATGTGTATATGTATGTGTGTGTGTGTGTGGAGGATATAGAGAGTGAGATATAGAGAGAGTGATAGAGAGTGAGATATTGAGAGAGAGTAGAGAGTGAGATATAGAGAGAGTGATAGAGAGTGAGATATTGAGAGAGAGTTGAGAGTGAGATTGAGAGGGTGATTGAGGGAGTATAGAGAATGGGATTGAGAGAGAGTAGAGGGAGATTGAGACTTTGAAAAGGGGGAGGAGATGCACTGCTGCAACAGCAGCAGTGGGTGCATGTATCAGTCCCCACAGGGGACTGATTTTGGGCTGCAGCAGCAGTAGCAGTAGCAGTAGCAGTAGCTACTTGCTGCTATAGAGAGGGGTAGGGGACAGCCAAATCAGCCACCCATTATTCCCCATTTCAACCCCCTTAGCAGCAGTGGGGACAGCCCCATTTCAGCCCATGACAGCCATCTCATATTCATTCCATCCACCCATTATTTCCTCACCAAATCAGCCCCCATTCATTCATCCCATATTCATTCATCCACACATCCATCTATCCATAATTCCCTTCGTTCACTCATCTATAAATTCACTCATATGTATTCATACATACATCCATTCCATCCATCATTCCATTCATTTCATACATTCAAACATTTATTCCATTCCATATAAATTCAGTCTCATTTCAATATCAGTCCCTCCACTTCATAAATCCTTAAATCCATATGTATAAATCAGTCCTACCACATTACAATACAATCCATGTGTTCATTCACAAGTCCATGTTTCACCACTCCACCTTTCCATCATTCATCCATACTTCATCCATTCCATTTCCATTTCACCCACACAATTCAGTCCTTGTATGAATGCTTTTGTAGGAGTAGGTTGAGTGTTAGTTTGTGGGTGTTGATAGGTTATAAGGGTAAATATTAGTATGGTATTGTAGGCTAGTTAGAATTGGTATTAGATAGTGGTTAGTTAAGTTAGTGCCCTAACTAGGTTAGTATTCTAGAAGACTAGTTAGAGTGGCTAACCTAGACACCAGGAGAGTGTGGGAGAGTGAACTAGGAGGGTTGGATAGAAGATAGAGTGTGGTATCTCAAGATACCATAGCGTATCATGACGATACACTAAGGTAATGTTGAGATGACCAATATCGAGATAAGATGGATTAAATGCCCAAGAACCCTAGATTTCTTGGTTGGTAAACCCTAGATAGGATAGTATCTAGCTATCCTATGAAGCCTAGGCTAGTATCCTGAGATCTAGAGGGGTTTCCTTTGTAATGTACAAGGTATTGGTATTTACCTTGTGAAGGATAAATGTAGGTAATGGTATATTGATAAGATATTGAGTTTGACTTCTAATATGGGGTTAGAAGTAGGTTGTCTTGGTAGGTAATGACTAGATGAGGGTAGTTTAGGCTATTCTTGACCCCCGTTGACCAAGAGTTGACTTTTTGACCGAAAGTCAACTTCAAGTCAACGCTTAACCTAAAATCGACCCAAAACCAAACCAGAGTTGGCCAGTTGATTGAATGTCAACTGTTAGTCAACATTTGACTATTTTGACCTAGGTTCGACTCAGTGTTGACCAGAGTTGACCTTTTGACCAAAAGTCAACTGTAAGTCAACCCTTGACCCAGATTGACCTAGTTTGACTTGGATTGACTTCCTGTAACCTTGTTTAACCTTGGTTGTCCAAGTGTGACCTAGTTTGGCTCAGTATAACCTAGTTTAGCTTTGTGTGACTTAGTTTGACCTAGTTTTGACTTAGACTTGCATATCATGACTAGATTAGCTTTCCTTTCACTATTAAATCCTGTTTGGACTCATGGTATCTCATCTTTAGGTATGTGATTACTCTGAGCGTCTGTTTACCTTATCAGCTCAGGACCACAGGCGAGTACATTCATTGATAGTTTTCATTGTCTTGATACCTGCTATATCCGATTCAGTTGTAGTGTCATACTCGATTTCCAGTCACGATAGTTCACGGACTAGTATATGTTGGATCATGATATGGGATGTTGTTCCTAAATTTTTGTGGTATATTGGTACATTTTCTGTCTTATTTCCCTATGCTCATATAGACACTGATTTCTAAGGGGACTTGCTACCCTCTTATGGAATCTCGTGTCATGACGTGTCATGTCCAGATCCATTATACTATTCGGGGATAGAGAAATTATTAGGGGTTATGTGATCAAAGCCCCATGTCACTATTATGCTTGTGCCACTCTCACCTCACGTAGGGTGTAGCAGATTCCTCTATGTGCTTGTTATCCAGGTTGGCCGGCATGACCCTTCGTGAGATTTTCGTGTGATTGTCGGGCCAAGTGGATAACCTGTCTTGTAACATACTCAAAGTCGATCACATAACGCTCTAATAATTCAAGTCACATTTTATATTTATTTATCATAGGAAGCTAAGTTCTGTTCGGGGGAAGGGTTACAACCCCGATCCTTGATTGGTTTAAGGATTGTAACTCAGTTTTCGAATAGTTCCCAAGTCATCCTATATGTATACTGTCGTCCTATTCAGTACTCACATCTGTTATACATTTCCTGCTGATTTTATCCTGTATTTTACATGTTTTACACTATACTTTGATTGGAGGCTAGGTTCTGTTCGGGAGAAGGATTGCAACTCCGGTCCTTGTTTGGTTTACAGGTTGTAAGTCGTCTTTCGAATGGCTCCCAAGTTTTCCTATATCTTTGTCTTGTATTTTATTATATTGTCTCTTATAGAATTTGTCTATTCATATGGAACTGCTGTTAGTGTTTGTACTTGCTTATTTTCCAGACAGGATACCGTTGATATATTATAGATGTTTCTGAGGCAGGCTGCTCGACCTACTATGGGGTCGAGACAGATGAAGACTTAGGCCAGGGCTGTGGCCTGATAGTTGAGCCACTAGACTTTATACTCCCAGAGTAGTTAGCTTAGTTAGGCTTGCCTGGACTGCGATCCAGCTTTTGTTTAGACTGTAGTAGCTTATATTTATATTTTATGACTCTGTGATGTTGTTTGTTTCTCTCTAGCTGTGTTGGATGTTGAACTCATTTTCTGTTTTCACATATATCATATTTTCTATTTCGTGCTATCTATCCTAGTTTGTTCTTGTGATTGAGACTGTATTGCAATGTCACCTCCATTCGGAGTGTATATACTGTACATGTACCTTTATACTATTTAGTGTAGTTTTGTAGACGACCTATACAGCGTTCTACCGCCGATTCTGCGACATAGGCTGGACGTAACCACGTACTCATGCCCCTAATCAGGGTACGGGTCGTGACAGTGTGAAGGAGTATCAAGCAAAAATGTATTGCTGATTCTACCATAGAAGCCGAGTATGTAGTAGCCTCTGAGGCAGCCAAAGAAGCAGTTTGGCTCAGAAACTTCATGTTGGACTTGGATGTGGTACCTAGTTTGCCTAAGGCAATTATACTTTATTGTGATAATAGTGGTGCAAATACAAACTCGAAGGAACCACGAGCCCATAAGACCGATAAACACATTGAGCACAAGTACCACTTGATACGAGATTTCGTAAAGAAAGAAAAAGTTGTTGTAATCAAGGTAGCATCAGCCGACAACCTAGCTGATCCCTTTACAAAGAGCTTACTAGCTAAGGCTTATGATAGTCATGTTGAGGGAATGGGAGTCAGATGTGTAGCAGCATGACTTTAAGTATAAGTGGGAAATTTGTAATAATATACTGAAAAGCAATACTTTGAGTATGAGTTGAAGATTTTTAGGGTTATATACTAAAAGCATCACTTTTGTATTAACTTTATTTCCTTAAATTTTGAATGAGAATCATATTGGCAAATGTTTGCCTATTGTATTTGTTGCAAGTGTACTACAAGTGTCTGATATTCTATATTGTAGATAATATGGTGTGCGGTGCCACACAGAAGATCATATTATCAGTTTCCTATGGAATATATAAATAGTTCACAACCTAGATGGACTTGGACGATCCATTGGAAAGGTTGTAGTATAATCTGGTATTAGTTTATCTTGACTATAGTTTTACACTAGTACACTTTTTGTGTATTGAACATGACCACTTGAGGTTGTTCTCTTTTGTACTGACTACAGAAGAGAACAAACACCTCTGTTATTGTGGATGCTTGTGCTCTTAATCCGAATATAATAACAGACATGTATATGCAGTGTGCATTACTTTGACTCATAAAAGAGTGAGATTCATTATGGGTCAACAACCTCTGTGAATTGAGTATTAACATTGTATGTATGATGGGTTGTTGATTATAAAAGGAATCCACATCCCGATACATCAGGTTGATGATGTCCCCTTAAGGAGCTCATAAGGATTGCCATGTAAACCCTGAAGGTGGATTATATCCGATATGACAAATAAAGTTGAGTGGTACTACTTAAGGATAAAAGATGTCGATCATTATAGTTGTTAGTAACTTAATTTGATCGACGGACATTCGATATCTTAACATGGAGAGCCAAACGAGCATATAATAAAAGGAGCCCACAATCATAAATTGGGATTAGGAAGGTAGTGCAACAATAGCTCCTTAGTGGACCAAGCTATTGTTAATGGGCCTAGGTTGTGTGTTCGGGATGAAAACGGAATACTCAGATTCGTTAGGAGACCTAACCCTAATTTCTCCTCATGGTCCCTGCCGTAGTCTTATATATATCCTCGATTCTCTAGACGTCATAAGATTATCAAATTAAGAAGCTTTCTCTAAATTCATGATTCACGTAAGGAGAGAGAGGGAGGGCTGCCAAGGAGAAGAAAAGGTTGGAAGATCGTCGCCCACACGACGTCCAACCTGAGGAAGGAATACGTGCAGAAGATCTTGGGGTCGTAACTACTCGAGGTTACTGGAAAGTGTTTTCTCCTTCCCGTCGCAGGTATAATTCGTGAACCCTAGTTCCGCTATGAAAGGTTAGAACACGTCTTAGATCTGCTAAACTTCCATCGATCAATACGAATACCAAACTAGGGGTCCTGGGAATCCCCAATTCCATCACTTTCTTTGTTCTAACTCAATCTGACTCAGAGCGGGATTATTTCCTTAGCTAAGTGGGTTCGTCCCTTTTATTATCATGCCTATCCAGTGTTTTGAAAACTTTTGTTTTATTAGTGTGAAGGCCAAGCTGAGCCAAGTTCACCGAAGCCACCCACCTGAGCGAGGAGTTGCCTCGACCGAGCAAGACTTCGAGCAAGTCGTTGCATGGCTAAGTCCAAACGTCGTTGGCATTTGGATTCCTCCGATTGAACTGAGCGGGACGGGCACTACATTATACACCACTCAGAAAATATTTTGTCCTCAAAACTTACTGAGTACACACTTGTCGATTTCTCTTAAACATGGATAAGTAATGTTCGTTGCATACACAGACAACTTAGTTCTAGGGCAAACCACTCGAGCGATATCCTTTGTACATTTCGAATGCAATGATCGCACTACCATCAAGATTTTCTTTGAAACACAGGATTTCAAAATCCTCGATACCTTTTCGTTCCTTTAGTCCCACATGAATTCAATGTATCACTTAGTTGGATCGTGCACAAATTTTAGGCGTCCCTAAAATACATGCATTTCAACCAAGCCACGTGATAGAAAATCTGTCATTTCTACTCGAGTCGGATCGTGCACATATTTAGATGTCCCCAGAATATATGCATTTCAGCCAAGTCTCGTGAGTGGTGTCTTCCCATAATTGAATCATTCTATCCATCAATACCAATATCCAATCCTATTGATCCTCAAGATTTTTCAAGAATACTTTGACAACTCTCAGTAGGGTCGATTGCACAATTTCGATCTCTCCACACGGAAACGTCTGCCTAACTGTTAGGCTATCTTTCCAGGCTAAAGTCAATCATCAGTACTGGAATCACCGTCCCCAAACAATAATATCAACACTGACCCCAATCCCAAGGTCAAACCAAAGTTGATAGTACAAAGTTTTCTACCTAAGCTCACATTACTCTGATTTCTAAACTTCAAGCATAGATTTTTCCTATTTGCATTTGTAATTTTTATTCCAAGGGGTCCGAATCGTTCAACAAAGCCATCCTATGGTAAGTTCTGCTCAATTAATTCATTAGCATATCAATATTGTATGTCCAAACTAGCAAATTGTATAGTCTATTTCTTCAAACATGTTCGATATAATCTACCTATCCGTCATATATAAGTCAAGTACACCACGATATGATTTTTCACTAAACCATAATTCTCATACTAAATTCCCTAAGTCGTTTAACACAATTCACGTATTCGACCACAAAGTCGCATAGCACAACATTATGTCATGCCCCAATCTCCCGCAAGTCCAATTATCTATGTTGGACATGAAATCACCATGCCAACACTCCCGCAGGATAGTCGTCCTTATCGGGGCCCATCTCTTGCTTTGAGTCTAGACTAATTCATTCTTGATCGCACATTGGATCTACTCAATCCTCAAACTTACTTTATCATTAATTCTAAGTCCAAACAATCCTTGAATTCACCTTTCGTATCAAACCACAAGTTAAAATAGTCTAACTGTCACGCTATGATCTTCCGCAAGTTCGATCATCCTCGCTGGACATGAATCACCATGCCAGCGGCCCCGCAGAATGATCGCCTTAATCCGGCATGACGCATGTGCGATACCGAAGTTGCATTCACATAAGACAAGAATTTCAATGTTGTGGTTATCATCGAAACAATCAAGACACTTTTGCTTTAATTCAATCGCAAAATCATAATGATCGCCTACTTACAAATCTTCCGAGACGTCATAACAATCTTTATATCTTCGATTCAAGGAATCCATCAACATTTTTATTTCGTATTGTCCGAGTAGTATCCATTCACGCAAACTTCAAGTTCACCTTAACAAGTAATCCCAACATTCATCACTATCAAAATCCAAAATATCGCATCCATTTGGCCAATAATATTTTACACGATCATCATCCCTCGGATCAGAGTACCTCCGAGTTATCGCATATCGATCTTTGATACGCCTCAATACCATCGATGATATACATAACCTGGCGATCTTCTATTGTAGCGAACTCCAAGTCGTACAACTAATACTATCATCTAATTGGATATACGATCAACTCTTACAATTCCAAGATCAATTTCGTTATAGTTATCTTTCAAACAAGTCATATGATCAATTCGTTCAAGCCCAATTCACAGTTGCCATCGTCTATCTTAGTCATCAGGCAATTTTTATCCCAAATCCTGAACTATTCTCATATATTCGAATCATTTTCATGCACGCTAGCTTCCAATCATGCTAACAAAGTATACAATTCATTTCGATTCATCGACTGTGTCATCCGTTCGTTACCCCTTAACTTTTCTTTGATTCAATCTATCTACTCAATTATTTTTGTATTTCATACCTTGCACAATCCCAATCTGGTGCGTGTCATTTCTAGTTTCGTTCGAATCAACTCATCAAAAACTTCAAGGTCACAACTTACTCAAAGACACTCAATCTAAGGATTTGCATACCGCGATGCTTGCTGATAGACTCATTGGCACCCGATCTTTACTCGATCAATATCCTAAGGCTATCCCATACACCACTCAGGGATGAAGTTACTCGCTAAATCCATGAAACAAATTTTGAATCCTGATTACTTTGAATCTCCATTTGAACCGTTCCTCAAATTTCAAGCACGTTAATCTATATTGCATTAACAATAACATCGTCCAATGGCACTCCTATTGATAGTCATCCTGCATTCTATGAATCAAGTCAAACTAATTCCCAGTTCGAAATGATTAGAATTCTGCACATAACTTTGCTATTATCGACACAAATCTTGGTGTATATGCCCAGTCCGACTTAGCCAACCGTGCTTTACGTGAAACCAACTTCTATTTTTATCAAAAACTATTCTCATACGATTTGCAAATTACATAGACTTATTGTATGGTCATCCCGTAGAACATTGAGAGAGTGCGCACCAACGATATTGATTTGCGGAAACGATATTTAATATCAAGCCATCAGAGTTAAAGAATTCAATCGGAAGTCCAAGGACGTAAAGTCGTGCTCTGATACCATTATATCATGTCCCGGTTCTGTAGAACCGTTCGTCCTCGCTAGTGCATGATGACGTGTGAGCCTAGATTGCGCTCACACAAGACAGGTTACATAACAGACGATTATAACAGCTTGCGATGGGATCGTCGCACAGAAGTCCCAAGCAGACAAGTTGAATAACGAAGGTAACATGAGTATACAACAAATCCAAACTATTTACTGATAATGAAAATAAGATTGTAAAGTGCGCGAAGCTAGATTACAAGTCGCTCAGGCTCACTTTTTTTCATAATACAATCGCTCAGCTCTCTTTTACCTCTCAATACAAAACTCAAGGCTGCAACTTATGGATGCTTCAGAAGGCGATATCCATACATTATGTCCTGTATATGTGAAGTCTTCAATGCGGCCGCACGCCTCAAAACACCAAAGAACTCTATGCCTCAGCGCATCCAAGTGAGCTCCGCCTCGATGAGCAAGTACCTGTGACTTGCATATACAAACTGTTGGGTGGTCAGTACACAATCGTACTGGTGGTGTGAGCTCCTCGCCTATCCATACAAAATAAACACGTTTATTTAGTTTGTGCAACATAATCCTTCGATTGTCTTTCTAACTTTGCCTTCTTTGAGATGCAACAACGTGGTTGTGCCATAATCTCTGTCCGTACATCAAAATTGAGGCCATGCCTCACAACTCAACATGACTTAACCAAACTTTGTCTTACGGCCCATCTTGACTTAGCTCAAAACTCAATCCTAACTTTTGGAACTTATGTTGACGACTCAAACACGACGCCACATCTCGTACCGAAGTACGTGTCTATGCTATAGCCAAATCTTACGCTTCATAAAACTTGTGGTGCAGACCGTGTATACCTTCCTTGACTCATTTGTACCATGCATACAATTCTTGACTCACTTCTAGGGCATGCACGCGGATAGCCGCTCTTATGCGGACTCATCTATATAAAAGGTCACTAGCATGACAAACTATACTTGGACCCAAATTGGATAAGCGGTACGTTCGTCCAACGAGGCACGATCTCATCGAATTTCCTGCATTACCCGCTATACGGTGCACCCTTCGTGTCAGGTCGTACACCATCAGAGGTTCTGCAATCATGTTCCTCCTAGGTCGGATCGGCCTTGTGGCCCCAGGTTACCGTCCGAGGAACAATCGCCTTTGTGCACAAGTTGTCCAATGACCATGCAATGGTACCTATCTAACTCACCATATGACTCAAACAATGTTCTTCTTTGCTCATAAAACCATACTTTCCATACTTCATTTGAGACTCCCAAACGAGGGACCGCCTCGGCGACAAACGGTCGCATGAACTTTCGATGTTACCTTTGAAAAACCCATGAATCGGCTACTGCATAGCCTACATATTCAACTTGAACAAAACATATTCCATATGTGCCATAGACTGTGGCATACTTCTCACTGAATCAACCGTGGTTCATGCCTTAACCCAAGTGTGCTTTGTGCGATACTACCATCCAAGTCATATTTTATATGATGAGCCTTGAGACCGTGGGAACGTGTTGCTATACCAAGCCGTGGAACCATAGGATCGAGCAAAGGCTATGCCAAGCCTTGCATCATTGAAACGTGCATTGAGACTTATAGGACAATTATCCTATGCCAAGTATTGGACGGTGGGATAGTGCATGCTTATTAAAGCATTATATCATGCAACACCTATGACTATGTTAAGTTTATAGTATTGTGACAACATATACTTTTCCTTCTCCCAAGCTTCGAGACGAAGGATCAAGTGTTAATTTTGAAAGCACGCTGTGCACATTTCTAAGCCACCCGTGGGACCTTTCCATATTCTAACTAAATCCGACTCAGAGCAGGATTATTCCCTTAACTATGTGGGTTCGTTTCTTGTGTTATCAAGCCTATTCAGTGCAATAAAAACTTTTATTTTATTAGTGTGAAGGCTGTAGCGTCCCGCTTTCGATAGGCGACGGAACTTTATAATATGCTTGCGCCGAGTCAGATCGGCCGGGAACTTAGATGGCCATCTGACTCGATCGCTAAGCTTGGTAAACGATAATGCCTTGCGGCATCGATTCAAATCGATTTAGATAGAAGTTACGAGAATCGATCCACTAATGTAATGACTTCTGTTGGACTAAGTCCTAGATGTAGCGGGCTGCGTCTAGGTGAGTGAGCTCTCTATAAGAGTCCCTTCGACGGGACCGGACCGCTGTATAGTTTTCTTGGAGCTTTGCCGCAGGGCTTGATGAAGTGCTTTCGCGTCGTTTTCATGGATGCAATTACAAATTTTGATACAAGGGGAAAAGAAAGAATTCTAAAAAAGCGTTGGTGCCATTGCAGGAGCTCGCGTAACTAAGGATTGACGTTGCGTAGCGCTTCGACGACCTGTACGAAGCAAAGTAATCGGTGGGTGATTCGGCCCCTTATTTTCTACTCTGTCCCGTAAACTTATTCCTTGACTCGAATTCATTCAAATCGAACGATGCCAAGTTAATTGCATGCCAATCCACTAAGTCCAAGAACTCGGGAAAAATGTATCGATTTAGAGTAATTCACTCTGAAAATACAAGTCTATCACATAAACCAGAAAGTTTAAGGTTCTATAAAAAGATAGACTATTTTACGTGCTGCAAAATATTATGAAACGTCGATCGTGGGTTATGATGCCTCGGATAATTTGGTACCTATGGGACGCTAAATCGGGAGTACGACTTGGGAAAAAATGAATCGTTGCATAAGTTGGGGGAAATGATAATACCGTTCAATACTGTCCGCGCTATATAAAATGTTGAATATGTTAAACTGTTCACGTATTGGCATGGTCATGGACAGCTTGTGCACAAGTTGATATTTGTCCTCGAATCGATATCCGGGGCATCGGAATCGAATCGACCTAGGGGGAATGAATAATCGTGCTTCGGCACTGATGCATTGTGGGACCGTCAGTCAGGCTTGCAACCTAGACTGAGCGGGCCGAAATACCGTTGAGATAGTCCCACGTGATGTGTAACATCAATGACCGCATATAAGATAGTAGCATGCTCACCTATTGTCTTATGCAGGTGTAAATATTATCTCTGTTTTCATGCAGGGACGAGCACGGCCGTGGTAAGAAATATGATAAACTGCTATGGTTCACTGTATGCTTTATTACGCAAAGATGGCTATCGAATATGAACTGAATTCATTTAGTTCGAATAGAAAGACAACTCTAAAGCATGCCTACCCTAACAATCAGAATCGGTTTAGACGAGTGGGTTCATCTCGTCCACTTAGCAAGTGTGCTAATCCCATTCCCCCAATTTCCCCAGGTGCGACGGGCGCTCCCAACTAAACGGAAGCTGAAGTGCGGAGATGCGTTTTGAAGCTCTTTCTATGCTGAAGTATTTTGAAGCCAATTCAAGTCGACGGCTTATGTATAAAGGGGCGAATATATGGGACGGCAAGCGTTAGTTCAGGCAACTTGTCGAATGTATTTTCTTTCTATTTTCAGTCAATGTAGCCGCAACGGCATCCAATGTAATTATGACTTGCACTTTGTTACAAGCTATGAATGAAAAGCATTTCTATCTTCCTATACTGCATCTTAAATTCTAATGTGATTTATGAAGTTTCAACTTAGCGTATTAATATGAAAAGCAATGTAACGTTCTTGCCTTGTACGAGTGCAATTCCAGACTCGTACGGCATCACGCCTTAGCGAGGACGATCGAATCGGCAAAGTAATACCGGGGACGAACGGTTTGTCGACTCGGGGCATGACAAATTGGTATCAGAGCTCAGTTATATTTCTTTGGATTTTCGAAAGATGTTTTATTGTTGGAATGTCCATTGCGATGGCTCGATTGAATGCTTGTCGACATGCTGCGTGAAATAAAAGTTCCATACAGGTAAGCCCGTTGATATTTTTTAAAAATACTAACGGGTTTACTCTGTTTTGTAGGAATGACTAAGAAAAGAAACAATCCCGGCACAACAACCCAAACTGTAGATAGTACATCGAGCACAAAAAGTACTGGACCTAGCGAGACGACTATCGAGAAGATGCTACAGTTGATGGAACTGCAGCAGCAGCAGCTTCAGATACAATTCAAAGCCCAATTTGATGCACAACAGAAACAGATGAAATCCCTTACTCAGATAGTGAGCAGAATGGCGGGCAATACCAAGACGACGGACGAAGGACCCGAGGAGAAGCAAGGCGACCAAGAAGAAAACGAGGAAGAAGAAGCTCAACCGCAAATGATAAATTCTTCTTCCTTGTCCAAGGCAAAGGAGTTCCGCAAGATGAATCCACCAAAGTTCAACGGTCGAGCAGAGCCTGATGTGATCGTGGGATGGCTCGCGAAGATGGAGGACCTGTTTAATCTGCTTAGTATTGAAAGGTCCCAGAGGGTAACTTGTGTGACATTACAGCTGCAACTGAGGGCTTACGACTGGTGGGCCGCTAAGAAGCAAGAAATCTACGAAGCCGATACAGACGCCACAATTTTCTGGAAAATATTCAAGGAAGCTTTCTACGAACGGTACGTTCCTCGCGCCGTCCGTCAACAAAAAAAAGACGAGTTCATGACGCTGCGACAGGAAAATATATCTGTCGACGATTATGATTCAAGCTTCTCAAAGCTGGCAAAGTTTGCCGGCGCCTTCCTGCCCAACAAAGAAGCCTGGTGTGAACGCTTCCAACAAGGCCTAAATGAAGAACTGCGAAGGGACATCATGAATCAAAGGTGCCGAACATACCGTGAATCCTACAATGCCGCTCTTGATAGTGAGCGTATCTTTGGTCGTATGTCGAGTAGAGGCATCCGTAACCACTTCAACAAGTGTCCTAACGACGCCGGTGTCGGGGGATCAGGAATAGCAAAACGTCCAAACAGGTTCGATGACCGAGGCCATGGCAGTCAACACTGCACCAGGTGCGGTAGGCGTGGGCATCGAACCGTCGATTGCGTCACGAGATCTTGCTACAAGTGTGGCGAGGTAGGCCATATAGTTATATATTGCCCGCACAAAGGTCCGAATCAACAAAACCTACCGAGGAACGTTCCGAATCCACATAAAGTGCCGATACTGCAAGGCGCAAATGTGGTGCCCGTCAACCAGCAGAACCAACGCCACGGAGCTCAAGGCCGAGTTTATGCCTTAACTCGGGACGAGGCATTTGCGTCCGATACTATTGTAACAGGTATATTACTCTACAAAAATATACCTGCTCGAGTACTATTCGATTCGGGTGCGACGCATAGCTTTATATCTGCTGATTATGCGAAGGAAAATAAAGTAACCATGCAATCATTAGATATAAATATTAGCGTTAGTACTCCGTCGGAAATTGATATGCATACGAACTTTATTTGTAGGGGCGGCCACATTTACATCGAAGGAAGATATCTATCCTTGGATGCCATCGTACTAGACATCAAAGATTACGACATAATCCTGGGTATGGATTGGTTGGGCCCTTGTCGTGCAACGATCGAGTGCACGGAGAAGAGAGTGGTGTTTTGTCTTCCTGGCGAGACAGAGTTCTCATATTCGTGCAGTACGGTCTCGAAGACGACAATGATTGTATCGGCAATCTCGGCGAGGCGTATGCTATATTTCGGCTGTGCTGGATACTTGGCATCAGTTCGAGACACGCGAAAGGAAAATACAAACACAATGCGGACTGATGTTGTGGCAGACTTTTCCGACATTTTTCCTGACGAGATGCCCGGGATGCCATCGGATCGGAAGATTGAATTCAGCATTGACACCTTTATGGATACACGACCGATATCAAAGGCGCCTTACCGAATGGCTCCAGCAGAACTGAAGGAGCTGAAGGTGCAATTACAAGAGTTGCTAGACCGTAGATTCATTCGCCCTAGCATCTCTCCGTGGGGAGCTCCCGTATTGTTCGTGAAGAAGAAGGATGGGTCGATGCGGCTATGCATCGACTATCGGGGACTCAATAAGGCGACCGTACGGAACAAGTATCCTTTGCCACGAATCGATGACTTGTTTGACCAACTGCAAGGCGTGTCAGTATTTTCAAAAATTGATCTTCATTCAGGCTATCATCAATTGAAGATCAAGTCTGACGACGTACCGAAGTCTGTCTTCCGTACTAGATATGGTCATTACGAATTCCTCGTCATGCCGTTCGGTTTGACGAATGCCCCAGCCGCTTTCATGGATCTGATGAACCAAATTTCTCGTCATGCCGTTCGGTTTGACGTATTGCAGATTCTGTGTGAAAACAAATTGTATGCCAAGCAGAGTAAGTGCGAGTTCTGGATGAGTAGCTTGACATTCCTCGGACATGTAATCTCTGCCGAAGGTGTCGTGGTGGATCCAAAGAAGATTGAAGCGGTGGTAGGTTGGAAACTACCTGCCTCGACTAGCGATATTCGGAGTTTTCTGGACTTAGCGGGCTACTACCGAAGATTCGTACAAAACTTTTCAAAACTAGCGTCGCCTCTGACTCGCCTCACCCAGAAGGGAGTAGTATTTGAATAGAGTGACGACTGTGAATCCAGCTTTCAAGAGTTGAAGCAACGGCTCGTCTCAGCTCCAATCCTTGCACTTCCAGACAGTCCAGAAGGCTTTCAGATATTCAGTGACGTATCGGGAACTGGCCTTGGGTGCGTACTCATGCAGAGAGACAAAGTCACCTTCTACGCTTCACGGCAGTTGAAGCAGCACGAGAAAAACTAACCGACGCACGACCTAGAATTGGCGGCGATCGTATTTGCGTTGAAGTTATGGCGGCACTACTTCTATGGTGTGGCGTGCAGAATCTACACAGATCATAAAAGCCTGAAATACTTGTTTACGCAACGAGAACTCAACCTACGACAGCGACGATGGCTCGAACTCATAAAAGATTACGAGCTAACGATCGAGTATACGCCGGGCAAGGGAAACGTGGTGGCCGTCGCACTTAGCAAAATGTTTATGGGAACACTGGCCATAAACAAAGAGATACGGCGAGACCTTGAAGCGATGGGTATCAAACTCGGAATTGAGTATCGACACCTGCACCAAGCTCAGCTGAAGTTAGGATCGAGCCTGCTTACCAAGATAAAGACCGCATAGGAGGACAACTCATTCCTGAAGAAAATACGTGAGCTAATTTCAACGGGAAGGGCGACTGACTTTGCGAAAGATGGAGACGGGACGATGCAACTAAAGGGAAGGCTCTGCATTCCTGAAACTGCCGAACTCAGAAAAGAAATTCTGACGGAGGTGCATTATGCGAAGTACTCGTTACATCCTGAAAGTACCAAGATGTACAAGGACTTGCGCACAAACTTTTGGTGGCACTGCATGAAGAAAGACGTGGCTACGTTCGTATCGTAATGCATGGCATGTCAGCAGGTGAATGCGGAACACCAAAGGCCAGGCGGAGAGCTGCAGAACATCGCCATTCCCGAGTGGAAGTGGGACAATATCTCGATGGATTTCATTGTGGGATTTTCGAAGACACCGCAGGGGAATGATGCGATTTGGGTCATTGTTGATAGATTGACCAAGTTGGCTCACTTCATCGCAATTAAAGCAGGATGGAGCGTCGATCGGTTAGCGTAAATCTACGTCGATGAGATTGTTCGACTGCACGGGGTACCGGCCTCAATAATTTCGGACAGAGACGGGCGATTCCTATTGCGTTTCTGGACGAGCCTCCAAGCGGCAATAGGGACTAAACTAAACTTTAGTTCGGCATACCATCCCCTAACAGACGGTCAGACGGAGAGGGTAAATCAAATCCTAGAAGACATGATGTGTCTGTATGCGATCGACCTAAAGATTAGTTGGGATACGCATTTACCGCTTGCGGAGTTTTCTTATAACAACAGTTATAAGTCGAGCATTCAGATGGCTCCATACAAAGTGCTCTACGGGAGGAAGTGTCGTTCATCGATATGCTGGGATGAAGTCGAAGAGCGACAAGTGCTTGGACCGGAACTGGTGGAGCAGGCCGTCAAAAAGGTCCACTTGATTCGAGATAGACTCCGCATCGCACAAAGTCGACAAAAGAGCTACGCAGATCTTCGTCGACGACCGTTAGAGTTCTTGGTCGGAGACCATGTGTGTTTGCCATTAAAATTCTTTGATTGCAAATTTTAATACAAACAGAACAGTATTACAATATAGGACTTAGATGTAGTCCTAGGAGTACACTTTTGTTTATCTGGGTCCCTTGTACCGATGGAGTGAGTGGTAATGCATTGACTCCGTTGACGATCTGACGACGGTTATCGGTTCTCTGAAGGTCTGGATTGCTCTGGGTGCTGGAGCTTGCTGAGAGGAGGTAGACATTGAGTGTCTGTATCTGCCTCTCTGGTGGTGCGAAGTCTTTGTGTGTTCTTTGTAGGTAGGTATGTACGTGTGTGTAAGAAGGAAATGATCTCTCTATTTATAGCTTTGCAGGCTGGCTGCTCATGTACGCATGTAGGATGCGCCTGTATGCGGGGATGCCACGTATTGATTGCTGATGGAGGCGCATGGACGATGTGCCCTGATCGAAGGGTTGACTTCTGTATGTTGCTGTTGTGAGCCGGCACGTAGCAGAGAAGAAGATCTTTCTGTTGCTGAGATCTCGGATGAGTTGAGTCCAAGGACACGTGTCATCGACCCATGGCTCGGAGATCTCTGATTTAGTGGGGAATAATCTGGTAAGATGCGCCTAGGATTGGGCGCATGAGGAGTCTTTGGCTCGTAACCTTTAGGAGTCACGAACCATTCTGGGCGCATGGCTTTTGAGGCGCATGCAGAGCTTCAGCAGTGACTTTACTCCTGTCTTTTGGGATCAGGGAGAAGTCTGGGGTGCATGGCTTTTGAGGCGCATGCGGAGCTTTACTGGTGACTTTCCTTCTGTCTTTAGGGATCAGTAAAAAGTCTGAGGCACACAGCTTTTGAGGCGTATGCAGATTTGGGTGCATGGCTGCGGAGGCGCATGCGAGTGGTTGAGTGGCCACGTGGCAGTAGCCGTCGGAGGGAAGTAATGATGACGCTGACGTTGGCGATGCTTCGTCTTCTGAAAAAGCTGTCGACTGTTCAGACTTCGAGAGGCGTGCTGCCAACTCTGTCAGTTCAGCATTTAATGTTTGTAACATTCGATGGACAGCTGAGTGGGCGCATTGATTGGCGTTCCACTAGGCGTATAGAGGCTCATGAGGGCGCATCCCCTGTGACGCGCTTGGTGCTGAAAGACGCGTCTGTGTGATGCGCTTGATGTTGAAGGGCGCGTTTGTGTGATGCGCGGTCTGGCCGGCACATCCGCTTCGTAACACGTCTTTAATGGTACGACTGTTACGTTCTTCGAGTGCTTTAAATAGCTGTTTTGACTTGGCTGAATTCGAAGCGTCCGGTTCATCCATTTAATGCAAATTTATTGTACAAAATTCGGAGAGCCATCCACTTGGCGCATGGGTTTGATTTGCCCGGCCTATAAATAGTGGCATGGAGAGAGTTTGGTTCTCGTTCTCTCACGTTCTTCCAATATGAACTTGTTTACTCGGATGTACTGTTGACGAGATGCTCCCGAGAGTGAGATGCGACGCAGTGTCTTCATTGATGCACTTGAAGGTGACTGTTACATCCAAAAGTCGGAGTCGAGGGCTTCTGAGGCAGGCGGAAGGTACCTGTTGCATCCAAAGATAGGGATGCTCGAGCCTCGTCTTCGTTGTGTAGGAAGAGACGTAGATCGGAATGGCGGTGCTGCGGCTTTGGTGGCTCTTTCTTCCTTCAAAATGGGTGTAGCCCATTCTGGTTGTGTTGAAAGCTGCTCCTTTAGCCGCGGTTTCGATCACGGTCTTCCTTGACCTTTGGAGGCTCTTTCGAAGCCTCCCCTGGCCACAGGTTGGCTTGTGGTTCTTTTCCCTTCCTTGGCTAGAGGGTTGGTTGCCACCCTCGTTCTGCTCAATAAATGCTTCATTAGTCGAAGCATTTAGACGGCGGTGAGCCTGGCTGGAAGAGCGGCACATAACTGGGCTGCTGAAGGGATGCACATAACTGGGATGCACATAACTGAGCTGCTGAAAAGGATGCGCCTTGCTGAGGACGCATGGTGGGATGCGGCTGGCTGAGGACGCATGTTGATTGCTGCGCCTACTTGAGGGCGCATGTTGGCTGCTGGCTGTAGACTTAGGATCTTTTCTTTGTAGAAATTCTCCTTCGTACAGTCTTTCTTAGACATTTAATAGACTTTTATATGTTGAATAAAAAAAAGTCCTCTTTCAATGTCTATATTTGTTGCTTTTTGCTGTGAAGTACTTTGTCCAAGCTTTGGCGCATGTAGTCTGGCGCATAGACTTTCTGGTTCTAAAATTCCATGCTTCTACAAGACCCCCTTCAAAGTTTTCAAAACTTTTGGATAAGTTTTGGAATACTTTGAATAAGAAGCATGGTAGTGGAGGCGCATGACCGTCGGGGCGCATAGATACTCCGTGCGTCAGTGATTGGGCGTATGCTCCGCTCAGTTAGTACAAATGATGACGCCTCGGTAATCGAAAAAGATTAATGATGATCTTTTTGGTTTTATTTGTGGTTATCCTTTCACAGAACCCGAGGCGACGGCTGAGATCACACATCATCGGTTCACGCGTGTGACCAAGCCCTATAAATAGGTGAGAGATGGAGAGAGAGTTCTTCTTCTCCTTGCTTTTACTTTCTTTAGAGTTCTTCTTCAAAAAACCCTAACTTTTCTTCTCTCAAAGAATGGCTCCCAAGACTCCTCGCGACGGTGCTGGCAAGGGAAAGGAGCCGGCGAAGTATGCCGAAGAGGATGCTCCTGTCGCCATTGTGACTCCGGCCGACGTTCGACCCGCTGTGACGGGTGGGTGTCGTCTCTTCCACTACTTTCTTTGTTCAGACGATCCTTGGATCATACGACTGAGTTGGGGTGCCCTAACTCTCTTCTGTCGACGCGCCTGGACTTCTGTCCGTGCCGAGGTTTTACCCGCCGACGTGCATAGGTTTAGGCCTTTATCATGCACCAAGGTTTAACTGCGGACGCGCATGGATTTACACCCTGATGATACGCCGAAGCCTCTTGCTGACGTGCATGGGTTCATACCCTAATGATGCGCCGAAGCCTTTCACTGAGGCGCATGGGTTTATACCCTGATGATGCGCCGAAGCTTTTTACTGAGGCGCATGGGTTTACACCCTGATGATGCGCCGAAGCTTTTTACTGAGGCGCATGGGTTTACACCCTGATGATGCGCCAGGTTGCTTTGACACACTTTGTCTTTTTGCCTGACTTTTGATTTTTGTTGTGCCAGTATCGATGACGATTCCTTTGCTGAATGAGGTCCTTCTGGATGCTTCCCTTTGTCAAATGGAAGTTGATTTTGACGAGGCGGTTATCAACCCTGCCAAGGGTGCTATCTTACAGGATCAACCTCCTGAGAGAGTGCTGCAGATCCAGAACCAGTTGCCGATTTTCCTCCAGAGTATGATGGAGAGCGGAAAACTGAAATCTGCTGAATCCGAGGATGTGACCTTCTTAAAACCTACCTTTTTGTTCGGTGACCGCCTGATCTCTACTGAAGCGAAGATACTGAAGGTCAAAGAAGACTGGTTCTTTTCTGCAAAAGGCATAGTGCTGTATATGCGATAACTTGACCGTCAGTTGCCGCAGACAGCCTTCTATCGTTTAGCTTCGAAGAGAAGGATGCCCTGGGAGCTTACTCCTTCTCAAGGAGGGGCCTTGGGGGGTGCTCTTTCGATTGATGCTACCTCGAACCAGAGGGATACCCTGGCTGCTTCACGAACCGGTCCCTCGTTCAGTTGCCGAACTTTGCGTCCTGGAAGCCTCTACAGTGAAGTCCCAAATGACACTTTTGCCTTCAGTGCCTCAAGCTTCGTAAGTCGGATGCTGACATCGAGGGTCACGTATCCGAAAGGTGGCTTTAGGGTTGAAGGTTGGTGTCATCATATCTCGAGGTGGGACGAGTTGACCATTTGGGTGCTTTCGAAGTTCAAGGCTAAGCTTAAGGAGATTGGGCTGACGGCCGCTATCCGTGCCACACAGGCTGGCGTGGATCTCAGTAAGCCTATGTTCCTTGCACGCTTGGAATTGTTCAATACCCAGACTGGCACTTTCTATACTCCAGTGGGGGAGTTGGGGTTGGCTCTCCACGAGATGTACGAAGTGTCTAAGCTTCCCTGGGGCTCAGAACCGTACGAAGAATATTTCTCGTCGAATAAAGAGATCCAGGTTCTGGAGAATAAGGACTCAGAGATGATGGCCGTTTTCAAAGAAGTGGCGAGCCATCATTATTTGATGCACCGGAAGGACAAAGGCAAGACCCAGCCTCATGTAACTACTTGGAGGGATTATGTTTTCAAGCAGGATTTGGCGGACCCCTCGAGGATCCGGTTTACGACTCCGCAAGGGCTGAAACCTGCGGAAGTGACTTCTGAGATAAGCCGGCTGGACGAGAGGACTCCTCGTTCCAATGAGAATGGCGAGAATGCGTATAGCTGCTTCTGGTACTGTGTGCACCGGATGTCGTCTAAGGCGGTGCTGATGGCATATTTGATGATATGGCTCCGAGATTGTGTGTTTACGGTGGATCTGGTACAGTGGAGAGGGTACACCGGAACCTTATTTTGCCTGCCGTAAAGTTGGCTTTTGGACATCCTTTAGCTCTCCTTCCCGCGATGGTGTGTAACCTGTTGCGGGATTTGAGGACTTTTGCTGATGACGTGATCCAGGGAAGAGGTAAAAACGACAACTTTCCCCGGGCTGAACTGCCTTTCCATTATCTTATAGGATGGCTGATTCTGTATCATCCGAACGTGATTAGTCCAGGTCCGGAGGAGGATCATGTTGAAGGAGATGCCTTTATCCGTCGCTTCTATAAGAGAAAGTGGTTACACACTGGCGTTCCTGTTTGCAGGAGAGTTTTGTCCTACCTTCAGGGGTGGAAGATTGTCAAGGTTGGCCCCATCTTCAAAGATTTTGAGGCTGACCAAGATTTCGTCGACTCTGGTGAAGACGCGATTACTCTGCCGAAATGGGGTTTTCGTTGGTTGCAAAGTATTCGTCCTTCTCACTTGGTCTATCAGAACCAGAATAGGTGTTATCTGGAGCCATATCTGCCCAGCCGGTTCGCTCGCCAGTTTGGCTATACCCAGCTGATGCTACGGAATCCCAGTAACAGTCTGGGGTTCATCGGTAGTTTGCTGGATGGAGCCCAGGGCTGGCAATATTACAATGCCGGGTGTACTGGTGTTCAGTTTACGGCGCCCGTTCGCAACCCTCGGCCACAGATCCTGTATTCGGCAGCTAAGCTGTATTGTACAATAAATACTATGTCTCCGGGTTATGATAGAGAGACTAGTTTCATCATTGGAACTCAGCTGGAGGCCATGGCGAACATGTTGATGGTGGCTCGGTCATATCGTCCACCAGAATTGGCGGGATATTGGGCTGCCGCTGCAGCATCAGTGAGAGATCCCCTTGTTGGGAAGAGACAGGCTGACGCGGAAGCCGGCTTATCTGTACCAAAAAGGTCGAGAAAGATGACGACTCCAAAGGCAACAGGAGTGCCACCTGTACCGCCAGTGGAATCAGCTCCTGCTGAGGTAAGGAGTCCTCCGTAATTTTAGCTCATCTTGTCATTTTGGTGACTTGTGCTTTTCTTCTTGTAGGGATCGTCGAAGAAGAAGACCCGTCTTTCAAAACCGGATGTCAGTAAACCGAAAGAGGTAGCAAGCTCTTCTGACGAGCGCATCCCTCCGATGGTAATGTCTCCAATAGAGGAGAGTCCCGGAGATGTTCCTACAGAGGTTTTACTATCTCCAGACTTTGTTGAAAGAGATACAGAGGTTGCAGCAACTTCTGGGATGGTGCCAGCTGCCGTGAGGGCCTTGGACGTTGAGGGTCTAGCGGACACGGGGCTTCGTGATGATGATGTGGAGTAGAGTTCGTCGTCTTCGGATAACGCTGCTCCAGAGTTGCAAGAGCATGTTACGGAGACAACAGAGATGGTTGGAACAGAGGAGAGGGTTAATTCCCCTCCTTGTTATGATGAGGGGAGGTCGGCTGCATCATTGCCGAGCCCTACCCCAGACCCAGCGGCGGAAGCTGAGGTGGCTACCAATCAGGAGGTAGCGACAGATCCTGTCCCTGTAGAGGGATTTGATGAAGAGACTTGTCTGACGGTCCCGACTCCTGGGGCAGGTCAGGAGACAAGTGTTGATCTCCCCGTTCTGCCGGGGGAGGTATTGGCTGCTAATAGCACGTTGGGGACTGGAGAGGTGGCCACTGACGTCGGTGGTACTTCCAAGTTCGAAAAGGGTAAGGGTGTGAAACCCTCTGTTGCCCCTTCCACATGGGGTACTATCTCGACACCTGTGCTGGCTTCTTCCGCTCCTTTGGCTCCTCGGGCTAGTAGTCAGGCCCCTGTTGATGAAGAGCCTATTGATACCGAGGTTCCAGCCTCGCAGGTTGAGGTCGGCGGGTCTTCTTCCGGTCCGCTAACCAGAGCAGCTCCTCCAACTCTTGCCATGACGCCGCAGGTGCTGGCGGACGTAGATGAATATGTGAAATTCATCGTTGAGGCAGTGTATAAAATGCTGCAGAGGGGGTATCGACAGTAATAGATGCTAATGGGAGCTTTGCGACAGCAAGAACTCTGGCACTGCCTCATATCAACTTGATCCGTATTCACCAGGGCCATGATCATATAGCCATCATTTTGGAAGCCACGGTGGCTGAGTTGGACCAGCGGCTTTCTGAATTAGAGCGCATTCAGCAAAATGACCTCTCCGTCCTGATAGATGCAGAGAAGGAGAAGCTGCTCGCCGAGACTGAGTCTTCCTACCAAGCCACTGTGAGTGTCTGGGAAAGCGAAGTGGCTGAGACTGAAGCTGCAGTGGAGCGGTTATCTCAGTCTACGCGGGAGACAGTGGAGACGCGAGCTGCGTTGGACGCTAATATCACGGAGATTGACGCCCAGATCCGCCGCCTTGAGGACCAGCGGGCCCGACTCCTATTGGACGCCGAACATGTCCAGGCTGAACACGTAGCATTCAAGAAGGAGGAAGCAGCTTTCACTCACCGAGCTCTTACCCTGTCTCAGCAGCGGCAGCAGCTGGATGAGAAGCATGAGAACGATACTTCTGCTGAGGCTGTTGAAGTGATGCGTCAAGAAGCTGAACGTCGAGTCTTGGCAACTGTGGAGACTCGGGCGGTAGACTTGAAACGCCGAATTGCAGAGCTTTCCGCCAACCCTGGGGATTAGGGCTTGTAGTCTCTGCTTTTTTGTGTATTTTGCAACTCTTGCTGGGGATAGTATAATCCTTTACTCTCCTTTTCTAGAAATAAAGAAGTACACCATTTTTTGTGATGTATTCATTTTTGCTTGTCATGAACTTTGATGATTTGTGTGGACCTATTATCTTTTGCGTACCTTGGTTTTAGGTACAGATAATAAGTTTGAGAGAACCCTCATGTTTGCTCAGAGGTGATGTGGACGTGGCAAATATGGGGTTCAAATGATAGAATCCTCCTACTCAGAGGTGTTATGGACGTGGTAGGAATGACTCTGGGGGATACGCGGAACTACTCAGAGGTAATGTGGACGTGGAAGTTCTGCGATCAATGTACGGCAACGCGGGGGTTGTCTGTACGGGATGTTTACTCTGAGGTAATGTGGACGTGGTAAACATGAAGGATAGCGTAGTCTTACGGGGTGTAAGATTCTACTTTATAGGGTGTAGGGGGACAACTCAGAGGTGATGTGGACGTGGTTGTCCTTCTACTGGAGGATGCTACGGAACAACTGGGTTCCGGAAGCGTATGATTTTGTGGAGTGGAAGTACATATCTGAAAAGATGTCAAGAGTAGTACTTCTTTAGGAACTTGCCGTTGATGGGCATCATGAACAAGTCCCCATTGGGTCTGGCGAGGCGGTAAGCACCTTTTGAGTATACCGTCTCGATGATGAAAGGTCCTTCCCATTTGGGCTCGAACTTTTCTGGTGTTTTGTGAGTCAACACCATCGGCCTCCTGACTGCCAGAACCAGGTCGCCTACTTGAAAAGTCCTCTGCTTGACCTTCTTGTTGAAAGCCTGTGATATGCGGGCTTGGTAGAGTTCGATGCATTGTTGAGCTAGGGGACGCTTTTCGTCAAGTGCCTCCAGTTTTCGTAGACGACGACGTTGATTGTCTTCTTCTGTGAGTTGGTTTGTGATTGCTACGCGGAGTGAGGGTATCTGAATCTCGAGAGGCAGTACCGCTTCGCTCCCGTATACCAAAGAGAATGGTGTGTTGCCTGTCGGGGTCCGTACAGTTGTGCGGTAGGCCCAAAGGCATTCGCCGAGCTTTTCGTCCCAGTCGTGTTTGTTGGATGACACGACCTTTTTGAGTAGCCTGACGATAGTCTTGTTAAACGCCTCTGCTAATCCGTTTGCTGCCGGATTGTAGGCGATTGATGCCACGTTTTGAATGCGATTCTTGTCACAGAATCGGCCAAAAATATGGCTGATGAACTGAGGACCATTATCATGGATGATCCTTCAGGGTACCCCAAAACGGTAGATGACATGGTGCTTGATGAAGCTGATCACCCTGGAGCTTTTCACTTCTGCCAGCGGAACTGCTTCTGCCCATTTGGAGAAGTAGTCAGTGATTGCTAGGATGAAACAGTATCCTCTCGATGAAGGAGGGGTGATCGGTCCCACAATGTCCATTCTCCAAGCTTCGAAGGGCCAGGAGACGACTGTAGGATGTAGTGGTTCGGACGGTGTATGAATAAAGTCTGCGTGAAGCAGGCACGCAAGGCACTTCTTGGCATATTCAACAGCGTCAGCGGCCATGGTTGGCCAGTAGTAGCCCATGCATCGCAGTCGATCCTGCAACTTAGGGCCAGGTTGATGGGCCCCGCAGGTTCCATCGTGAGCTTCTCGAAGGGCTTCGGCTGCTTCTTCGTTGGACAAACATCGAAGGAGAAGTCCATCGTAGGAGCATCGGTACAGCATTTTAGTGGCTGTATCGTAGTAGAATCGAAGAGAGCGTCTCCTGACTGAGACGGCTTCTTTCGGGCCCTCTGGAAGAATTCCGTAGACAGCGAAGTCGATGAACGGGAATGTCTAATCTCGGACGTTAACACCGACACCCGTTGACATGGCGTGGGCCACTTGTGAGCGCAGGTTATTTTTAGGGCAGACCAAGTCTCGGCCCACTACCGTGACGTAGTGTTGAGTCCCGAGGGGTACCGCCAAGGAGGCTGCGAGGCCACCAGAGCAGCAGCTTCCAGATTTTGCAGGCGGGGTACGTGTTCGATGAAGAACCCAGTGAAGGTTGAAACGATGTTCAATGCAACTTTATGGTAAGGGATCAGGTCTTCATGACAAACCTCGTATTGCCCTCTGATCTGGTTTACGACGAGTTTTGAGTCGCCGTAGGCTTCCAGATGATTCACCCCCAGCTGTTGCGCTAGCTGGAGTCCCATAATGAGCGCGTTGTACTCGACAACTTTGTTGGAGCACGGCTTCGAAAGGGAGTAAGCACGCTGGATGACTAGTTGATCGGGGGAGACTAATACCACCCCCACTCCTGCGATGATTTGGCCTTTGGGGCCTGTTCTTGAAGCGCCATCGAAAAACATCCGCCAGACGGAGTCTTCTTCGGTGACGTTTGATTCTTGGACCTCATCCGGGATGTCTTCATAGAGTCTTGAGGACTCTGGGATGGGGTGTGCAGCTAAAAAGTCGGCCAGAGCTTGACCCTTAACAGCTTTTTGCGAAACGAACACCATGTTGTATGGTGTTAGTAAGATCGCCCATGTGGCTAGCCGGGAGTTCAGCGATCCTGGCTTCGCCATGAGGACCCTGAGCGGATTGACTCGGGAAATGACATGAATTGTCTGGCACGAGTCATAATGACGAGTCTTTTGGATGGCAAATACCAGAGCCAAGCACTCCTTTTCAACGGGGTTGTACCGGTGTTCGGCCCCGATCAGAGTTCGGCTGAGGTAGTAAATTGCTTGCTCATAGCCTGTGTCGCTGTTCCGAGCTAGCAGGGCGCCGAGGGAATGATCCATGGCACGGACGTAGAGGAGGAATGGTTTGCCGGCGACGGGTGCCACCAGGACTGGAGGGCTCATCAGGTAGGCTTTGATGTCGTCAAAAGCCTTTTGGCATTCCTCTGTCCAGACATAAGAGACTCCCTTCTTCATGAGCTGGGTGAAGGGTTGACATTTGCCGGAAATGTTTGCTATGAACCTCCGGATGTATGCCAGACGTCCCTGTAGGCCTCGAAGTTCCCAAAGGTTCTTCGGAGGGTCCATATCAAGGATGGCTTTGGTCTTCTCGGGATCGACATGAATGCCTTTTGCGGTGATGATGAAGCCCAAAAACTTTTCGCTAGAAACCCCTAGAAAGGATTTAGCGGGGTTCATCTTAAGTTGATGCGCCCGTATGAGATCGAAGACTGTCTTGAGGTCTTACAGGTGATCTCCTTTGAGACGGCTCTTGACTGCGATGTCGTCAACATAGCATTCGACTGTCTTGCGAAGGTGTTGACGAAAAATGGTGCTCATAGCTCTTTGATATGTCGCACCAGCGTTCTTCAAGCCGAAGGGCATCACTGTGTAGCAGAAAACGCCCTTTGGAGTCCTGAATGATGTGTGTTTTGCGTCGTCAGGGAACATCTTGATCTGGTTGTAGCCCGAATACCCGTCCATGAATGACATGCGCTCGAAGCCACATGTGTTGTCGATCATCACGTCGGTAATTGGAAGCAAGAATTCGTCTTTTGGGCAAACAGAGTTGAGGTCTCTGAAGTCGATACAGACTCGTATCTTCCCATTCTTCTTGGTGACGGGGACGACGTTGGCCACCTAATCTGGGTGTTGCTCTTCACGGATGAAGCCGCTGGTCAAGAGTTTGTCCACCTCCTGATCGATAGCGTTCATGATGTCCGGACGGAAGCGTCGCTGTTGTTGTTTGATAGGCTTGGCATCAGACAAGATGTTCATCCTATGCATCGCAATCTGGGGATCAAGTCCTGGTATATCTTCGTAGCTCCAGGCGAAGATGTCGATATACTCTTTAGCCAGCTGGATTAAAGATTCTCGGTCTTCTTCTTTTAGGTTTTTGCTGATGAAGATGGGTTTGGAAGAAGATCCATCCCCAAGGTCGATCTGCTCGACTTTATCCTCGGTGGGAGGTTCACGTAGTTCAAAATGAGACTCCCATTGTTGTCCCAGGCGTTGAGCCCAGGGTTCTTCTTTGAAGAATTCTGGCGCTTGGTCTTCGCCTTCTTCTTCTTGAGATTATGCAGATGTTATGTTGGCTGACAGCACTCTCTTGAAGACAGATCCGATACTGGTATCGGAATCCCACGTTGTGCTTCAGACGAGTAAGAATGTTCTACTTCTTCTGCGTCTGAACTCTCTGGCGTTGACGGTGGCGTGACATAGCCTACCCCCTCCGTCGAGTTCTATTGTAGTAGTCCTGCGGCTTTCCCTTAGGTGTTGGAAGCCGGAGAGGGAGACGTCGACCTTTGCCGTAGTTCAGGCCTTTGTCGCTTTTTAGGTCGTAACCCATCTTTTGGATGAGGTACTTTGCCTTGTCCGTGTACCGATGGAGTTGCATTCTGCCGGCATCTGGTTCTGGCTCGAGTGGCGGAAGGTCTTGATGATGCTCGACCTTGCCGAAGATGATGGATTCTTCGTCTCGACTCCGTGGTGGGACTATGTAACAGACCCCTTGGGACGGGACTACTCGATTTATATGATGGACGGTCGTTATTTGTGTTTGCAACGATCGTAGAGCGTTATCTAATGTATACATGGCATTCCAATATGGAAGACTAGAATAATTAAAAGACACTCTGTTATTGATGAAATATGAGATTTTATCCCGTGGGATTATATTGTCGAGAGATGGGGCATCTATATCGGCTGAGATATATTCCCCCAGCTCTTCATCTGTAAGCACTGGAGTAGGATCGGGAGGGTCCACCACAGCGCTGATCTGGGAGTCCGAGAGGACTACATGGGCCTTCTCTGGCGGCTGGGATGGCGGCGGCTTGCCCTTAAGACGCACCTTCAGAGGTGCCTCCGCTGTGCCTCCGGTGATTGACGCCTTCCCCTGTAGTTTTGCCACAAGGGGAGCCGATGTTTGAGGCAGCTTTTCCTTGAGCCGTATCTTCAGGGGAGCTTCAGGAGCAGCTGGTGCTTTCCCGGGTAGCTTAATGCTTATGGGAGGCAACTTCTGAGACGGTTTGCCTTTGAGTCGGATCTTCAAAGGAGCGTTGGGGGTGACCTCAGGCTCCATGTCCGGCTCTGCTGCCGTTTCTGCTTCGTCGTCAGCATCATTGGCCTCCTCCTCGTTAGGTGACTTGTATAAGTCGGTATCGGTAAAGTAGGCTTCAATCCCTTTGAAAGGGTCGATGTCCGCGAACTCCGTACGGATGACGTTATTGGTGGATACGTACTTCATACATTGGTGGAGCGTGGATGGCACTACCATGTACTCGTGCAGCCATGGGCAACCCAACAGAATGTTGTAGTTGACTTCAGCGTCCACGACATAACAAGTGACCTCGGTTCTGAGGTTACCGATATGGCACTTTAGTCGTATTTTGCCCAGTGGTTCACTTTTGCTGGCGTTGAAACCACTGATTGTCGTGTTGGAGGACGCTAGTCGGTACATTGGGATCCCCAGTGTTGAGAGCAGCGTCTTCGGGATGATGCTGAGGGAAGACCCCGGATCGATCTGAATCTGCTTCACCTTGACAGAACCGATGTACCCTGTATAATACAGCGGCCTGTTGTGTCGATTGTGTTTGAGCAGCATGTCCTGTTGGGTGAAGGTTATATTGGGAATAACCTCCTCCGCACAGTGACAATGCTTGCACACAGTCGAAAGATCTTCAGGCTGCTTGACCTGACTGAGAAAGGATTCAGCATCCTTCATAGCTTCGCAGAGAGCTTCTCGGGAGTCTTTAGAAAGACGGAGGAGCTCGAACAGAGATAGGCGGGCAGGAGTACTGGCCAGTTGTGCCAGTATGTCGAAGTTGTGGGGCTTGGCTAGCCCCGAAGCATTCTCTTTTTGCAGAGGCCTGTCGAAGCGGGCCTCTATCTGCTTCTGCTTATTGGCTGCTGAGGGCTTGGACGGGCCCTCGTCCTGGATAGCAGGGACGGTGCCAGGAGGCACCACCTCGACGGCAGCTTCGTCGGGTTGGACGTTCTGTTGTGAATGCGTCTGCACAGGAAGTGCCTTTTTCGCTGAAGAAGAGACCGTGCGGCAAGACTTGATCTTCCAGCCTTTGGACTTGGAGGTAGGGCGTACCTCCGGTTGAGTCATCTCGGAGACGAGATCGGGGTGAACCCACAGGATCTCTCCTCGAGATGTGGTGAGTGGGATGAGTCCACTCACGTTGTCACGGGTTGGTGGTAAGTTAACCACCTCCATTGTCGCCTTAGGGATGGGGACGACGCCATCCTGTGTTGTAGTTGGCGGCAAGGTGCCAAACTGGAGTGACACCACGTTGGCTGACACCGTCTTCTCCTCGTAGTCGACGGAGATTACATCCGCGTTGATCATACGCCGGATATAATTCTTGACGACGTAGCAATCCTTGGTTGGGTGTCCGACAAACCGATGGTAGTGACAGTACCTCGGGTTGTCCACTTTCCCAACCTCGTCGGAATGCTTCGGGTCCGGAAGCTTGATCTTGTCACCCTGCTTCAGTATCTCAAAGAGCTGTAGGGTGTCTTCGTCGTTGAACGAATAAACCTCCTTCGGCCTTGGTGCAAGTGGAGGCTTCTGGGTAGGTGCTGACGTACCTTTTGAGGCATTGACAGTCAATGCATGTTTCTCCTTTGTTTTTCGTCCGGGGTTGTTGGTTGCAGGCCGTTTTCCCTTGTCCTCGAAGGCGGGGAAACTAACTCCCAAAAGACGAGCGTTGGCTGCCTTCTTCTCCGCGGCTTCTGCTTCAATGATCAAGGAGCTCCAGTCGAGAGGAGGAGTAGAGTTAAGCCAGAGCTTGACTGCAGGCAGCATGTTCATGCTGCAGGAGAAGAGAAGCGCATGTTATGGCATACCCAGGGGCAGTCTGAAGCAGGCCTGTCGGAAGCGTTAGATGAACACTCGAACTGTTTCCTTCTCCTTCTGGCGTATCTCTATAAGGGACGCCATTGTCATGTCCTTCCCGCCGTCGTAGAAACGGTCGAGAAAGAGGCGCGTCAGGTCGTCGAAGGAAGATATTGAATTGTCGGGGAGGCTACAGTACCAGTCGTACGCCACTCCTTTCAGTGCCCCAACAAATATGCTGGTAAGTAGTGCATCCTCCTTCGGAAGATGTCCCGTCTGGGACTGGAAATACGTCAGGTAGCGACGCGGAGAGTCCTTCCCGTCGTATGGCGTCAGTGTTTGTGGTTTATACTTAGAAGGATAAACCACCTTGTTCCACTCGAGGGGATAAGGCTGGAGGATGCCCATTTTCTGTCGCTCCTCTTGTCTCGTCTTGGACTCAAAGCGCTCGCGCAGGTCCCTGATCATCTCGACCACGTCTTCCGTGGAGCTGGAAGTCGGGGAAGGTGGTACCACCTGATGTTGAGCATTTGAGGGCTCCGACTTTCGAGGTGCTTCTCGGCGATCTGCGTCCGAGGATACCCGTTAAAGGGGTACACTCGACTCTCTATTGGCCCCTGGATCGGGACCGGTAGAAGGTGTCCTGGTCAAAGCTGACCGTATCTCAAATACTGCTTGAGTCAGTGTTTGCATGGAGGCAGAGAGGGTTTTGAGTCCTCCCTCCAGGGTATCTATGCGCTGGACGAGGTCTGTTGGCGGCGCATCAGACTCGACATCAGCTCCAGTCACATTTACTGTCATGACGCGGTCGGGAGTAGATGGATGGGTCGAGGCTTCACTCTCGGCCTCACTCTCTTGTAGGGGAGTTGCCTCTCCTGGAGCTTCGTCTTGGCTACCCCCAGCTATGTTCGGGAGAACATCCACCACGGGCGCATCTGCAAGGGCCTGATTACCCTCAGCTTCGTCTTGAAGGGCCTCTTCGTCTCCGAAACTCGGGTACGCAGATGCTAGACTACCCCCAGCTATGTTCTGGGGGATATCCTCATCTTCAGGGGATTCTGGGAGGCTGATTTCGCCTTGAGGATCTGCCCCAGGTGTGCTTTGCACACACTCATCTTCGGAAGGAGGCTCGACGAGGGTCTGACTACCCCCAGCTTCCTCCAAGATCTTTTTCCTCCCTCGAGTGCCTTCGAACACTCCGGAGGATGAGACAGCTGTCTTGGTTTTCCTCTGCTGGCTTTTAGACAAGGAAGAGGAACTGCCAGTCGCCTTTCGGACTGACGAGGAGTTGGAGATCACGTTGCATGAAGCAACCATTGGTTCTTCTTCTGTTGACACCTTCTTCCCGAGGTGACGTCGGAAGGGTATCGAGGATTGCAGTCGCTGGAACACCGACTGCCTTGGTGGGAGTACCGCTTTACAACAGCAGTTGATGGTGACCACAGCACAAGTATGCCCCGTAAGGGACGTATCGTGCTTGTCAGTCGACTCTTCTGATCGGTGCTTGTGAGTGATCACGTTGCGCAGATCGTTGGAGGAGAGTGCCACCTTCGCACCCCCTTCAGGCGCATGGCAAGGCCAAGCGCCGGGGTGGTCAAGTGAGTGCTGCGCCCCCTGATCTAATACCAAACAGGCATCCCGATCAGTAGTGGGGGAACCACAACATTTGGAGTAACTTGAACGGACCTCAAACGCACAACCAGAGGAGGCGCGGGAGTTCAAGACCACTGAATTTGCCTTACTCGACTTGGTTGTGCACGCAGTAGATGCGCCCAAGTGAGACAAGAACTTTGAAGGTCGGCTCGTTTTTGGCGCCGCAGCACTCGAGTCGACCTTGTACAGCTTACCATCAGCAGCACGCACGATTGTGAGTGCATGCTTCTGGCTTGCTGCTGGCATAGCACGTTTGGAACACATGGCCCGTGCTGCCTTGGACTTCTTCGTACCAGGCCGCTAGGGAGCATAGTACTCAGAATCCAAATTCTCCTCGCCACTACAGCGAGTGAGTCTGTCAAAGACAGAGACTTTCTGTGGTGCATCAGAAGTGATGCGCGGGGCATTGGCTGCGCCCCTGCTCCATCGACGCATCTTCCTCGCCTGAGAGGGAGATGGCTGGAGAATGTGGTTAGCCGCACGTTTCTTCGAGAGATACGCTGCACCAGCGGAAGCATCTTGGGGGCTGAGGACGTCAGCAGGAAGGGAAGGCTGGATTGGCGCATCCCCTTCGGTGGTGGTGCCCAAGGCGTCGACCTTGCGCACCTAGACTCGGCAGGTCTTCTTCGGCTTCGGCAGCCGCTTCGAAGGACTCGCACTTCCTTTAGAGATGAACTCCTCATACGCCCGTTGATTGAGGCGTACGACCAGTGTCTTGTGGGAGGAGCCCACCTTCATGTCGTCGAATTGCGACACAGCTTTCTCGGTGGAGGAGAAAGAGGTCCCCAGCAGAGTCGCCAGCTTGTTTGCCATTAAAATTCTTTGATTGCAAATTTTAATACAAACAGAACAGTGTTACAATATAGGACTTAGATGTAGTCCTAGGAGTACACTTTTGTTTATCTGGGTCCCTTGTGCCGATGGAGTGAGTGGTAATGCGTTGACTCCGTTGACGATCTGACGACGGTTATCGGTTCTCTGAAGGTTTGGATTGCTCTGGGTGCTGGAGCTTGCTGAGAGGAGGAAGACGTTGAGTGTCTGTATCTGCCTCTCTGGTGGTACGAAGTCTCTGTGTGTTCGTTGTAGGTAGGTATGTGCATGTGTGTAAGAAGGAAATGATCCCTCTATTTATAGCTTTGCAGGCTGGCTGCTCATGCGCGCATGTAGGATACGCCTGTACGCGGGGACGCCACGTGTTGATTGCTGATGGAGGCGTATGGACGATGCACCCTGATCGAGGGGTTGACTTCTTCATGTTGTTGTTGTGAGCTGGCACGTAGCAGAGAAGAAGATCTTTCTGTTGCTAAAATCTCGGATGAGTTGAGACCAAGGACACGTGTCATCGACCCATGGCTCGAAGATCTCTGATTTGGTAAGGAATGATCTGATAAGATGTGCCTAGGATTGGGCGCATGAGGAGACTTTGGCTCGTAACCTTTAGGAGTCATGAACCATTCTGGATGCATAGCTTTTGAGGCGCATGCAGAGCTTCAGCAGTGACTTTACTCCTGTCTTTTGGGATCATGAAGAAGTCTGGGGTGCATGGCTTTTGAGGCGCATGCGGAGCTTTACTGGTGACTTTCTTTCTGTCTTTAGGGATCAGTGAAAAGTCTGAGGCGCACAGCTTTTGAGGCGTATACAGATTTGGGCGCATGGCTGCGGAGGCGCATGCGAGTGGTTGAGTGGCCACGTGGCAGTAGCCGTCGGAAGGAAGTAATGATGACGCTGACGTTGGCGATGCTTCGTCTTCTGAAAAAGCTGCCGACTGTTCAGACTTCGGGAGGCGTGCTGCCAACTCTGTCAGTTCAGCATTTAATGTTTATGACATTCGATGGACAGCTGAGTGGGCGCGTTGATTGGCGTTCCACTAGGCATATGGAGGCTCATGAGGGCGCATCCTCTGTGATACGCTTGGTGCTGAAAGGCATGTCTGTGTGATGCGCTTGATGTTGAAGGGCGCATCTGTGTGATGCGCGGTCTGGCCGGCGCATCCGCTTCGTGACACGTCTTTAATGGTACGACTGTTACGTTCTTCGAGTGCTTTAAATAGCCGTTTTGACTTGGCTGAATTCGAATCGTCCGGTTCATCCATTTAATGCAAATTCATTGCACGGAATTCGGAGAGCCATCCACTTGGCGCATGGGTTTGATTTGCCCGACCTATAAATAGTGGCATGGAGAGAGTTTGCTTCTCGTTCTCTCACGTTCTTCCAACATGAACTTGTTTACTCGGATGCATTCTGTTGACGAGATGCTCCCGAGAGTGAAGATGCGACGCAGTGTCTTCGTTGATGCACTTGAAGGTGACTGTTACATCCAAAAGTCGGAGTCGAGGGCTTCTGAGGCAGGCAGAAGGTGCCTGTTGCATCCAAAGATAGGGATGCTCGAGCCTCGTCTTCGTTGTGCAGGAAGAGCCGTAGATCGGAATGGCGGTGTTGCGGCTTTGGTGGCTCTTTCTTCCTTCAAAATGGGTGTAGCCCATTCTGTTTGTGTTGAAAGCTGCTCCTTTAGCCGCGGTTTCGATCACGGTCTTCCTTGACCTTTGGAGGCTCTTTCGAAGCCTCCCCTGGCCACAGGTTGGCTTGTGGTTCTTTTTCCTTCCTTGGCTAGAGGGTTGGTTGCCACCCTCGTTCTGCTCAATAAATGCTTCATTAGTCGAAGCATTTAGATGGCGGCGAGCCTGGCTGGAAGAACGGCACATAACTGGGCTGCTGAAGGGATGCACATAACTGGGATGCACATAACTGAGCTGCTGAAAAGGATGCGCCTTGCTGAGGACGTATGGTGGGACGTGCCTGGCTGAGGGCGCATGTTGATTGCTGCGCCTACTTGAGGGCGCATGTTGGCTGCTGGCTGTAGACTTAGGATCTTTTCTTTGTAGAAATTCTCCTTTGTACAGTCTTTCTTAGACATGTAATAGACTTTTATATGTTGAATAAAAAAAAAGTCCTCTTTCAATGTCTATATTTGTTGCTTTTTGCTGTGAAATACTTTGTCCAAGCTTTGGCGCATGTAGTCTGGCGCATAGACTTTCTGGTTCTGAAATTCTATGCTTCTACAATGTGTTTCTGAAAGTAACGCCCATGCGCGGTGTGATGCAGTTCGGCGTTAAAGGCAAGTTGAGCCCGAGATTTGTAGGCCCCTTCGAGATCATTGAGCGAGTTGCGACGGTTGCTTATCGGATCGCACTTCCTCCTGCCTTAGCTGATGTGCACGATATTTTCCACGTTTCACAACTTCGAAAATACGTGCAAGATCTAAGTCATGTGGTTAGCTTCGATCAGTTGGAGCTACGTACTGACTTGTCTTACTCGGAGGAGCCTATTCAAATTTTGGACCGCAAGGAGAAGGTGCTACAAAATCGGTCGATGTCCTTGGTCCGCATGCTTTGGCGGAACCATTCAGTCGAGGAGTCGATGTGGGAGATGGAGGCGAAGATGAAAGAGAAGTACCCTGCGTTGTTTGTCTAAATTAAGGTCAGACCCTTGTTCTTAAGTTTCGGGACGAAACTTTTTTTAGTGGTATATTATGTAGCGCTCCACTTTCGATAGACGACGGAACTTCATAATATGCCCGTACCGAGTTAGATCGGCCGGGAACTTAGATGGCCATCTGACTCGATCGCTAAGCTTGGTAAACGATAATGCCTTGCGGCATCGATTCAAATCGATTTGGATGGAAGTTACGAGAATCGATCCACTAATGGAATGACTTCTGTTGGAATAAGTCCTAGATGCAGCGGGCTACGTCTCGGTGAGTAAGCTCTCTATAAGAGTCCCTTCGACGGGACCGGACCGCTGTATGGTTTTCTTGGAGCTTTGCCGCTGGGCTTGATGAAGTACTTTCGCGTCGTTTTCATGGATACAATTACAAATTTCGATGCAAGGGGAAAAGAAGGAATTCTAAAAAAGCGTTGGTACCATTGCAGGAGCTCCCGTAACTAAGGATTGACGTTGCGTAGCGCTTCGACGACCTGTACGAAGCAAAGTAATCGGTGGGTGATTCGGCCCCTTATTTTCTACTCTGTCCCATAAACTTATTCCTTGACTCGAATTCATTCAAATCGAACGATGCCAAGTTAATTGCATGCCAATCCACTAAGTCCAAGAACTCGGGAAAAACGTATCGATTTAGAGTAATTCACTCTGAAAATACAAGTCTATCACATAAACCAGAAAGTTTAAGGTTCTAGTAAAAAGATAGACTATTTTACGTGCTGCAAAATAATATGAAACGTCGATCGTGGGTTATGATGCCTCAGACAATTTGTTGCCTACGGAACGCTAAATCGGGAGTACGACTTGGAGAAAAATGAATCGTTGCATAAGTTGGGGGAAATGATAATGCCGTTCAATACTGACCGCGCTATACAAAACTGTTGCATATGTTAAACTGTTCACGCATTGGCATGGTCATGGACAGCTTGTACACAAGTTGATATTTTTTTTCTCGAATCGATATCCGGGGCATCGAAATCGAATCGACCTAGGGGGAATGAATAATCGTGCTTCGGCATTGATGCATTGCGGGACCGTCAGTCAGGCTTGCAACCTAGACTAAGCGGGCCGAAATACCGTTGAGATAGTCCCACCTGATGTGTAACATCAATGACCGCATATAAGATAGTAGCATGCTCACCTATTGTCTTATGCAGGTGTAAATATTATCTCTGTTTTCATGCAGGGACGAGCACGGCCGTGGTAAGAAATATGATAAACTGCTATGGTTCACTGTATGCTTTATTACGCAAAGATGTCTATCGAATATGAACTAAATTCATTTAGTTCGAATAGAAAGACAACTCTAAAGCATGCCTACCCTAACAATCAGAGTCGGTTTAGACGAGTGGGTTCGTCTCGTCCACTTAGCAAGTGTGCTAATCCTATTCCCCCAATTTCCTCAGGTGCGACGGGCGCTCCCAACTAAATAGAAGCTGAAGTGCGGAGAGGCATTTTGAAGCTCTTTCTATGCTGAAGTATTTTGAAGCCAATTCAAGTCGACGGCTTATGTATAAAGGGGCGAATGTATGGGATGGCAAGCATTAGTTCAGGCAACTTATCGAATGTATTTTCTTCCTGTTTTCAATTAATGTAGCCGCAACGGCATCCAACATGTAATTATGACTTTCACTTCGTTGTAAGATATGAATGGAAAGCATTTCTATCTTCCTATACTGCGTCTTAAATTCTGATGTGATTTGTGAAGTTTCAACTTGGCGTATTAATATGAAAAGCAACGTAACGTTCTTGCCTTGTACGAGTGCAATTCCAGACTCGTACGACATCACGCCTTAGCGAGGATGATCGAATCGGCAAAGTAACACCGAGGACGAACGGTTTGTCAACTCGGGGCGTGACAAAGGCCAAGCTGAGACAAGTTCACCGAAGCCACCCACCTGAGCGAGGAGTTGCCTCGACCGAGCAGGACTTCGAGCAAGCCGTTGCATGGCTAAGTCTAAACGCCGTTGGTATTTTAATTCCTCCGATTGAATTGAGCGGGACGGGGTGTTACATACGATGCCATCTGAATGCTAGATTGATAGCCATTATTATATGCAAATTCAGCCAAAGGTAGATGGAAGTCTCAACTCGACTTGAAGTCAATTGTACAGAGCCATAGCCTGTCTTCAAGAATCTGATTCATGCTCTCCGTTTGGCCGTCGGTCTGGGGATGGTAAGCGAACTAAAGACCAAAAGCACGAAAGAAATCATCCATCCCGATCAGAGATGATGGATACAAGAACTCCTGTAGCCGCACTATCTCGTCAAGATAAATCTGAGCAAGGCGATCGACGCTCCAAAAATATTTGATAGCAATAAAATGCGTTGACTTGGTTAGTCGATCGACGATGACCCAGATGGCATCATTTTCCCGTGGCATCTTCGGCAAACCAATAATAAAATCTATGCACACATGCTGCCACTTCCATTCCAGAATCACTAGGTTCTGCATCTTTCCGTTCGGCCTCTAATGCTCAGCTTTTACCTACTGACAAGCATATATTGTGACACGAAGAATGCCACATCTATCTTTATTTCGTGCCACTAGAAGGTCGTGTGGAGGTCCTTGTACATCTTGTTGTTGCCTGGATGCAAGGTATATTTCGCATAGTGCTCCTCCGATAGCATCTCCTTTCGTAGTTCTGTGTCATCCAGAATGCATAGCCGACCCTTCACTCACAACACTCCTGACTCATCCTCCGTAAAGTCGGACGCCTTCCCTGTTGATATCAACTTCCGCATCTTCTCCAGGTATAATCATCCTTCTGAGCAGACTTGATCTTTTCTAATAGGCTCAGCTCTAACCGCAGTTGCGCTACCTGTACGCCCACAAATCGAACCAAGAGTTCTATGTCCATTCCCTCCAAGTCGCACATCGTCTACTATTGATGGATAGTGAAGCTATGTATTTTCGAATCTGCACGTCCGCCATAACATTTTCTGTGCCCGGCATATAGTCGATCATCAAATCGTAGTCCTTTATTAGTTCCAGCAATCGCCATTGCCACAAATTCAACTCCTTATGGGTGAAGAGATACTTGGGACTCTTGTGATCCATATAAATCTTACACGATATGCCATAAAGATAGTGACGCCACAGCTTCAATGCGAACACAATTGCTGGTAATTCTAGGTCATACGTGGGATAGTTCTTCTCATGCGGCTTCAGCTGTCGGGAAGAAAAAGATATCACCTTATCCCGTTGCATGAGCACACACCCCTAGCCCTGGCCAGAAGCATAGCTAAAATTTTGAAATCCCTCAGTCCCTTCAGGAAGAGCGAGTATCGAGCCGAAACAAGCTACTGAGAACAAAGTTTTGCAGTCGTCTGACTGCACGAACACGACTCCCTTTTGGGTGAGGCGAGTCAAGGGTGCTACAATCTTTGCGAAGTCCTTCACGAAGCGTCTATAGTATTCTACGAAGCCGAGGAAGCTTCAAATTTCACTGACCGATGCGCACCACTTCCAATCAATGACTGCTTCAACTTTCTTCGGATCAACTGAAATACCTCCAGCGGAGATGATGTGCCCCAGAAATGACATATTGTTTAGCCAAAACTTACATTTGCACCTCTTCGCATATAACTAATTTTCTCGAAGGGTTTAGAGTACGGTTTATAGATGCTCTGCGTGCTGCGATCAGTACTTCGAGTAGACGAGGATGTCATCGATGAAGACTACTACGAACTTATTGAGAAATGGACAAAACACCCGATTCATTTTGTCCATGAAGACAGCAGGGGCGTTTGTCAAGCCTAAGGCATTACCAAGAACTCGTAGTGGTCATAACAAGTGCGGAAGGCAGACTTCAGTACGTTCTGTGGCTTAACCTTGAGTTGGTGATAGCCTGATCGAAGATTAATCTTTGAAAACACCATGACACCATGGAGCTAATCAAACAAATCGTTGATGTGGGGTAGGGGGTATTTGTTCTGGATGGTGGCTTTATTTGATACCCGATAGTCGATACAGAGCCGCATCAACCCATCCTTCTTCTTGACAAATAACACAGGCGCACCCCATGGTGAGACGCTAGGACAAAAGAACCCTTTGTCGAGCAATTTCTATAACTGTACTTTGAGTTCTATTAATTCTGCATGGGCTATTTTGTATGGGGCCTTGGAAATCGGTATGGTGTTGGGGAAGGTGTCGATAGTGAACTTGATTTCTTGGTCGGGTGGCATGCCGGATAGCTCGTCCGGGAACACATCGGGGAATTTTGCCACAACGTCGGTTTTACCCGCGTTTGCACCATCCTATCGTATGTCTTGAACGGACGCCAAGTAGCCTTCGCATCCGGAATACAGCATCCTCCGAGCAAAAATTGTCGAGATCACCATGCAGGTCATCGACGCTTCGCCACACGAGTAGCAAAATTCAGGCTCCTTCGGTATACATAAGGTGGCCTTCTTTCCTGCATAGTCAATGGTGGCCGAGCAAGCACCGAGCCAATCCATCACCAAGATGATGTCGTAGTCCTTAAGGTCTAGAAATACCGTATCAAGAGTCAATTTTCTTCCACCAATACATATGCAGCCGTCTCTTCAGATAGTGTTTACATGTATTTGTGTACCTAACGGGGTACTAATACTAAAGTTAAGGACTAGCGGCGTCATGAGAATTTTGTGTCCAATAGTAAAGTTCGTCGATATAAAACTATGCGTAGCACATGAATCAAACAGTACACGAGTAGGTTTATTATTGAAAAGCGTTATACTTGTTATAACTATATCAGAGGCAAACACCTCATCTCGAGTCATAGCATACACGCGCCCCTGGATATTGGGGTGGCGGACTTGGCCATTCTGTGGTGCAGGCTGATGTGCTCGAGGCGTTGGAACTTGATTCCCCGGACGGTGTTGTTGATGATGAGGCACGTTCAAGTTTCTTCTTCGGTTCGGGCAATCTCCATGAAAGTGGCCCTTTTTTGCAGATGAAACATCCATCATCATGAACTTCACAGTCGACGACAAGATGTTCATTCTGATTTTATTTGGTACAGTGAGGTCGCTGGTTCTGCACCTAATATTTGCCATGGTGCCCGTTGTTTGGATGTTTGTTCATGTTGTTACGTCCCGCATGGCTAGGGCATTTGTGATTGTAGGTATGCACAGCGCCGGCAGCGACTTCAGGGTATTAGCATTCAAGGTAGAGGGCGTGATTAAGAGACTCCTCTATTGTTTGTATTTTGGAACAGACATGTGGGCATAAATAGCTGGCCGCAGATCTACTTCAAACCGTCGAGCGCGACTCTCCGTGGTAGGTACGAATATTTTAGCAAATTTGGCCAACTTGTTGAACTCTGCTGCATACTACCGCACTGTCATGTTCCCTTATCTCTGCAGTATAAATTCGTTCTCCTTTCTTGTCGAATGACTACTGGAAGATACTTGATTTCAAATGCCTTTTTGAATGTAGCCCAAGAGATCGTCGCTGTCTCGTCGTCGTATAGGATTGCTCATTTTAGCATGGCCCACCAGTCGTGCATGTTCAATCAGAGTTGAAGTTGAGCACATGTGACTTTCTTGGACTCGTCAACGCCCAGAAGTTTGAAACGGTCTTCCAGCTTCTCCAACTAGTTGATCGCCAGAGAGGTATCTACAGTACCGTTGAAGCAAGTACGATAATTCTTTGTGAATTTTGACACCTCAAAGTTGAAACTTCTCGGTGCTGCAGGTAGACACTCGGGCACCTCCGGTTCGACTTCGATCGATCAGTCTGCAGGCTCGATGATGACATATGTCATCACAGAATTGTTATTGGCCATAACTGTCTGGACTATCTACTAAAGAGTATCAAGCTGCTTCTGCTGCAACTTGAATTGGGCCTCAAATAGGTTCTCGAATTGGGTATGGCATGACTCAGTCTGCCATCGATGATACTCATTCTGGCATTGATTCTCGTCAGCTTACCGTTGTTGTATTTCCAGCATGCGTAACATCCATTCCATAACACCGTTAGAGGGTCCGACCCTCGAGCTACTCGAGCCGCTTGAAGCGCTCTCTTCGTTCACCGCTCCACCCTCTAGGATTTTGAAAACAACTCACATTAGTCTCGGAAAATATTACGGTCTCATTTGTATGGAACAACTTATCTCATCGACACGGGATCAAAAGTTCAAGTCTCAAAACGAAAGGCCAAAGGACGTAAAGCCGTGCTCTGATACCATTATGTCAAGCTCCGATTCGGTAGAATCGATAGTCGCCCCCCGGGCGTGATGCTGTGCGAGCCTAAGTTGCGTTCGGATAAGACAATGTCACAAGGTTATCCGAAACACAATATTTAAATCTAGTATGCAGAGAAATTGAACATATTAATATAGAACAAAACTTTGTCTTTCATTAATAATAAACTTGTTTACAAGACTCGATTACAAAAGAGACCGCGCGGGCTTCCAAACTGACTCAGATAAGATAGTCATTCGATATATTTACATCCCTTTATACAAAGCAACAACAATCACTCTCTTGGACCTGGGATCGACGAGAGTTGATGCGATATGGTGCAGTCTTGATTAGAGTCTTCAAAATGTTGTAGTTTTGCCTTCGTAAGCTAGCAAGGCTTCAAATGGATGAGCGTCACCTTCAGTTCCTTGGCACGCTATCCTAGTTTGAAGCACTGATGCAGAGCAAGGGTCAGTATATTACACGTGTAGTGGTGGGTGGCTAATTATATTCGTGCTCTCATTTGGTTCAAGAAATTAAGTGAACAAGCATACATGTATTTGGTGAACTTTCTAGCCATCCTAATCAATTCATGAAAGCATTTGAAAAGAACTAATAGCATAACCATGATAGTTCTTACCCACGGCAGAGCGTGCCGTTGTACTATAAAACTTACAAGGTCCTTCCCTGTCATATTGATAATAATGATTACAGAAGTATGTATTTCGTAGAGGTCACTGGCATGACAAGCCATCCTAGACATATAGCTTGGTTTAAACAGGGGTCCCTCAGTGCAGGTAGCGAGCCCCGTTGAGAGCCCTCGAATACCCACGACATGCATCCAGCATAGCTATCGTGTTTCTTCCTAGGCCGGATCAGTCCCGTGGCCCCGGGATACCGCCCGAAGAAACAATTACCCTTGTGCACAAGTTGTCCATGATCATGCTAAGCTAACAAGTTATTCAAGGTACATTTCATGGTATCATTGCAGTATTCATTTAAACGATTCAATCTTTGCTTAGCACAGTTCTATATAGCGTGGTATTTAACAAGCCATACAGTTACATGATAAGCAGTTCTATAGCCCGTATACTTGAGATATCGTGCACTAGTTTATTGGGATAAGCCTTTATGTCGTTGCATTTACATCTAGCATAGCCTATTTTGGTATCGACAATTTATTGGAGAAAAGAGGGTCGAGGGGAGCAGGGTCAGCCACTCACTTTGATTGTTTGATGGAGACGAGAGACTCGTTGGCTGTACTAGACGACGTCTACACGATTACCTAAAATCGCATAAGCAACTGATTAGAATACTATCTCATTCAATGAGTTCGATACGAATGCGAAGTTCGAAAATGCAAACCATGAAAACCATCAAAAATATTTACGAAAAGACATTCAGAAAACCACAGCCAAAGAAACAAGTGCGATATGAAAAGCAGAGCAACAGGAGGTCTCTCCAGACTAAGCCACAGAGTTTGAGGCGTAACCCGTTGAATATGTGACTTAATTCCGAAGAAGCCATTCTATAAAGAGGAAATGATCGTAATTTAATCGGTCCCGTTCAATCGATTTAATCGATCCTGACCAATCGGTTTCGACTAAATTGATAGCGACAGTATTCCTTTATCGCGTACCCTGTGGACGAGAAATGGGACACGATGTAGGGAGGGGGCACTACAGGGGAGTCCTAGCTAGTGAGGCCATCATACTCTGTCTCAACAGCTCAGTCTGCTGCCAATGAGCCTGCATCATAGCATATATAAACTGGGTAGTTAGGTTTCTATCAGCTGGAGGCAGAGGCATTTGTGGCCCAAACTGTGGTGTAAACTGCAGAGGGAACGGTGGAGGAGGTGGTAGCCTATTTCCATCTGAAGGTATTATAGTAGTTTATTTATTTTGGCCGACTGATGGTACTTGAGTTTGAGTGTCTTGCTGTTCCATCGGTGGTGTCATGGTAGCTTGCTAGTATCCATGCTGTTTTGGAGTAACTGGAGTGCCACTGGAGACTACGGAGGAATATGTTCATCTTAAGCTGCTGAATCACCAGCTGTGATAGCAAAGGTGGAAACTTGTCCACTCCGAAGGTGGATTTTACTGCGACAAAGGTAAGAATAAGTTAGAATAGATTAAAGCAAGAAGCAATTCAAGCAATCAAATGAGAGTTCAAAAAATTGGAGTCAAAGGAGGTTAGTAATCAATAAGTTGTGGATGATGTTAGCCCAATTATTGTGTCATATTTTTGAATATGGTTAATCGATTAAGTTTAACATAATGATGTCACTAATATTCATGTAATCACTATCATGTTGCTAGTTAAGCTTAGCATTGTCCTACTGTTCATTAAATTTATCATATTGCTATACTGTTCTGTTCGCCTAACATATACTTGCAGACAAGCAGTAAAAGTAAGAACATATGCAATAAAGAATAGATGACGGGCTAAAGACAGTATTATACAAAAGTTTTCTCTGAACCGCCCAACGATCTATCCCGGGCCTCGTACACGGGGGTTCCGTTGGCCAGAGGTATTCATATTTTCATATATATTTTTCTTTGGACGACTGCCATCAAGGGAAAAGACTATCGTAGTTCAAAGGAAGAAGACGAGTCAGCCATGCCTGTAAGATTTAATTGGACATCTATATGCTGCTCGAGTTTATCTTTCTTCTGTAATTTTGTACTTTATTTAGTCTAGGACTTATGTACATCGAATCGCACTTGGTACCTAAAGTCCACTCAAATATAAACCCAACTTATCCACTCAAACAGCCTACAAGCCCATCTGTAAAAAGCCCATACCCATTCAAAGAAAACCATTCTAAATAGGCCAAAAATTATACCATAATTGGTAACTGAACTCGGACGGAATGCTGGCCAAACTCGAACCGAACTCGGTCTTGTCATATTTGGACATTCTAGACAGTTATGAAATCCCTGATATTGTAGCTCCTAACGTTCAAAAAAATTCAAATATACATCTGAACTCTGCCCGAACACGGTCTACAAAAAGCTTATAAATAGAGATGCATTTTCACATTCTTATTCACTCACTCATATTCTTATTCACTCACCTACAATTCATTCTTCTATTCTATAGTGAGAGTCTCTAAGCTTTAACATTTCTATCTCCAAGATCAACTTCCTTAGCCTTCTAGTTCCAAGTGTGATCTCGGTTAGAAGTCTGAAAAGAGTTGTACAAGCTTGGTTTATAAAAGCTTATTTATGTTTTGAAGTCAACGAGCCCTTCGGATAAAATTTTATGGTTGAAGTCGTTGTGCCTTCAAATAAAAGCACAAGGTGTAAGGAGCTGCAAGTGTTTCAGATTTAAAGCTTGTGTTTCACTATTATGACTATAGTGGATTCAACTCCGAGCAAGAGTTCTCGAGCCTGGACTAGTCCTCTCAGAGGGATATCAGGATAAAATCTCGATTTTTGTATTTGCTCTCTAAACTCCGTTGCTTTTAATATTTGTCTTACACATACACAATATAATTCTGTTGGTTGCACTTTATCTTCAGTTAGAATAATTTTTATTGGATAGATATTTCTGCTGCACTATATTCATCCCCCCTAGAGTTATCTAAACGGTCCTACAGATGAGATACTATTTTCTAATCCTATTTGCAGGCCTTTACCATCACAATTATGTAACCGATACGATATTTTCTGACCTGCATGGGACACCACAAAAACAAGTAACGCCCCAGTCCCAATATACGTAGGACTAGGCATACGTAACATGCAGCTATATATAGATGAAGAATAATCCAATATGTGGAATCTCCGTATACACACATAAGATGTAAATAAATCATAGTAACAACAGGCGAGGTAGTTCTATATCTCATCCACATTGACAATAAAAAAAATAGTACAACAATAAAATAAATGTCAAATGAAAATATATAGTCGGGTGGAGACAAATCCACTACCAAACGACTATAAAAAAGAGTCGAAGAATACGGGAGTATGACCTCCTAAAAATAAAAAATAAATAAATGAAAAGGATGGCAAACTAAATATAGCAAATCTCCTATCCAGTAAAATAATGATCACTAAACTCGAAAGGTGAAACCTCCTCAACTGAGAACGAAGGATCCAAAGCTGAGCCGTACTCCTGAGGGTAGTCCTGGTCGTCTAATCCTGGAGAGATCACCAGGTCCTCAAAGGGACGTAACAAGGTACAGAAAAATATGCCATAAAAACTGAATATATAAAGGATGTACGCATGCAATAGGGCTCTTAGCCATTCTACTATAAAATATGTAGTTAAGAACAAACCTTCACTGCATGGGCACGATGGCTATAAATGGGATCGACATAGTCCCCACTTGGATCACCAGGGACAAGCGCATAACGTTCCGATAACGTCAGTTGCTAACCTGAGAGGGTCATCTCTACCGTATCTCTAATGGAGCTTCCGGGTTACTGAAAGAGAATACGTTCGACGAATGGAGCTCTCTGAAAATAAGATCCTCTCATAGTGCGGCTCGTCCGAACCATCGACTGTCAACAACAACATACCAATAGTATCCCCTTCGTCTAGTAACTATCCTCCCCACCCGATGATAATTGTGTCACATCCACGATACTTACAGTCCGAATCTAACCAATGATAAGTCCAGAAGTCCAATCAAACATGTACACATGAAAATCCATCATCATGTAAACATCCAAAAATCGTACACGAGTCACCTATATGCCATGGATACGAATCCGTGTACTATGTCTATGTGTCAACAAGTATAATCATGACCGTATACTGGTAATAAACAGGAAAAACATGTACAGTATATCCAGTATGATCGACTGATAAGGAATATAAGCATGTAAAAAACTGTAAATCAAGTTGGCAAGGTATACTTGCCTAAGTTTGCCCAAATTATGTGCTGAGACTGAGACTTTAGTACCAAGGTCATATCCAGGCCTAGGCACATGCTAATGGTACTATAGCCCACAAGAAACCTACCAAACCCAAACGAATAACCAAGAATCATCACACAGTATATAGGAATCTATGAACAAGTCCTAATTAGGGTTCACTAAAGAAATAATTTTATTTTATATAACATATATACACGTACTTATACCTATTCAAGAAAATTAAATTAGTTATACAATAAACTTACTTATCTATTTACATACAAAAATAGGAAGGGTAGAGTAGTCTCTCTCTTCCTTTATTTCTTTCTTTACATAAGCATATATAAAATAGCTATATGTGCATATACCCAAAAGACATATAAGATACACATATAAATAAATATGGATACATAAAGGAGGTATATATATATATATATATATATATATATATATATATATATATATATATATATATATATATATATATATATATATATATATATATATATATATATATATATACATACATACGTAATTAAACATATATAAATAATCAATTTTGCTAAGTATTAATGACGTATATATAATTATATATATACCAAAATATTTGACATATATATTTTTAAAATGACTATACACACATAAATTATATATAATTTACCTTATAAATAAGGCTTAAGTAATTACTTATACAATTAATAATATAACTATATCTAAACAATTATAAAACCATATGTATCAAACCCTTAACATTTAGAAGGGCAAAAGGGTATATTACCTAAATTTTTGAACACACGCGGACCCTAACTCCCTCCTGTGTCCACCATTGGTATATTCCTCCGTAGGAATGATTCCTATGTCCCTTTCAATGGTGCAAAACTACATAGGCGAGCATCGTCAGGACATGAGGGGTTTACGACAGCGTTTGGAGGTAATGTAGTTGGGCACACAAGGATGGGGTGTTGGTGTAGGTCGAGGAACTTGTGGTGCGGGTGGTGGCACACTGGTGGTGGCGTGGCATGGAGGAGCTCGGGGAGTGTTGTGCTTGGGTGAAGTGTTGACGTGAAGTCGAGATGCGGCGGTGCTGGGTGGCTGTAGGGGCTCGATTGGGAGGTAGTGGGTTTGGTGAGCTGTCAGAAATGAGGACTTCAGTCGGAGGACGAGGAGTTGTCGGGGATCGTAGATTAGAAGTGGTGGTTGAATGTAGGTGGTAGAGCTGGTTGAAGGGAGGTTAGAAGTTTTATGTGGCACCGAGCTCGTCGAGATAGGGTGTACGACCGAGGCGGCACGGATGAACGGGTCAGTCTTCGTTGCTCCGACATGCGCGGTTGGTAACCCACGGCACTGTGACGGTAGAGGAAGTGGGGCTCGGTGTTGGCGGTGCATGATCCATTCGAGGGGGCAAGGAACGCACAAGGGTTACCTAGGATTAGGCGTTGCCAGAGGATGTTAAGAGGCTTATTTGAAACCTTCCTGGGGTCGGCAATAGGAAAGACTCCGCAGGAGGGCTTCCTTGGCGGACAGATGGGGATCGACAGTATGCCGGATATACCATACAAGTGAAGCACGGTTCACACTGCAGGCAGCTATGCGGAGTAGCGCCGCTTGGACCGGAGCTCGACATACGAGGAGTTATGGCTCTGAGCACAAGGTCCTCGGAAGGTGACTTGTGCACGACGAGATCGAATACTTGGCAAGCCCAGGCTTGCCCAGGAGGGGTCGATGTCGTGGCATCTCTTAGTTAGTTCGGTACCGAAAACTATTGCACCAGTAAACAGTGTACCGATTGGTTCGGAAAGGGAGGTTGTGTGGCCGGGGGTAGGGGCTGGAACAGGTGGTTTATGTTGGAAATTCTTCACTTTAATATCTGCAACAAAAAATAAAACGGTAAATTGTTACCGGCCTCCGGGGAAGTCGCGCACGTAGCACTGCCATAAGAGTTAATTCGGGTCTATGTGCAAACTTTGTCCGAATGCTCCTAGTGGTAAAATTTTCGCTCCACCGGAATCTCCTTACCGCACACGACATAGAGAGAGTGACCCTCGACTTAGCTCTGCCCAGAGCAACAAACCAAGAACGAAAGAGTTTCGGAGTGACAAGAATTCGAGAGAGAGAGAATATTTTGTAGTAATTTTCAGTGTGTCCAAAATATTGAGATGTGCCTCAATATATAGGCTTTTTTTCCAAGGTTAGGGAATAATGGAGAATGAAGGCAATTTAATCCAGCCAATAAATAATGAACGTTAGAAATAAATTCAAATGAAAAACATGCGATACATTGTATCTGGACAGGAGTTAATATGTCAAATATTACAAAATTAATAGGTTTATAACGGTCAAAATTAAATGAGGAGGAGCAAATGGATTTTTAGGGTCTCAGCCCGAACCCGAAGAGGAAATCAAATCGGCATTCGGCGCCCGCAGATGTGGACACGTACCCGCACCCATTACGTGCGTTGAACCGAAACGAACAGATATGGGACTATTAGAGGGAATTGAGCTTTTGCTCTAGTGTGTAAACACACACAGCTAACAATCCTCCTCCCTGAAAGGTCAATTTCCAAAATGATAGAAGGAAAGAAAATACGAAAAAATAAAAGAATTTCTGGGCAGTTGTATACTATGCATAAATGAGATGGACTACAGCCTTGAATCTCACGTAGTGACTATTGTCTTTGTCTGAAGAAGAGCTTGATGGACTACGCCTTGAATAAGTCTTCTTGAACCAGATTCAGAAAATAGCACACATAGTACGCTAAAGGTACTTGGGTCTATCGGATGGCGCATTTGGTTGGCTATGCACACTTTTATATATTCATGAGAGTTGTCACGATCACCCTGTGCTATTATCGCGGCCTTCATGACCTCTCATATAGGTAAGTCCTCAAGGGTTGGTGATAGGAATCAACATTGCATATCATGCTTGGACTTATTAAGAGTTTTAAACTCACCTTATCCATATCACACAAGGAATATTGTCACCATAGGGATGGGGTATCAATATACACATGTATAACCTCTTGGACTTTTATTTTAAGACAATTTAATCTCAAGGTCAGTGTTCCATAATAGTCACCTAGTCCAGCTTGTTTCTATCCATTGAACCGGCTTCTTGGGATCTCCAGTCAGACTCGATTGGGTTGCCACTGCTGGTGACTAAACTATGGACTTAACCCCATCCCCCTCGATGAGTCTAGGAATAATTTTCTAAACAAACTCTTCATCAAGAGTAAACAGACTCTTCGTCAAGAGATATGTAAAGTTCTTTTACTGTCAAGAACTACATTTTTGTCGTTTATGTTCTTTAAATGTCTTGAAATGCAGCTGCAAGTACCTATTCATCTTAAAATTCACACGATCATGCTTTACCAATTCTTTAGCATAATTTATAAAAATGACAGGTACAAAAATATGTATATCAAGTATATGCATAATAAGATGCTTAATCTATTCAATACTTTATGAAGTCATGGCAAAAGTAAAATTTAGACCTGGATCCCTTTAATATATACATAGTAAGATATCTGATCCATTTAGCCTTAGTACAAGCTATGTTTAAATATACAAATTTAAATTCTTTGATACTCCTAGATATGATAGTGGTCACATGGACCTATCAACTTACGAGTATCTAAGTTGTTCCACAGGTGAAACCTTTAGTAATTTTGTATACGAAGAATATGTCATATGACTCAGAAAATAATTAAAAACCTCTGAAACTAGTAGAAGTTTATTTTATTTAGGAGTACTTGGTTTGACTAAGTCAAATGTTTGGGTTACTCCTAAATCATACTTTGTGTCCTCAAAACCATTTAACAAAATGTATGATTCCACTAATTGTTAATATAAACCTTTGGATAGTGAGTCAAAATCATCTAACTCTGTCACATGTTAAAGTATGACACAATATCTTTCACCCATGGCTCTAAAGGTTTCTCTTTACAAGCCATGTTTGAAAAAATGACAGTCTAGAGTACTAGAATAATAGTTTAAGTGATTTTGCTAATAAACCTTAAAAATCTTTAGTCTATCAAGTGTTGATTAATTTGGGTTAGTTGTAGGGGCCGGTTTCCAGCTAGCGGAGGTCCACAGGGGGACGATTAAGTACCGTGTCGCTTAGGGATATTTACGCCCGGTTGACAGAAGGACCCTTTCGGCTTGTACCCAAAATAATCTCAACTTTTAAAACTTTAGATTTAAAGGATTTGCAAATTCACTAACTACTTTCTTGTGACTAAATTGTTTTAATGAGTCAAAACAATTATAGCATAACGAAATAAAAACAAAGACAAAGTTTGTCTAAATATTGTGACAGAACAATATAGAGATTTCTTTTCGATTAGAAATTCTAATATTGTGATAATATATTCATTTAAGATTCAAATATGTAAAACCGGTCAAGGAAAGAATATTATCCATTATCACTGTATTCTACATACAGAACCAAGAATGATGGCTCACAGACTTCATATATTTGTCCAACTAAACTTACTAATCAAAATGAATAGAATATGTGAATTGTAAATTTGAAAATTTACCTTTCCACGTGATCGTTGTAATTTTGTACTTCTTATTTTCGGCCTAGTAATAGCACTTCAGAAGAAATATCATTTGGTACATAATTTTAAGTAGTTCTATTATTCTTACTAAACAACCATTAGTATCCAATAATTTGGAAAATCACATTCAGAAAGATAGAGCAAAGAACTTTGTTTTATGTACCTTCACCCTTAGCATGTTTGCTCCTTTTCTAGTCAAGTCACAATCTCTAATGCCTCTGACTTAGAGAGAGAATATTACAAAGATCATGTTAATAGTAAGAGTACAAAATGTAAATATGTATTATTGTCATACATATTAACAAAATGTAAGTAAAACGATGCATACCTTGTTCATTCAGGCACAATAATGCATTTTTGCACAATAGTACATTTTTTCAATAAATTTTAACAATAAAAATAATTCAGCAATATTTGTGAAATAGTCAGATGAATAGTTTTTATTAGATATTTCTTAATTACAAAAATATCCTTATTGATTATGTAGTGCAAAATCAAAACATATAATCATAGATATTTATATCATCAATGTGATACTTTTTATTAAAATACCAACTAAGTAAATAATGCAGCAAGAACAAATACCAAACTATGACCGATTAACCATGCATGATTTTTTAAAATCAAAAGTATCTATAGATCTGAGACCGAAAATAATTGTAGAACTTTAGTTACTACGGAATTTTCTTTGGATCCATCTACACCAATAGTAGGATCCTCATTTATGAAAGAGTGAAGTACCTTAATATTTAATTGTGACTACTAAACAATCCCTTAAGCAAAAATGTTTCAACAAGTATGCTAGTACAATATACACATACTTAGTAGGCAAAGAATAATTTAAGCTAACGCAAAAAAAAAAATTCAAATATAGTTAATAAGCAAAACTTTTTAATATCATCATGTTAAGAGATATTAACTTATACAAAGTTTATGAGCAATTATTTTTTAATGAGGTCGTCTCAAATCCAATAATATTATACTGACTCATATCACAATCAACCAATTCTATGACAATATACAATATATATTATTATAACTTTATAGATCCACAAGCAAATTCTTTGTAAAAAATAAGAGTGATGTGAGTATGAGATAGACTTTGTTTTCCACCATTTCGAATTTGAAACTCAATCTGAATGCAAACAAATCTAAACACAAGACGATGATTGAGACAAATGAGAAACAAATTCAAACACAAGATGCTGATTGAGACAAATGAGAAACAAATCTAAACACAAGACGCTAATCAAAGACAAATAATTTAAAACTAAAATTTGTGTTTCTCCATTCAAATAAGGAAGAGAGGTAGGGTTTAGAAAGACAAATCTTTACAACTCATGGTTCACAAATCTTTTACATACATTGTTCAAAACAATTAAACAAATGAAAAATAAAACAAAATTTGACAATGAAAATAAAGCCACGTGCATTTCAAATTAGTAAAAAATGGACATGAAAACAAAATGTAGTCATAATGTGGATAAGTACTTTCAAAGCCTAGAAATAATTTTTTTAATGAAAAAGTGAAGCAAACTCTAATAATGCAACTAACAGTAAGTCAATTCTTACTTTGGCAATATAGCATACTTGGTTATTGATTCCCATGTATGTATTATAACAAATACAAGCAATTGCAATGCCATGCAAGTTACTGTGGTAAATATTTGTAGTATGATCAAATATGAACATGTTCCAGTTGAAAATTAACCACCTATTGTAGTTTGTGATGACAAATCAAAATACTGTGAAAGATATAATAGGGGCCACCAGTGATATACAACTTTCAAGAAGAGGAGCCAGGCACGCTCTTGGCAGAATGATAATAACCGCAATACCTATTAATGCTATTGCTAATCAGGTGTAAACATTTCACTCAAGTGTCAGATGAGTGCAAATAGTTTCAATCGTAGGAATATCTCTGTAACCAAAATTTGTTAGCACTCATTTAAACAAATCGGTTACAACAACATTAAAATTGTAATAATTGTAATAATGATAGAAATAAACGAATTTAATTGGAATTATAGATTTTGAGTAATTACAATTATGTAGACAACAGATGAAGTTGCAATTTTAGGATAACTATATGAAGAAAATTATTTCTCACATAAATACCAGAAAATGTTTCTCAATAAGATAAATTCAATTTCCAGTAAATAGTATACTCTATTTATAAAGATGCAAAAAATTTAAAATTGAAGAAAATTTACAATATTGAAACCAAATTTTCTGACAAAACTCTTGGTTCCAAGAGTTCAATGAGATGACCAACTTGGTTAAACCAAATAATTTAAAATGGAAAATAGACTAATCCAATTAAGTAAATCTATTAAATGCATTAAAATTGTCCTAGACAACAAGGCACTAAACCATCATAAAATGCATATATCTCAAATGGAACAATAGCATAAAGGAAAAAAAAAAACATGAACTTAAGAATCATTAATATATTCAACATAAAGTAACATAAAAATCTGTCATAGGAACTTATGACCGTGAACTTGTGCTCACCTTTTGAGAGATTTTAATGACGAAATACTATCTCAACTCATCAAAGTTAGAAATATGGGCTCTCTTGCATTGTAGATGAAAAAATAAAGTAAAACGGTAGTCAGAGTGCCTATTTAGTAGAGATGAACAAATGAGCTCTATCAATCATGTTGACAGTGTCACATCATGTCTTTTATTAACTTATATGATATTATACCATATGAATATATTTAAATTTTGCATAATGATGAATAAAAATATAATATTTCAATGATCGATTAACTCTTAGATTGTTGGAAATTCTTCACTTTAATATCTGCAACAAAAAATAAAACGGTAAATTGTTACCGGCCTCCGGGAAAGTCGCGCACGTAGCACTGTCCTAAGAGTTAATTCAGGTCTATGTGCAGACTTTGTCTAAGTGCTCCTAGTGGTAAAATTCCCGCTCCACCGGAATCTCGTTGTCGCACACGACGTAGAGAGAGTGACCCTCAACTTAGCTCTGCCCAGAGCAACAAACCAAGAACAAAAGAGTTTCGGAGTGATAAGAATTCGAGAGAGAGAGAGAGAGAGAGTATTTTGTAGTAATTTTTAGTGTGTCCAAAATATTGAGATGTGCCTCAATATATAGGCTTTTTTCCAAGGTTAGGGAATAATAGAGAATGAAGGCAATTTAATCCAGCCAATAAATATTGAACGTTATAAATAAATTCAAATGAAAAACATGTCATATATTGTATCTGGACAGGATTTAATATGTCAAATATTACAAAATTAATAGGTTTATAACGGTCAATATTAAATGAGGAGGAGCAAAAGGATTTTTAGGGTCTCAGCCCAAACCCGAAGAGAAAATTAAATCGACATTCGGCGCCCGCAGATGTGGGCACGTACCCACACCCATTACGTGCGTCGAACCGAACTGAACCGATATAGGACTATTAGAGGGAATTGAGCTTTTGCTCTAGTGTGTAAACACACATAGCTAACATTTTATTAGAGGAGGAAGGGGACATGGGAGAGATCGGGGTCGGTTGGTCATGGTTGATGTAGGGACAAACTGTGGTGAAGTAGTGATAATGATGGTGAGGTGGGCTAAAAAAACGTTGTATAGTAGCTAAATGGATGAATGAGAGAGGTATAATGAAGAAGAAGATGATGTTAGTGAAGAAGATTAGGAAGGAGCTGTAAGAAAGTGGCGGTGGAGAGTGGTTCTACATTTGTAGAAGATGGGGTCTACTACACTGGCAGTATAAGGAAAGATGAGTCGAGTATGCATTATAGGAGGAAACGTAGGACAATACTTTGGTACTGTTCACGTACCCCCACAAGAGAACCATCAAGAGCTAATTAGCTGGTAAACCTAGGTAGGTTGAGCTATTTGTGTGTGGGTGCATAGGTCTAAAGAGAGAAGGAAAATATTATTGTGTGTGTGTGTAAAAGATTCACGCTATAATGTATACAAGAGAAAGAGTAGGCAAGAGGCAGTTAACTATTTATTGTTGGACATTGAGATGGAACTAAGGGTCAAGCCCTAAACAATTATGTAACACATATATTTGTGCTTAGGCCTAGATAATCACATATTCACCTATATGGCCTCAAGGCCCAATAAAAAAATATATACTATATATAGATTATGGACATGGACCTAATTAATTACCATATACCTAGGTTTAAAGAAACTAGAATCATCAGCAATATATATCTATATATGAAGAATAATACTAGCACAAAGGCAAAATTTTACTCAGCAAGTATTTTACTTGGATATGGCAATAATAAATCTTAATGTTTGCTAAACCAAAATGATAGAAATTTGTTTTTGATACATACATAAATACCCTAAATTTAGGGAGGGGTCTTACAAATCCTGATACCCATAACGTGTGAGCATCTTCTTAATGTAATTAGAATGTAACAATGCCACTCCAGTTTTCGTCTGAATGATCTTTATCCCTAAGATAACATCAACTTCCCCTAATTCCTTCATGCTTAACTTAGACGAGAGGAACTTATTTGTCTCAATGACACTTGCTAGATCTGTACCAAAGATCAGCATGTCGTCCATGTACAGACAAACGACAACTCCTCTCCCATCAGCGAACTTTGTGTACACACACTTGTCTGTCTCGCTGACCCTGTAGCCGTTTGATCTTATGACTTTATCAAACTTCCCATGCCACATCTTGGGAGCTTGCTTGAGACCATATAATGATTTTACCAACTTGTAGAATTTGTCTTCAAATCCCTTGACGACAAATTCTTCTGGTTATTGCATGTAAATCTTTTCGGTCAACTCACCATTCAGGAATGCGGTTTTAACATCCATATAATGAATAACCAGCTTGTGAATTGCACTTAAAGCAATCAACATCCTGATGTTCGTCATCGGCACTACTGGAGCATATGTGTCAAAATAATCGATCTTCTTATTTTAAGAAAATCCCTTGGCTACCAGCGCGCCTTAAACTTGTCAACAGTTCCATCGGCCTTCATCTTCTTCTTGAAGATCCATTTACATCTGATTAGTTTTTCTCCTGCAGGTAGATCGACCAACACCCACGTATTGTTGGAGGTTATCGAGTCATACTTATCATTAATAGCCTCCTTCCAGAGGACAATGTCCCTGGTCTTCATCGCCTCATAGGTAAGCGGATCTGCTTCCACATGATAGGTTACGAAATCCTCTCTGAAGTCCTTATGCCTCCTCACTCACTTAGACACAAGTTCTGCGAATTTTAGTTCAACTGTTGTTTCTGCAACAACATCTTCATGTACTATATATTTGTTAGGAGCTTCAGCCTCCTGTTGTAACGCCCCAGTCCCAAAATACGTAGGACTAAGTACATAAATATGCTAGACGTATAATAAATATACGCAAGCTGTAAATGCAGTATAATCACGGCCAACTAACCTCATCCACATAAAAAAGTATAAAGCTTTTTATAGAATCAACTTTGAAATGTCATTTTACATGTTACTGGATGGAGACAATCTACTACCAACTGAAACTAAAAAGATAGAAAGAGCAAAATAAGAATACGAGCAACAAGGGATAATCCAAGAGCATGTCATCTTCGATATGAAAGAGAAGACCGCGATCTTGGCCAAAATTCATGCAGAGAGTCAAGAACACCTAGAGAGACCACCAGGTCCTCAAAGGGATGTAACAAGATACAGAAAAACATGCCATAAAATTGAATAAAAACTACTTAATAATAAGTCAGTCAGATCATAACATGGTCCAATACTCTACCCTTGAATTAGCGTACCATCCCCCCAACCAAATAAGGATAGGAGATGGTACCCTAATCCACGATGAAGTACCTTTCCATGCCGTAATCCGGTATAGAATCCAGACCATAACAAGGTTCAGTATTTTATCATTGAAGCATTGAACCACACCTACAACCAAACAAGAACAAGGTGTGGCACACTAGTTTACGATAAAATATTGTTCCAAGTCGTGGTCAGGTATAAGTACACAAACCAAAAGTACTTATAACTAACGGATAAGGTAGCCTAACCAGTCTATGTGAATGCAATTTAAGAACAAACCTCCAATGCATGAGCTCTCTGGCTAAAATGGGATCGACATAAGAGCATAATATTCAGCTAAGCAACAATGGTCGTTAGTAATAGTAAAAGCATAATGCTTCGCAGAACGTTAGTGGCCGTCAGTAGCAGTAAAGGGGGTCATCAACCCGCATCTCCGATAGAACATACGGTCACAAAAGATAATGTGCATGGTAGCCCATATGCTAAGGAAATGTCCTCCCCACCCTATGCCTATTTATGTTGTATCCACAACACATATAATCCCTATTAATTGTAGAGTCAAACTAATCATGCAAAATATTATTAGCGGTTAATCCTATCGTACGGCTGATACATACCGGTGGCTATCCAGCTACCCATGTCCGAGTTCTTTATGTGACTCACGACTTCGTGGTACCAACGTGTCTCAAGGCCTATGAATGCAACACAAACGAGGGATAGTCTCTTAAATCTAGGTTTAATGTACATAAAAATAATTACGTAACAGTAAATAGAATCAAACAGTATAATTGTATCTCAATTTGACTATGTAGCACAATTTATTTTGTAGGGAATAAATAATAAATAAATACATTCAATATATAAGCTAAAGTAAATAGATACAAAATGGCAAGATATCTTGCCTGGTGTGATGTCTGGTGTGGTACGATGATCATGATGGCACAGATTTGACTTTGGTGTTACAACTACGCAAGATGACCTTTCATGATGGCACAAACTATTCCATTAGGTAGAAAAGCTATGTTTTTATTAGTAACAATATTTTTAGAATATATATATATATATATATATATATATATATATAATCTAGAAAAATTATCTAGGGCTAAGTCTAAAGGTAAAGAAAGGAGCGGAGGGGAAAGCCTTACCGAGGGCTTCCGTGCTCGATGGCGTAGCTACGCGAGAGGAGGGTGGAGCTCACCTACTGGTCTCGTCGGAGAGGATGTACGCATGTGGCGGTGAGAGCACGTCTCTAGCGCGATGGCGGGCACGCGGGCTCGATGGAGGCGCTGGCCACGGGAGGTTGACGTTAGAGCAGTGCGGCGCTCGGAAAAGGGCGATATTGGGCGTGAGCAGTCGTTTCCTGTGACGCACGACAGGGCGGCATCGCCGGGTCTGGTTGGGGACTCGGTGGAAGTATGTGACGGTGGTGGTGGTGGTGGTGGGTGTGTTTGTGGAACTATGGTATAGATGATGGTGACAGTAGCGGTTGGTACTGGTGTGGTGGTGGCTTGTTCGGGATGGCTGGTGACAAGTAGCCTGGATGGTGGCTCGACGGAGGGGGAGATGGAGGTTTGACCGGGATACTAGTGGCGGAATATTGGGGCACGGGGATGGTGCCATAATGGTGACATAGTGGTTGGGATCATGGTAGAAACGACGGTAGGGATGGTGGTGGTCATGGGTTTGTGGGTATTTTTGGGGTGATGTTGTCGATGGTGATGACAGGGGTGGAGACGGAGAGATGCAGGAAGACGACGTCGAGGAGGAGGAGTAGGGCAGTGGTGGTGCGCCGGCAGGGGACGGCAAGGAGTTCGACTGCTTTGGCGTAGGGCCAGATAGGTTCAGGATTAGTGTTAGGGCCTATGTCACGTGTCCTGCATGACACGGACACACAAAAAAAAAAATTTAGAAGTGTCCAGATTTGTCGGACACGGGGGATAGACTGGAAGTATATGTTAAAAAATTAAATATAGTGGAAAGACGTTCGGGGTCGGACCCAAGACCGTCATGGCTGACACGGGAAAAGTGGACACCGACATGGTGCACTCACATTTGTGGTGGATAAAATTTTATGGAGGTAAACTATAGAGAGTTTCCCCTATATATATAGGGGTGGAGACTCCTAGTTGGGTAAGGATTAGAAAATTTAAACCCTAATAATATCTAAATTGGAAACTAGATAATCTTATTTTTAATTTAAACAATTTAAAATCAAAATCAATAAAATTAAATCCCAATTTAAATCACCATAAAACATTAAATCAAACAAATTTTAAAATACATTCTTATAAAAAATAATTGATAATTTCGACAATCAAAATATAAATGAATTTATTTTCATGTACCTCGCATGCAAAATAAAGCATATTATTTATCGTGGAAAATATTATTTTCTAAATTATTACCTATACTGGTATAGCAAATAAAATAGTTTTTACATAATAATAGATAAAAATCAAGTTTTGACAAACCTATGACATGTTTTATATACTCAAATGAATAAAAATATTTACCTTTTATGATATTGAACCACAATATTTATTTCCTATGAAAATAAATTTGAAAATAAAAAGTTTTGTAAAAAAAATTAATATTTCGTATGTACGTATTCGCACTCGACGTACAAATACCAAAAATAAAAAATTATCAAAATAAATTAATTATAAAAATAAAAAATTTAGTAAAATTTTAGGAGGTTTACATCCTATCCAACTTACAAGAATTTCGTCCTCAAAATTTAGAAATAACTAGGGTAGGTAGGCTTGAGGAGATACAAGAGTTTCTCGATACGAAACACGATCAATATTTAAGCAAGGAGTCAAAAACGAGATTCAATGATATACACACGTTTTTACATAACAAAAATAAATCAACGAATATAGTTTAGAAAATGATCACATTCATGACAATCTCTCAATCATCTAAATTCGATTAATATCAATAAGTATAACCTCAAATAGGAAATAACCTTCTAAATCTCAAATTATGACTACTAACTCAATATTCGAAATTCAAATTCGTATTTGATATCGTCGTAATCCTTGAATTTGTGTTCTAACAAAATCTTTAATGTTTTTCTACACTCGATTCTTCATCTAATTTATTTCTCCTTGAAATTTATATTCCATAAAATTTTAAAATTCCTCGAAATGTTAAATCTCCTAAAAAAATTGAAACTCAATAAATCCCCAATTGATTAGTTAAGCACAAAAATCAAGCCCACTTTAGTAGGAAATCTGTACTCGTCAATCAACATAAAATTTTAAAAAAAATCTATATTCGAGTAACCTTAAAATCAAAACACATTATTTTATTATCACAAGGATTTTCCTAAATATTTAATTTGCCAGTGTCTTCCTCAAATCCAATATATAACTCAATCTTATATACTTCATAATCACATAATCATTTTATCCCTATATCACAATATCCTCTATGGGGTTTTCTAATCTAGCCTCGTTCTAATTAAAGGGTGTCATGATTCGAATTTTCATCTTCGCACAAAGAAAAATATTAAGGACAAGATTGCATGAGTCACGGAGGGATTAATAAATCCCCAATGAGGAAAGCAAAACATCTAAGGTCCAAAGGTCATGGTAGGGGTTGATTGAAGTATAAGGGTTGCTAGTTAAAGCACAAATTTAAGGAAAAATCGAGAGAAAAATAATTAGAGTCTCCAAATAAACAGTTCCTTGAGAATAGATAGTCTTCCAGGTTGGAGTTATGATCAAAGGTATGATTCTAATCATCCTCAAGTTTCAAATTATTAGAAGGTCAAGATAATAGATCTAGGGTCGAGGAAAGGACGAGTAACTCAAGATGGAAATGTAGTCACATGACTTGGTCGATGGCTAGCTGCACTCGTGTCTATCTTGGCCATAGGTCATAGGGCAACTAAGAGGATACTCTCTGTCTATCTATCAAGTACGAGCATTTATCTTTCTGAAATAGGTTAAGATGAAAAATAATAAAAAGTTCAAGGAAGATGTGATCGAATACAAATATAGGGTTGAAAGGTGATTGAATAGTTTAAAGAGAGTTGTCAAGGCAGTTGTGGATGAGATCCTATAGGACAAGTATATTTGTTAACTATATCTCAATCTACGTAGAATAATCATATGAAGAGCGAACCAATGCATTAGGTCGATCAGACCATAATACGCTGATTCTGATTAGACAATATTTAGTGGGCACCCACATATGTCCTGCTCAAGCTCGATAAAAGAATAAGCTTGCAAAACTAGGCTATAATAGTAGCATTAGTCAAGATAGTAAAAATATAAGTACTGAGATTATGATTGAAAGAAAGTAGAAATAGTTCAAGCTTCTTAAGAATCTAAGTCTTGTCCGATGTTTGTGCCTATACAGTCATCCTATTGTCTCCTTGTCTAAGGCTTTGGTCGACCAAATGGGGGTATGGACCTCTAAACCCTATAGTCTAGATAATCTATTAGTATTCTCTTTAATGGGTCATAAGGACAAAGGGAATGTTTGGTTGTAAGGCATTCTATCCAACTTACAAGAGCTCAACTAATAGTGTGATTGGACAATGGAACATATATACCTAGTACGAGTCATCTTTCTAACCTCTGTCAAGCACAAAAGAAAATGATAAGATTTACGGTAGAAAGTGATCAAATAAGACGCAGATCAAGGCAGTCAAGCAAGAGTTTAAAAAATGGAATCAAGGAAGGATATCAAGCGTGTGGATGATATCCTAGACTCTAATCCTATATGTAGGCTTACTTGGTACAGTCATGTAACCAAGTAATTTATTCGTTGACATGCATGAGCTACCACAAAAACATGTAACGCCCTAATCCTAAAATATATAGGACTAGGTACGTAAATATGTCAGTCGTATAATAAATATACGTAAGCTATAAATGTAGTATAATCACGGCCAACTAATCTCATACACAAAAAAAAGAATAAAGCTTTTTATAGAATCAACTTTGAAATATCATTTTACATGTTGCTGGATGGTGACAAATACACTACCACCATGGAACTAAAAAGATGGAAATAGCAAAATAAGAATACGAGCAACAAGGGATGATCCAAGAGCATGTCATCTTTGATAGGAATGAGGAGACCACGATCTTGGCTAGAATTCCTACAGAGAGTCAAGAAAACACACACACCTGGAGAGATTACCAAGTCCTCAGAGGGACGTAACAAGATACAAAAAACCATAAAACTGAATATAAACTGCTCAATAATAAGTCAGTCGAATCATAACATGGTACAATACTCCACCCATGAATTAGCGTACCATCCCCCGAACCGAAAACGGACAGGATATGGCACCCTAAACCACGATGAAGTATCTTTCCATGCCATAATCCGATATAGTATCTGGACCACAACAAGGTTCAGTATTTTATCATCGAAACATTGAACCACACCTACAACCAAACAAGGACAAGGTGTGGCACACTAGTTCGTGAAAAAATATTATTCCAAGTCACGATCAGGTATAAGTACACAAACCAAAAGTACATACAGCTAACGGATAAGATAGCCTAACTAGTCTATGTGAAGGCAATTTAAGAACAAACCTCTAACATATGGGCTCTCTTGCTAAAATGGGATTGGCATAAGAGCATAACGTTCAACGAAGTGACAGTGGCCGTTAGTAACAGTAAGAGCATAACGCTTCGCAGAACAATGGCCGTCAGTAGCAGTAAAGTGGGTCGTCAACCCACATCTCTAGTGGAGCGTACGGTCACAAAAGGAACCCACATCTCTGGTGGAGCGTACGGTCTCAAAAGGTAATGTGCATGGTAGACAATACGCTAAGAAAATGTCTTCTCCAGCCTATTTATATTGTATCCACAACACATATAACCTCTATTAACCACTAAGTCAAACTAATCATACAAAATACTATTAGCGGTTAATCTTATCACACGACTGATACGTACCGGTGGCCAGCCAGCTACGCATGCCTGAGTTCTATATGCGACTCGCGACTTCATGTCTCTTAAATCTAGGCTTAATGTGCATAAAAATAATTAAGTAATAGGAAATATAATCAAATAGTAGAATCGTATATCAATATGACTATGTAGCACAATTTATTTTGCATGGAATAAATAATAAATAAAATAAATGCAATATGTGAGCTAAAATAAATAGATAGTAAATGGCAAAGTATCTTGCCTGGTGTGACGCCTGGTGTGGTACGACGATCATGATGGCACAGATTTGACTTCACTGTTATAACTACACAAAGATGGCCTCGGATGATGGCTCGGAATGTTCCATCGAGTCCAGAACAGTCACATTAGATAGGATCGACATAAGGAAGTACATAATTTACAAAAGATGGGGATTATGATTAGTCGTAATTAGTAACGATAATCGAAGAGAGTTTGAGTAAGAAAAAAATAGATACTTATACTATTTTAGAAAATATTTTATAGTATTTGAAAAATAAATTTTATAGTGAAAAGTAATTTTAGATAAATATTTAAAAATCTACAAAATCGTTTTAGGCTAAAAATCCTAAGTTTTGTAAAGATATGATTTCAGGTTGAATAGTTGTGTTTTTATTAGTAATAATATTTTTAGAAACATATATATATATATAAAAAAAAAAAAGTTATTTGGGGCTAAGTCTAAGCTTTTGTAATTGTAGGGCCAAGTTATATATATATATATATATATATATATATATATATATATATATATATATATATATATATATAATCTAGAAAAGTTATCTGGGGCTAAGTCTAAGCTTTTGTAATTGTAGGGCCAAGTCCTAATAATTCATTTGAGACATATCAAATTTTAAAAAATATTATTTATCGGTATAATAGTATAATACTAATAATGATATCAGTACTAAGTGTATATACCTACTTATATAGCCTATTTGCTCATTTTCTCTATTATATTGAAAATAATAATAATAATATTATTATTATTATTATAATATAATAATAATGGCGATGATGTTTTCAAAATATCTGTCCTGAAAGGACAGCAACATCAACAGCAGCTGCTTCTCGTTCTTTAAAGGAGGGGAGGAGAGAGAGAGAGAATACTCGAGAGGAAAGGGAAAAGAAAGAAGCGGAGGGGAAAGCCTCGACGAAGGCTTCCGTGCTCGGCGGTGCAGCTGCGCAAGAGGAGGGTGGAGCTCACCTGCGGGTCTCATCGGAGAGGATGTACGCATGCGGCGACGAGAGCACGTGTTCGGCGGGGTGGTGGGCGCAGGCTCGGTGGAGGCACTGGCCACGAGAGGTCGACGTTAGAGCGATGTGGTGCTCGGAAAAGGGTGGCTTTGGGTGTGAGCGGTCGTCTCCTGTGACGCATGGCGAGCCGACGTCGCCGGGCCTGGTTGGGGACTCGGCGGAGGTATGGGTGGTGGTGGTTGGTTTGTTTGTGGAAGTGATGGTGTTGATGATAGTGAGGGTAGCGGTTGGTGCTAGTGTGGTGGTGGCTGGTTTGGGGTGGCCGGGATGGTAGCTCGGCGGAGGGGTGGATGGGGGTTTGGCTGGAGGTTCGGCCGGGACACTGGCGAAGAAAGTCTTGGGCACGATGATGGTGCCATAGCGGTGGTAGCGTGGTAGGGATCACGGTGGAAACGGTGGTAGGGACGGTGGTGGTCGTGGGTTTGTAGGTATTTTTGGGGATGATGCTCTCGACGACAATGACAGGGGTGGAGATTGGGAGATGCAGGAAGACGACGTCGAGGAGGAGGAGTGGGGCAATGGTGGTGCATCGGCAGGGGACGAGGAGGAGTTTGGCTGCTTCGACGTGCAACCAGATAGGTTCAGGATTAGGGTTAGGGCCTGTGTCGCGTGTCCTATGTGACACGGACACACAAGAAAAATTTATGGAAGTGTCCGGGTGTGTCGGGCATGGTTGATGGGCTAGATGAATATGTAAAAAAGTTAAATATAGTGGAAAGACATTCGGGGTCGGACCCGAGATCATCATGGTTGATACGGGAAAAGTGGAAACCGACACGGTGCACTCACATTTGCGGTGGATAAAATTTTGTGGAGGAAAACTATAGGGAGTTTCCCCTATATATAGGGGGTGGAGACTCCTAGTTGGATATGGATTAGAAAATTTAAACCCCAATAGATAAATCACACATAAATTTAAATCTTTTTAAACTAACTTAAAAATATATAAATTGGAAACTAGATAATCTTATATTTAATTTAAACAATTTCAAATCAAAATCAATAAAATTAAATCCCAATTTAAATCACCACAAAACATTAAATCAAACAAAATTTAAAATACATTTTTATAAAAAATAATAAATAATTTCGACAATCAAAGTATACATGAATTTATTTTCATATATCTCGCATGCAAAATAAAGCATATTATTTATCAAGAAAAATATTATTTTCTAAATTATTACCTATACTGGTATAGCAAATAAAATAGTTTTTTACATAATAATAGATAAAAATCAAGTTTTGACAAATCTATGACATGTTTTATATACTCAAATGAATAAAAATATTTACCTTTTATGATATTGAACCACAATATTTATTTCCCATGAAAATAAATTTGAAAATAAAAACTTTTGTAATATTTTTAATTATTTCGTATACATATTCGCACTCGACGTAAAAATACCAAAAATAAAACAATTATTAAAATAAATTAATTATAAAAATAAAAAAACTATCGTGAAATTTTAGGAGATTTACACCTATGCACCCATATTATTCTGCGAAATGTCCGCGAGAACAATGTTCTTGTGCCTTACAAATTTGTCTTCAAAGAATTCTACATCGCAGGATTCAATGATATAATTTGACTCAATATCAAGGAACCTCCAAGCATCACTCTTCTCAGCATATCCCAAAAATATTGTCTTCATAGTCCTCGTACCCAGCATCTGAATCTTCAAATCTGGAAGCTTCACATACGCCAGACACCCCCACACTCAATGACATTCAAGTAGGGTCTGACCTTGAACCAGAGTTCATGAGGAGTGACATCAGAAGTTGCATGCGGCACTTTATTTAGAATGAAATTAGTCGTAAGCACAGCTTCACCCCAGAAGTAATTTGGAAGACCCGCAGTCAACATTATTAAGTTCATCATCTTTGTTAATGTTCTGTTCTTCCTTTCTGCAACACCATTTGATTGAGGGAAGTATGGAGCAGTCGTCTCATTGACAATTCTATATTTTCTGCAGAACGGTGCAAATTCGTGAGACATATACTCTCCACCTCGATCACTTTTGAGTCTCTTGAGTTGTTGTCCGGTTTGACGCTCGGCTTCAACCTTGAGGTCCTTAAATTTCTCAAATGCTTTATCTTTAGACTTGAGCAGATAAACGAACGCGTACTTTGAGAAGTCGTCGATGAAAGTGATAAAGTATTTCATCCCGACTTTTGTGGAGAACTGTCTAAAATTGTCACGACCCGCACCCGCATTTCGAACGCGAGAGCGTGAGCAAGACAGCTACGTATCGAGCATACTCCAGCCCGACTCGAATACGTATATGGTATAATGCCAAATCATGGCAAACAGTTCTATATCTCAAATCCACAATAAGTATACGAAACATGAATGAACACTATGGGTCGTGGTCTGCAGCCCACTAGCATAAATGTTCGATAAGACTCAAAGAATATAACTAGAGTCTCTAAAGTGAATCAATAAACAGGATAACTCGTGATAAGGAATGTAAAGCACGAAAGGATAACAAACGTAATAATGATACCTGAATCCCACAAGAATCGTAAATCCTCCGCCATCCAGAACTACTAGCTAACTCCATGCAATCGCTAAACCTGAAGAGATCATCAGGTCCTCAGAGGACATAGCAAGATATATAATATACATGCCTATATAACAGTTTTATCATACGTAAGAAGATAAACAAGAAAATAGGAATACGATAAATGACCACGAACACGAACTCGAACACGAATACTAGAACAACTACGCATAAATGAACTGCCGAGCGAACAATGAACACGAGATCAATGGAAGAACCAAACCCTCATCCCGAGTGTGGAATCACGGGTTTGAACTAAACACTAACCCTCATCCCGAGTGTGGACTCTCTGGTTAGTACTAACCCTTGTCCCGAGTGTGGACTCTCTGGTTAGTTCACGGCAAGGCACCCTCGTCCCGAGTGTGGACTCTCTGGTGCAAGTACTACATCCTCGTCCCGAGTGTGGACTCTCTGATGTAAACACCCTGTGGACTCTCTGGTGCAAGTCAAGTCAAGTCAACACCTTCGTCCCGAGTGTGGACTCTTTGGTACAAATAATCGACATCCTCGTCCCGAGTGTGGACTCACGGATGTAAACAGATCAAAAAAATACCCTCATCCCGAGTGTGGACTCTCTGGTGCAAAGGAAACAATATCAAAGATTTAGCAGTTCAATTACACGTACTCGTTCTATGACACGACTCAAGCAAGGTACTGACGAGAAACTTCAAGTGTGAACCACAAGACCAAACATGAACACGGCTATATGCAATAAAAACAACTCAAAAGAATATAATACGAAAAGCACATATCCATAAACAACCAAAATTGAGAAATAAAATACAATGCATGTAAATAAAACTGTAAAGGAAGGCAAGGTATACTTGCCTGGAGGTTGCATGCAGATCCCACAAAATATAGTCAACTAGTGAGCCATAAAATCCAACTCTTCATAACTGTCTCCGAAACTGAAACAGACATTGCCAACATTCTCAGAATAGTCAAATTAGCTAGGATTGTCTGCCTTTAAGTCCAATTCTGGACACAGGGGCAAAATGGTAATTTTGGGCCAAAACGGTGTCCGCTGTTAGACCCGCTTTGTACCGAAAAGCGTGCCAGAGTTAATGGTCTCTAAAGTCGCCAAACTATATGTCTACATATTTATTTTGATGATACGAACCCAACGATATGTCCAATTTTGGATTTCGGTGGGCCGTACACAAAATTGCCCGTTGAATCAGACCGTGGAGCCCGCGAAACGGCTGTTTGCCATTAAAATTGTTTTGATTGAAATCTTAATACAAACAGAACAGTGATACAATATAGGACTTAGATGTAGTCCTAGGAGTACACTTTTGTTTAAGCTGGGTCCTTAGTGCCAATGGAGCGAGTGGTAATGCGTTGACTCCGTTGACCGGCTGACGGCGGTTATCGGTTCTCTGAAGGTGTTGATTGCTCTGGGTGCTGGAGCTTGCTGAGAGGAAGAAGACGTTGAGTGTCTAGAACTGCCTCTCCGGTAATTCTCTGTTGTGGATCCTCTTGTGAGTCTTGTGTGTTCTGAGTCTCTGTGTGTGTGTGAAGGAGATGACCCTTCTATTTATAGTTTTGCAGGCTGGTTGCTCATGCGCGCATGCAGGATGTGCCAGTGTGGGGATGCCGCGTGGAGGTTGCTGATGGAGGCGCACGGATGCTGCGCCCTGATCGAGGGGGAGAACTCTTCATACTGCTGTTGTGAGCCGGCACGTAGCAGAGAGAAGATCTTTCCGTTGCTGAAATCTTGGACGAGTTGAGTCAAAAGATACGTGTCGTCGACTCATGGTTCGAAGATCTCGGATTTGGTGGAGAGGAGTGATCTGGTGGGCTGCGCCTTGGATTGGGCGCAGGAGGAGGCTGCGGCTCATAACCTTTAGGAGTTACAAACCATTTGGGGCGCATGGTTTTTGAGGCGCATGCAGGCGACTTTCCTTCTGTCTTTCGGGATCAGAGAGCAGTCTGAGGCGCATGGCTTTTGAGACGCATGCTGATTTAGACGCATGGCCGTAGAGGCGCATGCTGATTTGGACGCATGGCCGAAGAGGCGCATGCTGATGGTGGAGTGGCCACGTGGCAGTAGCCGTCGAAACAAAGTCATGATGATGCTGACGTTGCCGACGCTTCGTTTCCTGAAAAGCTGTCAACTGTTCAGACTTTGGGAGGCGTGCCGCCAACTCTGTCAGTTCAGCATTTAATGTTGGTGACGTTCGATGGACAACTGAGTGGGCACGTCGGTTGGCGTTCCACTCGGTATGGAGATGTGTGAGGGCGCACCCTCTGTAATGCGCCGAGTATTGTAGGGCGCGTCTGTGTGATGCGCCTGATGCCGAAGGGCGCGTCCGTGTGATGCGCTGTCTGGCTGGCGCATCGGACATGTCTTTTAATGATGCGGCTGTCTCGCTCTTCGAGTGCCATAAATAGTCGTTTGGCTGAATTCGAGGCGTCCGGTTCATCCATTTAATATAAATTCATTGCACAAAATTCGGAGGGCCATCCACTTGGCACGTGGGTTTGATCTGCCCGGCCTATAAATAGTGGCATGGAGAGAAGATTTGCTTCTCATTCCCTCACGTACTTCCAACATGAACTTGAACATGCGGGTGCATTCTGTTGACGAAGTGCTCCCGAGGGTGAAGATGAGACGCTGTGTTGTCTTCGATGCACTTGAAGGTGACTGTTATATCCAAAAGACGGAGTCGAGGGCTTCTGAGGCAGGCGGAAGGTGCCTGTTGCATCCAAAGATAGGGATGCTCGAGCCTCGTCTCCGTTATTCCGGAAGAACCATAGATCGGAATGGCGGTGCTAGGCTCTCTCTTCCTTCAAAGTGGGGTTTCCCCACTTTGATCGTGTCGAAAGCTGCTCCTTTAGCCGCGGTTTCGATCACGGTCTTCCTTCGGCTTTGGAGGCTCTTTCGAAGCCTTCCCTGGCCACAGCATTTGCGGTGCTCTTCTCTTCCTTGGTTCCAGCCAGAGGGTTAAATGCTTTGTGTATCGAAGCATTTATCGGGCGAGCCTGGTTGGAAGAGCGGCACATAACTGGGCTCTGCTCGGCCAGGTGAGCCTGGCTGGAAGAATTTGGCTGAAGGGATGCACATAACTGAGCTGCTGAAGAGATGATGGGATGCGCCTGGATGGAGGCGCATGATATCTGCTGCGCCTTACTGGTGGCGCATAGTGATGCTGCGCCTATCTAGAGACGTATGGTGGCCGCTGCGCTTATCTGAAGGCGCATGGTGGCCGCTGGCTGTAGACTTAGGCTCTTTCCTTTGTAGAAATTCTCCTTTGTACAACCTTTTCTAGACATGTAATAGACTTTTATATATAAATAAAAAGTCCTTCTTCAAATGTCTATACTTATTGACTTTGCTGTGAAGTTCTTCGTCTGAGTTCTGGCGCATGTAGTGTCTGGCGCATGGGCTTTCTGGTTGTGAAATTCCATGCTTCTACAAGACCCCCTTCAAAGTTTTCAAAACTTTTGAATAAGTTTTGGAATACTTTGAATAAGAAGCATGGAGGTCAGGGCGCATGATTTCTGGGCGCATGCCTGTTCGGGCGCATGCTCTTCTCAGTTAATGATGATGGTGCCTCGGTAACCGAAAAGATTAATGATGATCTTTTGGTTTTATTTGCTGCTATCCTTGAACAGAACCCGAGGCGACGCGTGCGACCAAGCCCTATAAATAGGTAAGAGTTGGAGAGAGAAAGGGTTCTTCTTCTCTTCTTCAAAACCCTAACTTCTCCTTCCTCGAGAGAATGGCTCCCAAGACTCCTCGCGGTGCTGCCGGCAAGGGGAAGGAGAAAGCGAAGGAGTCTGTCGATGAGGATGTACCTATCACTCTTGCGCCTCTTGCCGACGTTCGTCCTGAGGTGACAGGTGAGTTTCGTCTCTGCTTTGGGCCCTGTGCCCTAACTGCCGACGCGTATAGACTTCGGTCTTTGATGATACGCCGAGGTTCTATCCTGCCGACGTGCATAGGTTTATACCTTTATTATGCACGGAGGTTTTAATGGCTGACGCGCATTGGTTTTATTCCCTGAAGATGCGCCGAAGCCTTTGCTGACGCGCATGGGCTTATGCTCTGATAATGCGCCGAAGCTCCAATGCCAACGCGCATGGGCTTACGCCCTGATGACGCGCTGAGACATGCTGACGCACATGGGCCTATGCCCTGATGATGCGCCGAAGCAGATGCGCATGGGTTCATACCCTGATGATGCGCCGAAGCAGATGCGCATGGGTTCATACCCTGGCAATGCGCCAGTCTGCTTGACATATTTTGTCTTTTTGCCTGACTTCCACTTTTGTTGTGCCAGTGTCGGTGGCGATCCCTTTGTTGAATGAGGTCCTCCTGGACGCTTCTCTTTGTCAGGTGGGAGTTGATTTTGATGAGGCGGTGATCAACCCTGCAAAGGATGCTATCCTTCAGGACCAACCTCGTGAGAGGATGCTACAAATCCAGGTCCAGTTGCCACTTTTCCTCCAGAGTATGATGGAGAGCGGTAAACTGAAGTCTGCTGATTCTGAAGGTGTGACTTTCTTAAAGCCTGCCTTTCTGTTTGGCGACCGATTAGTCTCTTCCGAGGCGAAGATATTGAAGATCAGAGAAGACTGGTTCTTTGCTGCTAAGGGCATGATGTTATACATGCGGCAGGTTGACCGCCAGTTGCCACTGACAGCCTTTTATCGTCTAGCTTCGAAGAGAAGGATGGGTTGGGAACTTACTCCTTCTCAAGGAGGTGCCTTGGAGGGTTCCCTTTCGATTGACACCACCTCGAACCAGCGAGACACTTTGACCGCTTCACGAACTGGTTCTTCGTTCAGTTACCGAGCTTTGCGTCCCGGGAGCATCTATAGTGAAGTCCCAAATGACACGTTTCCCTTCAGTGCCCCGACTTTTGCAAATCGGATGCTGACGTCGAAGGTCACGTATCCGACAGCTGGTTTTAGAGTCGAAGGTTGGTGTCACTACATCCCAAAGTGGGACGAGTTGACCTCCTGGGTGCTTTCTAGGTTCAAAGTTGAGCTTAAAGAGATAGGGCTGACTGCCGCCATTCGGGCCACGCAGGCAGGCGTGGACCTCAATAAGCCGATGTTCCTTGCGCTCTTGGAGCTTTTCAACGCCCAGACTGGCAGCTTCTTTACTCCAGTGGGGGAGTTGGGATTGGCCCTTCATGAGATGTACGAAGTGTCCAAGCTTCCTTGGGGCTCGGAACCGTACGAGGAATATTTCCCATCAAATGAAGAGATCCAGGTCTTGGAAGATAAGGACCCGGAGATGATGGCCGTTTTCAAGGAGGTGACGAGCCATCATTATCTGATGCACCGGAGGGACAAGGGTAAGACCCAGCCTCACGTGACTGCTTGGAGGGACTATGTCTTCAGGCAGGATTTGGCGAATCCTTCGAGGATCCGGTTTGCGACTCCGCAGGGCTTGACACCCGCGGAAGTAAGTTCTGAAATAACCCGGCTGGACGAGAGGACCCCACATTCCAATGAGAGCGGCAAGGACACGTACAGCTGTTTCTGGTACTGCGCGCACCGGATGTCATCTAAGGCAGTGTTGACGGCCTACTTGATGATATGGCTCCGGGATTGCATATTTACAGGGGGATCCGGTGCTGTTTAGAGGGTACATCGGAATCTCATTTTGCCTGCAGTAAAGTTGGCCTTTGGACGACCTTTGGCTCTCCTCCCGGCGATGGTGTGCAACCTGTTGCGCGGTTTGAGGTCTTTTGCTGATGATGTGATCCACGAGAAAGGTAATAACGACAACTTTCCCCGGGCCGAGCTGCCTTTCCATTATCTTATGGGGTGGCTGATCTTACATCATCCGAATGTGATGAGTCCTGGTCCTGAGGAGGACCATGTTGAAGGAGATGCCTTCATTCGCCGCTTCTACAAGAGGAAGTGGTCTTACACTGGCGTCCCCGTTTGTAGGAGGGTTTTGTCCTTCCTTCAGGGGTGGGAAATCGTGAAGGTTGGCCCGATCTTCAAGAATTTTGAGGCCGACCAGGATTTGGTTGATTCTGGCGAGGATGCGGTTACTTTGCCGAAATGGAGTTTTCGTTGGTTGCAGAGTATCCGGCCTTCGCATCTGGTCTACCGTAATCAGAACAGGTGTTATCTGGAACCGTACTTGCCAAGCCGATTTGCTCGTCAATTTGGCTACACTCAGCTAATGCTGTGGAATCCCAGTAGCAGTCTAGGCTTCATCGGGAGTTTGCTGGATGGAGCCCGGGGCTGGCAGTATTATAACGCTGGATGCACTAGCGTTAAGTTTACCACACCAGTTTGCAATCCTCGGCCGTCGATCTTATATCCGGCCGCCAAGCTGTATTGCAATATGAATACTATGTCTCCTGGTTATGACAGGGAGACTAGTTTCATCATTGGAACCCAGTTGGAGGCAACAACGAATATGTTGGTGGCAGCTCGGTCATATCGTCCGCCAGAATTGGCGGGGTATCGGGCTGCTGCTATGGCACCAGTGAGAGACCCGTCTGTCGGGAAAAGGCGGGCTGACCCAGAAGCTGGTTCTTCTGTACTGAAAAGGTCGAGAAGGACGTCGACCCCGAAGATTACGGAAACGCCACTTGTAACGCCAACGGGCTCATCTCCCGCTGAGGTAAGGAGTGCTTCATAATTCCAGTTTTTTATGTCATTGTGGCGACTTATGTTCTTCTTCTTGTAGGGATTGAAGAAGAAGTCTCATGCTTCGAAACCGGGCACCAGTAAGCCGAAGGAGGTGGCAGGCTCTTCTGAGGAGCGCATTCCACCAATGATGATGTCTCCTGTGGAGGAGGGTCCCGAAGATGTTCCCGCGGAGATTTTTGTATCTCCTGACTTTGAAGTCGCAACAACTTCTGGGATAGTACCATCTGCCGTGGAGGCCTTGGACGCTGAGGGTCCTACAGACTCGAGGCATCCTGATGATGAAGTGGATTGGAGTTCGTCGCCTTCTGGTGACGTCCCTCCAGCGTTGCAAGGGTCCGTTGCGGGGGCGGCAGAAGCAGTGAGGATAGAGGAGAGGGCTGATTCCCCTCCTGGTCATGATGAAGGGAGGTCGGCTGAATCATTGCCAAATCCTTCCTTGGCTTCAACCATAGACATAGAGATGGCTACCGATCAGGCGGTAGCGACAGATTTTGTCCCTGTAGAGGGACTTGAGAAGAATGAGACCCTTCTGCCGGTCTTGTCTCCTGGGGCTGGCCAGGAGATAAATGTTGATCTCCCCGTTTTGCCGGAGGAGGTAGCTGATGTAGATAGAACGTCGGGGGTAGAAGAGGTGGCCGTTGACGTCGGTGATTTCTCCGGGCTTGAGAAGGGTAAGGGTGTGGAACCCTCTGTTGCTCCTTCCACTTGGGGTACTATCATGACGCATGTGTCGGCTCCTTCTGTTCCTTCGGCTCCTCGGGCTAGCAGTCTGGGCCCTGTTGATGAAGAGCCTATTGCTGCCGAGGTTCAAACCTCTCAGATCGAGGTTGGCGGATCTTCCTCCGGCCCGCAAACTGTAGTAGCTCCCCCAACTCATGCTATGACGCCGCAGGTGCTGGCGGATGCCGACGAGTATGTGAAGTTCCTCGTCGAGGGAGTGTACAAAATGCTGGAGAAAGGTGTATCTGCAGTGATGGATGCCAAGGCGAGCTTTGCGGCAGCAAAAGCTTTGGCAATGCCTTGTATCGAGCTGATCCGCGTTCACCAAGGCCATGACCATATGGCCAAAATTCTGGAGGTTTCGGTGATTGAGCTGGACGAGCGGCTCGCGGAACTGCAGCGCATCCAACGAAAAGACCTCTCTGTCTTGATAGATGCAGAGATAGGGAAGTTGATAGCTGAGATCGAGGCTTCCTATCGAGCCGATGTGAGCAGTTGGGAGCGTGAAGTGGCTGGGACTGAGGCTGCGGTGGAGCAGTTGTCTCAATCTATGGAGAAGACGACGGAGAAGCGGGCTGCGGTGACGCTAACATCGCAGAGGTTGATGCTCAGATGCGCCATCTTGAAGACCAGCGGGCCCAACTTCAACTAGAAGCTGATCGTGTCCTGGCTGAACACGTGGCATTCAAGCAGGAGGAAGCGACTCTTACTCAGCGGACCCTTGCTTTGGCTCAGCAGCGACGACAGCTTGATGAGAAGTATGAGAGTAAAACTTCCGCTGAGGCTGTCGGGTTAATGCGTCAAGAAGCCGAGCTGCGAGTCCAGGCGACTGTGGAAACTCGCACTGCCGATCTGAGACGTCGAGTCAGAGAGCTCTCATCCCATCCTCGAGAGGATCGGGGACTGTAGCTTCTCTTCTTTTTATGTGTTTTTGCAACTCTCGCTGGGGAAGTAGCGTATTTCTGTACTCCCTTTTTTTAAATAAAGAAATACACTATCTCTTTTTTGTGATGTGTTCATTTTTGATCTCATGAACTTGGTGATTTATGTGGACCTATTATCTTTTGCGCACCTTGGTTTTTAGGTACAGATAATAAGTTTGAAGGAACCAATATGTTTGCTCAGAGGTAATATGGACATGGCAATCATTAGGTTCAAATGATAGAATCTTCCTACTCAGAGGTATTTATGGACGTGGTAGGAATGATCCTGGGGGATACGCTGAACAACTCAGAGGTAATGTGGACGTGGCAGTTCTGCGATCAATGTACGACAACACAGGAGTTGTTTGTACGGGATGTTTACTCAGAGGTAATGTGGACGTGGTAAACATGAAGGATAGCATAAGCTTACGAAATGTAAGGTTCCGCTTTGTAGGATGTAGAGAGACAACTCAGAGGTAATGTGGACGTGGTTATCTTTCTACGGAAGGATGCCACGGAACAGCTGGGTTTCGGAAGCGTTTGATTTTGTAAAAAGAGGTTGTTTGGGGAAATACATGTCTTGGAGGATGTCAAGAATAGTACTTCTTTAGGAACTTGCCGTTGATGGGCATCATGAACAAGTCCCCATTGGGTTTGGCGAGGCGGTAAGCACCGTTTGAGTATACCGTCTCAATGATGAAGGGTCCTTCCCATTTGGGCTCGAACTTCCCTGGTGTCTTGTGAGTTAACACCATTGGCCTTCTGACTGCTAAAACCAGGTCGCCAACTTGGAAAGTTCTTTGCTTGACCTTCTTGTTGAAAGCCTGTGATATACGGGCTTGGTAAAGTTCGATACGTTGTTGAGCTAGGAGACGCTTTTCGTCAAGTGCCTCCAGTTCTCGCAGACGACGACGTTGATTGTCTTCTTCTGTGAGATCGTTTGTGATTGCCACGCGGAGCAAAGGTATCTGTATCTCGAGAGGCAGTACTGCTTCGCTCCCGTAGACCAGGGAGAATGGAGTGTTGCCCGTTGGGGTCCGTGCCGTTGTGCGGTAGGCCCAAAGGCATTCGCCAAGCTTTTCGTCCCAGTCGCGTTTGTTGGATGACACGACCTTTTTGAGTAGCCTGACGATAGTTTTGTTGAACGCCTCGGCCAATCCGTTTGCTGCCGGATTGTAGGCGGTTGAGGTCACGTTCTGAATGCGATTCTTGTCACAGAACCTGCTAAAAATGTGGCTGATAAACTGAGGACCATTGTCATAGATGATCCGCCGGGGTACCCCGAAATGGTAAATGACATGATGTTTGATAAAGCTGACCACCCTGGAGCTTTTTACTTCTGCTAGTGGAACTGCTTCTGTCCATTTGGAGAAGTAGTCGGTGATGGCCAGGATGAAGCGGTGTCCTCTCGATGAAGGAGGGGTGATTGGCCCTACAATGTCCATGCCCCAGGCTTCGAAGGGCCAGGAGGCGACTGTAGGATGTAGCGGCTCAGACGGTGTATGTATGAAGTCTGCATGAAGTTGGCATGCATGGCACTTCTTAGCATATTCTACTGCGTCGGCAACCATGGTTGGCCAGTAGTAGCCCATACGTCGCAGTCGATCTTGCAACTTAGGACCCGGTTGGTGAGCTCCGCAAGTTCCGTCGTGAGCTTCTCGAAGAGCTTCGGCCGCTTCTTCGTTAGACAGGCATCGAAGGAGAAGCCCGTCGAAGGAGCGTCGGTACAGCGTTTTAGTGGCTGTATCGTAGTAGAATCGAAGAGAGCGTCTCCTGACTGAGACGGCTTCCTTTGGGTCTTCCGGAAGGATTCCGTAGACGACGAAGTCGATGAACGGGAATCTCCAGTCTCGGACATTAACATCAGTGTTTGTCGGCATGGCGTGAGCCATTTGCAAACATAGGTTGTTCCTGGGACAAATCAAGTCTCGGCCAGTTACCGTGACATAGTGTTGAGTCCCAAGGGGCGCGGCCAATGAGGCTGCGAGGCCAGCCAGAGCGTCAGCCTCCAAGTTTTGTAGATGGGGTACATGTTTGATGAAGAACCCAGTGAAGGTTGAAATGATGTTCAATGCAACTTCATGGTAAGGGATCAAATCTTCATGGCGAACCTCGTATTGTCCCCGAATCTGGTTTACGACGAGTTTCAAGTCGTCGTAGGCTTCCAGATGATCCACCCCCAGCTGTTGTGCTAGCTGGAGTCCCATGATGAGTGCGTTGTACTCAGCAACATTGTTGGAGCACGGCTTCGAAAGAGAGTAAGCGCGCTGGATGACCAGCTGATCGGGGGAGACCAAGACTACCCCCACTCCTGCGATGATTTGGCCATTGGGGCCCGTTCTTGAAGCGCCATCGAAGAACATCCGCCAAACGGGGCTTCCTTCAGTGACGTTTGATTCTTGGACTTCATCCGGGATATCTTCATAGAGTTTTGAAGATTCTGGGATGGGGTGTGCAGCTAAAAAGTCAGCCAGAGCCTGACCCTTGACCGCCTTCTGCGGGACAAACACCATGTTGTATGGCGTTAGTAGGATCGCCCATGTAGCCAGCCGGGAGTTTAATGACCCTGGCTTCGTCATGAGAACTCTGAGTGGATTGACTCGGGAGATGACGTGAATTGTCTGGCCCGAGACGTAATGACGAGTCTTCTGAATGGCAAACACCAAAGCCAAGCACTCCTTTTCAACGGGGTTGTACCGGTGTTCGGCCCCGATGAGTGTTCGACTGAGGTAGTAGATTGCTTGCTCGTAGCCTGCATCGCTGTTTTGAGCGAGTAAAGCGCCGAAGAAATGATCCATGGCACGGACGTAGAGGAGGAATGGTTTGCCGGCGACAGGTGCCACTAGGACTGGCGGGCTTGTCAAGTAAGCCTTGATGTCGTCGAAAGCCTTTTGGCACTCCTCTGTCCAGACGTAAGAGACTCCCTTCTTCATGAGCTGAGTAAAGGGTTGACATTTACCGGAGAGGTTTGCTATGAACCTCCGGATGTATGCCAGACGTCCCTGTAAGCCCCGAAGTTCTCGGAGGTTCTTCGGAGGGTCCATGTTGAGGATGGCTTTAGTCTTCTCGGGATCGACATGAATGCCTTTTGCCGTGATGACAAAGCCCAAGAATTTGCCGCTAGAAACCCCCAGGAAGGATTTAGCGGGGTTCATTTTGAGTTGATGTGCCCGCATGAGATCGAAGACCGTCTTCAGGTCCTGTAGGTGATCTCTTTTGAGGCGGCTCTTGACTGCGATGTCGTCAACATAGCACTCAACTGTCTTGCGAAGATGTTGACGGAAGATGGTACTCATCGCTCGTTGGTATGTTGCACCGGCATTCTTCAAGCCGAAGGGCATTACTGTGTAGCAGAAAACACCTTTCGGAGTCCTGAATGACGTGTGTTTTGCGTCATCGGGGAACATCTTGATTTGATTGTAGCCTAAATACCCGTCCATGAAGGACATGCGTTCAAAGCCACATGTGTTGTCGATCATTACATCGGTGATTGGGAGCGGGAATTCATCCTTCGGGCAGGCAGAGTTAAGATCCCTGAAGTCGATACAGACTCGTATCTTTCCGTTCTTCTTGGTGACAGGGACGACGTTGGCTACCCAGTTTGGGTGTTGTTCCTCACGGATGAAGCCACTGGTCAAGAGCTTGTCCACCTCCTGATCGATGGCGTTCATGATGTCCGGGCGGAAGCGTCGCTGTTGTTGTTTGATAGGTTTGGCATCTGGCAAGATGTTCAACCTATACATCGCGATCTGTGGATCGAGACCCGGCATGTCTTCGTAGCTCCAAGCGAAGACGTCAATATACTCTTTAGCCAGTTGGACTAAAGATTCTCGGTCTTCTCCTTCCAAGCTTTTGCTGATGAAGATGGGTTTAGAAGAAGACCCATCCCCGAGGTCGATCTGCTCGACTTCGTCTTCGGTGGGAGGTTCTCGTAACTCAAAACGAGACTCCCATTGTTCTCCTAGGCGCTGAGCCCAGGGATCCTCTTCGAAGGGTTCCGGCGGTTGGTCTTCGCCTTCATCTTTCTGAGGTTGTGCCGATGTCATGTTAGCTGACAGCACTTTCCTGAAGACTGATCCGATACTGGTATCGGAATCCTACGTCGATGCTTCAGACGAGTATGAATGTTCTATGTCTTCTGCGTCTGAACTCTCTGGAGTTGATGGCGGCGTGACATAGCCTAACCCCCGTCGAGTCCGATTATAGTAATCCTGTGGCTTTCCATTGGGCATCGAAAGTCGGACAGGGAGATGCCGACCCTTGCCGTAGTTTAAGCCTTTGTTGCTTTTCAGGTCGTAGCCCATCTTTTGGATGATGTGCTTAGCCGCATCTGTGTACCGATAGACTTGTACTCTGCCGGTCTCAGGTTCGGGCTCGATTGACGGGAGGTCCCGACGACGCTCGATTTTGCCCGAGATGATGGTGCCTTGGTCTCGGCTCCGTGGAGGGACTATGAAGACTCCTTGAGATGGGACTATTTGATTATGGTAGACGGTCGTTACTTGTGTTTGCAACGACCGTAGAGCGTTGTCTAATGTATACATGGCATTCCAGTGTGGAAGACAAGAATAATTGAAAGACACTCTATTATTGATAAAGTACGAGATTTTATCCCGTGGGATTACATTGTCGAAGGAGGGTGCGTCTACATCAGCGGAGATGTATTCGCCAAGCTCCTCATCTGTAAGCACTGGGGCCGGATCAGGAGAGTCCTCCACCGCTCTGACTTTAGGGTCTGAGAGGGTTATGTGAGCCCTCTCTGGCATCTTGGATGACTGCGGCGGCTTGCCTTTAAGACGCACCTTGAGAGGTGCCTCGGTTGCGCCTCCGATGAGTGGCGCCTTCCCTTGTAATTTTACCACCAGGGGAGCCACTGTTTGAGGTGGCTTTCCCTTGAGGCGTATCTTCAGGGGAGCTTCGCGAGCCGGCGTTTTTCCTGATAGCTTGATGCTCATTGGAGGCGCATTCTGGGGTGGTTTCCCCTTCAGACGGATTTTCAAGAGGGCGTCGGGAGTCGTCTCAGGCTCCATGTCCGGCTCTGTTGCCGTCTCTGCCTCATCATCAGCGTCATTGGCTTCCTCCTCGTCAATGGGCTTGTACAAGTCGGAATCGGTGAAGTAGGCCTCAATCCCTTTGAAGGGATCGATATCTGCAAACTCCGTCCGGATGACGCCGTTGGTGGATACATATTTCATGCATTGGTGGAGCGTGGAAGGCACCACCATGTACTCATGTAACCATGGTCGTCCGAGTAAGATGTTGTAGTTGACCTCGGCATCCACCACATAACAAGTCACCTCAGTTTTGAGGCTGCCGATGTAACACTTCAGCCGGATCTTGCCCAGTGGCTCGCTCTTGCTAGCGTTAAAGCCACTGATGGTCGTATTGGAGGGCGCCAGCCGGTACATTGGGATCCCCAGCTTTGATAGCAGCGCCTTTGGAATGATGCTTAGGGAAGACCCCGGATCGATCTGAATCCTGCTTAACTTTACCGAACCGATGTACCCTGTGTAATACAACGGTCGGTTATGTCGGTGATGCTTGAGCAGCATGTCTTGTTGGGTGAAGGTTATGTTTGGGATAACTTCATCCGCACAATGACAGTGTGCACAAGTAGTTGGGAGGTCTTCAGGCTGCTTGACTTGACTGAGAAAGGATTCGGCATCCTTCATAGCTTCGCAGAGAGCTTCTCGGGAGTCCTTGGAGAGACGCAGGAGCTCGAACAAAGACAAGCGTGCAGGAGTACTGGCTAGTTGCGCCAGAATGTCAAAATTGTGGGGCTTGGCTAGCCCCGAAGCATTTTCTTTCCGCAGAGGTCTGTCGAAGCGGGCCTCCACTTGCTTTTGTTTATTGGCTGCTGAGGGCTTGGATGGACCCTCCTCAGGGATGGTGCCAGGAGGCACCACTTCGGCGGCAGCTTCACCGGGCTGGGAGTTCTGTTGTGCACGCGTCTGCACAGGAAGCGCCTCTTCCGTTGAAGAAGAGACCGTGCGGCAAGACTTGATCTTCCTGCCTTTTGCTTTGGAGGTAGGGTGTACCTCCGGTTGAGTTACCTCGGAGACGAGGTCGGGGTGAACCCAGAGGACCTCTCCTCGAGATGTGGTGAGTGGAACAAGTCCACTCACATTGTCACGGGTGGGTGGCAAGTTCACCACCTCCATTGTCGCCTTAGGGATGGGGACGACGCCATCTTGTGTGGTAGTCGGCGGCAAGGTGCCGAACTGAAGTGACACCACATTAGCTGACACCGTCTTCTCTTCATAGTCGACGGAGATTACATCCGCATTGATCATGCGCTGGATGTAATTTTTGAGGACGTAGCAGTCCTTAGTCGGGTGTCCGACAAACCGATGGTAGTGACAGTACCTCGGATTGTCCACTTTCCCGACTTCATCGGGCCGCTTCGGGTCCGGAAGCTTGATCTTGTCACCCTGCTTCAGTATCTCAAAGAGTTGCAGGGTGTCGTCATCATTGAATGAATAAACCTCCTTGGGTCTCGGTGCCAGTGGAGGCTTTTGAGTAGGCGCAGATGCGCCCTTCGAGGCATTAACAGTCAATGCCTGTTTCCCCTTTGTTTCTCGTCCGGAGTTGTTAATTGCGGACTTTTTCCCCTTATCGTCAAAGGCGGGGAAGCTAACACCCAGAAGACGTGCATTGGCCGCCTTCTTCTCTGTAGCTTCAGCTTCGATGATTAGGGAGCTCCAGTCGGGAGGGGGAGTAGAGTTAAGCCAAAGCTTTACTGCAGGCAGCATGTTCATACTGCAAGCGGAGAGGAGCGCATGCTCTGGCATGCCTGGAGGTAGCCTGAAGCAGGCCTGACGGAAGCGTTCGATGAATGCCCGAACCGTTTCCTTGTCCTTCTGGCGTATCTCAATGAGAGACGCCATCGTCATGTCCTTCCCACCGTCGTAGAAGCGGTCGAGGAAGAGGCGTGTCAGGTCGTCGAAGGACGATATGGAATTATCGGGGAGGCTGTAGTACCAGTCATACGCCACCCCTTTCAGGGCCCCAACAAAGATGCTGGTGAGGAGGGCGTCCTCCTTCGGAAGATGCCCTGTCTGCGAATGGAAGTACGTCAGGTACCGTCGTGGAGAGTCCTTCCCGTCATACGGCATGAGTGTTTGTGGTTTATACTTTGGGGGATAAACCACCTTGTTCCACTCAAGGGGATAAGGCTGGGGAATGCCCATCTTCTGGCGCTCCTCCTGCCTGTTCTTGGACTCGAAGCGCTCCCGCAAATCTTTGATCATTTCGACCACGTCCTCCGTGGAGCTAGGAGTCGAGGAAGGAGGTACCACCTGGAGTGGAGCGTTTGAGGGCTCCGACGTCCGGGGTGCTTCTGTGTCTGAGGGTGTCCGTTGGAGGGGCACACTCGACTCTCTATTGGCTCCTGGGTCGGGACCATTTGAAGGTGTCCTGATCAAGGCCGACCGCATCTCAAACACTGCTTGAGTCAGTGCTTGCATTGAGGCAGAGAGGGTTTTGAGTCCTCCCTCTAGCGAGTCTATGCGCTGGACAATGTCCTGTGGCGGCGCATCAGTCTCCAGATCACCCCCGGTCATGTATACTGTCATGACACGGCCGGAAGTGGATGGATTAGTTGAGGCTTCGCTCTCAGCCTCGCTCTCATGTGGGGGAGTCACTTCTCCTGGTGTTTGGCCACCCTCAGCCACATTCTGGAGTTCGTCTTCGACAGGCGCATCTGCAAGGGCCTGACTGCCCTCAGCTCTGTCTTGAAGGGCCTCTTCATTTCCAGCACTACCCCCGGCGGTTTCCTGGAGGACATCGTCATTTTGAGGGGCTTCAGGGAGGCCATCTTCGCCTTGATGAAGATCCACTGCAGCTGTGCTTTGGACATCTTCGTCTTCGGAAGGAGGCTCGACAAGGGTCTGGCTACCCCCAGCTTCCTCCAAGAACTTCTTCCTCGACCGAGTGCCTTCAAACACTCCAGAGGTCGTGACAGCTGCCTTGGTTTTCCTCGGCTGGCTTTTGGATGAAGACGAGGAATTGGCAGTCGTCTTCCGGACAGATGAGGAATTGGAGATCACGTTGCATGAAGCAACCTTTAGCTCCTCTTCTGCTGACACCTTCGTCCCAAGGCGATGTCGGAGGGGTGTCGATGATTATAGCCGTTGGAAGACCGACTGCTTTGGCGGTACTGCCGTCTTGCAACAGCAGTTGATGGTGACCACTGCACAAGTGTGCCCCGTGAGAGGCGTATCGTGCTTGTTGGTCAACTCTTCTGACCGGCGCTTGTGAGTGATCACGTTGCGCAAGTCGTTGGAGGAGAGTGCTACCCTCACACCCCTCTCAGGCGCATGGCAAGGCCAAGCGCCGGGGTGGTCGGGTGAGTGCTGCGCCCCCTGATCTAATACCAAGCAGGCATCACGATCAGTAGTGGGGGAACCACAGCATTTGAAGTGACTTGAACGGACCTCAAACGCACAACCAGAGGAGGCACGGGAGTTCAAGACCACTGAGTTTGCCTCTCTCGGCTTGGTTGTGCACGCAGTGAATGCGCCCAAGCGAGATGAGGACTTTGAAGGTCGACTCGTTGTCGGTACAGAAGCACTTGAGTCAACCTTGTACAGCTTGCCATCGGCAGCGCGCATGATTGTAAGCGCGTGCCTCTGGCCGGCTGCTGGCATAGCACGTTTGTGGCGCATGGCCCGTGCCGCCTTGGATTTCTTCGTACCAGCCCACTGGGGCGCATAGTACTCAGCATCCAAATTCTCTTCGCCGTTACAGCGAGTGAGTCTGTCAAAGACAGAGGCTCTTTGTGGCGCATCAGAAGTAATGCGCGGGGCATTGGCTGCGCCCCTGCTCCGTCGACGTATCTTCCTCGCCTGAGAGGAAGATGGCTGGGGAACGTGGTCAGCCACACGCTTCCCCGAGAGATGCGCTGCATCGGCGGGCGCACCTTGACTGCTGAGGACGTCAGCAGGAAGGGAAGGCTGGACGGGCGCATCCCCTTCAACGGTGGTGCCCGAGGCGTCGACTTTGCGCACCCAGACTGCGCGGGTCTTCTTCGGCTTCGACAGCCGCTTCGAAGGACTCGCACTTCCTTCAGAAATGAACTCCTCGTACGCCTGTTGATTGAGGCGCACTACCAGCGTCTTGTGGGAGGAGCCCACTTTCACGTCGTCGACCTGTGACACGACTTTCTCGGTAGAGGAGAAAGAAGTCCCCAGCAGAGTCGCCAGCTTGTTTGCCATTAAAATTATTTTGATTGAAATCTTAATACAAACAGAACAGTGATACAATATAGGACTTAGATGTAGTCCTAGGAGTACACTTTTGTTTAAGCTGGGTCCTTAGTGCCAATGGAGCGAGTGGTAATGCGTTGACTCTGTTGACCGGCTGACGGCGGTTATCGGTTCTCTGAAGGTGTTGA
>JANAVB010034417.1:58383602-58393602 GCA_029216955.1 Iris pallida | reverse complement strand
AATTTCTGATAGATTCTAAACAGCACGATCGTTCGTCACCTCGAAATAAAAGGGACGAGAATCAATGGTACGGAAAGCAAGGAAGTATAATCGAGAGTAAATATAGAGTTTTCAAGGACAGGGAGAATTTTCTAAGAGAATTTTCAAGGCAGAGTGGATTGAGATTTCTAAGGTTTTAGTCATAATCGCAGGCTCGTATCAGTACAGTTACGTAATCGATACGATATGCTCTGACCTGCATGGGCCACTAAAAAAATTTATCACGACCTGCACCCGCTTTACGGACGCGAGAGCGTGAGCAAGCCAGCTACGTATCGAGCAGACTCCAGCCCGACTCGAATACGTAAACGCTGTCACGGCTATGGTATACTGCCAAATCATGGCAAACAATTCTATATCTCAAATCCATAATAAGTATACAAAATATGAAAGAATACTATGGGTCGTGGTCTGCAGCCCACTAGCATAAATGTCCGATAAGACTCAAAGAATATAACTAGAGTCTCTAAAGTGAATCAATAAACAGGATAACTCATGATAAGGAATGTAAAGCACGAAAGGATAACAAACGTAATAATGATACCTGAATCCCACAATAATCGCAAATCCTTCGCCATCCAGAACTACTAGCCAACTCCATGCAATCGCTAAACCTGAAGAGATCATCAGGTCCTCAGAGGACATAGCAAGATACATAATATACATGCCTATCTAACAGTTTATCATGCGCAAGAATATAAACAAGAAAACAGGAACACGACAAATGACCACGAACACGAACACGAACTTGAACACGAACACTAGAACAAATACGCATAAATGAACTGTCGAGCGAACAATGAACACAAGATCAATGGAAGAACCAAACCCTCATCCCGAGTGTGGACTCACGGGTTTGAACTAAACACTAACCCTCGTCCCGAGTGTGGACTCTCAGGTTAGTACTAACCCTCGTCCCGAGTGTGGACTCTCTGGTTAGTTCACGGCAAGGCACCCTCGTCCCGAGTGTGGACTCTCTGGTGCAAGTACTACATCCTCGTCCCGAGTGTGGACTCTCTGATGTAAACACCCTCGTCCCAAGTATGGACTCTCTGGTGCAAGTTAAGTCAAGTCAACACCCTCGTCCCGAGTGTGGACTCTTTGGTGCAAATAATCGACATCCTCGTCCCGAGTGTGGACTCACGGATGTAAACAGATCAAGAAAAATACCCTCGTCCCGAGTGTGGACTCTCTGGTGCCAAGGAAACAATATCAAGGATTTAGTAGTTCAATTACATGTACTCGTTCTGTGACACGACTCAAGCAAGGTACTGACGAGAAACTCCAAGTGTGAACCACAAGACCAAACATGAACACGGCTATATGCAATAAAAATAACTCAAAAGAATATAATACGAAAAGCACATGTCCATAGACAACCAAAACTGAGAAATGAAATACAATGCATGTAAATAAAACTGTAGAGGAAGGCAAGGTATACTTGCCTGGAGGTTGCATGCAGATCCCACAAAATATAGTCAACTGGTGAGCCATAAAATCCAACTCATCATAACTGTCTCCAAAAGCTGAAACAGACATTGCCAACATTCTCAGAATAGTCAAATTAGCTACGATTGCCTGTCCTTAAGTTCAATTCTGAACACAGGGGCAAAACGATAATTTTGGGCCAAAACGGTGTCCGCCGTTGGACCCGCTTTGTACCGAAAAGCGTGCTAGAGTCAATGGTCACTAAAGTTGCCAAACTATATGTCTACGGATTCATTTTGATGATACGAACCCAACGATATGTCCAATTTTGGATTCCGGTGGGCCGTGCACAAAATCGCCCGTTGAATCAGACCGTGGGGCCCGCAAAACGGCGATCCGATCAACTGTCTCAGAATTGGACCAAACTTGGCATAAAGGACCAGAAAAATGATACGGTCCTGTTGGCGTAAGTTTTGTATCGATCTGACGAACGTGCACAAAGTAATTGAGAAATTTGCACAGAGGTCGATACGGTGAATTTCGACGGATACGTATCAAATTCGTCGCGCACACGCGACCAATTTGAATTCCGTTAAAGTCCACACATTTGCGAAACCATTACGCACCTTTTGATACCTTCGGTTCGCGACCACGTCGTCCGGATTGGTGGGACGCACGTCGTATCGAACAATTTTTTAGTTTTCGAAACATGATTTTCATAATTTTTAACAGTGAATAATTTCTTGCACAGTAACTCAAAATAATTCTATCAGTGGCGTTTCGATCCTATATATGTTTTCCTTACAACTGTTCAACTAGAAGTTCAAGACTATCTATGGTTTTCTAGTTTTTAACCTTCCAAAACAGGTGGTTGGAGTAATTTAAGTTTTGTTCTTTGAACAGTTTTTACATCGATTGTATATCGATTTTGACTCGATCCTAGTTTGATCCAATTCTAACCTAGTATATGAACATGAAGAGGTATGTGTTGACAACGTGTACGAAGAAGCGGATCGAGAATTGGTTGAACGATGTGGAAGAAATCTTACCTCGAAAATGCCCTTTTGCTGCCATTGCTGCTGCTGTCGCGCCCTTTGGTTATGCTGTCCTGCGCGCGCTATGCAGCATCCGTGCAGCCGTGGCCATGTACGGCGGTGCCCAGGGTGGCGCGCGAGGCTAGGGGTCGTGGGTGGCGGTAGTTAGGATTAGGGTTTTCGTTTTCCTCTCTCGCTCGATCTTATATATAAAGTTGCGGAAACAACTGAACCGAGTTCAATTCGATTGCGGAGAGATCCGCTCGGGCTGAGGGGGATTCTCTATTGTTAACTGGGAAAGTGGGTGTTGGGCTGGGCTGGCCTGGCTTTGGCTAGGCCGGCCTGGCTTGAATTGGGTTTATTAATTAGTATAACTAGTATATATGTATTTATATATATACACATATACTTGTATATTTATATATACATCCACACATATATATCTGTATTTATATACGCACGTATATCTATATTTATATACCTGTATATACCTATATTTGTATACACAAACACATATATATCTATTATTGTATACACACATATATATCTATATTTATATACTCATACACATAAACACATATATATATATATATATACATAACATACATATATATATATATATATATATATATATATATATATATATATATATATATATATGTATATATATTAATATATTATAAAAATATTTTCATGCCTATATGATCAATATATATATCCTAGTATTTGTACATATATATATACCACAATTTTCATACAGACAATACAATATTTTAAATATAATCAATATTAATAATATCTAATAGAAATAAATATATTTATTTAATGACCAAAAATAATAAATAATAATAAAATAATTAATGTGGTTTGGTGAATTCATATTACTCACCTTTATCCAGGTCCAAAAAATTGTACAAATATTGTAAAATAATATTTAATAATAAGAATGCCAATTTTTGTACAAATCTTCAAATAGTTAAAAATGTACATCAGTACCCAAAATAATTTAGAAGAATATTTGTACACACATAAAATATGCCTACATGGTCATCTTTGGTCTCACTACAAGATTACATGGGCTCGATTTCGGTTCAGGTCTAGTCCGGGCTGGTTTAGTACAACCGGGTCTCCTACAATCAATAATATAATTAAATAATAAATAAAATCTTCGGTAAGGGTTAAGTCGCAATTTGGCCTGGTTTTTCTAGTTAGGACATGCTTATGGCTGGGTCTTCCTTGGCATGGCTAATACACTAGTCAAGGCACACCATTTCACTATCCGTGCCACAATTTCTAATCACCTTGTACTTCAAAACTCAACCATGGCTAAACTCATTTACCGAAATAATTAACTAAATAATTACTTATGAAAATCTAAAATCACTCTTTAAATCAAATAAATAATAAAAAAATAATTCCAAAAAAATTTCGGAAAGAGGGGTTACAGAATCACAGATATCCAAGTGCACCAACTCTAGAAGATATGTGCTTGGGTTAACCCATTTGAACGATTTTTCTTGTGATCTTCGTCTGTGCAAAGGCTCCACACTCCTCTAACTCCTTATCCCCATATTTGGAGAGAAGCCCTACACTAAACATCTTGTTAATTCTTTTATAATGAACATGTCCTAGTCTATTATGCTACAACTTAAAAGAATAACCAGAAGAAGAGACTGCATTAACATTTCACTTGGAGTTACAAGTTGAAGTTTGAACATCCATTCGGTACAAAAAGCTTTTTCGAAGTATGTTCATTTATACGACATAACCATCTGACCAGCGTTAATGTCCATCCTCAAGCCTTTATTGCACAGCAGACTTTCAGAGATCAGGTTCTTGGCTATGACCGGTGCATGCTTCACATCCTGAAGCATAGCGACTTCCCCGAAGTCAGATTCAGTACCACCATCCCGGTCCCTCAAACATAAGTTTGTGTCTGGTTTGCCACCATAACCCTCCCAGATATAGGCTTGTATATGGTTAACAACTTCTTCTTAGAGCATACATGGTAGGATGTACCAGTTTCCACCTACTAGTCAGTGTCAACGCCCGTTGATTCATCCTGCGGTATCATAGCAACCAAGTTAGCCTCACCTTGCTCTTTCGGTTTAGGCTTAGATCTGCAGTCCTTCTTGAAGTGGCCCTTCTTGCCACAATTGAAACAAGCCCCATCACCCTTAGGCTTTAGCTTGAACGAAGTCGACTTCACCTTCAGATGGTTGAACTCCTTCTTTTTCTTGTGAGAAGCCTTCTACTTCCCCTTAGAGTCTCCACCTTACACTAAGTTGGCCTTAGCCATCTGTTTGGATAGAGTGTCCACTTTGAGTTGAGCCCTCAACTCGTCTTCAATATGAATCTAGTGCAAGAGACGCTCAAGATCCACTTCCATCTTCTTACGGTACATATCCGCAATGATGTTGCTCCAACCAGGTGGAAGCTTGGCGATAATTTCTCCTCCGACGAAAGTATCGACTAGGGGCATGTCGTCATCCTCAAGTTTCTGACGTAACTTGAGAAATTCTTGAACTTGATTCTCAATGCCAAGTATCGACTAGGCATGTCGTCATCCTCAAGTATCGACTAGGCAGCATCGTCTTGTCGTCCTCAAACCGCATCTTCTAGACTTCTTCGGTCATGTGGATCTTTTTTCTATTTTTATCTGCCTTGAAGAGATTTTCCATGGACTCCCAGACGTCCTTGGCATTAACCGTCTTGCTGTATGACTCTGCCAGAGAGTCCTCCATCGAGTTTAAGATAAGAAACTTGCAGAGGTTGTTATCTCTCCTCCATTTTAACTGCAAATCGGTGGCCTCAGCGATTCTTCGAGCATTTTTACCGTCTAGAATTATAGGCTCAGGATCTGTCAACACGTAGTTTACGCTCACGAGTTGAAGATTTAGGCTTACCTTTCTCTTCTAGACGTTGTAATGCTCCCCGTCAACCTTTTCAAGTTTGTTAAAATTTGTGTCGATAAAGTTTGCACGGTTGTTCTCCATCTTACTCGGATCTTGATTTGAGATTGTTAGTCCCGACGCTCAATCTAAGGTAGAAGAACTGTCAGAAACTGAAATTTAATTCAAACAAGTTTGCTTCTCTGTTTCTGAGTTATAGGACTTCGAAGATTTGGCAAACAAGTTTTCTCTCCAAAGAACTAAGCCAAAAATAAACTTTAAGTTACAACTCTGTTACAAACTGACAGAAACCCTTTCACATTTTTCTTTGCAATCGCAGTTGCAAACAGACAGAGCGGATTATAATTGCAGAAACTATAAGAGAAGAAAGAAGATGACACAATTCTTGCTAGGGTGATGAAGATCACCGTTACTCAAAGCAAGATTCGTCCCACACGAACTGCTCCCAGGAACCAGCAAGTTCTCGTAGAACTTCTGGAATGCTAGCCGTCACTTTTCTTACGAACTCCTCTGGACTTCAATGGCACCAGCAACACTTCTCTCTTCGGCTCTCTTTTTAAAGTAAGTTATCAAAGAGGCACGAAGAAAGTATTTATAGAGTTGGTTGGAAACCCTAACCCTAATTTTGGCTGCCAACGGACTACGAAAAGATATGACTGATTTGAATTCAAATCCCACAAAAATCAGATATGAATATTTGATCATATCTTTCCATAACCGTTCAAATCCGCAATCAGCGGCAACATGCAGTAACCACACTTTCTGCTCTTATGCGCCAGTAGCACAGTAGCAGCTGCTCCTGCGTTCATAAGCCAACAACGTAGCAGCCCATGAGCGCATACATGTAAACGCGTAAAGTGTGCCAAAAAAGTGTCATGCGACGATGCTAAGTGCAAAATACGCCAACAAAGAGCCACTCTGCGCCCCCGAGTCCGAGTCGCTTAGCTCCTAAGGGACATAAGAAATGACAAAAAATATAAATACTTCATTGAGAAGTTAATCATTTTTCCACTAGAAAATATCCCCACATGGCACTCATGTGCCTCACAAAACCTCTTGTGCACGTCTCAACACAAGCAAAGCTATATATAGAGATACTCACTTTTTGGTGTGAGCAATGTAGGACTATCTTTCACCAACAGTATCTTCACAACTTAATGTTTTGTATCTAATTATTATTTGGTTTGCAGTTGTTTTTTGTATCGCTTAATTTATTCATCTATTATGAATAAACTTGGGAGATCTCCTTGATCCCATCCTTTGTTTTTAAACTTTTTTTTATCAGCATATAGCACCAAAACTACATGAATTTCTAACCCTGCTATAGTGGAGTCATATGGAAGGAAAAAAAAAAGAGTAATAGTTAACGACATATTAAAGTTTCTTTTCCTTGTTAATTAAACCAACTAATGGTCCAGCGTCTTACGCAATTTTGGTTGAGTTCCCTCTCATTCTCTCCCCTCAGCTCCTATATAACTCTCCCCTTCTTCACCTCCCTCCAATTTGTTATCAATCTGTCTCTACAATTACTCTCTTCTCTCAGTAGAAGGGAAAAGATGGTGAAGTTCTCGAGGCAGCTCGAGGCCCAGATGATCCCGGAGTGGAGGGATGCCTTTGTGAGCTACCGTCAACTCAAAAAGCTCGTCAAGAGGGTCAAGCTCTCCTTTCTCCGCAACCACTGCACCACCTCCTCCGACGGGACCGACTATGAGTATGGCTTCTCCCTCCTCGACCCGATCCGTTCCCTCGCCTCCAGTTACCATCCATCGCCCCCTCCGGTATGACATGTTCTTTAAAGTTGTATTTCATTTCTTCTTCTCTCTCCCTCTGTCTCACGAAACTTGGTACAATTTTTGTTGTTGTAGGAGGACAGAGAGAACCTGTATCAGTTGGAGGTGGCCAAGTCGAGAGACGACCATGTAATTAATTAATATATCATTTATATAATCGAAGTTCATTCATACGATTTAAATTTTGATATTAACTATATATATATATATATATATATATATATATATATATATATATATATATATATATATATATATATATGTGACCATTTTGAAACAGGTGAAGGATTTTTTCGATAAATTGGAGGAGGAGCTGGAGAAGGTGAACAACTTTTACAGGACCAAGGAGACGGAGTTTTGCGACAGAGGGCAGATACTAAGCAAACAGCTACAAATTTTGCTGGATTTAAAGAAGATTCTCCATGATCATCATCGCCGTCGCCGTCATTGCCGGTCTCTTCAGAACTCGCGAAGTTCATCCAATGTTGAGAGCAGCATGCTTTCCAGGCTTAGCCCGGACTCCTCTTTCTCTGGTACAAATATGATACTTTCCTTCAGCAGCTTTGCCATATCAACTTGAAGTCTAGTCTAGTTGTGGAAGGTTAACTGCTTGATAATAAAGTGATTTCGTATGAGTTTAACAAACTGGAATTTGAAATAATAATTCTATATCCGGTCTTAATGGTCTATTTTCGTAAGAATTTTTTTAATAATGTCTTGTATATTAGTCTATGGTCGTAGTCGTAATTTAATTTTCTTGTTCCTTCTTTTGTCAGAAAATACAGAAATTGATTCATCTAGAGATGGTGCGGCCTCACCGATCTCTGACGAGATAATCGCAGCATTAGAAAGGAATGGCATCACTTTTGTTGGATCGGCTGGTGCAAAGTCCAAAAAAGGGTTGAAACCGAAGTCAAACACACTACGGATCGACATCCCGGCCACAAACGCCACCAAGACGATCTCTGCGGTCACTGCGATGATCTGGGAGGACATCGTCAATGGATCGCGGAAGAACGCTGGTGATGGGGAGTATATCAATCCAAAGAAGATCCAGTGTGCTGAGAAAATGATTCGAGGGGCGTTCATGGAGCTCTACAAGGGGCTGAACTTGCTGAAGAAATACAGGTTTGCTTTTGATTAACCGTTGCAACCCCAGAGTAATTCCGTTGTTAATTTGCATGCAAGGATAGACGTTGAGTTCAACTTTTTGTTCTAAGCATACTGAAATTAATTATTATTTCATACACAGCTAGCCTTGATAAACTTAAAACTCCAATAGGGGTTTGGATAATTGCCACGTTCTTGCATCAATTGCACCACATCTTAACAGGACCAAGTTCTTGGCAATCTTCACAACCAGTACCTAAAGATTTTTTTTATCCTTCTTTAGTTTCTAATGGTGGTGTATGAAATAATATGGACATAGAGACTCCAAAAATCTTTTTCCTGTTGGACAAATATCATATGCCATGAAATACATCATGCATGCCAACAATTACAAACATGCTATTTGTCACCTACACAAGTTTTAGTTTTTGGTTATTTACAAATTAAGATTTTGTTTAATTTTGCAGCACACTCAATATGGTGGCCTTTACGAAGATATTGAAGAAGTTTCACAAGGTGAAAGAAACGGCGGACCTTGCTTATATACTTTGACTACAAGCTTGATACCTTGACAAGTATAAACTTGATATAATCAATTTGGTTAAATATGTTTGGATTTGACCTTTGTTTTAACGACAAAGAACCAAAAAAGTGTCGTTTTGTTCAAACGATTTTAATAAAACCATATAAGTACGATGAACATAGGTCTCGTTTGGTTTGCAGAATCATCGAATTGGAAAAGAAAAGTGATTACTTCCTATGTTTTGGTGCCAAAGGAATTGATGAGGAAAGGAAAGTGATTTCCGATAGAAGAGAATTAGGAAGAAAAGTGATTCCATCTATCCAAGCAAGGAATCACCTTCCCACATTGAAGTATTCACTTTCCTTTCCAAATTTTTTGACATTTCCAAACATTGGAAAGAAAAAATCGATAGAAATTATAATTTCTCAAAGAAAAAAAAATGTCAAGAAATTGATTTTATTTTCCTTCCATTTTGCGAACCAAACGAGGCCGTAAGGTAGCTAGGGCTGGGGGTACAAGTGTTTCTCGGAACTAAACAATATAGAAGGAACAAAGTAAAATATTTCATCAATTAGGTACCAATAACATCCCTCGTTGGGATCTCGCGTTGGTCACCTAGAGTGCATTAATGAAGAAGATAAACACGAGATATTTTGTAGCTTCAATATTATCAAATACTAGTAGTTAACTTGACATGGAAGTGCCTATTAATGCGAGAGTGACTCGTGGAAAAATAATTGACTAATTAGTGACAAAATTGGGCACTATCAATGTATGGATGTGACAATTTCGACAAGATCGAAAAAGAGTATTCAGAAACGTTTGTGCAAGCATCACAGTACCTGGCACACTCGCCATAAAAGTTTGCACAAACGTATTGGTCTCTTATGGACAAGAGAGACACTAGTCCAAATTTGGAGCAGAAAGTTCTGGACAACACATGAGAAAGCTTCTCTTTCTACCGGTTTATGAAAGCTAGCATAAACCAAGAAACAATAATAATATCTGTAACCGTACATGAGAGTTTGGCATTGCATGTGGGCCCCATCAGTCTGATCATAGGGTGTTAGTTCATGAGGCTGCCCATATTTCACGGGAGGCATGAAAAGTGTTTCGAGTTTGTTAGCAAAATACATATGACAAGAACCGTTAAAAAGAGCTAGT
>JANAVB010034417.1:58376102-58378602 GCA_029216955.1 Iris pallida | reverse complement strand
ATTTTTCGGTAGCACATGACAACATGAGTGACCGTTGGATTCTCGATTTCGGATGTTCGTATCATATGTGTCCAAAGAGGGAGTGGTTTTCTTCCTACAAGGCGACAGATGGTGGTTCTGTTTGATGGACAACAACAACACATGTCGAGCTGTTGGAATTGGGTCTATCAAGGTGAAAATGTATGATGGAATTGTGCGAACTTTGGCCGATGTCAGACATGTTTTCAACTTCAAAAAAAAATCTTATTTCTCTTGGTACGTTTGACTCGAATGGTAACAAGTTCGTCGTCGAGGGTGGAGTCTTGCGGGTTGTTCGTGGTTCTTTGGTGGTGATGATAGGTCACCGACAGGGTAACCTTTATATCTTATTGGAAAGAACTGGGACTGGGACTTTAGCAGTCAGTACATCTGATTTGTCTGATATCATGCGTCTTTGGCATATGCGGCTGGGCATATGAGTGAGAAAGGCCTGTCCTTACTGAGCAAGCAAGGGTTACTGAAAAACTTGAAGAAACCAAGTATGGATTTCTGTGAGCATTGCGTTTATGGCAAGCTGCACAGGGTGACCTTCAGTACAAGCAAGTAGAAGACAAGAGGTATTCTCGACTATGTGCATATAGATGTTTAGGGACCTAGCAGGATTCCTTCCAAGAATGGAGCAAGGTACTATGTTACTTTTATTGATAATTATACATGTTATGTTTGGTTGTATTTTATCAAAACCAAGGATCAAGGATCAAGTGTTCAAAAAGTTCAAGCAGTACAGTAAGCGATGGTGGAGAACATAAGGGACAAAAAGGTTAAGACATTGAGGTCTGATAATGGTACTGAATATACCTATGGACCTTTTAAAGATTTCTGTGCTCAAGAAGGTATCATTCGACATTGGACTGTCAGGAACACACCGCAGCAGAATGGGTTAGCAGAGAGGATGAACCGAACCTTGCTTGAGAAAGCAAGATGTATGCTTTCCAATGCCGATTTAGGCAAGAAATGGTGGGGCGGATGCTATACACATGGTGTGGTACTTGGTTAATCGATTACCAACTCCAGCTATAGATTGTAAGACTCCATATATATGAGGTGATGACCGGCAAACCAGTAGATTACAACACTTTGTGCGTATTTGGATGCAAAGCTTACTATCATGTCAATGAGGGTAAGTTAAATCCGAGAGCCAAGAAAGCCATATTCTTGGGATATGCACAAGGAGTGAAGGGCTATTGTCTGTACTGCTTGGAGGATAAGAAGTTTTTAATCAGCAAGGATGTCACATTCGATGAGCCTTCAGTGTTGGCTTCAAGCAAGAAGAGTGAGTCCGATCAGGATGGTGGTGTATCTAGCAAATCTCAAACTGTTGAGATTGAGTCGTCTGAGGATGCATCAGATGAGGTGGAGGTTTCTGAAGATGTTCATCAAGCCCCACAAGAGCAACAACCAGAGGAAGAGCAACACCAGCAGCAAGATTTCTTAGCCACCACTAGGCCAAGGAGATCAGTCAAACCAGTACACATGTATGGATTTGATGAACCGGTAAAGCACTACGGGCAGTTAAACGTGGTGGCATATGCACTACCAGTAGAGGATGACGAGCCTATCACCTTCAGACAGGCTGTCAAAGATACTAACAATGAGAACTGGATGGTGGCTATGCAGGAAGAGATTGAGTCTCTCCATAAAAACTATACATGGGATCTTGTTTCATTGCCCAAAGACAAGAAGGCTATAGGCTGCAAGTGGGTGTACAAGAAGAAGGAAGCTTCTCCAGAGTCAGGTGGCACTCGGTTCAAGACAAGATTAGTGGCAAAGGGCTTCACGCAAAAGAAGGGAGTGGACTACAATGAGATCTTTCTCCGGTGGTCAAGCATACTTCTATTCGCGTATTGTTGAGCTTGGTAGCTCATCATGATCTCGACTTAGAGCAACTCGATGTGAAGACTGCATTCTTGCATGGCGATCTTGACGAAAAAATTTATATGCATCAACCGGAGGGCTTCAAGGTGGTTGGCAAGGAAAATCATGTGTGTTTATTGAAAAAAAATCATTGTACGGGTTGAAGCAGTCACCTCGACAGTGGTACAAGCGGTTCGACACCTTCATGACACGGCATAAATTCACCTGAAGTAAGTATGATTGTTGTGTTTACTTTCATAGACTTCATGGTGGAGATTATATCTACCTATTGCTTTATGTGGATGATATGCTTATTGCCTCAAAAGCGTGGTAGAGATAGATAAACTGAAATCTCAACTTAGCTCGAAGTTTGAGATGAAAGACTTGGGTGGAGCCAAGAAGATTTTGGGGATCGAGATTAAAAGTGAGAGGGAGAAACGAAAATTATCTTTGTCTCAGAAGTCGTACATTGAGAAAATCATTGCTCGTTTTGGTATGGAAGATGCAAAGACTGTTTCTACTCCCTTGGATGGCCACTTTAGGCTCTCAACCAAGTTATCCCCTACTACAGATGAGGAGAATGAGCACATGGCTCGAGTTTCTTATG